>CM050648.1:125217166-125817166 GCA_027574665.1 Rhynochetos jubatus
TACACATGCGGGAAAGCTTTTAGGGAGGGGTCAAGTGTGGGAATGCAGTCTGCTGGATAATACTAATACGCTGCACTTGGGCTTTGGGATTAGAAGATACTACTGCCAACTTTTTAATGCAGTAGCTAAAACTCTCATGTTTAAAGGATTAATACCATTTATTTGCTTCATTTCCTCCTGCCCCAAAACTGCACCCCCAAAGCAAAACTTTTCTAATCAGCATGTAGCTCCTGCTGAGCTAGCTAGCTTGCTTTCTTTTTTAAACACATTTTTTTTCTATACATAAGCCTGAGAAGGAAAAAAAAAAAAAGGGTGAGGAAAGCTGAAGCTCAGGTAGGGGGGGTTGGAACATGTTTTTGTAATTGATTTAACTCTTTCTTTCAAGTGCCTCTCGGTTACTTTTCTGTGAGCATGCCTGCGGTAGCAGTGATTTTGTTCTGTAGCAAAGCTAATGCTCTGTGTATTTGCACGGGAGGGAGAGCACAGACAGTGTTTTCTCTAGGGCTGCAGAGGACAACAAGAGATGAGAAAGCAAGAGTCCTTGCTTGCAGGGCTTGGAGCAGCAGCAGAGGGGTAGATGGGACTCCACCTCGCCTGCCCCAAGGCAGCTCTGAGCTGTGGAGCAGGGTGCAGGGGATGGCAGGGAACTCCTGTCTGTGGGGCCAGCCTGGAATCTGCTTTAATTCTGCCAGAGACCAGTTTAACTCTGCATCATCAGTATTTCCCACATGTTTTAAATGTGATAAAAAGGGGTGTTTCACAGAGTTTAACATGAATGAAGCTGACATGTTTCCAATTTATTTTCCATACGAGATGAAAAATGTTTCTCCTGTGTGGTATTTGAACAAGTCATGTATTTAACTGCTAAGGGATTTTCATTTATTTGCTACTCATTCAGCTGGCAGTCCTTTAGCATGGTGTCATGGCATGAAGATTTGTGAGACTTAGGTCAAGCAGTGAAGTTTATTTGGTACTTTACAAAATTACATATGGTTGTTAGATTTTTTTTCTAGATGCAAGAGCTGAGTGGCTCGTACTTTATTATGTGATGAGTGGCAAGTTAAAATCCTAATTTCTGTCTCCAGTTACAGAGCAGAAATACGTAAGAACATACAAAGAGTTGTGTAACCGTAGGCAAGTGCAAATGAGATGCTCCCTCCCTGGAAGTGTTCAAGGCCAGGCTGGATGAGGCTTTGAGCAACCTGGTCTAGTGGAGGGTGTCCCTGCCCATGGCAGGGGGGTTGGAACTAGATGGTCTTTAAGGTCCCTTCCAACCCAAACCATTCTATGATTCTATTAAATTATTGATTACAATTTCACAGCTGTTTACATGTCTAGAGCCAGCTAAAACTATCCTACAAAATAGGACAATATCATTAATTCCATTTCACTGAAAATTGAGTTTCATATGGAAACTAAGAATCATAAGATTCCTGAGGCTTAGAGAAAAGAAGCATCTCATCCAGGTGCACAAAACAATTCTGTTGCAGAACAAGTGGAATCCAGGAGCTATAGTGCATCCCAGGTTTACTACAGTGAGCCATATGTAAGTGGTAGCAGTAGCAAAGTCCTCCTGTTATGGTTCCAGCTACTTTTAGATTTATGCCTTTAATCCCAAATTGAGTAACCCACCACAACACTTGGGAAATGATAACCAGCTTTAATATCCTGATGATACATTTCCTAGATAACTACATTGATCAGCACTCTAGAAGAACCTTAGCTAGATAGAGAAGCTGTATTGTATCTCATTTCTGTGACACCAAGAGCCTGGCTGACAGGATCTACTTAATAAAAAAAAAAAAAAGTGTGTACCAGATCATTGTGATGAACAAGCTCCATGTACAGAGAGGTCAAGAAATACCATTTTGAGGCCTCTACATTGTGCATCTGAGAGGACAAATATATGGCACAAGTGGGCATCATGCTGCTCTTCTATTTGGAAGTGCCAAGTTCTTGTAAAAACTGCTAAAAAAAATTGTGCATTTTCCCCACTGGGGGAAGTCCTGTGCAGGGGCAATACATTGATGTGGACCTCACGCCTTTTAGTTTTAAGTGATTTTAAGTGTGGAGTTTTCCTAGAGATGCTGTCCCAGAGCATAAACAGAATCCTGTTCTAAGTAGCTTTCTCTGGGATTTTTGGTATCAGTTGCCTTCATCCAGTCTAGTCTTGCCTTCTCAAATTCTTTCCCATCTCCTCCCCTTGTTTTTCATCTGCAGCTTCTGCATCCCTGCAGATGGCTGTACCCCACAGTTAGGGCTTTTATCTAGATGTACATATTTAGCTGTGTGTAGGAACTACAAGTTACTTTTTATTTATTTACTTTGCAATCAGACTCCCTTGGAAAATTTGACTTCCATCTGTTAAAATGCTACCTCTACTTTTCCTCCTTGGTGGAAACTTGAGGGGAGGACAGGCTGATCTTCCTAACAAGCAGCTTATATTTAGCTGAGGAACAAAATAACCCAGATCTTTGGGCTACCTGTGGAGATGGGGAGATCAGGATCCTGATGGCCAGGGCCCACTTCCCACATTGGTCAGATATGGGCCAGGCCCACGGAGCAACTTCTCCTCACACTGTAACAACCGGTCCATGGTAAATGTTTCCTTCGGAGGGAGAAGAATGGTGAGAATCCTGTTCCTTCCTTTCCAATCTTTTCTAATTGCTTTCACATAGAAACTAAACTGCAGCCCCCTGAGCACCTTGAAGGATTAAATGCTGATCAAAGGCAGGTTTAACCATATCCCCAGGACAAGCTGCTTTAGACACCAAGCAGCACAAGCTCTGGGTTAGCACAGCAACCAGAAAAGCAGAATAAATTAACAATTATCATTTCAACGTGAACAGAGGAGAATTTTGGAAGAGGAGGCACTTGGGAGGTTTGGGGGAGCTGAGTAGGGAGGATGCAGATGGAAATGAAGTCAACATTTATCTCATACGTATAGCCAGGAGACATGCTCTGCTTGTGATCTTGGCTGATTGCTGGCATCTGCTGCCACACACTGCCTTTTCCCTCCTCAGGTCTGAGCTTTCCAGCATAATAGCATTAGTGGCATTAGATAGGAGTTTGTGTTATTGGTTACAACCTAAGGGAGGAGGAAATCCTTGGGGGATAAATTAACAGACCCCTCAGCTATCCTGATTGGCACTCAGCCCTTTCGTTCCTGCCCACTCTGTTCCAGCCCAGCTTTTTATAGGCCTGCAAAATGTCGAGTATCTTATTCATCTGTTTATTTTGCAGTGATTTCGCCTAGTGAATTTTTCCCTGGCAATTTCTGGGCTTGGACATAATCACAGCACAATCTTCTGCTTCAGGTTTTCCTAGCACTGGCAAAATCCGTGGAAAAAAGTTGCGCTGACTGTTGAAGTTTGTAAGTGGGGGAGACACTGAAAAGGAGGATTATTTAGCTTTGAGGGCAGGTGAGTTAGAGAAGACTACTTAACTGTTAGTGCAAGGACTGTGAAGGATCGGACAGTGATTGCTCAGCATCAAGTTCTCACAGTCTTCTCCAATATGGGACCAAAGGGTCAGTCAGTAACACAGAGCAGAGATGTGAAAAGAAGTGTCATTTTGCACTGTGAACAAACACCACATCTTTATATCATCTATATAAATGGGCAGCAGGACCCGGTTCATACGTTTGCTCAAAATAGTAACAAGTTGCTGGTGTAAGACCCTGGGTTATGTGCAGCCTTCTTCATAAAGCAGGAGAGAGACCCATCATTCTCAAAGGGAAGTTACAAACCTTTTGGGGCTGTGAGCACAGTGACAGGCTAGTGCTGCTGTAAGAGGAGAGAAGGGATGGGCAGAGGGATAGTATATACAGGGTCTTTACTTCTTCCCCCTGAATCTTAGCATTAGACAGAGTCAGAAATCCTGTTTACAGTCCTAGTTCACTCCCTGCCCTCATGGACAGTGACTCAGAGGCACATTCAGGCCCTAACAGAGGGATAATCAAATTGCATGCTTCATGTCATTATCTAATCACTGTAGAGGTCAGGAAGGAGTCTTCCCCTGTGGTGCTTGGCTGTGCTGGGTGAGCCAAGCATGCTGCAAGCTCCTTTCACTCCCTCAGTGGAGTTCAGAGGCAGAAGGCAGGATTTGATGGACCATCAGTCCAATTCAGCATGAAAACCCAGCACTCTTCTGAAAAATCAGCAGTCTCACAAGAGAACCTCTCTTGCACACTGTTGTGGAACAGGAAAAGGGCTCTAGCTCTCTTCAGCTATCAAATATGAATGTGACCAACATGAGCAGCAGAAGCCTTTCATGAAGGTATATCTTTATTTGTACTGAATAATGAAAGGAATTCCTTATGAGTGAATAAACCTGCCAAAAGGATTCAACTTGCTCACTAAGACTTCTCCATTTCTGAGAGGCTGCAGTGCTGCGTAGATTAGAAGCCATCACTTGCAACAACATTAGCAATCCTTTACAAACAGAACCTGAATAAAATTACCATGTTATCTCAGTTGCCCTTCCTGAAGAACAACCACATACTTCCTTGTTTTGATCCCCTCTCGAGTTTTTTTTTTGAATGAAGAGTTTGGCAAAGGAAAATGCAAGTCTCGGTGTGATTGGAGTGAAGAATTATTTACTGGTCCATCAAAAGCTTGGAAACAAAGAGGCCAAGCTCAGAGACTAAGAAGAGGTCAGTTGGTTTTAGTTCCTGATTCTTGTTCTGCTCCAGAATTATTTGATGTATACCCAGGTCTTCCATGCTGTCTAGCCACAGAGGGTCATCTAAACCTTGGATTCTGGGATGAAAGGAAGAGGCTGAGCTGTGCCTTGAGGAAGTCTAGTGAAATTATGACTTTGTTGAACTGGCATTAGTAAAGTATACAAGAATATTTACTCAAACTCAGCTATTGGGTTGCATTAGAATGGCTGGTAGAGGAAAAAAGAGAGGTCAAAAGAGCTTGTGGAAGGGAGAGGAGGGGTTGTCCAGTACTGTTAGTTTTACTCTGGAGGTTTTGTGTCTTTAAGGTGCTTTTGTTGCATTTAGGATGCAATTGGCCTTCCATGAGCACATCCTCTGTAAACTAAGCAAGCTTTCCTGTGGCCTCTGTAGATTTTTTGTGCCTCTGTGAGCTGTGTTCTTATGCTAAGATGTGCCTCAAGGATTTTTATGTTTATTTTCAACACTCAGGATGAATTAGGGGAGTGTGATTATCTCTGTTTACAATCAGGACAGGAAGACTATCAGGCCATAGCTAAATTTACCTCTGCAAGAATACTGTATTGCCCCATGAAGTTTTGGTCTCCCAGTCATCTCAATCTTTACCAGATTGAAATCATGTGGCATCTCCCCACTCTTTCATTTTTCCAGGTTTTCCATTCATGAAAACTAGAGTGTCAAGTGGGAGGGTTGACATGTACCCAGTTCTTGCCCTAGTTTGGATTTGGAACAGAGTTAGGGTACAAACATGGACTTTGGATCATGGAAGCTCCCCAGGGCCTGGCACATGCTCTTTCCTCTTGGGCTGGCGGGGAACAGTAAGCCTGACAGAAATTGACTTTCCTGTCTGCCCGGAGTGGATGGTGCAGGAGCAGAAATAGTTGTGGGTGACTGACGGCACGAAGGAGTTAGTGGTGGTGGAGGTGTTTATACAGTATGTTAGGAAAGCACCACAGATACTGTTGTGGGGACACCCTGCCAAGGGCACGGGGACAGGCAGGGAGGAGGGGAGCCAGGCAAGAATCAAACTTCCTAGTCAGCTGAGAGAAACAAGATGGACTTGGAAGCAGCGATGAGAGGGTTTTGCAGCGTTACAGAGACATGTAGGAGACAAACCTCATAAAAAATGCAAAGTGGCTGTCATTTTAGAATATCTTTCCTTGCTTGGCAAGGGTGGTGTTCCTTTGATGGTGTGGCTGTGGGGCTTGGAGGGTCACGATTCTCAGCAAACACAGGCCGTGGAAGGTGTGTGTCTGCACGTGCACACACATATGCTCATGTCATGTGTCACCAAGTGATGTCAGACTTCACTCTGTTGATCCTTTTTCTGATATCTCGCAAGGCTTTAGAGCCTGATTGCTGCAGGCAGAGAATGAAGGGCTCGCACTGAGGAGTGCGTCCATCCAGCCACTACAAGCTTGTGCATCAGGTAACCTCAGAGCATTTAGAGACAGGAGCCGTTTGGCTGGCTCCTCGTCTGGCACCTCGGATTTTCAGCAGGAGCTGGACCTTCCGGCGTTTACTCTGTCCATTTCTTAACACCCAGGGCAACTATGTGATCTGAAAGGGCATTAAGTATTCTTACACTATTTCAGAAGCGTGTCAATATGACGTCTCTTTTTCACTCCTTTGTACTGTGCGTAGCTACTACCTGCCACCTCAGGAAGGCTGTCATCAGTTGTGCTGTGTGTATATCTTGATAAAGTACTTTGTATTGAAAGTTCCTGACTATAGCGACTGTATTGCATCCATCAGAGCTTTCAAACGTGGTTTAAGAAATAATACTCTAACACCTAGATAATTTCTTGGCCAGTTTTGTTGGGAGTGAGTTAAATCTCACAAAATGCCCTTGAGATGTTCCTGTAGGAGGTGCACTCCTGGCTGTGCTTTGCAACTTGTCAATGGAAAAGAAATTGCATTGCATTAAAATAAGTGGGTTTATTGCAGCACATGTTTTTAAAATTAATTTTGGCATTTGTTTGGCCTTATTGGGAGTTATGATTTCCAACCCCAAGCTCTAATGTGGAAGGCTCTGGGAAATGTTGATGCAGCACCTCCAAATCAAGAGGCTAAGATGGAGTGAGGCACTGTACTGGCTGTTTTCAATCTTTCTTGAGCCTGGGGGTGAACTTGACATTAGTTCATGTTCATTTTGTTCCTCTATCACTCTACTTCCTCTGCAGACAGTGGTATACAGGCTGATTTAGTCAATCCATATTCTGGCCAAACATCCACAGAAGTCAAATGAATTTGTTTGGTGTCAACACTTCAGGACTTGGAGCCACAAAGAACAATTACAGTTATTTGGGTTATTTATGTGATGTTGGTTATTTGGCGTGTTGCTTTCATGTCAGTGCCAAATTTCCATGTTCACAGCTCAAACAAAAGACTGAAGGTAACAGGATGAGACCAAGTACAACATTGACTAGCCTACATTAGACCAGAGAAAGAAGAAGGTGTATTCACAGGCTATTTAATGTGGTCCTGACATGCAGGAGTTGAACAATAGCCATACCATGGTCTTGGCATAGGGACGTCGAGATTTGCGCCTGTCCTGTGCAGTGGTTGCCTAGGTGCCCCAGACCCTGCATTAGGAAAGGTCAGCAACTCTTAGCAGTTTTTCTGTTCTCAGTTCTTGTGTTGCTTTCTTTCTCAGTCATTCCTCACGCGTATTTATCGGTTCTCTTAATAGTTGTGCTTATGTTCTCTATTCAACTAATAGATATAAAAGAGGTAACGTACTCCAAAATATAGCCACAATATCTGTAGCCAAGGCACGTTATGCACAGTGTATTCAAATGTGTAAAATAGCCCTGGCATTCATTTACCTATGGGTCCAGCCTGCATGAAGCAGGCCAAAGCCCTACATGACATGTTCTCCAGTTTTCTGGCAGGCGTGGAGTCAAAATGAAGCCCAGCATAAGCAGATGCCACTCTTCGGGCTTCAGCATGTTTGAGCTCAGCGCACAGTGCCTGCTGGGCAGGCTGCTCTTCATTCTTGCGGCATGGAAGGCAAGGGGGTCTGCCTGTGAGTGGGAAAGGTTGTGCCAGGATGGGAGCATCTGTCCCCTGGCCAGCAGACAGCAGCCAGACCCGCTGCCGGCACAGGAGCTGCGCAGGGCAGATAAAAGGGGTCCTCTCTCATCTCGCTCGTCTTCTCTTCAAATGCTATCCATCTGCACAGATATTTACACGTTCTGCCAAAGTGACATCATTACCACTTGCTCAATATTTGAGCTGCTGGAATATTTTCTGCATAATTTAATGCTTAGATGGGATAATGCGTTTGGGTGGGCAGCAAGGCACTCTGGGTTGCTGGCTCCCCACACACATGGAGAATGCTCCTCCACTGCTCCGAGGGGTACCTGGGTTGCTGAGAAAGTTGCTCTCTGCTTAATCCTGTTATCTTCAGGTTTAGAATCCGTCCCTCTCAAGCCTGAATGGCAGGAAAATCCCAGGAGCCTTGATAATTATAACATTAAAAACATTTCACCCCAGAAATCAGGGAGTAGCTGGAGAAGCATATAGGAGCTGATGGGAAAGGAATTGAAATGACCCTGGAAGAAAACTGGAATGCTCTGTTTCTGAAGCCAAGACAACACTAGAAAGCTGAGATTATCCTCACAGAACATAATCTTCTTAGGCTTTGTTCGCAGGCAGCGCTGGGCTGTTTAAACAGACCAAGGGGTGGGGGGGATCCAAACCCACATGTCTTTTATTTAAATGCAGACTAATTTTGTATCCTGTGTTCCTCACCCTCCCACTTGGGATTCTGTTGGTTGGCTCAGAATAAATGGCTGTAAATCCAGAAACATACTTTTTCCCTCTCCTGTTTTGCCATTGTGTTCACCTCAATATTTCCTATAGGCCTCTGACTGTTGGAGGATGGAAATGAGGTCCCTCGGAGCTGTGAATTCCTCAGCAGCCCCTGCTTTGTTTTATGGGTGCAGCACATTGCTGTGACAGCTCTAAGAGAATGGGAAAGGACTGAGTGCCCTTTTTCTTTATCCACCTTCAAGGGTTCAGCGGAAATGTCATTTACCTTTGCCAGCTTCCCCAGGCATGCTGTTATGTGGCATGCACCACTGTGCGGCAGGTGGGATGAGGCTACGGGAGCTGCTGCTCCTCATACGAAAGGGATATTTTCTTCAGCAGGAAAATGCCTCTGCTTGTCCTCTTCAGAATCTGCTGACTGAGTTGCCAAAATCAAGGGTTGAAAGGATGGTTAATTTAGATTTTTCTCCATGAAAAATCAATTTCCTGTCAGCAAAATACAAGCCTTTCTGTCCCATGGCCTCTCCCTCCATGGCAGTCACATGGATTTCTCGCCATTAACACCCCCTGGCCACGTACCTTCTGTGCAGTCCCTGGAACAGCAATGATAGTTTTAGGGCTTGCAGTTTCAGATCTAGGGAGGCAATGAGTTCCACCAGTGGGTTATCTGAAATGTGGAGAAGTGTCTTTCCTGCTTCCCTTGTATATCACATATGCCATCTCCCTTCTGCTGAGCCAGTCTCCCATCATGACCCTTTCTTTATGCCTTATCCAACAGAGTTGGCTTATTTTATCTTCTCTTCACAATGCACTGCTACCTGTATTGCAGCATCCTATGAAAGTATAAGGATGCACAGTTATGCCTTAGACAGCCATTTGGAGAAGAAAACATATGTATGGGGACATACAGGTGTCCTGCAAGTCCTCTTCACAGACCACCTGGCATTGAGTGGCTCAAACAGAGGGTAGCCCAAACATTTGGAGTCCAAATGTCACTGGTAAACTGAAATATTTTGTTAATTGAGGGCAGCTAAGCAAGATGCATTTTATAAGGACTGTTTTGAAATGCATCAGTCTGGAAACAAAGAATGTAGGGCATCCTTATGGAGTATCTTAGGAAGCAGTGATTTTTGCTACTCAGATGAATATAGGCTCTGAGGATAGTGTTGTGACCAAAGGATTAATCCACTTCCCAGATATGTAAACAGGAGAGTATTGAGTAGGAATAAATGTATCTGGTTTTGGCATGAGTGTGACTGCAATCTATTTCTTATGCTTACAGCTGCTATTATATTATAGGGTGTTCATTCTTAAATATGATAATTGTTAAAAGGATTGGAAATTTGGCTTAGTGAGAGATGAAAGGTATGCACCTGAAAAAGAGAAGGTGGAGGGGTGACGATCACAATTTATAGTTACCTAATCAGTAAACAGCAACTTAATAATAGTAATAGAGAGCTTTTAAGTTTTTTAAAGTGAAAGCATGAGATTATTGTGTGTCTGGAGGTTTAAGATAGACAAATATAGACTAGAAATAGTCTGCACATTTTAAATAATAGGGATTAAGTAATAATAGAACAGTTTTCTACAGTGTGGGAAAGTCGTCACTGCTGTCAACTTTCAGTCAAAAATACCCTCTCTCACCCCCACTGCAAGAATTAAAGAAAAAAGGAACGCTAGTTCAGACAAAGATATTGAACTTCAAGTAGGAACTGAACCAAGGAAGTTAGAGAGGTTGAGTTGTGCTGGAGTAGGTTTCTTCATGGCTCTGAGAAAAAACAACAACATAAAAACCCATCATGCATCTCTCTCTTGTGTGTCCTGCTGAATCTTCACTGTTGTGTGCCTGGCACTTGAGGGTAAGAAACAAAGGCTTCTCTTTCCTCCATCATATTTCTTTCCTTGCATCAGGTGAAATCCCCGTCTCCTCATACTACATACAGAGCTGCAGCATAGGTGACTTACAGCATCTGCTGTTTCATCTTAATAAGAAGTAAGTGAACATGTTTCTCAAATCATTTAAGCACACAGAATTTCTCTTGCAAAAGCCTGTCTGCTAGACTTTTTTCTCCTGCTGACTTGTCAGAGCAAAATCACATAATCCCTATGTGAAATGAAGAAAAAAAAGGTCAAAAATGTTCTTGCATAAGATCAGCATCTTGCCATTGTCTTGAATCCCCACTCCTTACCCATTGGATGTGGGGAACTTTTTGCTTTGATAAAGAAGGACGTGTGGTTTTTAACACGTGATTCCTTGAAGCTGTAATTTACAGCTCCTCCTATACCAACCCACCCGTCATGCTCGATCTCCTGTTACATTTTGCTAATGCCACCAAGTGCTGGTCATAAACCATTGCCCTAATTACTCAGAACATGGGGTTGAACGGTTAGTTAGCAGCGCTATTGCAATTATGGCAGCTTTTCAGGTCTAATAGCACTTTATGTTTCACTGCTTTTTATATGTCACTGGTTAAGATGATGAATTAGAGGTAGTACTGCACCACCTGCTCTTGTTCCCTCGGCAAGAGTAGCGCACCCACCATCGTGCTGTCTAGACAGGAGATGGTAGTGAACTGGGAGCAGCTGCAGGTGGCTGGGGATGCTTGACCTGTGCTCCTCTGTGCACATGACCTTCCTGGTTTGTATTTTCCCCATATTCTTTCAAACATGTGATCTATGTTTCACCACTATCGGTACAGTATATACTGTTTTTTTCTCTTCTGTGTTGAAGAACTTTCTACAAGTCTTGGGGTAAGAGCAACAAGTACAATCCTTGGGAGATAGAGCTGTATTAAATTCCACACAACTTTTCCTTCTCTTAACTTTTGCTTCTTAAAATGATGTATAAAAGGAAAGAGAGAAGCTACAGCTTTGAACTTTTAATGTATCACAGTATCTTTGAACTAACTGGTGCATGAAATGGTCTTAAAATTCTCTAAAAACATGATAGAGAATTATGATGTGTAGACTTCTTTTTTTAAAGGATGTATGTTAGGAGGATGTATGTTGGTGTAAAGGACAGAGTTTGGTCTGGGTATGATCTTAAAATTCTTGCTATTGCCTTGTAATTAAGACCTTTAATTGTCTGGTCTCCTGCTCTCTGAAGAACTCCCTCTTACATTGTTCTTTAGCAGTTTTCGAAGATAATATTTAAGCAACACTGCATGAATACCCTCATAATTGGTAATAAAAAAAAAAAAGTACATTTTCTCATCATACCTTTGACTCCAGCTGAAGGGAAACTAGCCCTTTAGCTAGAGCTTTTAGAGGAATTTTAATATGGGCACGTTAGTGTGGATAAATGTAGTGTGTTGGTGTACTGGGTAAGGTGCTGAATTGTTGTTTAATTAAATTGATTGAATATGGGTACAGTGCTCAGTTGACAGCCTGTCTGCTAGATTCCTCTTTTTATTTACAGCCTATGTGTACAGTGATGGAAGTTTAAGCTCCCCACACATCCTTATGCTGACTTGGAGAATTCACCTGTATGGCCAGGAAGGGGATCTCTGTTATGCAGTCATTCCTTGTATTCGCTGCTGAGGTGTTCCCCAAAAGACTATTTTGTCTTGCTTTTAGGGTGCTTGTTGTTTTTGCTGCATTGGACATGTCCCTGAAAATCAGATCCGTACCCACAAACCTCATATCAGAAGGGTCCCAAACCATTGGCAGACATGATTCGCTTTCATTTGCTCCTGACCTGGATCAGCAGGCGGCCAGCAGCCTGGCAGTGAAAAACTATTTGGTCTCTTCTTGTCCCTTTTGTGCCAGTTTTGGATCTAAACTTAGGTGAAATAAGTTTCCGTGTTCCTGTCTTGCTCCCAGAAGCTTTCTGAAGTCTGAATGACAGCTGCAGACAAAGAGGAAGGTGGCAAACTATGCAAAATGAAAATATGTCAGAGAAAGGAACACACTTAAGGATGTGGGTGGATTTTTTGTGGAGCAGAAGTGTATGTGGTCAAAAACGTTCTCAGTGTTGCTGAGGAGACATTTCATGGGGAAAGCAAGAGAGTGAATGCAGTGCACCGCAGAACTGTGCTTAGTCTGCCATGAGGGTAGCCTGCTGGTTGTAGGAGACAGTAAGCGTAAATGTTAAGACCTTAGTTTTGAAAACAGTAGCAGAGTTGCAGTGCAGCCTATCAGCCGATAGCTAGAAAGAGTCAGGAGCCTCTTGATCACATCTGAAAAAGCTCAAGCAGATTAATTATTCTCAAGAGTAGTGAAATTGCACTTCATTCCTTTCCAAATACACCTCCTTTATACAATTTAAAATAAATAAATAAGACGTATTTGTATATCCAATCTCCCCCTAATGTAACATGCAGAAAGTAATTGTATAAGGGATGCCATGCTTGATTCCTAAAGGTTATTTCCTGCCTCTGCTGCTGACACTGATGACCACATCTGAGGATGCATGTGCATCTCATGCACCATTGCATAACAACTTAGGCTAGTTTTGTGAGCTGATTTATTTTCAGCCTTGTAGCACATGACTGCTTTAGACCATCCTCCTTTCTTTGTTCGACATTGCTATTGCTCCCTCCCACAGTCCTTTTCAGCCTGCTGCTTTGTGGCTGGCGCCAGTCTGCATATCCTTTAAGAAAACACCCTTGAGGAATATCATGCCATCATGAATGTGTCCCACACTTTTTCCAAAGATATACTCAAAATAATGGGTTTTTTTCTTTTACTCTACAGAATAGGTTGTGTCTTACCCCATTTCTTTGATTTAAGATGGCCTGACTTACATTTCCTTAAGTTCTAATCACCATCTTCTCTGCAAAGGGTGGCATACACCTTGCTTGAACTTGGCCAGTTATGTCCAAATTTGGACTGTCACATGCTGAAAACGGGCCAGGCTCACATTTGGCTGGCTTAGCAAAAAGAGACAGTATGTAGAGTAAGTTAAACATCCTGAGGGTATGTTGGACTCCCAAAGACAGGCAGAGACATTTCAAGTAGGGAAGCTGGGTACATAATACCCTAATAATTGCCTGAAAGCACCGAGGAACATTTAGCCCTTTAGCCCTTCCTCATTTACTGGGCATTTACTCACAGTGACTGAGGGATGAATGGTGTGGGAGTGACAGTGTGCTACTGCGCTATGCCAGATCTGTAATACAGGCTGCTCTTCGAGGGCATGCCTGTCCCATTTTGGGTTGGGGACCCTATATATGCCATGCATATTAGATATCTTTCTTACAGAGCTCCTGTCATAAGCAGTATCAAGACAATGAGAGTAGTATTGACTCACTTGTGTTTAGCATGAACTGGATATGATACTCTGTTCAAGCACCAGTGTCATGCGTCTGCTTAGTCTCTATAAAATTTAAAATCCCTGGGACTTAAGACTGAGACTGTGTGCTGATCCCCTCTGCAGCAGTCCTTTCCTACTGACAGTGTAGTATCTTTGTAGGACTTTTTCTTCTGTCTTGCCTTTCTGGTAATTTTGTGGCAGATGGGTGTTTGCTGCCTGCATTGTCCTCTCTCCTCCCTGGTAGGGTCCTTTATTCTGTTTTGTTCTTTTCCCTCTAGGTCCTGAGAAATAGCAGACAGTCACCTCAGCTCCCTCCTCCCGACATCACTGATGTTATTTGTCCTTTCCCAGAGCTAGTTCTCAGTTCTTAAAAGCAGTCTCTCCGAACTCCGGTGGGAGTCTGGAATCCAGAGCAGGACTTGACTCAAGCCTGACCCCGTCTTTGTTTGTAATGCCTGTTTGTGTTCTCTGCTGTGCCTAGCTCATCCTTCTGTCTGCCTCCTCGCAGAGTTCGGAAATTGTTCCTGGAGCCTGTCTGCTGTAGTTCATTCATTCATTTCATACGCTGAAACCTCTGTAAATGGGATATGATGGGGACCCTTCCCTGCGCTCCCTCAATTTTAAGGAAAGGACAGGGTTCGGAGTTAATGCTTGTGTTTCAGTGTACATGGAAGCTGGGGGATCAGGGGATGAAGGAACTGCAGCATAGCCTTTTAGCTGCAGCTCTGGGGCTACTTGATCCTCTTGACACCCCAGGAGCAGAGGAAAGTATTGTTAGCCCTTTTGCCAGCAGCACAGAGGCGACATGACAAAGAAGCAGGGACACTGAAAACAGAGTCCCGATCCCCAGTCCGTGTCTTCTTGCTAATTAGTCAGCACATAACTGCCAGCAGAAACCAGAAACCCTGACTGAGCCAGGCCTTTTGATTCTTTATTCTCATTACTCTTCTTCCAGCTTTATCATTGAAGCATGATAGAGGCAACATTATTCTATACCGTGCACAACCCCTGTACCAGGCACTGCTTGGTTAAAGATTGCACTGGGGCACTGAGGGACAATTTTATTTTCCTTTTTTTTTTTTTACATCTTTCTTTTTTATTTAAAACAAAAAAAGATTAATTACAAGGCTAAAAATGCATGTGACCTTACATAATCATTGAATGAAATGTCATCAGTTTAGTCCCCAGTAGGAGAGGGAGAAAAGCAGCCCCAGACACATGCAAGGAAGGCCCAGGTGAGACAGAATGCTGTCCTAGTCCTGTAGGAACCAAAGTTAATGAGGTCACTACTGGGCCAGCACAGAGTGCAGCTCTCTGGGACAGCAGCTAGCGTCTGCTGTGTACTGGAGTCGGAGTGGGCTAAGGTTACCTTCACAGCTATAATTTCATTACTGCTGCTTTTGCACGGAAAGTGATTTTTTTCATTTGTTCAGCAAATGAGGCAGAGGAAGAATGGAGGGATATATGGCATGGAAGTGATTTCATAAACCTCAGACTGGATTCATGTTGCTTATGAGCTGGGAGTAAGAAGATTGGGTTTGGTTCTTTTCTTGCTATGGCTGTGATCTGAAAGAGGTGCTAGAGAAGCTAGTGAATTTGTGTCATGGTGAAGCTGGCATACATTTTTCAAATAATTGCTTAGTTTCAAGGAGTTTGTCTACAGAATGATTCCTGGTTAATTCTGCCTCTATACAGGCTTCTGATGTGATTACATGAAGCTCATTCGATGAACCAGAGGCTCTTACCTTCTGCTTTGTCTACCTATTAATTAACATCTTTACTTGCTATGTCAAATTTAGGGTGAAGGAAAAGATCTTTTTCTTTCAAAGGATTTTCAGTGCCTTTTAATGAAAGGCAGTCCTCTAAAAGGCAAACAAAAGAACACCTCGTATCTCCAAATTATTTTGCATGGGAAGGGTGAAAATCAACTTCTATCCTAACTTTCTTTGAAGAAAGCTAGTGAGACCTAAGAATAAGAAACCAGCTGAATTTAGGAGAGAGGTAGTGACAGTGAGAACCATATACAGAAACCAGTTTCATTCTAATTGAGAGGAATGGACCTTGGGTAGACACCTATAAAAGAACTAGAAGGCTTTTCTGTGCATGCATTAATTGTCATAGGGGTTCCTGATGCTGTGACAGGGTAGGAAGAGTATGAAGTTTGAAGGTGAGGAAGGGAACCTGCCTCTCCATTCATTTAATACATGCAGCAGCTTCTAGCATCTATTTGGATATTTATCTGCAAACTGAGAAAATTGAAAAACAGACAAAATAAGACTTACGTGCCTCAATACCATTTATGATCTAAGCCTGAGCACCTTTGACCATAATTGTCTTCACTGGGAGCTACAGTTCACGGGTCTTGAAAATCAGACTGTTAAGTAATTATTTAGTTTAGTTGTAAGTGCTTAAAATTAAGTACTGTGGTTTTACATTTAGAAAATGAGACTAATGGCACCTGTACTTAGAGGCAGAAAGCATTAGGCTTACTTTGACACTGTTCCTTTTACTCAGAAGACGTTTTCCCAGTTTAAGTGTTCAGCGGCTCAGAATTTGGGCCTGCAGACACACGGCACAGGTATGTGTCTGTTTAGCTAGTTCATTGTATTATAGAACAACAGTGGTCTGACCTTAATTTGATAAGAACCGGAGGATCATCATTCAAGTGTGATATATGTACTCCAAACTGTAGATCCCATTATTGAGCAATTAAAGGAGATATGCCTTGCCATACTTGTGACGGGAGTTAACTTGTGAAGAGTGTTAACTGGCTACAACATTTTCCATTTTCTTCAATTTCAAATCTTTGTTCGGATAGATTCAAACAAAATTTGTCACCATTTTGCACTTCTTCCCTGGCTTTTGGATACAAATGTTGGATGCTCCTGATAAAAGCCTTATACTTGCTGCTTTTATGTTACAAATGGATGCCAGATACAGTCTAGAGATAATTTTTAAGCACTTAAGTGCAATTTACAGTTCTTGTTACATTAGATGCAAACACTGGGTTTTGCAAAGTCAAAAACTGTTTCAAGGATAACAAGTAGATTGAATTAATATAGCTGAAATTATATTGGATTGCTTCAAAGGCCATTTGTTAATGTACAGAACATCTGGAAAATCTCTCATTCTGAAAAAAATACCACCTACCTAAGCAAAGGCAAATAATACACAAGATACTTCTGCAAAATATAGCAGAGCTGAAAGGAGACTTGGGAAGGATCTGAGTTAGTCTGTTAGGTGGACTGTGAAAACATAATCTCCAAAATTTCAGTGCATTTTTTTTTTACAATTATTAAGAACTGTCCTACATTTTACATGAAAAAAAAAAAAAAATCATACCTGGCATTTAGATTGCATTTTTCATTTCTGAATTTTGAAGTGCCTTGCAAAGTGTGAATCATTCTTGTTGTCTGGTAAACAGGTAAATTGAGGCACAAGAAATAAAGGAATTTATCCAGAGTTACGAAGCATGTCACTGATGAAATACAAAATAGCAGTTGGCTTCCCTAAGTTACTGTTCAACAAGTTACACCAAGTTCGTAACCACATATACCTCACTTGGCCCATCTTCATCTGACAAAGCAGAACCCTTATTCCCTAACACTTTTTCCATTTTATTTGGGAGGCAAAAAAGTGCTGCTGAATTTGAAAATCGAATCTTGGCATTTTTTAACAGACCATTTTAACTGATAATAAGGAACTTGTAAGCAGGCCTTATGTGGTTTTTTAGTACATACGTTTTTCCTTTAGTTTTTCTAAACGCAACCAGGTTTTCAGGAGAGAAGCTTGAATTAATTTATGTAGTTTGCTGCTAGTATCCTGGATTTGACCTAAAATACAAAAATAAATAGTATAAAGAGTTTGTTTTCTGTCGTAAATAAACAACTAGGATTAAAAACAATCTGCTGAAGTAAAGCTCTTCAGGTGGTGTGAACTGACTTCAGCAGAGTTGCACAGATTTGCCTTGGCTGAAAACCTGGCTCAAAATCAAATTCACTTGCACAGCAGAGGAAGTGTCTTAAGATATCCGAAGGAAAAAACATTACGAAGTAATATAAAGTACCTGGCATGGTCTGTTTAATAAAGATTGAACTTAATCATGTTCCAGAGAGGAGCTGGTTAAAGCTTGTAATGAAGAGATTATTTGGTGTCATTTGCTGTGGGTTCTTCAGCAATTATCTGGGATGCGGTTTGGATGGCGTCGCTATACCCTTCCTCCCTCCAGCAGCACTTGAATCATCTTGTTGGATTTCAAGAGCCACTAGAGAAAAGAGAGACTGAGGTTGGTGTCAGATCCTGGCTGAAAAACCGCATTGGTTTTTGAGTATCTTCATGCGTTGTAGCAGGATTGCAAAAAGCACAAAGGGGGTTCTGAGAACAACATGCTCTTGGATTTGATTTACTCAGAAAGAGCATCTGAGTGATTAAGAACCAGTACAGAGAGATGGAGAACATTCTCCTCCTCTTGACTGGCTGTTTCAGAAAAAAGAACCAGGTTTAGGAACTGGTTCAGAAAACATCTGGTGCAGTTGTGCTATTCAATTACTTTGAATGTTTGCACCAATGGAGATTCGACAAGAAGTGAAAATGGCAGAAACCCAGCAGGAACTCTTTTTTTGGCTTGCACCAAAGAAAAGATAGATCCAATTAAAAATAGAGTTTGAAGATACTCAGATTTCAAGGTATTTGTGCCTAGATGTAGATCTGAACTTTTTCTGATGAAGTTTGTCTTAGTTTGGAATTAAAAGGGATCAAAAATCTTGTGCATGAACATACTCCTCTGAGATTTAAAATGCAGTTTTGTGAAACAGAGAGTTCTGAACAAACATAGAAAGGTGATGAAAATATCAAGTTATATCCCAGGATATATGATCAGACCTACCATACTTCCGGGAGAAATAAGGAAGCATTAGTGCTATTGTGTACAATGCTGTCGAGATTTCTTTTAGAAAATGTGTCTGGTTTGGGTCTCTCCTGTTCAAGAAAGATGAATTTCTTCTGGAACAAATAAAGAAAAAAGCTTCTAGGTCACTGAGGAATGAAAAGTTCTTCACAGAAAATTATTGTAAAAGAGTGTGATTTATTTTGCCTAGTAGAGCAAAGGCTAGGAGGGGAGATGATTATTCCCTGTAACTACACCGATCAGTTGAGCACCAAGGAGGACAAGGGCTCTTTGAACTCAGAAAGGCAAATTTTGCCTAAGAAGAAAAAATGTCTAAATTTGTGATGGATAAATGGAATGTGCAGATGAGATGAAGATTCCTAACCCTTACAGGAGTGGGTTTTTTGGGCAGTTTCTGAAGAGAAGCAGGCAGGCAAAGAGAGTCAAAAAACTGTTTTTAAGATGGAACCTGAAAATACTGTTTCAAACAGAGCTGGTGTGGACAGGATGGACAGATGGAAAAAGATATGAGATCACTCTGCCGGAATTTGGAGTTGTTCAGGCGTGAATAAGATGAAGTCCAGAAGTTACGGAGCTGTGATAGCCTGGCACTGCGACCCAGATAATAAGACTTGTTGAGTGGGAGGACGTGTTAGCCCGGGCACAACACCATAGTGTTGCTATGGGGCTGCAGCTGGTTCATTTTAAGCCAGCTTTGAGTACAGAGGGGAGTAAGACATAGTTATGGTTTTTTGTGAAGACATACTCTGGCAGAATAAACACGATTCAGGCAAAAAGCCATTTGTGCCCCTTGTGTATACAAAGAGGGAAGGCTACAGTGTGATGCTAAAGGCTTCTTGTGATGAACATAAAACCTTTCTCAGTGCTCCCAGGCTGTGCCCGCCCAGGAGAGCATCTGTCTGCAGCTTCAGCTTATGCTTCCATGAGTGGTAGTGCGGAACACTAAGTGCAATGTTTATCAGGATAGCATGTTACAAATCTATGTTTTGAATTTCAAATAGATCCTGGAATCTCTTAGGTTGGAAAAGACCTTTAAGATCATCAAGTCCAACCGTCAACCTAGCACTGCCAAGTCCACCACTAACCCACGTCCCTAAGCACCACATCTACATGTCTGTTAAATACCTCCAGGGATGGTGACCCAACCACTTCCCTGGGCAGCCTGTTCCAGTGCTTGACAACCATGTCAGTAAAGGTATTTTTCCTAATATCCAGTCTAAACCTCCCATGGCACAACTTGAGGACATTTTCTCTTGTCCCATGGCTTGTCACTTGGGAGAAGAGACCAACCCCCACCTCTCTGCACCCTCCTTTCAGGTAGTTGTAGAGAGCGATAAGGTCTCCCCTGAGCCTCCTCTTCTCCAGCCTAAACAACCCCAGTTCCCTCAGCCGCTCCGCACAGGACTTGTGCTCTGGACCCTTCCCCAGCTCTGTTGCCCTCCTCTGGACATGCTTCAGCACCTCAATATAGACTCCTAAAGCCCCCTTCCTGCAATGAGCTTATGTCCTAGATAGCTTTCACTTTCTGTCTTTCCCATGCTCTGAATGGTAATGGGGGGCTTCACAACCTACAGTTAGGGAGACACTGGGGTGTGAAAGGGCCTGGCCAAGTGCCTGGTGGTGGAAGGTTTGGCTTTCAAACACATTTTTGGAATTCTTTCCACCTTCCAGGACCAAAAGAGCCTGAATCGGTTGACCAATCTGTTGACCATTTAGTTCAGGAGCAATGCAGAGGGGACAGATTGCTTAGAGAGGATTTAGTGAGTTGTTGATTAACTGAAGGAGTTTTTGTTGTTTAATTATAGCTTTCCAATATACTTTGAAAGGCTTACAGATATTGGCAAAAGCTCTGTAATCTCCAGAGTGTTTATGGGGCCTTTCTGGTCTTTCATTCCCTTTTTCCACATGACACTGGGAATTTTTTCTGTCTTTGTTGACATGCTGACAGCTTCTCTGTCCTCTAACCTGCAGGAGGCTGACTACTACTGCTGTGAGGACAGTTCTTCACTTAGGCAGGCTAAGATCCATATGCAATGTGGAATTGCAGTCCTCAAGGAAAATACTATTTGAGCTGCATAATTAGAGGATAAATTGTTATTTGTCAACCAATAGCGATTAAGGAAACCTATCTTTATCTAACATTTTATCATTGGCTGAAGCACAGGGAGGATTTTTAAATTCAATTTCAATAAAGAGAAGATAATACAAAGCTGAAATTCTTAAATTAGCTGCTTTTATTGTAGTTAGTACTTTGGTTAATCTTTTTAATTTATCACTTAGTACAGAGCAATTATCCACCATATGGAAAAAAGCCAAGGTTATTGTATTAGTGAGATATGTTTGCAGTGTGCAGGCTGGAGTGAAACCATACAGACTCTGTTATCAGCTGGTGCCGTAGTGGTTACAGCTCTATTGAGAGCTCCAGGTAGATTTCAGGTTGTGACCTCTTGATCCTTCTTATCAGTTCAGTGGTAGGTGGAGAAGCTCTTCTAGGGAAGCTTGACTTGCAATGATTAATGCTGTTCTTTCTTTAATTGAGAAGAGCTGATTGATACGATAAAACTTTATGGGTTTATTTCAGTCATTTGATGTGGCAAATCATCAATAATCATTATCTAAATTAACACAGATTGGCATAAAGGCTGAAGAAGTAAATTATTTTATGGATTACCTCAAGTACAGTACACAAGCAATTTATTTGGCTTAACAGATGTAATTTTCGACCTGGTAACCTGATGTATATAGGTGCCTTAGGTTTCCACATGGAGATAATTATTATCCTCTCAATTCATTATTTTCCCATACCGTGTGTGTTCAGCAGGTTCTGCTGATATTTAAAACGTAAGAAAGAAGTACTGGAGATTGCAAAAGAAAGGAGGTAGATGCCAGGTCGCTTCCATAGTGATAGAGATTTATCAAGTGGTCATTTATTTTATGTGACATTGGCTGACTTTTTCCAGTTCCTAGTGGAAAGAATTTTATTTCACTTTGGACAAGCAGCTAGCCCATTTCAAACAGCACACAAACAGTTTGCTGACATCCTTAATGACAGCTTCAGCTGAAAAACTGAAGGAAACTCTCCCATTTCTGAAAAATATCTCTCCTGATATAACACATTTGCAGGAATCACTAGGAATCTGTCCTTTATAATTCAGGCTGTATCTGTTCTGTGGACTTCATATTCTGGGGGTGACAGTCTAGCACTCTGTACCAGTACTGATGTCACTGCAATTTGATTAAGTTACATGGCAAATCACATTAGTCAAGACATCTCCACGCCACCCACATATTCTTAAAGCAAATAGTTGTTTCCAAAGTACAGAAAATTATGTCACTTCTTGCTAAATTACTGGTCCTTAATGCTGCAAACATTTTAAACAAAATTGCTCTCTCATCTTTCGTTGTATATGAAGTAAAAACACCTTTGCAGCTACCCTTGTGTTTTTCTCCACTCCCGTTTCAGTGAGAGGAAGTGAAACGGAAGATCAAAAGATGTGTTCTGATGTGGAACAGTTTGGGAAGTGGAAGAGGGGAGGTTGTGGAATCCCATTTACTGCAGCCAAACAGACTGGGGGGGGGGAAAAGTTTAGGGTGATTTGAAGAAGAAAGTTTTACTCTGAAAATGGTGATGGTATCTAAGAGATCTTTTTTTCTCTGCTAAGCGCAATGCAGAAATACATGCCTAACGTTAAGCCTGTGCTTAAAGGTCTTGCAATTCAGTGTTGTAGTTGTTTAGGGCTCCCTGAGTTTGAATTGGTGCCCTGGGACTATTATTTTGTTTCGTGTATATTCAAACCATAGGTTTCTAACTATGGTGCTGCTACCTTGCCTGAACAGAGATGGTAGAGTGGAAGATACTTTGTGATAAATAAAAATCAGACCTGTTGCTCCTTTTGATTATTTTTTTAAAGGTTCTATTGACTCTTTGAATAAGTCAACAGGCTGCCCAGGGAAGTGGTTGGGTCATCATCCCTGAAGGTATTTAAAAGATATGTAGATGTGGTGCCCAGGGGCAGGGTTTAGTGGTGGATTTGGCAGTGCTGGGTTAATGGTCAGACTTGATGATCTTAAAGGTCTTTTCCAACCTAAATGGTTCTATGATTCTAAGTCATTATCATCAGAATTCTGAAGGACAAATACAGCCTTAATGCAAACTGACAGCTCTCAGTATTCCCTCTGATAGCCAGATTCATCATTGCTGGCATGGCTAAATGCAAAGCATGTGTGGTTTCAGATTGCTACAGTGACTCTGGAACACATGCAAATTGTAATCTCAAGGTCAAAAAAAACCCCACCTGAACTTCTTATTTTCAGTGCTTTTCTTAGCAGACATTTATTTTGTATTAGAAGTTAATTAATTTCATACTACTTTCCTTTTCCTGGGGTGGGGGGGGGGGGGGGAAAGCTCCAGTAATGTCTAATAGCTCCCAATGTTCAGGATGTACTTTTCAAACCATAGGCACAGGTAGCCTATTGAAAGTACACAGGAAAAATGAAGATACAGTGGAAAAATACAGTATTTTGTTGAACCTGGAAAAATAGAGGGATTAATACCATTTTCTGAAGTGGAATCTGAGGAAGGCATATGGTAAACCCCTTAACTGTTTTTATAGTGCAGTGCAGCTCTGCAGAACTGTGGGTACATATTTTAAGTTCCTGCTTGGTTCACATGCAGAGTCTGCATACACAACTCTTGCAGCATCTGAAATCTCTGAGAAGAAAATAGGTACAGAATAAAATAACTGCCTGAAAGTGTCCTCAGGTGAATTATCTGCAACACTGCTCCATCACTTTTAAAAGGCACCTTAGTAAAGGAAAAATGAGGTGACCTGGTAGCAGTATAGAAGTGTGTTCACGGGAAGAAATTACCAAGCACTAATGGGATCTTTAATCTCCAGAGGAATATATAACCAAAACCAGTAACTAAAAGCTGAATCTAAAGACATTCAAATGGAAAATGAGGCAAGTTTTTAATAGAGAGGGTGATTGACCATTTACACAAAAATATCAAAAGAAGCAGTGAGTTCTCTCTCTTTTTTTCATGTCAGGAGGTTTTTAGGGAGATGTCCTTGTGTCCTGGAGCACTTTCACCTGTTTGCCTGTGGGAATGTGTTGTTTTGATGCAGAAATGGTTGCATACCTATGGTTCTGTCTTTGTGCTAATTAGAGAACAACTGAAAGTGAATGAATTGTGCTGCTGCTGTCACTCCATGTCATTGATTCATTTCTAATTTACGAGGGAACGTACTGTAGCAGATGAGATGCTCCCTCATAGCTCTAAGGTAGCTTTGTCCTTCTCACTACAACATGTTCATGGATCAAAAATTAAAGTTCAGTTTTGAGATATGAAATACCAAAGCCAAGAGGACATCTAATGATACTCCTCAATAGATGATGCTTTGGAATAAAATAGCAGTGAGGATGCAGATCAGAGGAATCATTTGTTAGCTGATGAAATGTTGTTGATGATGGTTATTCCAATTGTATCTTATGCTCTGTTGCACACCTAGTTCTTGGGCGTAGTGTGGTCTCAGCTGCTGGGATCAGCTTTAATTTACTGTCAGCTGAGATGAGCTGTACCCATCATACACTGACAAAAGATGTACCTGAGCCTTTTGATGAGGCTGCAGATCTTTAACATGTCCCAGACTAAGGTATTTCTCCCCCTCAGTTCAATGAACATCTACTTCAAGAGGCAGGGACAGAGTGAATAGTTGTTTACAAAGATGTGAGCAAAGCTGTTTCCCTCGGGCCAACATACATTTAAAAATCCATTTTAACACATGCACTTATATTATCTGTTTCTCACAGAAACACTCTGTCTGCATAGTGAGTCTTACCACTTGCTAATTCTTCTATTGAAGTAGGAGATGAAAAGGTTATTTATGGTTTTCCTATGTTTATTGCTTCCCATCATGATACCTAGGGCTATACATAAATGTGGATAATTCTTCAGTCACAGAGAACTTGCAGAAAGCAGATGCCCACTGGAACACACTCTTGCAGGTCCCTTGAGTTAGAACCAGCCAAAGTCGATCTGAGAGGCTTGCTGCACCAACTCTGCTAGGGTAAACCTCACCTACAGCAGTCTCTTTAAAGCAGTTGCTGAGATGTGCAATGTGGGTTGTATTTAGTAAGGTATTGCCTTCTGACCACATGCAGTTAAAGGAACAAGACCAACACCCCTTTTGCATCAGTGGCCATGTTTTCTTCCAGTAGGCAACTGTTTTTGATTGGTGATGTTTTAACACAGTAATTGAGCCTCTTAAACAAACTGTTTGTGTACATTGGATAGAATTGCTAATGGGCACAGACCTTACTGCATTATGACTGTACTGAATGTATGTGAAAGAGAGAAGTAGTGAGCAGAATGGCACCAGTAGCCATCCAGACATCTGTTCCTGTTAATAGGGAGAAGCTGAATAACTCAGAAGATGAAGAGAATCAAGGTTAGTCTTTCCCCAGATGCACATATTCTCTGCCCCTTCCTTGAATGTTCACACTGTTCTCAGGTGATGTGGAGCCTCATGTGGACCTCAAGTTGCTGGTACTCTTTCTGAATGACCGCTCCTGACTCCTATCTTGTTCTACTATAGTGTATATATGTTGTAGAGGCATCGTTGCTGACATACAGACAAGTGTAGAAAGAAAATTCTTGAGATCTGAAAGCTGTTGCTGAAGTGGCCAGAGGTCATTCATCCCACTCACAAGCACTCTGGTCATTCATTCCAGCTGCCAATCTTGATCTTTGGCATACAATATTTACAGATTTTCAGAAACATTCATTGTGCTTGTGGGTGATTTTCAATATATTTCACAGCTTGTATGCTTTGTGTGGAAACACCTGCTTGGTTTTCTAAGTGGAGAATGTTGTACTCTTCAGACTGAAATGATTGGAACTTTATGAAAATCGAAACTACTTGGTCTAAAGAAAAAGTAAAGATAAATCTTAATGAAATGCAATATAAATAATAACATATGTTGCCTTCTGTGAAATGGCTTATGACGACTTTTCTTCAAAGTGATGCATTGTGCAAATTATTCCCTTTGTTATGAAAAAAATCAAGATATTGACTACATAGCAGATTTTATGTGGTGGCTGAGTTCTTTTGAGGTGTAAGCTTCTCACAGAAAGTGAGGGAACTGGTAGATCTGATTGAAGCCTACTGGGTAAAAGAATCACCTTCTGACCAAGGCAGTACATTTCTCCTGTCAGAACAGTTTCACTGTTGCATTTCCATGGAGGACCATTGGTAATGGAGTGAAAGATTAGTTTAGCCACAGGAGTGTGTTTTATACAGGTGTTTCGAAGGCTCTTCTGTACTCTCTACCATTTTCTGGAAGGAACTAATTCAAACTAGGTAGCTAACCACTCTATTTCTTTGATGCTTTAGTTGGAAAGATAAATGGCCTTGAGGCTTTCTGAAGAAGCTGTAAAACTGATGGATTTGCTGTTGTCTTTTAGTGAGTGGAAAGGTTGAGCATTGCTGGCTAGATCCAGGCACCATGCAGGGGTACTGTACAGCTCTGCCAGGGCTGTTCGCTCAGCCGTGCTGTCCCAACCTGGGCGTGCTTGGCAGTATTTCCAGTGTGCTTCATGGCTGATACGCAGCGCTCACTGCTCTCCTTGGCTCCTACGCAGTCCAGGCCTAGCGTCTTTATCCTGAGCTGAAGTTTGTGATTAGCTAGTCCATGATAGACAACTGCAGCTTTGACTCTTCCAGTTCACAGCCCCAGCTCCTGTAAGCACTTCCGTTGTGGCCTTCAGCATCTCTGCAGTCCTAGTCCAATGCCTTTTGCTGCTGAAAATCAAATGTGACTTACGTTCTGCTTTCATCGTTCCCCACAATGTGTTTTTGCCCTGGTGAGCATAGTTGCAAAAATTTGCTCCGAGCTAATCATCTGAGCACTGAATGATCAGGAGAAGCCCCCAAGCTGCACTGTGGCACTTCTGAAATAATTTTCTCAAGAACATTTAGTGGGTAAAGCTATTTACAGTTTCACTTCACTCAGGAGTAATTGCAGGAGGGAAAGAACCATAGATAAAGAAATCCATTCTATTTAGGTGAATGCATTATTATTTGTTTGCTTATGCATGGAACCACTCTTTTAATAGGCTGTGGGAGGCTGTGAGTTCTCTGTTCTCTTTGCATTTAGTAGAGCCCTTTGCAATCTCTGCAGTTCTTGCAACTGAATATTTTGAAAGGTATTATAAACACAGCTAATCCCCACCTGGAAAAAGTAGCAGGCCATGCTAGTAAACGACTCTTAGAGGCAGGCAGTTGTACGAACTGTGGAACGGAGAGAAAGGATGCTGGTAGCGGTGAGTTATGTGCCATAACTGACGGCCTGAGACAGTATCAATATGGCCATTATGCAGTGTTAGGTCCTGATCACACAGGCCCCTGCCAAACTCCACTGCAATCAGCAGCCCCATAGCTGCATATTAGATGATTGAATGACCATAATGAAAGAAACCACAATTAAATTCCAATTTTTTTGACCTAATGTTGTTAGCTATCTGTATGTTTTTGAGTAGAACTCCATGATGCCTGGTTTCATACTAATGAAGTGTGGTATTTTTACTCAGCCTTGGATTTGTAATGGACTCCTGCATAAGGTAATGAATCTAAAAAGGCTCTTTTAGTTAATACAGACTTGTACAAATGTGATTTGCTTTACATACCTGAATTCTCCACATTGAATCGGTGGGATGAAACAACTTTACCAAATGTACAGCAACTGTGTAAGTAGTTACCTACAAGTGTATTCATCTGTAACCTGTTTGCTTATGGAAAAGCTACTCGTTACTTATCTTGGTGTACAAAAGCAACACTGGATATAAGGGTTGCATAGCAGCAGCGTTCGAAAGGTGTGATTATTGGTAGGGTACGTAGAAGATGACGTAAGCCATATTCTTTAGGGTGTTTATGTTGGGATGGATGAACTTTGTACTGGATCATCATTTTTACACAGCAGTGAAAGTGCCTATGTTAAAAATTAATTAACTTGTTTGAATTGTACATAGGAAGCTATGTTCAGATCTGGAGCTCAGCTTGAGTTATTTAGGTCTAAGGGTTTAACTTTGAATCCAGCTGAGCTGATAACGCCTGAACTGTGCCTTTTAGGTTTTAGTCATATTATTTCACATGCTGTTCTATACATTATTTATGACAGGGATTCCAAAACATTTTAAAGATACATTATCTTTTGGGAAATCTCTTCACTGATTCTCAACCCACAACATCTTGGCACCAGCAATATCAATGACTTGCAAGGAAAAGTGAGATTAGGAATGTGTACATTTGTATCTTTCTTTTTTAATGCAATTCTGTCATTGGAAATAAGGAGACAGAAGAAGAACTTTGTGCTGCAACTGTTCTTCGCAGACAGCCAAGAAATGTCTTGTGTACCCTTTGTGCTCTACAGACCACAACTAGGGCATTTCTGCTTTGTACCACAAATCTATTTTCTTTTTAGCTTTTTATGAAGATGACTTTGCTTTTCTATTAATAATATGCTGTCAGCATTATAGCAAGGGTCTTGCATGAAAAATGCATTTTCTTATACTACGGCACTCTTTACTGTTAACTCTTACGTACTCTTACAACTACTCTGTCAGTCCACAAGTGCGGAACAGTCAGAACTCTGATGTGATCTAACACTGACATCATGGGATCTTTATTGTATTTTAAGGTATACATTCCGAAACTGTGGTTCTCTTAAGTATTTCAGATTCTGCAGTATACTGAAGTGTATGCCACACAATGGTCACTTGAAAGTCCACAGTAGTGTTAAGGTTTCAATGGAAGAGCTTCTGCTCCAAAAAGCAGGTTTATCTGCTACATGAGCTAAAGTGGAATCTTTGTCAGTGTTAATTAGCTCTGATACACAGCTGGATGCTCCTGATCATATCCAGTCATGGTCAGATGTCAAAATAAAAATCAAAATATTACAGTAAGAAGAAAAATTATAAAACCAGTGCAGAAATACCATTACCTTTTCCTGAAATACATTCCCATGGCCAAAAAAAATCTTCCAAGGTCAGAGGTTTTATTTACATCTTTGTGATTAAATCATCAGTGGAACTTTGTTTTGTGATTTCGTCTAATGAATTTTTCAGTGGTATACTTGTGGTATCCTGCAAAACGGGTATCACAGCTGTAATTATGAGATATGTGGAAAAAGCCTTTCCTTCTAATTTTCATAAAGCTTTGGCTTGCTGATCTGATGTCTCTTCCTTATTGTGAAATAGTGACTAATTATTGCCTATTCATATTCTCTGCCTTTCATGGCATTGTGTATTTCCCTGGTAAATCTTCTTAATCATGTCTTCCAACTTGAAGAATTTTAATTTAATATCTCTTTGTACATAAAACTTCCTCCGTTTGCCCTTTTCTGTACCTTCTCCAGTTCTGCCTTTTCTTTCTGAGGTGAATATGACTTATTGCAGGATCGTTTTCCCCTGGAGAAAGCACTCGTATGTATGCTTGAAACACATGCATATCGATGTACAGCTTCTCAGTAAAAGGCAGCCAATTTCAAGTGCTGGTGATTGCCCTTTATTGCTCAAAGATGTGTACCTGAAGCAAACCTCTTTGCACACGAGGTGGGCACTGGTAGGGACCCAGCTCACATATTGACAAGTGCAAGCTACAGTCCGTCATGGCAGATGGCTGCAAGTTCCATGATGCAGTTTAGAAAATCTTATCCACAAGCCACTGTCCTCATTGAAGACCTTTGGATTTCAAAGGACTTTGGATTATGCCATAGCAGAAACTGAACTAGACCTTGGCAGGTTTTTTTCCCTTTTCCCTTGTCAGCACACCACAGTAGGATTTCCTCTAGGTTAAAGGAAAAAGAGCGAGTTTCCTAGAACGTTACCAGGTCTGTTCTCTATTCTGTCTCAGTTGATGGAGCAGGGATTTGTAAGTCTTAAAGATTTTCTAGAATAGCTGAAATTTTAGGTATGCCAGCCTTCACTTTTTACTAATGCATGTAGCATTACACAAGCTATACTTATTTCATAGAAGAAGTGAATAGCCTAGAGGTTGAATCTTCTTCCCTTCCATGTGTGGACTAAGCCCTTTGTTTTTCCTTGGGCTCTCATGTAAAAAAATATTCTCTCAACTATAAATCATCCTAGAAAAATTGAAAGGATACAGGGAAATGGCATGGAATTTCTCCAAGTCCCCACAGGAAATAAGAAATTACTTCTTAATATTTTAAGTAGAGGGGTGGGAGGAACTGGAAAGGCAAGGAAAACAAAAAACAAGAATTCCATAGAATTTTAGTGCACATTTATTTCATGTGGTACCTTGATTTGTTACCTAAAGTTAAATACCTGCATATTGTTAGAGAATAACTCTTTTACGATAACATTAGTCTCGATGGTAGGATCATGGCGAGCAACTTGTGCAATAGTTTGACTGATTTCCATAAGAGAAAATGCCAAGTGCCTGCATTCATCTGCAGCATATTTTTGGGACACTGGCACAACTATTCTATTACATGCACTTTTAAAATTCTAATCTTACTAAGCTGGAGTATGTAGACATTAACTATCTTGGCATTCCTCCTGTGGGTGGAAGTCACCTTCAGGAAAACCAGAAGAGCTGCTGTTCTTGCAGAGCAGAAAAGGGCCTGACTAGTAAGAGATCAGTGTACATAACCATTTCATCAGACTCTGAAAGCTGTCCCACCCATATAGGAGTGACAGGCAGCATCTAATATTCTATTTAAAGTCAATACAATTTTGAAAATGGTCTTGTGGTTTCAAGTCAAAGGAGGGGCGAGGTTATATGTGTTGCTGTGCAAGACCGTACAACTGACTGCTTGCTGAGCACAAAACACTCTGGTTTCTTCAAAGCATTTGCATGTTCTTTGGATTTCACCTAGTCTCATTTACAATAAATGCTAAATGGTTTAGAAAGAGTTTATATGTAATGAATAAGAATCATGGTGAAATATTGCTGTTAGTCACAATACATCAGGGGAAGATGTTTTATTGTGACTATGAGACGTGGCTATTAAAACCTATCATCCAATGAACTCTAGTATACTCTGTGATACTTGCTTGGCTGCTTATGACAACATTGATTAAACACTAATTATTTATAATTGAAATAACAGTATAAAGTGTGATTCTACAGCTGATGAGAGCAGGGAAGTGTCTCTCGAGCCTAGTCAAAAAGTGTACTTACATCTCATACACTGACCATCACTTTTAAATCTTAAATACTCATCAAAGCTGCCAGCGGCTAGTGTCTAGCAAGTCGTGCTGTGATGATAGTCTCCTGATTTTCATAAACAGAAAAGCAGGAAATAGTTAAAAGATGGGCAGAAGAATTGTAGTAAGATGGTAGGGTCTGCGGTTTCATAGAATCATAGAATGGGTTGGGTTGGAAGGGACCTTAAAGACCATCTAGTTCCAATACCCTGCCATGGGCAGGGACACCCCCCACTAGACCAGGTTGCTCAAAGCCTCATCCAGCCTGGCCTTGAACACTTCCAGGGATGGGGCATCCACAGCTTCTCTGGGCAGCCTGTGCCAGTGCCTCAACACCCTCTCTGGGAAGAATTTCTTCCTGATACCTAATCTAAATCTCGCTGCTTTCAATTTAAACCTGTTACCCCTTGTCCTGTCACTACAGGCCCTTGTAAAAAGGCTTGGAGAAAGTAATAGGGAAATGGGATTTTGAGTTGTGAAAAGATTGGACTGTAAACCAGAAAGTCTTCATGCAAAATTATTGCTCATTTAACTAATAATAATTTATATGGCTTTCTTACCACTAACATTGTGTGTTTGAAGGTACAAGAAAGAGAAGGAAGGTCACGCTGAGAAGTTGTATAAAGAAGCAGTAGTCTTTTGAGATACCCTTCCAGTGCGCAGTCCATTGAGGTTGGAATATATAGAAAGAGGAATTATCTGCCTTATAAGGAGTGACACTTCAAGAAATCCAGCCCACAACATCAATCTGTCTGTATCGGTTGCTCTGCTTTTTTAACACACCCAGTGACGTGGTATTTAGAATGGAGTATATTCCTGTTTCAAATGGGAATAAATTTAATTTATTAAAATGAAGCTGATGGGGAATGAGGACCTAGTCAGAGGTTCTAATTTACAATTCAGATCCTGAATTTTGTTCTACATCTAATACTTCTGACAGCCTTATAGTAAATAAACCTATCAGTTTGCTTTGAAATATGTCATCCAGCATTGTGCAAGTAGGTGAAAGCACAGCTCATGGAAATAATGGGACTTGCCCCAGGGAAAAAAACCAGTAAATTGATAATAAAGATCTTCCAGTTCCTAGTGGACTACTTACATTAACCATGAGAGAAGAAAAAATCAAGGAACTAACAAAAAACTGAAACCATTTAATAAAAATATAGTACAAGAAATAAAGGTAATTATTATCTGTATTATCATACAGAATATGGAATTCACTAGCAAATAAAAATGGTCATTTACAGAAAACTACACTGATATTTCTCAAAATTGTCTCAAATGCATAACTGTTCAGCACAGGTATAACCCAATGAATGGTATTTCAGTTAATGAGCCTGAAATATAAACACGGAAAGCCCCAGAAATAGTGTGTAAATTGGAGACAAGAAAGACCTAATGTCAAGTGTACTGGGTTGATTTCATACGGTGTGAATGATGATTTCATATGGTACCTCCCTTATGGAAGAGTTCTGTGTACTGTTTATTGTGAATTCAGAATTATAGTCTTTCTCCAAGGATTTCAAGACTGTTGGTAGAACCCTGCTTCTGTAGGACTGTAGCTGTTCAGGTGATTTTAAGAGGAATTTCTGAAGCTCTCAATGAATTGTGTTGAATCGCATTACTTTCTACGAGATTTTTGTCTATTCCAGTTAATATGACCATTAGACAAAGGCATCTAGCAGTTTCCTCTGAGAGACAATTTCATAGCCAGATAGAGCTCACTATCAAGAAGTCTTTTTGCAAATGATCCTTAATTTTCCTTTTATTGCTCTCCTAGAATTTTTCACAAACAAATAAAACTCTGTAATTAACCGTGTTTCCTTCAGTGTGGAAATGCTGGCCATAGATTAGATCTCTTGCTGTCAACAGCAGGTTTTTATTCTCCTAGGAGCAAACAACAAGGCACTTCTCATTAGATTCAATTTGCAGACCTAGGAAGGCTTGATTACCAACATTTGTACAAACCTGTCTCTCTATTCCTAGAGTATAAAAGGGGATAAGACTGGGGTAGAGAACTGGTGTTTCAACCTGGGGCTCAGCATCTCAGCAGACATAGGTCAGCAAGGAGAAATCATCCTTTTAACTCTGATTCCCAGAACATAATTAGTACCTGACTATTAAGAGGCAAAGACTGTGTTTTGATTCTGACATATGTTTGTTCTGCTCTTCTGATCGCTGTCAGGGAGCTGCAACAAGGATGATCTTTTCAATCTAACGTGGTTTTAAAATGTTTGTTTCACATATTCTGATAAGAAAGATATCCTGGCATATGTTTATCTGTGCAGATAGTGGGCTCCGTGGCTGTAGGGAAATGTTGATACCATATTTCAGCATCTCTCATCTCAACATCTACTCTTTAGCGGATTGAAAAGAATAATGGATACTTGAGGTGCTGTATTGTAGTGAATTGTCAACAGTCAGAATGGGGGAATCTAATGGGGATCATATGTCTTCTCTTATATATCATCTTGCGGTAACCATGAACTTTTCTCATTCCTTCCTCCTCTTAATTTTTTTTCTTGCAGACTCTCTTTGACATGTTTTTGTCTTTCCTCTGACCATTTTTCAACTCTTCTCGCGCCATCTTTGACATTTTCCCTTTTCTTCTCTCACATGCTCATTTATTTTTCCATTTTCTTTCTCTTCTGTTTTCATCTCTTTTTCTCCATGGTTGTGGACCAGCTAGGCAAAAATATACTCCATACTTTAGACATCTTGGAAAAGTAAATTTGGAAATACTCACTGTGTGTTTTAATTTTTCAGGGGTTTTGTGGAAATGGGAGAAATCTGGATGAGAAAGTGTGGAGTTGCATCTTGTGCTCTAAGTTTATGGCAATATGTGGTACCTCTGTCTCCTGAAAGTGGTGTTAAGTCCACTAAATCTTGCACTATGTTGTTGTCAGTGGGGCCACAGAGAAGATTCTGGAACTGTAGATTTCTGATCCATATTTGGTATGATCACATTGTATTGAAAGATGTGTTCCCACATGAGAGATACATTCATGATGTTTTCTGATGAAATGTAAGGATTTGAAGAGATGATTAGTCCTTTCCTGAGAGCACACTACAAGTAGACGCAAATAGCTGTGTAGTTTGTATACTAACTGGTAGATTTTGTTTGCAGAGCCTGGCAGTTTATTCATCTAATTCTAGTTAATTGGTACATTGCTATCTTCTGTATGGTACATACATCTGGATTTATCTATTATACCCATCATGACTGTGTATGGGCACCTTATCTAGATACATCTTATAGTTATGTTCTTTAAACAAGGGAAGGGGAAGTTGCTCTGGCTAGATTTTTGAATTTTCCTTATGTTGTCAGTGAAAAAGGCTTCTGACAAGTCCAGGGTGAAAATAAAATTAACATAATGTTCTCACTGCAGTCATTGGCACTAGACATCAGTGGAAAACAGGGCAGTAATGAAATGAAATAACATCCACAGTAAAAAATACAGAACAATAATTGATTATAACCTAGAAACATGACTCTCATTTATTCCAAGGCCTTTTTACAAAGTGGTGGTGGTGTAAAAGGCATACAGATGCAGTACAGAAGTTCTTGAACAAATCATAGAATCACAGAATGGTTTGGGTTGGAAGGGACCTTAAAGACCATCTAGTTCCAGCCCCCCTGCCATGGGCAGGGATACCCCACACTAGACCAGGTTGCTCAAAGCCTCATCCAGCCTGGCCTTGAACACTTCCTGGGATGGGGCATCCACAGCTTCTCTGGGCAACCTGTTCCTCTGCCTCAACACCCTCTCTGGGAAGGACTTCTTCCTGATGTCCAATCTAAATCTCCCCACTTTCAATTTAAACCCATTACCCGTTGTCCTGTCACTACAGGCCTTTGTAAACCATGTCCCCCCCGCCCAGCTTCCTTGTAGTCCCGACCCCAGAGCCTTCTCTTTTCCAGGCTGAACAAGCCCAATTCTCTCAGCCTTTCTTTATGGCAGAGGTGCTCCAGCCCTCTGAGCATCTTCCTGGCCTCCTCTGGACTCGCTGCAATTGGTCCATGTCCTTCTTATGTTGAGGGCTCCAGAGCTGGATGCAGTACTCCAGGTGGGGTCTCACAAGAGCCAAGTAGAGGGGAAGAATCCCCTCCCTCGACCTGTTGTCCACACTTCTGTATCTGATACAGCCCAGGATACAGTTGGCTTTCTGGGTTGCCAGTGCTCATGTCCAGCTTTTTGTCCACCAGTACCCCCAGGTCCTTCTCCTCAGGGCTGCTCTCGGTCCATTCTCCACCCAGCCTGTACTTGTGCTTGGGATTGCCCCAGCCCAGGTGCAGGACTTTGCACTTGGCCTTGTTGAACTCCATGAGGTTGGCAGAGGCCCACCTCTCCAGCCTGTCCAGGTCCCTCTGGATGGCATCCCTTCCCTCCAGCGTTTCGATGGCACCACACAGCTTGGTGTTGTCAGCAAACTTGCTGAGGGTGCACTGGATCCCATCGTCCGTGTCACTGACAAAGATGTTAAACAGTACCGGTCCCAACCCCAACCCCTGAGGAACGCCCCTCGTTCCTGGTCTCCACTCAGACATACCTGTTTAAGGATCCTTTACACTGAACAAGTAACGTGGCTTTAGTATACGAGTGAGGTACTCCATATATCCAGAGTGATTTATAGTGAGAGATGCATAGGTCTGCAGCTTGCTGAATGCCCCAGTAAAGACACAACGAATAATGGATACCCAGTAATATGCCTGTTCAGGCCTAGACACTATAACTTCTTTGCTGCTGGAAGTAAAGTATCTGCTATTTTTCACTTCTTTGGAAGAAAATACCGGAAAGAATCTTAACAGTGTGTTATCTTCTCTAAATCCAAAGCATTGTAACATTTCTACCTTTGTTTTCTCTAGTGCCTTCACTTGGTGACTTACATTTTAGGGTTGTGTTGGGCACTCTTCTCCCATCTGACTCCATTCTTTCCTTCTCTTTGGTGATCACTGTGTTGGTTATAGATGGGATAGATCTCTTCCTTCTCTCATGTGCCAACCATACAGTTTTATAAATGTGAGTGGAAAAACACCATGTATTTGTGATGTTTAATCCAGCTCTCTCCCTGCCATTCTCTTCTTGATGTTGTCTACTCTTGGAGGCATATGCATCTTACCAGTGACCCTAACCTGCAGCAATGTTCATTCTGTCTGAGCTTTCTGGAAGGCTTGATCTTAGTGAGACATTGAGTAAGCCCTACTCACGCTGGTAACAGTCCATCTGCTGAAGTCCTCAGATGCAGGACTGCCTCTGACTCCCTTCTCACACAGATTTTTCATCTGTATAACTCCAGATATACAGATGGAGATAATCTCTCCTGGCACTGGTCTAAGCAGAAGATGACTCCTACCCAATGACTGCTTTTATTTTGCTTTTCATATGGTGCCTAGCATTCCAATGTGTTTGGTATGAGCAATATTGTATATATGTTTATCAGCAGTACTGCTCGAGAGAGCAGCTTCAGTCTTGTCACAACTGTGGTGTATGAGCCAAAGCGCTCAGTAATATTCTGGTTAGCCATGCCTGGTTAGCAGCTGCACTTGTGTTTAATGATGGTGGCTAAGGACTGCAGGAAACTATTTTCTCTCTTGCTGGATATTTTTTAGCTAGAACTCAGCTAAAGCTAAATTTTATCTCTAGAATACTTTGTACATATGTGACTATGCAAAATTAAGTTGCTCTTTATGACAATAAATGAAGAAATATTGACCCTTATAATGTTTTCTTCAACTGTTTCTAGAGATTTTTATGTAGAACTTCTTGTCTATGGTGCCTTTGACCTGTTTGTATTGGGGTATTTTGATTCCGATTGATCTGCCTCCCAAACCTAAGGAGGATAATTTTTGTTGTTTGTTTCATGACCTGGCCGTGTTGATTATAGAAATGAAGTGAGTGTACCCAGGCAGATAGAAAAGATCACACAGAGGTGAGAATCTCCTCCTTTTGCTGCTCCAAGAAGTGCTTCAAGATGTAATTGGAGTGTTCTTAACGTAGTAGAAATGCACAGGTCCCAAGCAAGCAAAGTGATTTCCTGTTCTTAAAAAATTTGTGTGTTATTTTGTCTTGTTCAACTTTCATTAGGGCTTTTTGATCAGTACTTACTGCGTGCAAAATTTAGCTGGTTGGGTAAAGTTTCCAGGGTTATGCTTTATGTGACTTAAAAGCTCAAGTCTGCCAACTGTGACAAAACCAAGGAAGCAAATGCAGCCATATGTCTGTCTCTCCATCTTCTCTCTGCCTAATGGGTTTGTGTCTGTCTTATTTTAAGTTCCATGTGATGTTATTGAGCTACTTGTTTTTGTTGGAGCTGGGACTGCACCCTCAGCATGTACTGCTGATCAACTCTGCATTTCCTGGCCACTTCAATGCACCACTTAGATTAAGATATATGTCCAACAGGCATCTTGAAACACCACTGTAACTATTTGGGATCTAAGGAGTTACTAAGATGATAAACCACAGATAGTCGAAACACTGGTATGTAGTTGGGACCTCAACTTAGAATTGGCATCTAGGAAACAACCTCAATTAACTAAAATCATCAGAGTTTTTGTGTTATGTCTCATTCAGAATGGGACCATTCCAGCAGCACTATGCCATCAGTGAAGGAATAGTATAAAAAAAAAAGAGAATTCCTTTTGTACTGAGTTATTAACACTTTTGATAGTGCAATGCCTAGTAGAGACATCGACTAATTATTGATTAGAGGGGTGAGAACTCTCAGAAATCACTCCACAGCTAATTTCTGATGTGGCCTGTCTTCCAAGTACCTACCAGACCCAATCCAGGCTGTTTTTTTAACTTGTGAGATCACAGAATCTCAGGATAAGAAATCTTAAGAATTCATCTCATCTGTCCAGCCTCACGGCAGAATAAACTATACCTGTGCCATTCTGGATGGATGGTGATCTAGGCTGTGTACTGTAGAGACTTCCAGTCACAGACACCAAACAACTTCCCCAGGCAGTCTGTGCCAGGGTTCCGTTATTTTAAGTAATGGAAAGCCTTTCCCTATATCTCACTTGGATCTCCTTTGCTGCAGCTTAAGTCTGTTATTTCTTGCCTTATCCACCCTGGATGAGGAGAATGGCTTATTAACCTTCTTTGCAGCAGCCTTCTGGTGCTTGAAGACTATTATCATGTCTCCCCAGTGTTTATTCCTGATAGGTAACAGCAAACAAAAGGGTATATAGGAAAAAGGAAGGTTGGTAAAAGCAGAAAGGATGAAGATCATCCTTGAGACCTCATAATCTTAGAGATTGCATTTAGATTCGTTGATGGTCTAGGCCTGTTTAGTTTATTCACTTTCCGTACCAAAAAGGAATCTGACCTCAGATTTTCCTTATAGGTATAAAATTTAACATGTTTGGTTTTTCGTCTCTGGTATCCAGACCACCCAAATTAATTTCTATACTTTGTTTCTCCTACTGCCCCATAAGGACAGATTAAAAAGAAGAGGTATGGAGGGAGAAAGGGGAAAAAATATACTAAGCCTGACTTTTTTATTTTTCTGGGTTTTGTACAGAAAATTACCCAACAGTAATACGTGGTGTAATTAGGAAAGAGCTTGTCTGTGCTGGATGGATTAGACTGATTCCATGATGCTTTTATCAGTAACTTCAATTTTGTCATTGACACCATTGTAAGCTGAATCAGTGAGGAAAATATTAGAGAGAGCAAAAGAGAGAGAGAGACAGCTAGAAGCAATCCAGCTAATGGAAAGTGTACTGAGTAAAATGTTCTGCTTTTGAAGTATGCTGACATCTCAATCCCACCCCCCCCCCCCTTCCCCCCCTTTAATCCTAACTTGTTTATCTGCTGAAGTAAACAGGAGCTCAGAAACAGGTTTTGCCTTTCTCTTAACCTCCCCTCACACAACCCAACTAAGCAATGATTTTAGCAGAGATTTCTAAAACGCTTGCTGAGCTATTCCCCCCACCCTTACCTATTCTGTTTCTTTTCTCCTTCCATGCGTAGGTGTGTTTTCTTCCCTTTTTCTTCCTTCTTGGATATGTACTTTGCAACTTAGCTTAGTCCAACAATAAGGGTGTTAATTAGCTTGCAAGCACCTGGCTATACAGTAGTTCATGTGTCTGTTGTGTTCCTACTGGGCAGGAGAAATGAAGTATTACATCATTTGCTACTAGAATTATTAACAGTGCAGTTTATACAAGGGGGATGCTGCTATTGTGATCAAAATAGAAGCATAAAAGATGTCTGGAAGCATATGCAGGTTTTTGAGCATTTGGAAATTCTTCTTGGAACTTAATAATGATTAAAGAAATCCACTAGAAACTCCTTGGGTTCTTAATGTACATCATGGTTGTTTGATCTTTCCTCATCTTCTTCCTCTGACTTTGTTGGCTTAAGTGTATCCTTTAGGGTTCATTTAATCATAACTTCACATTTCCTGGTTTAAGCTCTGAAATTGTTTGCATCCTACTTTACTGCTGAACAATAAATTGTGCAGAAGGAAAGCAAGTCTCTCCCAGGTGGGACTATCAGTGCTATCTCCATGTAAAATAACATGGGGATACCAGGAACTGGGATGCTTGTCAATCTTAGCTGAAGAAGTCTGGGAAGGGATTATTGCTTCCATGTTCGTTTTGTTCCTGGGGAAGTAAAAATTGCATGCTTAAGCAGGTGGGAGAAGGGTTAGGAAGGACCATGCAGAGATCACCTCTTCCCATGCTGTTTGTTCACTTAATGCATCGACTTTCATCTCTAAATAACAAAGGGGCAGCTCTGGAATCTGCTGTTGTGGAAAATCAACTCCCTTGGTGTGTTTGGGGAAAGAAAATACCAGAAATGGTGTCTTATGGCACCAAGTCTAGATAAAGCATGTATTAAAGTATATGAAAGAGGTAACGGATACTGCATCTACTCCAGGATTAAAGGCAGAGGCAGGTCTGTGACATAGTTACTATTTATAGGTAACATTTTAGAGTCAGACGGTTGCAGTGAAGTTAGGTTTCTGATCTTTCAGTCTTACACAGAGAGTTTCTATTTATCCTTTAGTTTCACTGAATCTGGGGAAAAAGGTCTAAGGAGTTCAGAGTTTGCCCTCTGTTTACAAGCAGAGCGTAACACTGTATACTTCAAACTACCTGGGGAGAGGGGTTGGAGCTAGGGTCCCTCTGTTCTTTTCAATTTAATTACTCAGTTTCTTTTCTGCCAGCATAAACGGTATTTCTAATCAAGGAAACATGTTCATAACTTTTAATGGGAGGTAGAAGGAATTTAGTCTCTGTCAACTCTTGGCAGAGTCAAGATTGCTTCTTCAGTGGCAGTTGGGATAAATAAGCATAAAGGTGCCATGGGTGGGAAAAAAAGGGACAGCCGGTGGTAGTTGACTTCTTGAGCAGAGCATTCTTAGGTGGGGGCACAGAGGGTGTTTTTATTAGATGCTGCTGAATTAACATATGATGAGTAATTAACCGGTGGGAAATGCCAAAGGAGGGCAAATAAAAATTACTTTTACTTTCACTGGAATTTTGTTTTGACAGAGATCTCCTGGGCATGTATCTTGCTGATGGTTGTGTATTTTTAATATCAACAAAAGTTTTGAGATCTGACAAACAAGGACACATTTCTAGTTGTTAAAAAACACCTAAAACATGTAAAATAAAATGTTTCCTTATGCCTTGCCAAAACCTGGTGAAACAAATTGCAAAGAAGTCCTCAGTGCTGTTCTCCACTCACACTGAAAGAGTCTCTACGGTACACGGTAATGATCCATCACGTGTAGAACTCTGTGACTGCCTGCAAGAAAAGAAGGGATATAGCCCAGCAAAACCCACCAAGCAATAATGATGTAAAATGCAGCACATATAACTTTTAACATACTTTGTTTATATAAACTTTCTGACTCCACTCAGCAAATGCCTTGAAGTTGTTCGGTATTTGGGAGGAAAATGTCACAGCTGCAGCCTGCTAAAGGAGAAGCATCATTATTTCCTCCAGCTGGGACTCAGTGGCCAGCTCAGTTTGGATGCTGCAGATGAAGGCAGCCTTGGCAGATGGGAAGACCACGAACCTGTTTAGCAGGGAGAAGGTATGGACTGTGAAACTGGAAAGATAGTTGCTATACTGCTTAGTTATTTAAGGCAGGAAACTGAAGGAGAGGAGGTACTTTGGGATTTTTTTTTTCTGCCTTTTAGAAGAGAAGTGATGATGGTGACAAATAGCTTCTGAGATTGGGCTGCCTAGTTGTCTCATCTTGAGGCTATGTTACTGAACTAAAACCTTGATTAAGGATGGTCCTAGCAAAGAGGCTGATGAATCATAAAAGACTATTAAGTTATGCCTGACCAGTTGTAACATTAGGAGGGGAATGATGGAATAAAATGCCCTTTGCCTTGGAGGGAAGGGATAAGAAAATTAGTATTGTAGGTAGTTTGGTATCATGAGCTTCTACAGGCAGAGCACTCTGTGTGGGGAGAGCTGTGAAAAAGTGGGGTTTCCTAGGTGCTGTGAGCACTGCAAAGCAAGCTCTGGAATTAACATGGGGTTGCTGACACTGACTAGTGTCTAGGCTAGCATGGCTTTTGTTATTGTTATCTTTTGTGTCTTTTTTTAAACTCTCCAACATTTAGAGAGGATGGTGGTATGTTCTTCCTTCCTGGAGCAGGAAGGCTGTGATCAATTTCTAACCTAGCCTATCCCACATACTAAGAGATTGTTTGCCTTTGCTGATCTGCTGTAACTTGACTAAATGGCTGAATACTGGAATGTGTTTTGGGTTTTGAATGCTAGCACAGGGTTCTTGCTGCACTGTTAAATTTTTGCTCAGTTTCTTGCTTTCCTTCCTTGAGGTAAGCATATAGGAAGAAGGGGGAGACACATTTGGGATTAAAGAGTTCATTCACCTCTGTCTGTGCTGTCAAAACCAGAAGTCAAGCAGTAGGTTAAATGGAGTAGAGGCCGCTCACAGGAGGCTAAGATGCATTAGGAGTGTTAAAATCCAGGTTGAATGTTTCTTCTTATTCTGTAGACAAAAATAGCTTCAGACTGCTTGAAACATATATTCATGTGTCACAAAATAGCTGTTCTGGGGAAGACGAGGAGAACCTGGCCTTTCCTTCTCACCTCTACTCAGCATAAAGAAAATGAGTTACGGGTTAACCTTGGTAAAACAGGTGTCTGTGCTGTGTTTGAATGGAAACTTCAGTGCCAGATAACCAGTACCTCTGGACAATAGTCTTCTGCCTTTGGTGTGTGTAGTTTGGCTCCTAGAGCCAGCCTACCCTGGGGCGGGCTGACTTCCAAGCTGGTGTGAGCTGCGGCTCAGCTGCTGGGAGTCAGGCAGTGGCTCAGCCTGCTTCCTGCATTCTGGTAAGGACTGGTGCTAATTCTCGTCAGCTCTAATAACCCCTTGAAGTTTTCCTCATCTCTGTAAACTGAGCCCTCAAAAGATCCCACAGTATTCCCACAATTCTGGTTACAGGCAGTTGTGAGCAGCTATCAGGGTATGTTCTGCTGGGTCGCTTACAACAGTAATCTCTGAACAGTTTATGCTAGTGAAAGAGGTGACAAACTGAGGAAAAAAACCTAAAGTATTTGTTAAACATTGTAGCAAGAGATGCTGAGAAGCTATTTAGTGTTGCACATTACTTCTTCATCACTTGATTATTTTACTGTTTCATTTCTATTTACATACCTCGTTGATTCTTTTGCATCTGGGTTTTGCACAATTCTTTCAATAACGTACGGTTCAGTGACTATAATTACGGGATTGTTAAAGTTCACATTTCACTATTCATCTTGTTATCTGCAGTAATGGAAGGTTGAAATAAATGCACATAATTACATGGTTGGTCCTAAATTATTTTTGTATTGCTGTCACTAGGACACACTTGAAAAGCAAAACTTACTTTCAGTGTGTTTGTTGTGGTGGGGTCTCTCTGGCAAAGTACAAACAATACCTGCAGCTGAACCTGTCTGCTTTGGTGTTCTGCTGTCTCCATCTCCCTGCTGTTGAAAGCCATGCATTTCACACGATTTTAGCACAGGAATAGCTTACACCTTTGAAATGCCTACATAGTGAATTCTAAGCAAGGGCTTTTGGCCCTGGTATGTGCAGGTGTAGTTTATCTGCAAATGACAGTGCTGTGTTAAATGCCAGAGATGAATCAGCTGTGGGGTGGGGGTTTTTTTAGCCTTAAATAAAAAAAAGTGCTGTGTCCTGAGATCACAAGGTTGAGAATGAAGAAAACCTGAGCAAAGAGGACTCTTAAGTTCTGTCATCCTTTGTCTAAGATCCCATACCTTACTGCATAGTTGTGTTCAGTGCTCAGGGTCGGGTCAAGAGTGTATTATCGTATTGACGAACTGAGGTCAGTAGTAGTTTTGGTTTAAGTGGCTGAACAGAATGGGGAATGGGATAGAAATAAAGTTGATATTTTACCAGTTCCATTTAGCTTTAAAGTTGTCTCATAAAATTACTTACTTTTTTTCTTTGTGGAAATGGTTTTGAAAGCTTGCTCTGACTCCCAGCTACAGTCTCTTGACGTTTTAGAAGATGTAAAAAAGCTTTCTTTAGCTTGGAATCAAGCCGGTGGTGAGATAGCAAAGGTGATGTAATCTGTGGTCAGTGGAAAAGGAAAAGTGTGCCTAAAGTTGAGGTCTCTATGCCTAGAATAGCTGGTGAGCGTATGTATATTAATTGGAGACTGGATGAGTTTTGTTTAACTTGTCTTCTGAGATTAGCTAGAGTGTACAGGTTGACAGTACACTCTTAGGGCTTAGTTTTCCTAATCTCTAAAATAAAGGTGGAAAAACTTGCTGCTCGTTTAACATATGGCCCCTCTACAGTGTTATGAGAATCCTCGTGAAACTAAGAGAAGGTACTTGTGTCCTGGCATTCCAAAAGGATCATATTTGAGATGAATGCTGATCAGGAAAAGATACCCCAGCCTTGTTTTAAAATTACTCATAATATGTTTGGGTATCACATTTATGCAAGGGAGAACTTAAAATTTATTTCAGGAGGTGATGTTCCTCAACTACAGGAACATAACACTTGTGCTTTTTTAACACTACTTAGTATTCAGGGTTTTTACCTGCTTGTGAACACTTAGGAGCCACTAAATGAGCGCAGACTGATAGAGTGTATTCAGAGAAGAACTAAGGATATTCATAGGTAATTTGTAAGCAGGAAAAGCCCTGCACAAAGTCAGTAAGGAAACAAACAGTATCCCTTAATGAATTACAGCAGTAATGCATGGTGAATGCTGCAGGAATCAGTCTGATATAGTCCTTCTTTTAAGGACTAAGCTGTTTGTGGTCTGCTTTCAAAGTGTCACCTTGTCTTGACTGTGCTCCCCTGCATCTCTTTCTTTTACTTTTAAAGAGGAATGACTCCCAAAAGTGAGGAGAAAATGTGCTGAGTAAGCACATTTCATGTCTGTCCCTGGATCCCTTTGAACATCCTGGGGAGAGTACTTTACTTTTAGGTTTCAGTTATCAAACTTATATGGCACATCATGTAAGCCTGCTTTCCCTTCCTCCTGGCACATCATGCAAGCCCGTTCTTCCTTCCTCCCACTGCAGCAGCCCTGCCAGGTGAAAGATTAAGCTTGGTTATTTTGTGCCCTTTTTTGATGTTCCAGTAGTGTTTTCAGAGCTCTAAAAATACTCTGCAGATATGCCCACACTGTTTAAAATGAGATTTGGGGTTGCTTGGATGTACCTTGCCTCATAAACTTTGCTGTTGGCGTCACCATGATTCCAATCATGTGAAGCTCCGTAGGTTTTATTCTCGGCTTTGAAAAGTATGCATGCAGATTAGGAAACTGGGCAGTTAGATTTGGCATAACTTAGATGGTTTCCCAGATTTTTTTAAAAGGAGAGCAATTGACGGTAAATGCCCGAAAGAAGGCAATGCACAGCTTCTTGTCCTCTGGGAAGCAGCACTGGACTTGTTCAGAGCCAGTTGCTTGGATGCTGCTGTAGCTGAAGTGCTGACAGCACCTAACAGGCAGTTGGTGGTTGAGATTAGATTTCATTAGCTTCAGCTTTGATGGCACAACTAAGATACCTCACTGTTAACTGCTCAGGGAGAGTTGGTTAAGCTGGGGCAGGTAAAGCTGGTCAGAAGTTGCACGTTATTGAGGAGATGAACTGTTCTGCAGACTGCAGGTGAACAAATGCAAATAACTGTCGGTCTCATTTGCACTTAGTGTTCAGATTCCAGTTCTTTCAAGCGTTGAATGAATCACTCATTACTAGCAGGTTTTACAGCATGCATCCTCCCGAGACGTCGGGGTTGGTATGTGTTTGTTCACGTTAGTGTGACATCTCCTATAGCAGCAGCCCAGGTGCACATCACAGTACCAGTCTGTGCACTGGATGACTTCTGCTCAACTTTGAAAGTTTTCTCCTGTAGTGCTTGAATAAAACCTGGTGTTTCAAAATGCTCAACTATTAAGTTACACTCCTGTGGTTTTCAGTATCATATTTAAAGATGTCACAGATGTTGGCTTTGGCATTAATTGTTTTCTTTTCCAAATCAATGGAGTTTAGTAATGATGTGCTGATGAAATTTGTTTGGAAGCTGTGTCATCGGGTAGACAATTTACCAATGCCTTTGAGCGCTCTCTGACATTTTCCTTCTCCCCGTAAACCCTAGACTGTTCTACGTTGCCAAGTGTACCTCACCATGAACCATCCCTGAAAACCTCAGCTGTTATGCTCAGAGTCCCTTATGGTTCTGGTACGGTTTTGCTCGGTGGGTCTAGAATTTGAAGCATTCTTTGACAGGTCAAACGTGAGCTCCTTAGACAAACTGTAGGGGTTTGCTTCAGTCCTGACATCAAGCAACACGAGTGCTGGCATGTCCAGCTTTGCTAGTATGCTTCAAGCTGAGTCTGTGACCCCCCCACCTTCTCCCCCCGCAGAGGCCCACAGTGCTCTCTTCTCATTACTGCTGATTCTGGCATCTTGCTGGAAATGAAATGCAGCAATGAAAACTGGTGCATTACTGTCCTCTGAGAGCTTTCCCAGTTATGCTAAACAACATCCCAGTTCTGTGGTGTAGGCTGATGTGTTCTTGGACTCCTTTGACTTCATATCTTTGCTTTTTCATTTTAGTCTATGACCCAGAGTTAAACACAAGGGTTCAAAGGCAAAGGTCTCTTCAGTGTTGTTTCTCCCTACTTTTTTATCAAGTTGGAGACCTCACACAATGTTACTAAACAAATTGCAGGCAAAGTTTTTATTTTATTTAAGACCATCTGTTTTCCTGCTTAGATTTCATGATTGCACGATTCTCACTGCTGTGCCTATGTAAGGGTTATAGACACTGCCAAAGATGTATGGGCTTAATTAGGGCTTTGAAGCTCATTTCCAGAGGTACTAGTGTGAGGCTGTTGCTTAATATCGAGTGCTATTTTGGCATCTGTCTGATGCTGAAAGCAAGGAAAGAAAAAATGTGCAAGCCTTTAGAGGGGGGGGGGGGGGGGGGAAGGGGAGGGGGTGGGAGCATTCAAACTAAAATTTCCTGTGCTCAATTTCATCCTTTTCTTCTACTTGAGAGTTATTTAATATATTCTTTGACTTTTTTTTCTTTTTTTGCACATGTTAAGTCTTTGCAAGCAGTTATATCTACGGTGTGTTAAGACAAACTTTCTCTTTCTGGAGCTCTGTGGCTGCTATTTTCTTTGACCCACGCCTGGATCTTGTACAACCAACCTTTTTTTTTTTCTCCTTGCCAGTGTGTTTTATGAGTAACATAAGTGTAATGATATTTGTCCTCTCATTGCATAGTGCTCTTCTATCTACAGATTGAAAACTAGTGTAAGAACCCACATGTTTCTGTAGGAGAGAGAGAGATATGTTTTCTTACGCTAAGTAACAGGTACAAACCTGTGTTCCGTTGTCTGGAAGTGCTACCACAGTCACTGCCATGGTGATTTGGACAGCTTGCATAAGGATGCTCTGTGCTCTAACTTCTTGTTGAAAAATTGTCCTGTTTACCTCTCAATAAACCTTACTCTTAATGCGCTGCTCGTGAAAGTGTTATGAAAACATACCCAGCTTATCATTCAGTGTAGCCCCATCTGGATGTGTTGTAGTGAGCTTATACCGGTGTTGGAGAAGAAGCAGGAAAGCAGAAGTGTTCTGCTACAGCCACTGTGATCTAGCATAAGCAGGCTGTGCATCATGGAGCACCAGGCCAGCCTGGTGCTGTGCCTGCCCTGATGCTCCCTGGTCTAGAAAACATAACATAGAATGTGAGAGGTGTTCTAACCTCTAGGGTAAGGATTTCTTCAGTTGATAGTGGTTCCTTGCACAAGTGAGTTGCTGAGTCAGCAGCTGTGTAACCAAATCTGTGGAACTACCTTATGCTAGTTTTCTACGGGTGTATATGTAGGATGGGAAGGGGAACCATTAGTCCTCTGCCTTGGCATGTCATGGCACACAGCTTGGTGCAAGATCATTGTGGATTGTGCATCTGTAGTATCCCCCTGGTGCTAAGGCACTGACACAGATAAGTCAGTCACTGGCAGCACGGCGTGCATCTAAGATTCAGTGCATCCAAGATTCAGTGCATCCTTGGCTCTGAAAGCCTGCAAGCTCAGCAGGGAGCTTAAATGGAGATTTCAAATGGCTGGAGCCTGTTCTTTGCAGATACCGAGCCACTAAATGTAACCATGCCCAATTTGATGCAATCAGTGCCCTCAGGTTTGAAAGGGGTAAGGGGTGGAAGGTGTGCAGGCAGAAGTATGGATGGAATAAGGAAGAAAATAGGTTTAAAATAAAAAAGATTTTAAAATGTATGGGCAGCTGGGTGGTGAGGTACCCCAAAAATGTGTGCTGGACTGGAAAGCTAGGCACAAGATGCCAAGGAAGATGAGATGTGTGAATATTGGGGTTAGAATGGTATCTGAGGAAAGGGGAGGGTTAAATAAACATAGCAGGGAGGTGGCTGATAATGTTGCAAAGAAGTAGAATCTGAGGCTTTGCTTTGAGGGAGGAGAATCAGATTTGTTTTCTTTTATATTATTTCATGACAGGGATAGAAGGGATTGTTTCTGACTAGATGGGAGGTGCTGCCAGGTGTGAGTGAGTGTGGAAGGCATGAAGAACCCTCTCTGCCTTCTGAGACTGAGAGATTTAAGGCATTTTATGGTAAAAACTGGATTGGAATAGAAACGGCATATTGCTCCTCAAGCAATAGGTATGTAGCCCACAGGAGTGGGCAGGCTGGCTTGGCTTAGCTTAGCTGTGCTTGCTCCCACTTCTTATTTCCTAATTAGATAATGTTTGTAAACGTGAAGTGTCCTATAAGTGCTAAGTATTATTATGGATACTAAAATTGACCATAAAACCTAATATAGAGAAAAGTAAAGCATGCACATTTAGCTACATAAGCAGAGCTGCTCCTGACATCCGTTGACTTAAATTATTTGGCTGAACAGAAACTGCAGTAGTTATGCTGAAGTAGATGTGATCTAATGGAGTTTTAAAATTGGGTGGTATTTATCTTGGAGACAGCTGTAGCTCATCAGGGGCGAAATGGTTTATTGAGTCACTATGTGTGCAGGGACATTGAAATCAATTGTTATTTACCTGGTAATGAATAACTATGATGAACCAGTTATGGAAAGTTTTATCAGCGGCTTTAAAAAGAAAGAAAAAAAAAAATCTTGGTCTGTCAGAGACTTGAGTGTTTTGTTATGCAGTGCTGTGAGTCTGACCTCAGGTGCCTGGCATGTCTCTGCTCTGAAGAGTTTATTTCCAACTTCAACATATGGTCCCAGCAGCATATCCCTGTCATGTGGTCTCCTAGCACTGAGTACAGTTACCTATAGAGAAACTGCCTCTCCCCACACTTGTATGTGCCAGGAGACCAAGATCCTTTCATGGAAGTGCCATGGAACAGAGCTTGCAAGCTCACTACCTGTTTTTTATACAGTCAGGAGAGAATAAGCTTTGTTATCAACCGGAATAGACTTCCAGCTATCTGATACCTCACCTGTATCCCTGGATAATGCTATATACAGCATGTGAGAAATATAGTATCAGGGGGTAATATTTCATCTAAAATCCAGATTGGGTAATGCTGTGGTAGGAAAACTCATCCTTATTTTAATTTTCTTCCAGCCAGTATCATCACTGAGTTGCTTCTCCTATTAGACATGTGTGCTTTCTCAGGGGTGTTACTCAGCTCTTGGAACAAGTTTATACTGAAGTGGTTTCCCAGGTTAATGACATAGTTAAGTGCAGTATTTCCTTCTGGTTTTCACTTGAATGTCCTGCTTTTCTGTGCTGAGAATAATCTTGTTTCCAAAACACACAGTATTTCAGTACCTGATATGTTTCTGTGTAGAAACCAAACTGTTATCAGAAATATCTAACTTCAGCTTTATTTTTGTGCTCTCAGTTTAAAAACTGATTTGATTCAAATTGTTGGTAACAGATATTGAACAAACCGAAAAGGAGTCAGGAACCTGTTGTTTATCCCTACCATGCAGGTAATTCTTGCTCAGGAGTCGGGAGGCCAGCAGCTTCCCTTGTTCTTATTCCACACATGCACAGCTGCCCTCGAATGTGCCTGGAGATATGTCCTATCTCTGGGCATCGTCTGCCCTCTTACTGAAAGGTTCAGCAAAAGTGCAAAGGGCAGGGAAGGATTTTGTGCAGTGAAACTTTTTTCCTTTTTTTTTTTTTTCCCTTCTGAAGATCTGGACTGAAATTTGCATGGTTGACTCCACAAGGATGGTTTTACAGGTTCCTTATTTGCCTTTCAATTTTTAAGAAATTGCAAAATTGTTTCACAGTACAACTCATGATTTTTTTTTTTTATTTTGGGAGTTTTTTTGTAAGCTGGCATAGAATAATTTCAAAATGTAAACTGGACCTCAGGTAATCATTAGCATGTCATCTTTTTGAAGCACTGGCTTGGACTGGAAGCTGTTTCTGAGATAGGTAGTAGATGTAAATCCCTTGTAACAACTGTTCACTGCTCAGGGAGACTTCTCAGCTGGAGTGTTGTCAGAGGAGCATTACAGCAATTTTCACATAATCATACCTGTAAGTGTCTGCAGTTTGTATGTGTTAGGGAGCTGGAAATGTGTGGTACTGTTGGAATGGAGGCAGTTTACCATCAGTGGACTGTCCTGAGCAAAGTCATGGACATGATATGAATTGTCAGGGGTTTGAAACCTATGTAATGCTTGTGAGCAAGTGTGTGTCATTTTTGCTTGTGTTTGATTTCGTGTGGGGTTGGTTCTATTGGTCTTGAACAACAGGAGTAATGCATGTCTATGGTGCCCTGTACATTTATTTCCAATATACCTGGAAGCTCTTAAATCACTTTACAATCTGTACTGAGCAATAAGAGGGAGTTTTTCTTAACTGGTCACTGAAGTACTGCTAGGGAAGCAGGGCTTTTTTTGTGAGTGGTACATTAACAATTTATTCAACTGAAATGTGTTATTAAGAAAATTATTGTGTCCTTTTTGAGTTTGAAATGAGCTAAGCTGCTCTTGTGCTGATGAAGGCATCGTGAAGGATGTTGTTCTGTGATAACACAAGCCAGCCTTAAGTGAAGGCTGCTGCTACCAGCTTCTGGCGTTGGGATGGTGCTGCCACTGGAATTCAGGTGAAAAGGTGGAGTGTTATCTGTGTGACTTTAGACAGCTGAAAGTGAAGACAGGCCTCAAAAAAGCAACTTCTTTTGTTTCAGATGGATCAGCACTCTGGACTGTTCCATCTGCCTTATGATGCAAATGAAAGAGTAGGGTCTGGAGAGGTGGATAGCACAGCAGGAGGTTCAGTCCAGCCACAACAGCCGAAATTTATCTCATGCTTTTGGAGAACATCAACCTCGTTTTGTTACTGGGACTTGGCCTTACAGAAGGAGACAGTGTCAATAAAGAGTAGGTTTGGGTTTTTGTAAAGGTAAAAGCCTTGATGTGTTCTTTATGGCTCATGTTATTTCTGTGAACACAGCTTATTGACTGTCTTGACTGGCCTGTCTTGAGCTCATTGAGGTTGGGGGCTGATATACGACTCAGTCATTCGTTCTCATGGACAAAGCCAGTGCAGTGTAATGTCACTGTGGGAAGATACGGCACTGATTCAGGAGATGTTTGGGGATATCTTTAGGGGCATTGATTTTAAGTTCCATTTCAAAGTGAGGATTGGAAAATGTGTATGGTAAAAACGCTTCTGTGCCACTTGAACCTTTGAGGGAAATAAATTAACTAAAAATTTAGCTTTCATGCTCTTCATGAGTTTTGCTCTCTGGAATTTCTCTAGTCCTGCAGGACAGTCCTTCCATCAGGTGGGTGGAAAGTCCTTAGTAGAACAGCTGAGACATCAGCTACCTCTGTGAAAACATAGCTGTAGATGTGCACTCAGGGTGTTCATAAACATAGTCTGGAGAAATTGTTAAATGTTTAATGCTCAATTGAGTCAGTAGCTTGAGGTATGGAATTTGAGACACATCTGAACAGTTTCTGTTCATTTTAATAAGACAAAGGACATTTTAAATTGAGGTCTAGCTCACAGGAGGAATGAGTCTATTAGTAGGAGTTAACCAGTGGGTTAAGGCAGATAGTGTGATGTATCTGGTACTGACAACCATCAAAGGTGGAACATCAGAGTAGGTGGAGTGTAGATCTGGCATGGAATGCCTCTTCTTCATATGTGTCAATTAAAAACTGTTGTTAAATACTTTGGTATTACAGCAGTGGCAGTTCAAATAACACCTAGCAACAGCTTGATGTGTTTATGTGAGTAAGAACAAAGATGGTACGTGTGCCAGAAAGTCCGAAGTCCAGTTCTAAACCAAGAAACATATCAGGGAGTAAAAAGGGGAAATAAAGATCAGGTGAAACAAGGCTTCAGTTCAGAGAAAGCTTGGCTTATTCTTTATTTTTGTGAAGGTGCTGAAATTCCTGCAGTGATTGTCACAAATATGTTACGCTTGCCTGTCTGTATAAAATGTATGATGTAAGGCACTTCATATGATTTGATTTCTGGAAGGAAGTATGGAATATATAAAGATTATGGCAAATATTAGGTCATTCAGCTGCTGAAGTTCTCCTGTACAAGGAAGAAGATCCTGACTCATGTGAGCAAGAAATTGTTCTTAATGTTAGCAAAAAAAAAAAAACAACCAACCTCCAGAAATCTATTTCAAGATTGTAGTGCTTGTAGTTCTGAAAAATACATTGACTTCTGTGTGGATTTTCTTAGTAGAAATTAATTCTGGATTTTCTACTCTTTGCTCACCTCTTTCTGAGGTATATAATCTTTTATTAGCCTAAAACTCAGTCATCTTGGTGTGTATTTAAAAAAAAAAAAATCCAAAAGGTGAGGTTACATGCCATGGCAGAGGCTTAATGATTCCCCTGCCCACCCTATGTACACAATTGTGGGGAAAAAAAAAAAAAAGAAAAAAGTAAAGTTACAAGTTACTCAAGTTACTCTAGGGATTCAGGTCAAATAAAAAAAAATACTATTTATTACATTAAAGAGATCTGGAAGGTCTTATTTACCTTAATAGGTGATGTCTATATCGCCATAGCATCTGTATTGTAAGCCGCTGTGTACTCTTTGTTTGTAGGGAATTGCATCCATAAAAATAGCAATGGGGTTGGAGAACCAACAAGTAATGCAGAAGGAAATCTGAGAAATGCTCTTTCCCCACTGCCTGCAAATGTTTGGAGGTTCCCAATTGCTGTCTGCACACAATGATATCGGAGAAGTTGCTGTTTCATGGACAGCACTCCTGCCCACCATCCCTTAGCTCAAGGGAACAATCAACCCTATTTTTGTTTGCTTCCTTGAAATAGCGTGGACAGATTGATACTTGTTCCTAAGTTATAAATGTTTAACAACTCAAAATGAGACTGAAGAAAAAGTAAACAAGGAGACCCACAGGAAGAAAAACAAACAAAAGCCTGTTTGTCTTTTCAGTGACTGAAATTTAATTAAGTATTAGTAGGATGTGGTGTGTGACCTGAGGGAGCAGGAGCAGCTGATGGATGACCTTGTAATGGTTTCTGTATCCTCGTAGCTGTCTTTTACTCATATTCTACAGTGCTTTCTAAAGAAGTATATAAAAGAGCAGGGGAGAGGAAGGGAACAGGAAGGTAGATAACATAAGGGCAGAGGAAGAGATGGTGAGGGGAAAGGTAACAGGCCAAAGGCTGGGAATTAAGAACAACTAAGGCTGTGTGCTGGTAGGTGTGAAATGTGCATGTGGAGGCTGAACATGGGAGCAGAGGAGACTGAGGAAAAAAAGAAAGAAAATAGAAACAAAAGCACTGGAGTTGGAGGAAAGGTTATTTAATTTGTTTCTGATTCATTTAGGCCCTAAACCCACCATGCTTGTGTTTTCCTAGGCATCCCCATTCAGGAGGGATGAAGAGAGGACAGGACTGGTTGCCCACTTCCCTGGGCGCAGCCACGGGCAGTGTGGCAAGGCTGGGCAAATCAAAGCCATTGGAGGTAGAGAGGTGACTGAATGGAGCTCCAGCTTTGGGAGCCCAGGAGCATCAAAGCTGTCTCCCCAGGGGGTCGTAGGATAAGGCAGTGAAGGGGAGGATGGCAGGAAGTTGTCATGGAAACGAAGGGCCTGAAAGATTGACTCTGAGCAGCAACAGGCCAGCGAGGCAGCCTAAGTAGGATTTATAGCACATTATAGTGTGAAAAACAGGAGAAAATTACTGTAAAGGCAGGAATTATAGCACAACAGAACATATCATCTCTGAGATCCATCTTGCTAATTAAAACAGCATACTCTGTGGTGGAGCGCACGATAAGCCAGTTAGCTTAAATGGGAAGATGTTATCGATGCTTCATTATAAAGTTTATTGTCTTTAAAGTAACTGTGGAGGAGGGGCAGGGAAGTGTGGAATCTGACTAACCAATGACAATCTGTCCGCTCCCTGTACTTAATAAATGTCCACGCACTGTTAAGTCTTAAATCTCTGCAGTGTTTCTTGCTTTTTGAAATTATCCAGCTGCAAGTCAATTTGCATGTGTTTGTGGGGTAAATAAGGAGCCTAGGGGGGAAAAAATGTGACTGTGTATGGAGGAGCTGGCTAAGCAAGGTTTTGTATCTCTTTTACTGAAGTCAGTGTGTCACCTGAGTTAAAAAATAAAGAAGGGGGAGGCTGGGGGCAGATGTTCCTGAAATAGGCCTTAATTTTGCATGGTTCTAGTACCTCTTAACTGAGAATCTCAAATACCGTAATGTGACTGGTGACATGCGTAAGGACTGCTTCAAGGTTATGAAGTAAATCAGTACCAGGGCTGCAAACTCGCTACAGCCTTTTTTGTGACCATGAAGTAATGTCTGTGTAATTGTTGGGAGAATTTTTCTTCTTTCTTAACATTATTGCATCCTTTCTTCAGCCTTATCCCTACAGTAATCAAGCAACGACTGCTTGAGCTTTGGCTGCATTAATCCTAATTGGCCTGACAATTCCTGTGTAAGAGCACACGTGTAGAAAGTTGGAGTGAACAGTTTTTTAAAAAAAATAGCAGCTGGTGCAATCTAATCCATGTAGTACATCATAATACACTGAACAGGAGATGAAAAGCCCTAGGACACTTCTATTCAATGAAGTAATTAGTATTCTTGTTTGAATATCAGAATACTATTTAAGGAAGAAATGAAAAAAAAAAAAATAAAACAACCCTGAAGCTCAGTTGTTGACACATTGACTGGTGCGTTTGGAAGTGCTTTCATATCACAGAATCCGAGGCAGTGTGTCGTGATGCTGGCTTTTAAGCATTTTAGAGCATTACAGTATTGTAGCAATGCTTAAAAATAACCTAAAAAACTCGTGCTTCATCAGCTTTGAGTCCTTTACTGCAGTGAGTGTCTCTCGTTTCTTGCTTCTTACAGTTTTCTTTGTCTTTGTGCCCATTTCCCGCAGATGAAGACTGTGAAAGGCTTGGGGTAGGCAAGCTGAGCACCTTTAATGATGAAAACGACAAGTTTGGGATGGTAGCTCATGGAACAGAATTTAACAGCCTGTTCAGTCCTAGTGTCTCACAGAAACTGAGATCGGTTGAAACATGAAACACAAGCAGAACATCTGAGCCTGAAGTAAAAGCTTCTAAAGAAAAAAAATTAGTTAATGGATCGTTAAGGAACCTAAGCAAGGTTACAGGATGTGGTTTGTTGACACCTGCTGTGCATCCACTATAGCATGTTAGGGGACTGTTAGGGATAACCCCTTAGTGAAATACGTCCATTTCCTCTTAATACTGGTTTCAAGCTTTCTTTCAAAGCTTCTAGCAGGTTTTGATTTCATACTTGAGATGTGTTCCTTGTGCCAGGTGCAGAAATAGAAATGCATTCCCTAATGAAGTTTGAAGTGTTCACAGTCATTTTTTGAACAATTTCAGAGTGTGCCTAGTGGGGAACGTGCTGCCTAAGTCTTGTAACCATGTGGATTTTTCTACCTGCTGTTTCTGACAGTAAAGCAACAGTAGCTTTCTGTCCCTATCTGTTTTTTCTAATGACTTATTTTCCTGAAGTTAAAGCTCAGTTGTAATCTAAAAATACTGTATGCAGCCAGTCTGAAATACCAGGAGCTGTGATTGGTAGGGCAGGTCTTGTGCCCTGAATAAGGGTGTACTTCGTTACATTACTGTTCAGCGAGACAAAATGCTTTATACAGACAGTGATACGGATGCTGCCATAGCATCTTTGTCCAGGTTGGGAATACCATCCTCCCAGACACGCTGCTTCAGGAGTGGAAAACAAAAGAAACGCTGTGTTGGCAGATTCAAGTGTGCTGAACAACAGCTGAAGAGGAAAGTGGGAAAGCAAGAATCACCTGTTGAACTTGTATATTTTAATACTAGATGAAGTTTTTGGGGCATCTGATGGGCCAGTGCTGCTCTAACTTATTTTAAAAATAACATAACCGTTGAAGTTTAAAGAGAAAAACAATCCAAAATGAACTGTCATCTCTTTTACTCTTCTTCAGTATTGTGGAGGTAGAGAGAAGAGTAAGTAGGTGGTATAAAAACAAGTCTGTACACAGAATCATGATCTTAACATTTGTAATTTTAAAAAATGTTATTAATTATAAGAAAGGAGTGGGGAGAGAGGCAGTAAATTTTTTTTTTAATCCCTTTTTGATGGCTTGTGATCTGAGAATGATTGGTGACCCACATACAGAGTTAGGTTAGCATGTGTCAGGTTACTTTTTTGTGCAAGAATGGTGTAGGGTGGTGGTGTTCTTTGCATGGGATTTCAAAGGAGTTGAGTATTGGATGTTTAATGATTGAGTTTTTGATACTCTTTCCTTTAGTACTAGTCAGTGTTCAGATCCTCTCGTCTGCAATGCCAAGTTAAACACTCCCACTGCTGGCTGTTGTTTTTGCCTGGAGGGTATTGACTCTGCTGTCCAAGTTTGCGATGTGAACCAGTTTAATGAACTAATCCAGGTGAAAAATAACTCGGGAAAACGGTTTCTTGATCTGGTTCACTCCAAGTAGCTGTCTCAGCACAACGGAGACAAAAGCTGGGGGCACAAATATAAACCCTCACCCCTGACAAAGAGGATGGAAAGCAGTTATGTTGCAGGTATGTTGTACTTGACATCAATGTCAAATGAGCTGCTGTGACTTCGTATAAAGTTTTGGCTATATGCTCCCACTATTCACAGGATCTGTAGCAAGTAGTCCTATTTTGTCAGGGAAACCTGGTTGAATTTCTCTGCTTATTGAAATATTTTACAAGTTCACTGTGTATATGAAATAATTTTCCATCTGGGCATTGATTAATCTACAAGCAGATTGATAAGAGAGGGATGGATAAAGCAAGCAGCTGGAATAACTGAATCCTAATTTCCTTAATCTTTTTCTTCAAGTCTTACTTTCTGAGCAGATTTTATTGTCAGCCATAGTCATTGTAGGTGCTTGAAAGTTTGATCCATTGCTTTCAGTGAGAGCTTTCCATGGTATAGTACAGAGGAGAGCCCTCGGGATTTGTCCTGAAGGAGATCCGGTTGGCAAGACAGTTAAATTAACAACCTGCAGCCCATGCTGTCTGCTTCGCAGTCAGGCAGCAGCTCATGAAACCATACGCAGCATCAGCAGAGGTTGTAAAAAAAGAATAACACAGCCTTTCAGTGAGTCATCAAACCCATTGCACGGACTTTGCCCACTTTATGGTTGGTGGGGTTTGGTTTTGTTGGTTTTCCCCCCTCCATGGTGCATTAAAACATGCTGAAGTGCTATGTCTGAGTGCTTTGGCCATGACTTTCTCTTTGTATTTTTAGGTGAACCTTTTACAACTGTAATTATTTCTAGAGGGTTTTCTGTTTGCTTAGGATTCTAGTGAAGTCAGAAGATCAGAGCATGACCCCTCTTTGGGAAGGGCAGGCAGGTGCTGTTGAAAAGAAAATTTTCCTGGCCTATTACAATAACCAAGTAGAAGAATATGTGTGTCTGCACATTTCTAAAACTTCTTACTTTATTAACTCGCTCTTGTACTTGGAAATAACTATCTATAGATTATATTTTTGCTTTCCTCTCAACCCTACTCCTTTATCCTCTCAATCAGTCCCCAGTTCTGCATTGTTTCCTTTTTCCCTCTCTACTTTTGTTATTGTTTATCACTCTTTCTGCACCCTGTTCCCCTTGGAGGACAAGGCTCTTCCAAAATTGATATACTTGACTGGCCTTGCTAACTACTTGCTGCAGCCAGCACAAAACATTCATGCTGCTTCTGAGAGGTAGCATTTGGGCAAGTACATTTGTTTTTCTTTGACGCTTGTCTGGTGAGAAAGCATGTAATTGTGATGTCCTGGGGCTGCACCATAGCACTAGATGGACAGTACTTCATTAGCTAGTTGCTGTACTTCTAATTTCCGCTAATGAAGGCTGTAATAGAGTGAAAGAGGGGAAGGGGATACACAGTGAAGCGTGGGGCTATATTTTATTTTGACACCAGATTCTTGCAAGTGCGCTTTTGGATTGGAAGAGAGGAAAAAAAAGTATTTTCAGATTTAGATTTCTGAACGGAAAACTTGAACAGTTTCTGATTAGCATCCTTGTCTTGGACACTTTGTTGAGACGAGGCATCATTAACTATGTAGATTTGGAACATCCATTAAAAGCTGGGGATATGAATGACAGTGTGATGAAGGAAACTGAAACAGCTGGGACAATGTGGTTAAATTACAATGTTTTTCAAAGTTTTTATACTGTGTGATAAACAATAGAAAGACTATTCTTTAGAAAAGTGAAGGGTTGGTAAAAAGAAAGCCCTGTGGAAGCCATGGGTGGTCTTTTCTCTGCAAAAGCGAGTAGTTCTGTGTAGCAAATAGCCTTCCCTGTTACATCCTGGCTTAGCACAAACTTTGTCAGGATGCTCTTCAAAATGTGGTGCTAACTCTGTGTGTTTGGTTTGAATGTAACATAGGCAAAGTGACAATAGGTATTTAAAAGGGAGCCCTTGTCTGTTCCTTTTGCTGCGCCCAAAGTAAATAATCCAGTTTCTGTTTACTTAACTCGCTTTACTCCCTCTAAATTATCCTAATATTTCCAGTACAGCCAGATCTGGGCTGTTGGGTGTAATATAGCAATGTTCCATAAGGGTAGAATTGGAGTGTCTTCCCTCTGAAAAGTGATGATGTATTTATGTGTATGTACAGTGTCCTTCCAGTGCGCTCTCATGTTTGAAACCAATTGAAAACACTGGGAAGTGCAGAAGTCTCAGTTGGATCATTAAAGCTGCTTTGTGTAGCTTTCACAATATATATTTAGAGAAAACCAAGTCTGTTAAATTATGTTTGGGGAGAATGAACCAGAAATGCTCCATACTGTACTTTCTATTGTATTGAGTAAAAACAGCTGTGATAATTATAGTAGTTCTACTCTGGGTGTACAACTTGAAATTCATAAAGAAGTTTTTAAACTTGTGAATCCTTTTGGGAAAAGAGCCAAATGCAAAAAGGTGCACATTGTTGTTAGAGGCTCCTAACTAAAGCCACAACTACTCAGGACTAGCATCAAGTCTGATATGTTTCAGACATTGTTTTTCATACACCTGCATTATTTTAAAGGTATTTTGCTAGGACATTTTTCAAAAAATATTCCTTCTGTATCAGAGGTTTGTAAAGATTATTCATGCATGTGGATTATATGTGGTGGAAGAGATGGTTCCTTCTTAAAGAGCACTGCTAAGAGTTGAAGTGTTGACTCAGTAGTAGTTCTGGTTTGGGGCCGATGTCACATTAACTGTGTGTTTCGAGGAAGATAAGAAGGAAGGGAAGGTAGAATAAAATAATAGCAAATATTTCTGTGCTTTCTCAGTTAATATATACTATACCAGAGCCATGCCTCTTTCCATCTTCCTTTTTAACTTGGCCAAATAATTTTCCCCCACATATGTCTGCAGATCTTGTGAGGCTTTCTTTGCTGGTATTTTGGTCAAATTACTGAGAAGCCCAAAGGATGACTCAACTAGCTGAATGCCTCAAGGAATTGGATTGTGTGATTCACGAGGATTAGTCTCTGATCTTTCACATAATTTTATGAGATGATAGGGAAGATGAGTTTTCCGTCACTTTTTAAGTATAGATTTGATTCAGCTGTTCACGCTAGTATGGGTGTAAATGAAGATATCCTTATAGGAACAATTATGTCTATTCTATCCACATGTGATCAAGTATCAAATCATGGTGTTTTTACAGGGCAAAATGAGAAGATAAAAATCAGAAAGACAGCCACGTGAGCTCTCAAATTAATGGCCAAATTTGATGTCTTTAATGGTGAGAGTCATAAAGTATGCACTTTGCCACCAACAGGTTTCCCCCTTTAGGCCAGGTGTGATAAAGATGAGCTACTGGCCACTTGACTTCATCTCAGTAAAACTTTAACCTCTGAAGTTGGAGGCATGATGAATTGCTGCCTTTGGAAGAAATAAACTTATCAGTTTCTTTCCACATGACTAGACAGTCCACTTCTGCTAGTGAACTGTATTCAGCAATAGGTGAGAGTCATCTGCAGGTGCTTTGTGTAACCCTGACCTGTTTTCTTTTCTCTCCTTAAAGTCCCATCAGTGCCTCTTCAGTTACACTGTTGCTGAATTTATGTGTATCCTTTTTTGTTTGTTTGTTTCAGAAGATGCATTCATAGCAAAAGGTCAACTTCATTCATAAACTAAGGGCTAGGAGCGGGGGTAGGGGGAAGGGTATGTTTACAAATCACCACGATTCATTGCAACCTCTTATGAGGCAATCCAAATGGTGTTTACTAGCAAGGACACAATTGATTTCATGTTTGATGTGGCTAATGTTCCCGAATGCCCTTGAAAGCAGAAACAACACTGCCATCTGGGCAGAGTAGTGCCTGCTTTCCAGCAGTACTGATGTCTGGAGTACTTTGTATTCCTTATAAAACTGCATTGGAAGTGGCGAATTGTAATGCTGGCACTAGTTTACATCAGAGAAAGGAAGCAAAAATAGCTGTTGCAGATAGTATAGGCTTGTATCTCGAAGACCTAAATGAATTGTTCTGCTGTAGCCCATAAACTAGTTTCTTTTACCACCTACCGAGGTGATTTGGGAATCAGCCTAAATGGGAATATGCCCCACCCGGCTCATTGCCTGGATTTTGGTTTAATCATTGATTACATTAAATGCTGGTTTGCTATTGGACTCCTCTGGATGAGATTTCCATGAATGGAAAATCAATTTGTTGGGACTGTAGTGATGAAACAGAGTCACTACAAACCCAAGGCATTCAGTAGGCACCAGACCCACTGCATCTGCAAGCTGTAGGAGTTCAGCAGAATGTCATGTGTGTGTCAAGTAGACATAATATGTGGTACATATTGATTAGGACACTAGCAGCACTATGGCATGTACCTATTCATTGTATACCCTCAGGAGGTCTAGTCCCGTAAATTCCTTCAGTATCTCTGATCGTTGTCCTTACACTGGACTTTATCTCACCACATCAGATGACTGTGCCTGATGTCCTGAGCACTGACAGAAGGGAATTTATGTGATGTGGCTTGTTGATGTATAATGTCTGACAGACACATAGGTGATGCCTTCCTTTTTCATATATGATGCACCCTGCAAGACACTCTGTGATGTTGGAGCAAAGTATTACGCAGGGAAGATGCACAATTTTTTTTTTTTTAAATACAATGCCTAAGTCAACTGTTGTGGAATCACAGAAGCCTTCCAAATCCCTCACACTGACCACACAAAGTTTAACCTTAAGCTTCTATGTGGGGATAAGACTTTTAAGTAGCTCTCAAGCAGTCTAATCCACTGACCTGAGTGAAACCCAATCTGGGCTATCACAGAGTGTAGTTTGAGTTCTCGCCCCAATCCTTTGCTGACATCTGAGAGAAGATGGAGGAAGTCTCCAAATTTCTGTACTCATTGTGTACTTATCCCTTCTCCTTGGGAAACTGGGCAATTTGCTAAGAAGGAAAAACATAATAAGGATCTAAGATTTAGCCCAGTGTAGAATCATCATCCTAATGCTAACCTTATGTGATTATGTAACTACAGCATAACTGCGTTAAATATTTTGAGATGTCATGTCTGCAAGATTCCTCAATAATATTAATGTAGCTGAGAAGGACAAAGATGAATTGGCATCTACCTCTTTACATTTTCTGTGTTTCCTGATCAGCCAGTAATTTAGGTGTTGCACTTTAAAGCAGACCATTGCTGTTGTATGTGCTGGTTATTAGATATGAGTGGGCTTGAAATACAGCATTACTGAAGAAGATAGGGTCTCTGCCTCAAAGTGCTGTTAAAAAAACAAACAACACCAAACCACCAATCAAAAATCACCCCTTCCCCCCAAAGAAACCACAAACATACACAGTGGCACAACACTCTCCCACCCATCCCTCTTACCTAGGCATTGACAAGGTACTGGGGATGTAAGTAGGGAGTGATAAAATGTTTGCTGGAGTAGGTTAGAACAAAAGGCTGGGCTTTGCATTGGCTGCCTTAGCAGGCCTAAGGAATTGGGGAGTTGCTATTCCTGATTTGTTCTCTGTTAGTTTTTATTAGTGAGATTATCAGAAAGAAAGCAAGATGCTTGTGGACAGAGCTGGCAACTGGATTGTACCTATTCAGTGGATGAGGGGAAGTTTTCCATTAGTGCTAGTCCAATAGCACTGTTCTTAACAGAAAAGAGGCAGGTTTAACACTTGCCTGTCTCTGTCCTGTTTTATCAAAGTGTCTTACAGCCTTAGGCTGCATAATTTGTGCTTCGTTGGTATTTAGGCAGTTGTGCCATACATGGGGTCACTTTTTTCCCCAAGTTTTCACAGAATATGTAGCCTTTTATGCTAGGGAAGGGGGCAGTTCCTTTTAGCTGCTGCTGCAAAGGAATTCACTAAGGTCTTGGCATTTGCACTCCGATGTTGGAGAGTGGGAGGAAAAGACTGGGAAAGCACCCAGTCACTGAGACCTTTAGAATCGGACTATATTTTCTGAGCAGCTGTCGATGGAGTGTGTGTGAGATTATTATTGTTTGCAGAAGCTTTATTGATCTTGGCTTTGAAGCCCAGAAATCTGTTTACAGCAGCCTATAAAAATGAACGGCTACTTCTTTTGCTGAAGGTTAACACACTGTGTTTGTTTAATTGAATTGAAATGGCTTTGTGTTGTCTAAATGTCAGTGTTATTGAATTTTTGAGTGATTCTAGATTCTCCTAGTTGGATAAAAATATATAGATAAAAAGCAGTATGTTAAAAGGGGGAGCTATCCACTTCATTAAGACATGTTAAACGTAGGTCTGAAGAGAAAGACTGTTGCCTTTAACACAGTTGACTGCATGAGAAGGTCCTTTAGATTTCCAAGTCGGATTTGATTTTTTTTTTTCTTCAGTTTGTGTTATTTGTATCCGTGTTTTTTGGAAACAATGGAAAGAAAGAAAGAAATGTAGAAGGCTAAAAGTGGTACCTTTGGAATATCCAGTGCTTCTAGAAAATCACTGGCTGAAAGGAAGATCCTACCATAGTGAAGACTCGTATTTATTTGTAGCTTCCCAATTGCAGCAAGAAGAGCTGGAAAGTTGTGGTAGTGCTTGGCTGTAATGAGTTCTGTGGACTGCTGTGGGCATTTTTCCCTTCTGGTTTTCTTGTTCTGAAACTAGTTCATCAAACCTTTTGTCTAGTTTCATTATGTAGCTTTTCCTTTGCCCTGCAATTTGTCAGATAAATGCAATGTGTGGTGCTGACTGTACTGTAAGCTTGAGACACAAAGGCTTCGTTTAGAAGCAGTTTTTACTAAAAAAGCGTAGGTATGTGTGTTATGATGTTTGCTTCGCAGCCATTTGTTTTCCTCTAAATGTTGTGTTGGCAGACTTTCTGACCAATATCTTAGTTTTTAACTAATGATCTGCTTTTCTGTGTTTGAAAACTGCTATCATGCAGACTGCTGCTGTGAACCTGGACAGACTTGGAGGCAGTCCTTTTCCCCAGACCCTTCACTATGTATTTGGCTGCCTGTAACATATTTTGACTATCTATAAATGCTTCGGGATGTTGCTGAAACCAGCGTTGCATAAACACAGCAGGAAAAGATTGCCTGTGTCTTGATTATGCCCTCGGCTATGTCTCTTGTGCTCTGCCTACTGTCAAGCTACTCCCTCTTAGGGACTTCAGTGTCCCTTCATGGTCCTCTCCTCTGGGTACCGGATGGTTACATATGACGGAGATGAGTGACTGCAGCTTACAAGTGACCATTGACTGCAACATCTGTCTCTCTTCAGTTAACAGCTATTTTCAGGTTTTGCGTGCCCACCCCAATTTGTACATGTAGAGAGACTGCAGAGTTGGAAGCTAAAAGGGAATGAACAGAAAATGCCCAGGGGGGTGAAAAGAGGTGTATTTTAATCTTTATGAGGAATTGGAATATTTAGCACGAAGTCAGCATGCGTACCTTCTTTCAGCCCAACACCATGAGTGCTCACTGTATTTATTTCTTTATTTTTAGAATTAGTGTGAATTTTCCCCACCCATTGGTTGAGAACTCAAACAGAGCAGTGGTGTTCCCCAGGGAATATGAAGTTATACAGATCATTGCTCTTCGTCAGGGCTTTCAAATCTCTCAATGCTCTTGAGAAAGTTTGTTCATGAAACAGGTTCATCATCTATTAAATGTGTTCTCCAGGGAATGGTTGATGATATACAATTAAATGAGAGATGAACACAGAGGATATCCTGAGCAGCTGTATCCCTATGGCTAAAATCTTCTATTAGCAGATGTTACTTAAATAAAGGTGAAAGGAATACTAGCAGTTACAGATAATAAACTCAAAAAGATTCTCTGAGCCCTTCTCCATATCAATGTGGTCTTCATTGGCGCTTTTCAAATCCTTGTCCCATTATATCTTTAAATAACTCCATCATGAAGATGGAGAAGATTAATGCTAGAAAAAGAAATAAGTTAAATTAGTGGCTTATTTTAAATCCCTTCCAGACAAAGGTCCTGTTTCCAAGCCTTTGATCTCTATAGGTTTTGGATGAAACAAAGGCTGCAGGTTCGATCCTTTCATGACTTGCATATCTGGAACTTGGAGGGGTGGAAAAGCAGAGAATTTCAATTTGCATGTTCAAAATGTAGTGCATACAAGGAAGGGTTAAGATGTGATAGATGCTTACTCTTTTGATTTGCCTTAAGGAAGTCTCAGCTGAGAAAACAGTGCCGCTGCTTGATGCATTGAAGTTCTCTGGAAGATCTGCAGTTGAGTTCATTATGTGCAGGAACAGCACCTGCTTGGGTAGGGAGGGAAGGACATTGTAGGAAGGATCCCAGATGGCTCAGAACTGTATTTATTTTGTAATTTGAACATTTGTTTAGTCTGTTTGTGGTAAACATGTTAGTAAGTACAACATTGCATTGTTTCTGGTAACAAGAAAAAGCTTTATTTTAACTCCCGGGTGATGCTGCAATTACAGTTGCAGTGAGAGTTGAAGTGAATGCTCTTAAGGAATACTTATTTTTAAGGTTGGGATTTAGCAGTCTTACAGATTTGTTAGATTCCAGTAATAATAAATTTTTAGATATTATAGAATGAACAGGAGAAAACTGTCAACTTTCTTCCAGTGGATCTACTCATTTTGCAAGATTTTGATTTTTATTGATACTCCTAGCAGAGGATCCCAGGGTGGGCTGCAAAGGATGCTTGTGCTGGTAAAGGTCTGACCACAGCAATTTGAATATAGGAAATGCACTGCCTGCTTTTTCCCCTAGTCCATACATATGAAACTCTACAAAACCCCAAAAGTTTTTAAGCAAGCTAAGCTTTTTAGTTAGCTGTTCCTTCTTTAAACCTGAGCTTGAGAGAGTTTTTTCTCAGCTTGGGAGAGCATCATTAGTCCTTAAGTCGTCATACTGTGGGAGCTCCCTGCTTTCCTTGGAAACTACATATACTGTCTTTTGCTCCAGGAGAGACCAAAAACTAAGCTTGGGCTTTTTACGGCAAGAGAAACCTTTCACAGCATGGTTGATAGTTCCTATTTCTGTCTGAAAATTAGAAGAAAGATTAGAAATATTTACATGGTAACATAAAGCTTCCATCAAAATCCACACCTTGGGTATTTTCTGAGCTAAATATATGTGTAGCAGTGTAATGCGTTCAAATGGTTCAACGCCTTTTTTTTATTGTTATTGGTAATAAGATTCCTGCACACTCTAGTAAGCCATATTTTTGAACCAGTTTTAAGTGATTTGGAATAAATGTGAGGATATGTGTTTTTTCTAAAGCTGGAAATCATTCCATATTTTTCTCTCTAACCTGACAATGTGTGCAGCAGTGGTCTGTCATATCTTAGAGACTTCACAGACAGAATCTTGAGCAACAGAAGGAGATTATACTTCCTAGATGGAAAATACAGGGTTCTATTTCCTTTGACTGTCGTACGGTGCTCTGAACTGATGTCTTTGTTCCCCAGTTTTTCTACAGTTTCTCTATTTCGACAGTTCAGGGAGAAAATGGGATTTAGATAACCTTCCTGGGTGGACAACAGGACAGCAGCAGAACTTTCTTTGATGTGTTTGGAAAAATTCTAGTTCTGGGCTTCAAAAAGAAGGCAAGAAACAGTAGTGGAGCCTCTTCTATGCCATGCAGATAACTCAGGTTATAGTACAGATGTTTGAATTTTATGTCTCTTGCAGACATCCACAAATTAATTTTCTTTTTTCTTATTTGGAAATAATTTTTATTGTTTTCTACCAAAAAATCTCTATAAAAGAGTTGAAAAAGAAACCTTTGAGTTAAAATAAATATCCGTTCAGCAATAGCTAATTAGATGTTCCAGACCATTCTGCTGCAGGGCTCTGCAGCATCGTTTCCAGTTCAGTGCATTTCTGTATGCACCCTTTCCTCTCTTGAGCAGCAGGTTTTTTGACTGTAATTTTTGTAATTGTTGTATAGCTTGTTGCTTCTACTAATTCTCATGTAGAAACTGCACTTGCAGGATAACATAACATGGATCCATGTGGTAAGATACAATGCCTCAGTGGAAATTCACCTCAAGGCTCGAAGTCTGAGCAGCAAGGAGCAGTGGTTAGGGGTCTGCATTGCAGTTACTGTAGTCAGTGGTACTCACTGAATCTTAAAGGTCACATTTCTTGGGGGTTTTCCGATTTTGGTTTTTGTGGGGTTTTTTTTTGGTTGGTTTTTTTTTTTTTCCTCTTCTGATTTATATTTTTAACTCTTAAAAAAATGGTGCTGTTTCTTTGTTTAAAAATCAAGACAGACCTCATAAACATCAAACTGCTCTGTCAGCTTTGCTCGCATTTCTTGTGCCACTGGTAGGTCAGGACAAATTTTTCCCTTCCGGCGATATGTAACTTCTTCTGAGAGAGGTTAAAGAGCAGCAGAGGTCCTGTTGCATATGTTTGGAAGGGTAAGACTTATGAAGGCATGATGGTGACTTTTTTCTCTCTTATTTTCAGTACTTGTCACTCTTAACTGTTTATTACTTAGGGACTCTTCTGTGCAACTCTTCTGGTGGCCTTCATCACACAGGTGGTGGTACATCTCAAAAATCTTGTATTTATAAAATTTGGTTATCGTGTTCTCTTGGCAGTTGTTTTCTGAGTAATAAGGAGTGATAGAAAAATATTTTGTTTAAATTATAAGATCAAGTTCTGTTTCTAAACATGCTGTTGATTACAGATTGCTGGGAGTCATTCATTGCTCTTAATGAATAGTTTTAGGCCATTTCTTCGTGTGCCAACACAGATTTGAAAAGGAATGTATTATTTCCTTTTTTCCTTTCATTTCAAATAGGATATTACTTACTGGCTAGAAAGGCTCATGTGTCTGGGGATATTGGTACAAAGCATGCAGTTTCCCCATCTATAACTTTGAGTGGCACATGGCTTATCCAGTCAGTCTGTAGTAATCCTTTATACTTGTTACATGCTTACTGGTACCCACAAACATATGCTCTCTGGACTGCTAAGTACTTTAAAAATAATTTAAAAAAAAAATAGTTTAAGAGGTTGCAACTGCTTGTTTCAGTTGATGTGATGAAGGGGCCAGAAAACTTTTCTTACTAAGGTAAGATTCTTTTTTTTTCCTTTTTCCATATGGAAAAATAGGAATATGGAATTATATTCCTAATTCTGATCTTTGTGTCCAGCCCACAGTTCTGTGCTCTGAGGCACAGAGAGGAAAACTGCTTCCCTACACACAATGAAGCTGAACAAGCGCTGCTCCATGATATTACATTAGCCCTTAAAGGCTTAGTGCCGTGTCTGTGCAAAACAGAGACAGAAGCTAGTGCGTCTGGGATCTGTTTGGCGGTTCCCATTATCACTCCTGACTCTGATTGCTCATCTTCTTGGCAACCTCACCTGGGAGAGCCAGGGATGACAACAATTCAAAGGTGAACTTAGTTCTCAGCCCTAGAAATTCATGACTCAGTAGCAGCAGTGTTGGAGGCAGTGTAGTTAAAACCTTTGTGGCTTCTCCCAGTGATAAGCCTGCAAGCAGATGTCCTTATTCAGAGCTGTGTCAACTGAGAAAATTTCAGCAGTTCTAAATGTGCTAGCGAAGGAAGACCTTTAAAATCTCAGCAATGTGCCCTTGTGTGCTTGGCATCCTTTAGGAGCAGTCGGTTGATGAGTCTGTTGTATCCATATTCGCTGGTACCTTCAATGTGTTTTGGCACATTGACAAACTATTAAAAACTTGTGTTTTCACAGCTAATTGTAATTCCTTCCTGGCAGCATTAGAGGCAACAACATCAAACCAGAGGAGTCACTTATTTAGAAATATATACATAAAAACTCCTAAAGCACGTTTCTTCTAGCCTGATGTGTGGGGAATAGTACAGAACCATACAATAAAGGCAGCATTAAGAAATATTGAAATAACAGGATGTAACAACATCCGCCTGTCAGAAGATCAGTTATAATAGTCTTTGTTGGTGTGGGTCACGTTTCATGTTGACTTTAGTCTTTTCTGTTTTCTCTGAATCAGACGGACTGGTTCACTTGATGTGATTTAAAGTTCCCTAGATGATGCATCAAAGTTGTGAAGGCTCTTTCTGTCTCTGGATACCAAATAGGTAGCTGTCTGTGGTATTTGTCACTTCAGCTTATTGGTGTAAGGGAAGGGGACGAGGAACAGGAATTTAAAGCAAAGACATTGTCTGATAAGGGACCCTGATTGAAAATCCAAGTTATTAGAGGGTTTATTGTGGATAAGTGGTCAATCATAACATATTGCAGTGTTCAATAATACTGCTTGCTTAATTACTTGCCCGTTGGCAGAAGTGTTTGCATCCTAAGTAATCCAGCTTTTTTCCATCAACACCTCTCCAAGCACCCTGTATAGATAAATATTTCTCTTCTTTACTTTGCAGCAGGTTAAACTGATAGTCTGAAACTTGTCCAGAACAAGCCAGAAGCAAATCCAGGAAAATATCCAATGCACCAAATTCCTTATCTGCTGGAGTTCCTCAGGGAGGCAGCCATCACAGCTAGCCCCTTCCCAGTGTGTGAGGGTATGTGTCTGTATGTTGACGAGCTGAGGAGATAACCTTACGGAAGGAATTGATTAGGAGTAATTTGACAGAGGAAGGGAGCTGTATTGTGAGATGTCAGCAAGTAATGAAGCAAGGATGCCAGTTGATAGGTGGGCCAAAGCCTTTTCAGTAGGAGGGAGGAGGAAATAGGTTCCAAGATGCAATTGCTTTAATTGAGGCTGTGAAGAGATAACTGGAGAAAGTTTGCAACAGCTGGAGACTGCTCTGAAGGAAAACTTTGAGGGTTTGTTATCCTCTCAGGAGGTCTTTTAGTCACCATGGTGATGCCTCTGGCAGACTTCAGCAGGGGGAAGAAACCCAGTAAAACCAAAGTCAAACAAAAGCCCCCAAGCGAAAGGTTCCAGATATAGATGGGGGCGGGAGAAATAAATATTGGTGGTGATGTTCTTTGAACTGCCACTTGAAAAGAACTTTAAGTACACATCTGAACAGTGCTGGGCTGCCATGGTTACAGGCTCTGTATAAAAATTTCAGTAGTTACAAAGCAATGTGTATTGGTCACCAGGAACGGTAGTGTTGGACCTGGGCTTTTGAGGCCCTTAGGCACTTCTGCAAGACAGTTTTCCTGTGTGTCCACTAGAAAGGTGTGTAGAAAGTTTGATAGTAGGCCTTAGGAATTATGGCTTTGAAGTGAGAAGGATGATTTATGTGAAGGCCTGCCTCAGAACTACAAGGGGGGTGGGAGGGGGGAAGCATGGAGAGAGCTCATAATCATTACTATTTTTTCCCCCCCCTTGATATTCAGCTGATTACTTCTTAGTTTCTTTATTTTTCTTCCAGTTTCATCTCATAACTTCTAGCTGTACCTTTTTGCTGCCACTTTGAAAGTTTATCTCCTCTCTCAGTATAGGCATCTTTCAAACACACTCCTTAGATAAGCTATATGTAGAGAATATAGGTTTTTAAAAATCTCGTCTTATCTGTTAGTCCTTTTCGTTCTGGATAATTTATACAGGAGCAGAAAGGAGTGGAGTTAGCCAACACTTTTATCTGGTTTTCTTCTCAAATTTAAATAGGTTAATATTTTGAGTTCAAGTTGATGGGGAAGAAGACATACTTTTAAGGTGTCTATGCTTCAGCATTATTGACACATACCCTGGTGTTGACTAGACTATTTTTTGTACAGTGTTGGCAGGCAAAAGAACCCTGTTACATCAGGATTCCCTTGGGCCAGTGCTGAACAGTAACTAATCGTAACTGCTGCAGTGGAGATACTACCTTGTAATGTAAAACTGGATGCAAATGAATGTACTAAGGAACAGGAGGAAAAGCAAAGGAAAAATGGGAGCTGCAGTAATAGGGTTGTGTGCCTGGAAGCAAGAAGAATTTCATTTCAGAGTGTTGAAAAGATGGTATTTTAAAATAGAAATATCTTTGGATTGTATGGCATTAGTCTCTAGAGTGTCTAATCAGTGGCCAACTGTAAGTGGTATACACGCATAGCTAGGTACTGTTCTATCTGATTAAATGCTGCTTACCTCACCCATCGTTTCATAACTCACTTCTTATGGGTCTTGTTGGATGTGTATGTCATGGGAGAAGATCTGAAGGAGAAAATATTGACATTCTTCCTTTCTGCATACAAAGGATAGCATGGAAAAGGGAATAAACATGAGCGCAAAAATGTATAATGCCAATGTTGCTGGGGAAGTAAAAGCCAGTTCTGCTCTTTTATTGAAGGAAGCTACTTCTCTAGCCTTTCCCTTTTTAAGAAAAAGAATTATGCCAATATGTTTGCATTAAGGAAGCCTGCTAAAATGCAGTATCTCAATTTATGTAGTTCTTAGTAATGGAGATCTCCATCTGAAAGTAAGGGCTGAGTGACAAGGGAAATTCGTGCTTTCCTGTAAATTTGTTAAGCAAGCTGCTGGTATGTTGTGAAGTGTGGGGGTAGGAGAGGGCTTTTGTGATTTTGCTTATTGGGCAAGCACATATAGTTACTAGTGTCATGAAAGCCTGACGTGTGCTTTTGGGAATCTATATTTCTTCTCTTTTTGGTGTTTTTTATAATGCTGATATTTTCATGGATGTGATTTTTCTCCATTCCTTTGTCATTACATTGTTGATCCTAAGGGATCCAAAAAAACCCCCAGTACTTCTCTACACACCAGAGGGCTTGTCTTTGTAACGTTGCGTGTGGAAAACAAGTGAGTGAACTGCATCTGCAAATATGGTGGAAAAATAGTTAACTGTTATTATTCTTGAAGTACCAACTCTTCACCAGTGGTTAAGAGAGCTGCTATTTTCTGAGTCCTTGCTGTCTGAATAAAGACATGTACGTAGACCATAGTTCTTATCATTCCCAGATTCAGTGTGGTCATAGTTGCTCAATGTCTAGATTGGTTTATAATCTATAAGGAGACAAGTAAGACTGTTATTTTGGCATCCACTAGCTCAAAATGTCTGTTCTTTTCTCTGTCAGGCGTTATTTATACACTCTGCTTGATGTAGTTTAGCTGAAGATAGAGCAGTGCAAATTAACTTGCACAGGACGGTCTGAAACTCCCTCCCAACATATAGCCACTTGACCTAACTCAGGAGAGAGGATTGTACATCATCTGCATTGGTTGGTTTCTAGACTTTTTCCACTGGATGGTCTAGCTGCTGTGTGAGTTCTAGCAATTCTTCAGTTTCTCGTGCTCTACCATGACAGTAATTGGTTGCTGATAGACTATGTCTAATGCCAAAATAACTGGACAGAAATGTCTATTGCATGTCTCCACTGCATGTGGTATAAATCTATTCTGGCAGTGTTATGTGAGTACTGCCTTGAAGGAGAGATCCATCCCAGTTACTTGTGCAATATGTTGTCACAGAAGAATGTGATTGATGAAGGAAATTCTTGTATATTCTGTAACAGGTGGAAAATTTCTCTAGTAGCAATTTTGGTTTTCCAATTATTCCCACCCACCCCACCCCCCCCAGTATTTCCCTAACATAATATGTTACAGAATGTATTGTATATGACTATGAATTAAGATGCAAGGAGATACTGCCTTTAAGTACTGCAGTAGGCATGGTTTCTTTTATAACTAAATGTACTTGAATTAAGTCACTGACCTGAGGTGAATTACTCTAGATTTACACTTACTGCATGATCAGAATGACAATCCCTTTCCTAATATTTGTGACCTTACGCTTCTGTTGTGCCAACCGTTGTCACCTTATCAATTCAGCATTTTATGACTTTACTGAAGAGTTAAATGGAGAGAATAAAAGCCAGAGGTTCCTGTTTAAATACAAGTAAGTTTGAGGGTTAGCAAAAGTGACAGGGAAACTGATTGTACATAAAAAGACATAAATTAATGTACAAGTCTGTTAAGTATTTCAAAGTTTTCCCTTTATGGAAGCCACCTTTCAAAACAGCCTGTGAACCTATGAACAAAGAAAAATTATCCCATGGAACAGCCTGCGCTTCTGAGACCAGTGGAAGAAAATTGGCTTTTCCTGGAATTTGCTTTCCGCTCTTAGTATGCGTTCCAATATATTTAGTAGTACTGAAGGGGAGATATAGCTGTCAGAATGACATGTTGGAGGGACTTCCCTGAAGAGACCACAGCTCCCACAGGCTTTGAGTATTACGTTAACAACTTTCTCTTATGGAAAAGTAAGAACAATTCTGTAGTAATGTTATCCACTACAACAAAAGAACAGAGTTGTGAGTTGGATTTGGAGCAGAACACTTAGATCTGAAGAGCCAACCTATAGCTCAAGTAATACTACGTGAGAGACACCATTTGACTTGGTGAAAATGAGAGGAAAGATCAGATTCATGAAGAGGGTTTCTAGGCCCATTCCTACAAGAAGGAAAACATTTTTCTGGATTTGGAAGAAAACAGGGCATTATGGTATACAGAACACCAGTAGCACTTGGTGTGTTTTATGAAACAGCTAATTGAATTGCTCAGGAGCAGGTTCTGCAGTTTGATGAACTAAGTGGTTGATCTTGGAACAGGAACTTCTCTTTATGTTTTCAGACCCTTAAATAGATGAAGTAACACTTTCTTGCAGGTACTGTGACTTAAAGTGATTTCCTGAGTTGTCACAAGGGGAGATCTATTTTTAACAAGAATATCAAGGATAGCACATGTGAAGGGAGGAAATTCTTCCTAGGATAGAAGAAATATTAAGTTCCAAGAGCTACATCACACTGTAGCAGTTTGTTCTTCAATAACTATAGTGAGGTACTCTGAGAGAAAACAGGTGGGGGGAAAAAACAGTGAAAATGTTATTAATGGGATATTGGAAAAAAATGGCAAATGCTAAGTCTCCTAGAGAATTGCAGGGTAGTCAGCCTACCACTAGTTCCTGGGAAGATTAGAGAGCAAATTCACCTAGCAGCTGCTTGCAGACACACAAAGGACAAAATGTGAACTTGGAATAGCCCACACGGATTTACCGAGGGCTAACTATGCCTGGCCAACCTCATTGCTTTCTATGAGACTGGTTTTGTGAGCAACAGGGGCAGAGGAGGTGTTGAATTTCTGCAAAGGCTTTGATATGGTCTCCTGAAGTATCCTTGTATTCCAACTGGTCAGAGATTGGTTAGGTAAGTGGATGATAAGAGGGGTGGGAAATTGGCTCAACTGCTTGTTCAAAGGGCTGTGCTCAGGAGCAGCTTATGACTCGTGATGCCCCTTAGGGGTTGATGCTGATGTCAGTACTGTTTAACCTGGGTGATGGGACAGTGTGCACTCTCAGCAAGTTTGCGAATGACCAAATTGGGAACAGGCGTTGAGCTGCAATTCAGAAGGACCATAACAGGTTGGAGAAATGGGGCCAACATCCATCTTTTAGAACTTGGCATTTGCTTTTGTTAGACTTCACATCTGGGACAGAGAATTCTTGTGCAGCAGGACAAGAGGTATGTTCCAACTGAAGGGAGCAAAGGAGCTCTGTAGAAAAGGTGGATAACCATTCGTATTTCAGTCAACATTATGGCAAAGAAGGTGAGTTTCATAGTGATCTACTGTAGCAAGAATGCAGCCAGCAGGTCAAGGGAATGGATTCCTCCCTTCTAGTCAGCCCTAGTGAGACCATGTCTGGTGTACTGTTCCCAAGTTTGGGCTTTACAGTACAATAAAGGTATTGAGAGTGGAGCAGGTCTGGCAGAAGGCCACCAAGGTGGTAGAGGTGATGGAAAACAGGACACATGAGGACACTCTGAGAGAACAGGGTTTGTTCAGCTCTAAGGGGAGAGAGGCAGGTCTCTATTGTCTCTAACTACCAAACTAGGAGTTTGTAGAGAAGACTCTTCTTCAAGACCCGCAGTGATAGTATGATAAGCAATGGGCCCAATGGAATATGGAAAATTGTGATTTAAATAGTAGGGTGGTAAAACGCTGGAACTGGTTGCCAGCAGAGTTATTGCTGAATGTCCTTTCTTTGGTATATTTAAAACTTAGCTGGAGATGTTCCTAAGCAGTCTTATGTCATTGGCCTTGCTTTGAGTTGGAGGAGAGGGAAGCTATATGACCCCTAAATGTTCTTTCCAATATTTGATAGCTCTTTTTTTCTAGGAATTTGTGGTGAGAAGGCCTACATGTTCTCTGCTTTCTATGGGGGTATGAAACTATGGCTTCTGATGGTTGAACCATCAGAATTATGCAGTGCTGCCAGCTCAACTTAATGCAAGATGCAGGCATTGGAAATCACTTTTCAGCCATATATTACTGTTATATCACATGCAGAAGGATGCTTCTAAAAGACCAAACATAAATGATCAAAAGTTTGCAAAACTAGGATTTATAAAAAAATTTATCTATCTTTCTCACCTTTCAAAGACGTCAGGAGGTAAGTGATTATGTGCATGCCTCTCTAGCTGTCACCTGTAGAGCTCTGTAGGATGCAAGTGCTGCAGTTTGAGGAAGAATGAGTGACCCTTAACGTGGGGCTTAAGAGGCATTCCAGGCCTAGAGATGAAAGGATGAAGAACAAATCCTCTGTATTATTGAAGCGTGTGAAAGGCATGAAAGAGCTAGAGGTAAATCAATAGTTTGCATTTACAGCAGAGGAGAGGGGAAAAAAAAAAAATATATATATATATATACACTGGGATTTATTTTTCCAGCTTATTTGAGAGAGATTCTTTTTCCACTTTAGGAAGCACAGAACTGAGCTTTCTGTAGAACTGTATACATCTGGCACCCTGGAAGGTGTGCCCAAAAGAGAACACCTGTGTTGTCTCCTAGAAAAATTATTTGGTAATTGAATTCTTTGTTGGGACTACAGCTGGCAATTCACACTAAAGCAGTAGAGACTGAAACCAAAATACTAAGGTTCAGTGCTTGCAGAGATAAATATACACTTGATATATGAGTGAAGGAAATCTTTATCAATTTTAATCAAAGTTTCTCAGTGGGAGTGGGAGATAAGGTTTAAGAGGACATGGCCTACCCATTTTTAGCTGTTTGTTCAGCTTTATTAATATAACTTGTCTCTCTCAAACTTCTTAGCAATACCCATTAAATACCATATGGTTCACTCAGTACTCTAAGAAGTCCTTTCTCCATGTCTAGATGGGTGTTTGTGTAGCTCCTGTCAGCAGTCTGTCTTGCCACTGTGTAGTGATGTGGTGCATTACCGTATAATGTATTGACAGATTCATTTCAAAGGCAAGGAAGATAAATTCAGTTTCTTAGTTTGTATAGGCCCTCTTCAAGAAGAGGAAATGACAAGGCATTTAAGATGACACACAGTATACAGGTGCAAAAAATGTAATGTTAAAGCATAATTTAAAATGTGTAAGAAAAGACAATCGCCTTCTCTGTGAGGATGTTATGGATATTATTGGTAATATTCATAGAAACTTACTGCTTCTCTGCCTGAAGACACCTGATACTTTCAAAATGAAGTGTAGGGAAATCGCCGTGATCATTAGATGAACATGATCAGCCTGCAGCTCTTCCATTATCCTCCCTTGTGTGATACATGCTATGGCTCCATGCAACTGAAGGCCACAGACTCAGGACCTTTCAGGTGATTACATATTTTAGTCTAGGTTGTAACTGCTGAGCTTCTCAGGAAACTATAGTGATGGAAAAACTTCTGGAGAGTGACTGAATATCAAAGTCATAAGAGTTTTTGGTCACCTGTGCCAGAGGGAAGAAGTATAAGGGGTTTAAATTGAAAGCAGGTAGGTTTAGATTGGGCATCAGGAAGAAATTCTTCATGGAGAGGGTGGTGAGGCACTGGCACAGGTTGCCCAGAGAAGCTGTGGATGCCCCATCCCTGGATGTGTTCCAGGCCAGGCTGGATGAGGCTTGGAGCAACCTGGTCTAGTGGAGGGTGTCCCTGCCCATGGCAGTGGGGTTGGAACTAGATGGTCTTTAATGTCCCTTCCAACCCAAACCATTCTATAAGTTACATTTTTTGCAAGCCAGAATGCCTCATTCTGTCCATGCTTGATGGTGATGTGTTCATCATAGCAATGGGAGTATCTTAGTCACCCAGTACTGTTGAGGCTGTGGTATTGTGTGCCTGTGTCACCCTGCTCCTCTGGATAAGGCCCAGGTGCAGCTTTGCCACTGATTTTCATGGCAGGAGCTGTTGCTGCCTGTAGCTGTAAGATGGGGGCCACTCCAGCGTGGTGTAGAAACTGTGATGCTAAGGTGCTTTCTAGTGAAATAAGAAAGGACTAGAGTGGGTGGCCCTTGTGGCTAAACTTCATCCTTTGCCTTGAAAGAAAGGTAGCCAGGCATGGGAGATTAAATGTCTCCCTTGAGTGATATTACATTTGTAATTGGGATGGCAGAGAATGCTGGGAAAGAACTAATACCAAAGACAAAGCAAACTGGCAAGGGGAACAAAGTCCCAGGTCAAGGTGAGCAAGTTACTCAGAACCACTCTGCTTTTTCTCTCCCCTGCTGACTTTCTTCAGATACAGTTGTTCTTGAATGATCACAATCAGTATATCAAAATAAACACTTTATAGAGTAAGGTAAAAGGAGTTGCTGGCAAGACTGTAAATCCTCTCATGGAACAAATGATAACTCAGCTCAAAAGCCCTTTTGTCCTGGCAGTGCGGGAAGGATATAAATTCTCTGAAAGTATCTGTCAGTTAGAATTGCTCTGCATTCATCATGCCAGCCCTCTGCATCATTCATGAATGTCATAAGAGACTAAAGAATTGGCACTTCATGGTGAGAATGATTAAACAACCATTACACTTGTCTTTTACTCTGGCACAGTACCTTTTAACAGATTGCCTGTGTAATGCTCGTGTACGTCCACCTCTCCTAATGGTGACTGTCCTTTCTTGGTGGTAAAAGGGGGAGGCAAAAACAAGAAAAGCTGCGTATCATTTACAGTTTGTATGCTGTATTACTAGCTCTGGCTATTTTTTGGTTTTACGCTCCTGATATGTGACCTTCGGGAAAGTTAGAGAACCTTGGGAGTGGTGAGCTTCTATAAATGCATTTCTTCTCATAATTTGCCTTCCAGTAGTTGTGAGGGACAATGTCATATTTGAGGTGAGGTCAAAAAGCTCAGAACTGAGTTTGCTGCATTGGTAGACCAAAAAATCCCCATTTACTCATAGAAGGCTAGGCTGTGTCTGTAATAACAACCAGCATGAGAGTGGGTTTGTAGAATGAAATTTAGTACCAAGAACCTGAGATCCATACTGTAGGAATTTTAATTCTGAAGTTTTACTTTGGATAAGACTAATTATTTGTTAACAGCTGGGTTGCAGCTTCCAGTTCGGTTTTATTTACAAGGTGTCAGGTTAGCGTACTCTAAGACTGCTCAGATGTGAACCAAAGCAGGGCAAGTGGTGATAGATCAACAAGTTTATTTCAAAAGTAGGCTGCTGAATCAAACGGAAATTATGGAACTGTTTAGGTTGGAAAAGACCTTTAAGATCATCAAGTCCAACCATTAATCTAGCACTGCCAAGTCCACCACTAAACCGTGTCCCTAAGCACCACATCTAAATGTCTTTTAAATACTTTGACTCAACCACTTCCCTGGACAGCTTCTTCCAATGCTTGACAACCCTTTCGGTGAAGAAATTTTTCCCAGTATCCAATCTAAAGCTCCCCTGGTGCAACTTGAGACCATTTCCTCTTGTCCTGTCACTTGTCACTTGGGAGAAGAGATCAACACCCATCTCGCTACAACCACCTGTCAGGAAGTTGTAGGGAGCCACAAGGTCTCCCCTGAGCCTCCTCTTCTCCAGACTAAACAACCCCAGTTTCCTCAGCCACTCCTCAGAAGTCATGTTCTCCAGACATTTCACCAATTCCATTACCCTTTTCTGGACATGCTCCAGCACTTCAATGTCCTACTTGTGGTGAGGGGCCCAAAACTGAACACATTATTCCAGGTGTGACCTCACCAGTGCTGGGTGTCCCCAAGAGGGATGGTCCCTGCGGGGGAGACTCACTTTCCCAGTCCTGCTGGCCACACTGTGACAGATACAGGTCAGGATGCCATTGACCTTTTGGCCACCTAAGCACACTACCGGCTCATATTCAGCCAGCTGTTGACCAATGTTCTCAGGTCCTTTTCTGCTGGGCGGCTTTCCAGTCACTCATCCCCAACCTTGTAGCATTGCATGGGATTGTTGTGACCCAAGTGCAGGACTTGGTACTTGGCCTTGTTGAACCTCACACAGTTGGTCCTGGCCCATTAGTCCAGCCTGTCTGGATCCCTCTGTAGAGCCTTCCTTCCCTCAGGCAGATCAACAGTCCTGCCCAACTCAGTGTTGTCTGCAAACTTAGTGAGGGTGTGTGCAATCCCATCATTCAGAACTGGCCCTAGTACTGAGCCCTGGGGAACACCACTTGTTCCCCAACTGGATGGCCAACTGGATTTAACTCCACTCACCACCACTCTTTGGGCCTGGCCATCCAGCCAGTTTTTTTACCCGTCAAAGAATGCGCCTGTCCAAGCCATGAGCAGCCAGTTTCTCCAGGATAATGCTGTGGGAAAATGTCAAAGGCATTACTAAAGTCTAGGTAGACAACATCCATGGCCTTTCCCTCATCCAGTAATCAAGTCACCTTCTCATACAAGATGGTGAGGCACTGGAGCAGGTTGCCCAGAGAAGCTGTGGGTGCCCCATCCCTGGAAGTGTTCAAGGCCGGGCTGGATGAGGCTTTGAGCAACCTGTTCTAGTGGAGGGTGTCCCTGCCCATGGCAGAGGGGTTGGAACTAAGCAATCTTTAAGGTCCTTTCCAACCCCAACCATTCTATGAGATCAGGTTAGTCAAGCAGGATCTGCCTTTTATAAACACATACTAGTGGCCAGCAAAAGGTTAGATCTCTGAAAACCTGCTTCTTACTCTCAACTCTTTTACTAATTTGTGCTTTGGTTGTAGTGTCCCGTGTCTACCCCCCCCCCCCCCCCCCCCCCCCAATAATTTATTTGTTTTAATGTAATAAACCATAGCTGATGGATCAAGACTAGAAAGAGATTCTTTGGAGGGGAGTTGAATGGGCTGAGATCAATAGTAGCAGTTTGGCCTCCATCCATCCTGAGCTGTATCTAGGCCATTTTGTTATCATTTAGATTCTGTAAAACTGTAGTGAACTAACATCCCTGTTCTTTCTCCAGGCCCCAAATGAGTTATGAATCCTACTCTGTTTCTCATTGCCAACAGTAGTCTGTATTCAGCTACTCTGGCATGCTGCCTTCTGGGCTTGTCCGAGGACATCATCTCTGTGTGCTCTTTTATCACCAAGAAATAAGAAAATGCATCCAGATTACAGCTCCTCTTTTGTAGCAGAATGCAACTAAGAAATAATTCCATCTACATTTACTGAATTTAGTCACGGTTGCACCTAATGAGATCTCTTGCTAAATGGTTGTTAACTTTGACCCCATTAAACATGCCCTGCACGGGTCACAGTAACGGCACAGTTTTGTGGGCACTTCTACCCAGCAAATTTCATCTTGCAGTTGTGTACCATTTGTAGTTTCTTTTGATCTCTTCTTCTGGTGCATTGTGGTTTGAAGCCTTTTTGTCTTACTGTAGTGAAAGTTCTATATTGGTTATGAACAGTACCTTTTTTTTTTTTTTTGTAGGAAGCTTTTAATTTTCTGTGTGGTATTAAAAAATGGAAAGACCTGGGGGAATTGTCCTTGTGGACCTTTTCTAGATTGACATTTGTTATCTGGCTGTCTAAAGCTGTGGGGGCTGAATTGCTTGGTAATACAACGGGTCCCTTTACTGAAAGAGATGACTAAGGGCTTAGGATGGTGGTATGATAGAAGCCTGCAAGGCAAGGTTGGCACTGAGAGGATAGATATAGGGACAGATTACTATGTATTCTAATACAAGAACTTGGGAAAAAGTAATCTTTTAGCAAGAGCAAGTATGAAAAAGGTGATTCTTCACACAATAGAATCGCTGGGACTGGGGGAGACCTTGGGAAGTCCCTAGTCCAAACCCCAGCTCAGACCAGGGTCAGCTGTGGGGTCAGATTGCTTGAAATCTGATCTTGAAAACATCCACACCTGGTGACTCCAAAATGTCCTCGGACAACCTGTTTGCTTGCCTGCCTGTCCTTACAAGGAGAAATATATTTCCTTCTACCAAGTCAGATTCTGTCACTGCAAATTATGCCTATTATTTCTTGTTGGCCAGCTGTGCACCGTGAAGAGCTTTGTCTTCTCAATAACCTTCTTGCAGGTGCTGTGAGACTGCACTCTAGGGTCCTCCCCCCCTTGAAGTTGTGCTGTCTTCAAGCTGAGCAATCCTAAATTCTTTGGCTTACCCTCACAAGGCAGAGGCTTCAGCCACCTGTCTTCATGGCCCTTCACTGAATTCATTCCAGTTTGTCAAGGTCTGCCTTGTATTAGGCTCCCCCAAACTGGATGCATTATTCTAGATGCAGTCTAATGAGCACTGAGTTAAGGAGAAGAATCACTTCATCTATTAACAGGCTGTGGTAGGCTTCCTTTGCTGATGGGGTCCATAGCTAGCTAGTGTTCAGCTTGCTGTATCAGTGGTAGATTTGTGTGAGTCATTGCTAAAGGTTTGTAAGTCATTATTGTGAATGCAAATCTCTAAATGCATTCAAGAAGAGACTGGAGAAGTACTTAGAAATAAGATCTCTTTGGGATTACAAGCCACATGAAGCTGAGTTAATTGCTGAAAAGGCTCATAGCCTGGGTGCATACTTTAAGGAAATACGCTTGCTCTATTCTTAGTTTTCCCTGCATGTCAGCTTAGGATCGGTGCTGGAGACATGACAGTGAACTAGCCAGATCCTTGTCTGGTCAATTATATTGTTATAATGTAAATGAAGATGTTACTGAAGTATTTTCCTACTTGCAATCTTACTTTTATGTTGGTTTGCCTGTGGTCAACATGGGTCCATTTTATTAAGCAGCTAATCCCTAAATTCCTCCAGAGATGATAAACATACCCAATATGCCCCATAACAAATTGAGATTTGGGGAAAAAACACAATCTTCCCAGCATCCCAGATCTAGGGAAATTTTTAGTTCAAGCGTAAGCTACGTTGAAGCTTCTTGTAGTTCTAGGAACACTCTCTTGCTCTCTCCCCCTTTTCCTCTTCCAGTCTTTTTAATGCAGTGTAACTAATAAGAAGTAGCATACTGTCTGATCCGATTGTTGGCTGAGGCATGCATACTGGGAGGAAAGTGACTCGTATTAATTTGCTGTCATTAAAAAAGACAAACACAGAAAGCAGGCATGATCCGAATTGCTGCTTCCGTTTTGTGTTAGTATTGCAGATTTTGTAACTCCTCCTTTTTGTATGGAAGCAGCTTTTTCATGTTTTAAAGCAGGAAAGGAATTTCAGTTTCATGTCAAACAATGTCTGCTTTTTGAGACATGAGATGAGTATGGTGTTCAATCTGGGTCTCTGTGAAGAGAAGAGCATCCTGAAAGGAAAATGAGCTACTTTCCTTTTAAGCATGGAACCTTAATGCTTTTTTTTTTTTTTTTTTTTTTTTTTGAGGATTAGACTGGAAACTTTGCATTTTTCAAGGCTTTAAGTTTTCTTCAATATTAGGCAATTTAAAGCTTTTGATAAATAAAAGGGTGTTTTAACAGTCATGTCATAAAAAGTATCACGTATGTCTTTCTTTTCTTCTATAAAGGATCCTGTGATGGAATGGTCAAGTGAACCAGATGATAATGATTAGATCCTCTGCAATCTTTTTCAAATTCTCCACACCCCCCCCCCTTTTTTTTTTTTTTTAATCAAGTAGGTTTTCATATTAATAGACATAGAGCTTTAAAACTGGGGGTGTGTAAAATGCAGCAACTGGGACAGAGAGATGTGCAAGTGCCAGAGTGGGTCTTTAGGAGAATGAGGAGGAATACTGGTTCTGATTGATGATACTCAGTTTTGGCTAGGCTTCTATTTCTTTATGTGTGTGATCAATCAAGTGACAGTAACTCAAAGGCATTCCTGGGATATCCTGATATTACACATCTTTTCATATGCTGCAAGAAAATTGGCATATATGCTTGAAGGCAGGGGGTGTGTTGATGTCTAGCTTGTTTTTTGTCCTCTGAGCCCCGGGCTTGTTTAAGAACTTTTTTTTATTTGGTGTGACAAGAAATAAAATGGGAAGAGGAGGAGCAAAATAAGAGTTAGGATAACAATGTACTTGAGGTTTAAGATTGAGGGTAAGTGGATGATAGCTTATGACTGGAGAAGGAAGAACAGCTGTGGTCAAGACTGATGCCTTGGGAAATATGGAAATGCAGAAAGAATGGGACTGGCACACTACTTGGTACTAATGCTGTTAATTTCTTTTAATCCAAAACCATTTATTAATTTTTAAATTCAGTCAGGTCACTTGCTTGATCTTTTTTGTCTTTAATTTGTTCAGTAATGGTAGCTTGAAATGTTATCATACAGCTTTTTTGCCTCACTATTATACTAGATGTATGCAGTCCATTTAGTGGTCAACAATCATAGGAGTAATTTAATAGGAAAAAAAAATTACAGAAGCTGGAAATGAGAAACACCTGTTATGTCATCTCTAGACACTGTACCTGTTCCAGCACACTTAGAGTTGACCCACTTCAAGTGATTTCAAGTAATGAATAGTCAGACAAATCATAGATACTATTCAGGAGTATATTGCAAAACTAGGTAAAAACTTTACCCATTTTCACCACTGCCAGTTGTCCTTCATGCATATGGACACTGTTTTCTTTGTCCTCAAAGTATTCTTTTGTCACTCTGTCAAATTTTTTTTTTTTTTTTACTCCTAAGAAATTCACTTAGAGGAAATTTGGAGTTGCACAGCATGTGTGATGTGTGGTCTATTTGATGTGCCCAGAAGGAATTCAGTTGGAAAAACAATTGTCAGAAGCTTCATTTTTAGTTGGCCAATGCACATCCTTTTGATAGTGTACAGGTATCAACATATTTTATTGTCTACGTTGCCATGTGATGAACTTTTGGGGAGCAGTAAATAGTCAGAGGCTGTTTGAAAGTTCTGGTGCTCTTTTCTGGTTCATGCAATCTGTATTGTTTGCTTTAACTCCCCCTTAGAGCTTGTGTTCAAAGCATGTCTCATTTTTCCTCAAGAATGTAGAAGCATAAATATGTAAGATGTGGAACTGTCTGACTGAGTTAAGGCCTGAAGAGCTATGCCAGTGTTGTTTCTCTGGCCAGAAACTGAATGTTCAAATAAGCAGTTTACCTTAAATTGTGAACATGTGGGAGAGACCTTAATCTTTGGGGGAGCAATCAGAGCAATCTGATTAGATTTTAGGCAAAACCTCCAATCTATTATGTTGGAGTCTGCTATTAGAACAGAAATTGGGCTTAGCAGCTTTTCTTTGTTACTTTGTTAATCCCCACTTGCTAGGACAGAACAGCTCTCTGTATACCATGTTTCTGGGAACTGCATTTTCCTTACGCGACCAAATAATGATGCTTCCTGCTGCAGCAAATTTTACCTCCTCACTGAGTTTCTGGAGATGGATGCCTGAACTCTTCTCTTGTTTTCGTGCTGGTATTCTAGCTTGCATTCCTTTACTAGTGCCTTCTCTGGTGATGGAAATAGTAAATGAACCACTTAGTCCAGGTACAGTGAGATAAGAGTCACCATTATTTACTACTTATTTTTGTGAGCTTATCAAAACTTCTGCCTTTTCTTACTGAGACTTTGCAGACATTTGAAAGTTCTCAAACTATCAGGTTTTCATTATTTAATTGCCCCTTTAAAGGGCTGCTGACTGCAGGTGCTACCAAGGTTTCCTTCCTGATGTGACTTGGGTCTTGCTTTGCTTATGTAACTACCTGTGCTCACACGCAATGTATAACTGATTCCATTTTTTGATAATATTTCTTCTTGAAATTAACCTATATTTCCCTGTCATGCCAAGAGAGAACAACAAAACACAATCATCACATATTTTCCTGTAGTTGAACTGATAGCTTCTTGTTAGAAAGCAGAAGTTTATGATTATTAATAAACATGGTAGGACTTTTACACCAGCATATGAAATACCTCAAGAGACTCATCAGAACTACTGGACTAAGCAGAAATTACAGCAGGACCATAAAGAAGGCACAAAATGGGGTGGGGGAGTGAAAAAGAAAAAAAAGGCAGTGGGTAAGGAAAATTTAATAGGGTTCTTTTGTTTGTATGCTTACAAGTCTTGGACTTTAAAATTTGTGTCTTCCGTTTGTCCCCTTATTGAGGAATGTAAAAGTAAGTTTCCAGTCTTTTTACAAAAATCTTAAGTAAAACAGTATCTATACTTTTATTTTTAATTCTGTGCAAGAGAATAAAGGCATAATTATTGAGGGAAAAGCATATGCCTTGTCTTGCATGTTATTTTAGGTAGGAAGACATTATCATTAGGTTTATGTGGCTCCTGTTTTCCGTGTATTAGCACCACAGTCAGGATGTTAATGTTTGTAATTGGGTCATGAGGGACAGGGGTCTGCAGAGCACCGAGTGTGGGAGGAGGCCATGAACTGCCCTGTGTACAGTCACAGCCAGCTCTGACATGGGTGAAAAAGAGCCAGCTGCGTGCCAAAACTTCAGCCTGTCAGAGGAGCACATGGTGCTGCTGCTGGGGCAAGTTTGAGAAACGGTGATAGCCCCGGGGGGCAAGAGGTAGCGTGGGAGGGTTCACCATAGGATAAATGGGAGGGGACACAGAAGAAGGTTCAGGGAGAGGCACTTGAAAAGGGACATTGTTGGGGGATGTGCTGGAGACATGCTTTTGGAAGAAGGCACTCTGTTGGATGAAGCATGCCTTTGAGGGGATGGCAGTCCAGGGCAGGGACACCCCTGAAAGTGTTGGGCCTGTGGGTGACTTGTGCTGGAGCAGGGACACTCCTGAGGCACTGAGGCCGTGGAGGAACGCACAGAGGAGCCAGGGACACCCCTGAGGGTCTGAGGCCTATGGAGGGAGGGACCCACACAGCAGCAGGGTCGCCCCTGAGGGGATTGGGGCCTGTGAGAAACCCCTGCAGAAGGGACACCCCTGAGAGGCTGCAGTTCATCAATAACCTACGCTGGAGACAGAAAGTAAGAAAAAATCGAGGAATGGTGGAAAGAAACCTCTGCGCATTGACCCTGAGCACTTGTACCGCCGGTTGTCTCACTATAGCCCAGAGGGAGGGAAGACTGGGAAGCAGGGGGAGAGGTGGTGGATTACAGTTGAGCCTGGGGAAGGGGAAGAAAAAGTATTTTCCATAAGTATTTAATTGCTTGTTCTCTTTGTTTCTCAATGCCTGAATCAGTAATTAGAAGTTTGTTAACTGTCAATAGAACTAAGTAAGTGTGGTTACCCTAGCTGAGGTTGTTTTGCCCATGTCAGTGTTGTCATGAAGGGATGTGGGACCCTGGTGATAAGTTTTGCTGTTTTAACTCAGGTAATTATTGTAGCTTTTAAATTGGCCCATGTTCCTTATAGTTTTCATATTAAAAGTATTTTTTGGTTGTTAAAATGTGAACTGTGATATTCACAGTATGTTAAACTCAGTCTTACATCCCAGTGCACCGTTGCTGCAGTTATAATCCTTCAATATATAAATGTTGCTGCAATGCCTGTCAAATGTTGTGTTTTCCTGGCCACAGTGAAAGGAGTGTGTGTGTGTTGTGCTGTAGCTGAGTCAAAACGGACTGTTGATGGCTTAGGAGATGCAAATAGAGAATCTGTAATAGCATATTTAATATGGAGAGATTCACAGAATCCCCGAGGCACAAAAGAAGTTCTATCCTGTGCAGATGTGACAGACTTGTTTTCTACTCCTTTACAGGATTAGTTTTAGGCAGGATATAACGGCTGCAGTTGCACTATGTGATTGAAGGATACTCCTCCTTAAGATAGGGTTTTGAAGTCTTTGGGTGATGATGAGGAGAAAGTGATAACTTTATAAAATTATAGGTGGTGTTGCCAAATTCAGCTAACTGTTTCTTAGCACAACTCACTAGGAGGCTTTATTTTCTGTGGCTTATAACATTGCTTATAACTCTTCTGTTAGGAATTTTCCATGAGGGGTGTTTGCCTCAAACCATTTTGTTTTGACCAAAACGAAATAATCAAACAGCTCTGTCCATGAATATAGCTAGCAAATACATTGCTATGCTATGTATATGCAAACTTTAAATAACAGCATTGTCATGTGTGTTGCAACATATCCATCTCTAATTTTTACATCTCTAAACACCAAAGTTATAGTTACAAGTTATGTTATTTCTGGGAAAATCAACTGCCACTCTGCCAAACTAGAAGTTCATGAGTTTATAAGCTCTGTGTATGTTAAACATGTGGTGGCATCCTTGTAGCTTATCTGTAGGGAGTGTTCTCTCACCATATATTTCTTCGTTTCTCTGACCTCCCAATGCTGACCAAATTCCACGTGTAGCATCTCTGGAGAGTAGCTGAACATATTCTGTTCCCATTTGTTCTCACATGTCGGTATAGCAAATCTGGCTCAGGGCACTTTGAGAAGTGATAGTTCTCACAGCTGACTGAGGAAATAATTTTGTGTGCTCATTTTTTTTTCCCCCTTCTTTTTTTGCACAGTATAAGTTTAAGTTAGTGTTGTATAGTTGAAGTGAAACAATGTAACAATAAATACAATGGAATTAATCAGTCCCTCAGACTTTTCTATTTTCAGGGCACAGTCAGTGTTGTATTTATTAACAGGGAATCTATAACTAAACATTGATCAATGAGGAAAAACTAAATATCAAGTGGCTGCTTATTAACAGTGCATTATTCATAGTCTGTCTTGAATAGAAAGTGGCTTGGAAGAAAATGTGTGCTCTTGTGTAATGAAGAGCTCTGTAACAAAGGTTAGATGCAATGAGAAGATCTCAAGCTGAAGAGTCTTTCATTTCATCAGCTGTTTTCTTAACTAAGTTGACTTAATTACTCTACAACTCTCTTCAGGACCACAAAGAAAGAATAGTTACCAATTTAAGATCAGAAGGGACCTCTGGAAGTAAACTAGTCCAACCTGCTTATTCACACCAACTTAGTGCAAGGCCAACCAGATAGAGTTGTTCAGGCTTTGTCAAGTCCTGGTGGAGCTGGAATGTCCTTTCCTGAAGTCCAGGATTGTAATTTTCCTGTTTGTGATGTTCAGTTGCCTTGGAATTTTAAACTTCATGAACTTACGGTTGCTGCAATCAAATAGAAGAATTTAAATCAAGTATGTTTATGTTGTGGTTTGGGGTTTTGGTGGTGTGTTTGGGGGTTTTTTCTTTTTTTTTTAATATGATTTCAGTGTGGTAGTAATTTTTGTTATCCTTCCTCTTCCACTTTTATTTGATGTCTGCACCTGACGTTTTCAGACTGGAGTGACTATTCATATTATGGGGGAAAAAAGTGGTACTGGTGCAACGTTAAAATGCCTTCTCTTTCCCAAGAAGGCAGTGGGTGTCCTGTATACCCTCAAAAAGGTGGGGAAGGGAAGGAACTTTGACACGCCCAACAAAGTGGGCTATCTGTCATTATGCAGGTAGTTCTGACCTTGGACCATAAGGAAACAGCTGCTGGCCAGCAGGCTTCAGTTAACGGGTTAGTTTGGGCAGTGCTGCTCTGGTTGTTGCATCCAAATGATCTTCGTGCACAAACCCAAAGTACTGAATATCTTCAGGTTAGGCCTAAAAGCAAAATCTGTGTTCTGTGAGGAGAAAATGAGCTCTGTTAAGCAGTTAAGTTCCATGACAACCCTATGAAGACATAATTGGTTCTAATCGGTGCTCATAGGACCACTGACATGCTCTACCTGCAGCCAAACAGTTCATAGAGAGGCAAAGAAATCATCTGTCTTGATAAATAGCAAGGAGCTCTCTTCCAAGCTTGCCTGCTGCTGAAGGGCCTGACAACTAGTACAAAGAAAAGGAGGAAAACTTACAAGTGAGAATACTTTTGGAAATTGGGTTTTAATCTATGAAACTATCGAGTTAACTTGTTATGCTGTGCTGTGCCTTGTTTTAGTCTGTAATGCAATACACGCTATTCTTAGAACAAGCTGATGAACTGAGGGCAGATATTTGTGAAGTAGTTTATAGTGGGTTGTTGATATACCTGTGCATGGGGGGAAGCCATAGATAATACCCAGTCATCTCCAACCATCTCTGTACCAGGAGGTTACAGATACAGCTGGGGTTGTGTTTAAACAAACAGACAAACAAAACTGCTTTCTACACATTTTTCAATAGTTGTTCTCCCTCTATCCTGAGCTCAAAGCTGGATGAGGACATAAGGGTTCAGTCTGTAAAATCAATCTTTCTGGAAGTGGTGATACTTGTGTCCAGTTCCACTGTGCCAATGTGCTCTTCTCCTAATTCAGAATCATCAGTGAAATTTCTTACCTAACCCTGATTTTAGACACATTTGTTTGAATTTACTGGTCATGTTCCAGTGGGTATACACAGACCTGGAAGGAAGGAAGGAAGTGTGGATTCATTTTCACTCTCTCATTGTCAGCTGTTCACGAATCATTTTCTTCCTGTGTGCCTGAGCTGTTGATATCTGTTTTAGTATGTGTGCTGAGATGTCTGGAGGGAGTCTCTTAAGAGAGGGTGAACAGTATCAATTATTTCTACTATTACGTAGTATTTATTTGGAATTCAGGTCACAAAGAGCTTTAGTGGAGCCACAGCTCTGTAGGCAAGTGTAGAAGTTACCCATATATGATCCCACCTGTTTCTGTATCTAATTACATTTACTTTGTTCAGGGTTGCTTAATGCATGTTGCTGATTAGTATAAGGTGGAGGAAAAAAGTAAAAGGAAGAAAAATACTATCAGTTGTAGTTTCACTCAGACTGGAAAATGGACTCAGTACATTGCCTGTAGTTTCTACAGGAATTTCAGCCCTGATGCAGTAATGGGAGCTGGTTATTTTTGCTTACTATGCTGTAGCTTGTGACCTGTTGTAATAGTGCTCAGAAAATGATGTGTAGTTAAGTGGCTGAAGCACTGCAAAGTATTTTTCCTGTCCTGCCTGTAGATTTGGGTCTAGGACAGCAATTTTAACCACATTTTCCAAGAAGCTCAGGGGCTGATTTTATAACTGCTGAGTTATAAAATACTGCTCCTAAGTCAGAGTGTTGAGTACAAGTGAGAATGTGCACTCTGAATGCTTTTGCTTCTCAGCTGCTTCATCTGCGACAATAATTCCTCACTTGTGTGTCTGTCTTGCTCAACTCAGATGGCCCTTGTGAATGTGGGAGGACAGTGTTCAGCTTTGGAGAGGTTTGGTGCTGTCCTTAAAAATAAGGTCAAGGAACAAATTCCCAGGCTCACTGTGAGGGAGAACGATGCTGGAAATATGTGGACTAGATATCCAACAATTCTTAGGAAGTGTTGAGAAAAGGATAGTTTCCCACTGTGTGTGAATAATCTTCAGCTGAAGACAAGCCCAGCCTCAAGGACAGCTGCCAAATATTCCCTTTTAATCTCCATATAAGATTCCCCCACCCCCCCAGCTGCAGTGTCCACTCTGGCATTGTCTGGGATATTAGCACTAATGAAATCATTCATTCTTGATAAGCTCTTCACTTACTTTTATCTTAAATGCTGCTTGTCTTTATTTAGGAACTAATAAAATGTACTTAATCAGATTGTACACAGAAGAAATTTCTTGGGTGATTTATACCTTAAAGGAAACTCACTTGTTTGTTTGTAGTTCCCCTGCTGTGATGTGTGTATGAAGATGAGAATGTTCTGAATAACATACATGCACATTTAGATTACTCTGTGGAAGTGTTCGTGAGTCTTGATCCATGATCGTCTGAAGGATAAACTTTCCATAAGGAGGGAATTACATTGTTTGTTATCGAGTCTAATGGTGCAAGGCTAATGGTGAAGGAACAGATATGTTTTGTCTGCTAAAAAGCTAGTTCACCTTCATATCTCCTTCTATCAGAAAAAGTATCCAGCATTCCAGAGCTGTTGGTCTCAAAGGAAAATTTGCTATTTTATAGAAGGAAGAATGTGTGAGAGGTTAGAGAGGGCAGTCTGAAGCACCATTTCATGTGTGTCTTATAACATGTATGGAATCCATTCCAATATCAAAGAGGTCTCACGATGTCATTTGTCACGGACTAGAAGGGTTTTAGTACCTGTTGTGCTCTTCTGCTACCTGATTGAGTCTGGAAATACGTATTTCCATCAGCTACTCTACTAATAAATTTTCCTGTGGTTGTCTTGTGCTATCAGTAGCCTAGCCAGCAGGAGACATTTATTTCACCCCTTTAACTCATGAAAGCATATGCTTGCTTATATTTCTCTCAGAATTCGTAGCATTATCACCGGAGTTGGCAAATAAGTGAAATGGGCAACTATTAATTTTTTCTTGGGTTTTGTGTTTTGTAGCTGGTGCCACATATATATTTGGGAAGAGTGGAGGTCTCATCCTGTACACCTGGCCAGCTAATGACAGACCGAGCACAAGGACAGACCGTCTTGCTGTGGGCTTCAGCACAACAGTGAAGGATGGCATTCTTGTTCGGATTGACAGCGCCCCTGGGCTTGGTGATTTTCTGCAGCTGCACATAGTGAGTATCCATAGGCCCATGTCTGTGCCAGACCTGGGTTTCTGTTAACAGAATATGCACCGCGAGAAAACCATTACTGGGGAATAGTATGTGTTGTACTCTGCACTTTCTGTATCTTTAGAAGGCATCTAATTGATCTGCCTTTTGTGGTTCTTTAGGGTTTTGTAGAACTGCAGAACGGGATGCACAGGGAAGCAAGTCCTGGTGGCAGAAAAAAGGGGTGGGGGCACCAAACCAAGCAGATTTTTAATAAATAAATAAGTGCCTTATGAGAGTCAATAGCTGTAGGGTTTATTTAAAAGACGTAGAAACGTTTTGCGGCAATGTTAATCTACTGTGGCACAGTCCTGAATGCAGCTGAATTTATGGCGGAGAACATTACTGTTCTCCGAAGGCAGAGTGAAATGGAGTGATATGGTAGTGGTATTTTTTCCTCACTGAGAAAGTTGTGAGAACTGAACAGATCCTGAAGCTGATAGAACTGGTGCTTGTTTTAGCAAGATAGCTTGAAAGAACAAGATTTTAATGTTGTTAGCACAACATGGCTTTGCAAGAAGAAAATTGACTTCTTTTTGTGAGAGCAAATATTAAAGTGGAGGACTCGAATGAAGGTGGCTTCAGAAAGAATTAAGTTGTTTGAGAAAATGAGAACACTAGGCCTGGAAACTGAGTTATTTCATGTGATGCTTTGTGGGAACAGGGAATTGTTTGCTTTGTTTTCCTTTGTAAACAAAGTAGCCAAGAAGTTTACTAGAGGTAGAAGCTGGTTGTGTTACTTGATGCTCAGATTATTTCCCGTGTCTCATACATTAATTCACAGTGGAAGGGGAATGGGTCATTTGCAGGTTTGGAATGAGCTGCGAGTTGTTGACATTTTGTATAAGTAAACATGAGGATATAAGTAAACAGGAGGACTGCCAGGGGCCAAAACACAGACCTAATCTGCATGACTATGGGTCTTAATCTGCTGCTGGAATTTGCCATGTTCGGAAGCTTGTCGAAGCACTGGGTATAGTGCAGGGTGGTTCTGAAACAAGGGTCAGGGCTAGTACTCATTGCTAGCATTTTAAGTGGTTTTATTTTGAGTTTTATTGCAACATTCAGATTAATTAAAGTAGGTTAGAATATGTCCTTGAGCCATTAGACTGTCACCAATTCTGGTTTCTCTTTTTGTTATATATCCAAATATTTAGTTTGTATTTTGTGCTGGAAGGAAAAAGAGATCAAATCCTGGCTTTATTTTTATAAGAAAAGCACTTTTTTTCTTGCCTTCTTAAAAACAAAACAGAAAGAAAGCCAGAAGATGTTTTGTAAAAGTGAGCAATGCTAAGCCTAATGAGTTGGAATTCCATAACTCATATTAAGCAAAAGTGGTTGGATATGACTGAGCTAGAGAATGTCTGTTGTTCAGACGTTATAATACAACACGTGTAAAATGCTGCTGATCAGTTGGAGAACATGTGGGGAAAATGCCTGGCTTGTGAGGAGAGGTGCAGAGATATGAATTTGTTAAGTCTTAGAAAAAGAAGTCCAAGATGGGATCTTGTTGCTCTTGGTTTCCTAATGGGATGTTAAAGATAAAATGCAAGTCAGGCTCTTCTTTGTGGTATTCAGTGGAAGGAAGAGGGGAAATGAAGACAAGGAGCAAAATGACAAGACAAGAATTTACACAATGAGTCTTTCCAGCATTAATGATGAAGGAACATAGCTTTTCTCTATATCTTGGTCTCGAATATTATCAACTCTACCCTTAAAAATAAGTGCCGATGAACTTTTAAATGAGTGATCTTTTTTAACATTATAATCAATTTTGCTGGATAGATTGAAAGAAATCAAACAAATTGAACCTGAGATGTAAACGTTCATGGAGGGGAAAAAAATCCCACAAACAAACCCACCTCAAATAAAATTAATTACTTTCTCTTTCCAGTCAGGTTTGGAAAGTAAAGAAATGCAAGTTTTTCTGCTTCCTCACAGTAAATTTTGTTCAAATTGGCATGATGCTACTTTCAGATTATTTCAGATATCTAAATCAAAGCTATTGATTGTGGCTGATATTAACGCTAAAAGTTCTATGGACCACTTCTTGTGCAGCTTGGTCAATTTTATCCCTGAAAATGTTCACTAGCAGCGAATACAGGATTTGGTCAGTTTTAGTTTCTCTTGTTCTTTTGTGGTCAGGATAGATTAGGAGGATTTGTGAGTCATTCATGAGGAGCAAAGGCACGCTGCTGTGCTCTTCTGGATATGGTATTACAGTTCATCATACATATCACTGACTCTACCTAAATGTTCAGATAAAGAATGCAGTCTGAGACTCATGCTGTTCAACCCAATGGAAAAGTTGAAGAGGAACTTTTAAAAGTGTTATTTGCTTCTTGAATGTCTGTAAGACTTTGCCACCCCTGATTTATTGTTCAAAATCACAGAAGTGAACTTACATCAGGATTTTTTGGTTTTTAAACTGAAATTCGAAATGACAGGTGCATCTTGAAATGGTATTTAAAATGCAAGACAATAGAGGACCTCTTTGCAAAATGCATGCAAGCATTCCATGAGACCAAGCTCTTTCATAACTGAAAACTACCAGGTACTTTGTGCTGTCACCTTCAAAGACTCTGCCTGTCTTGTCCTTCTGTTAGGCCATTTTCAAGTGTGAAGAGAGACAGGGCAGCATGGATGAAATTATACTGGAAATACGGGAAAAATAAATTTGTTCATCAGAGCTGTGAAAGCAAACTAAACTGATATGTTGTAAAAATTCAAATGCTTAAGCCATAAACCAAATTGTAGGAGAAAGAGTAGGTATCAAAACAGGGAAGACTAGTGTTAATGTAACTTATTTTGTGTATATTTAGCAACTTCTCTTTTTCAGGAGTGATTATATTTAATAATAATAGTAATAAAAGTGGTAGGGATTTTCCTGGATGAATATTGGGGAGACCTCCTCATGTAGGGCCTTTCTGGATATTCCAGTCACAGACTTTGAGATGGTATTTACTGGATTCTGACCTCCTCACACTTCCCTGGGTGTCCTGTTGGTGATAACAGGTGACAAAAGCCACCTGCTGATCATTGTTTTCTAATGGGCATCACTGAACTAAGACGTGATCCAAAAGTGATAGTCTAGGCTATGGTTTACCAAGATCTGATGCTATTTTGAAGATTAAGAAAGTGGCTCGTACTCTGCTAAGGAGACTTTTTAATAGTTTGCCTGCTTTTAAAATGTCATTTATGTTCTGGCGTTTTCTTTATAATCCCTATGTTTAAAATTCACAGTCAAAGATGCCTTATTAACAAGTTACATTATTTGCTTGTTTAATTTACTGTTGTTCTGTTTGGCTTCTTTTTTTAATTATGAATCTTTCAGACATTGTGAGAATTTATTGACTAAGGCGTCTGTTTTATATGACAAAAAAATTACAGCCTCTGAAACTCTTTTCTCTCCTGATTTACAATGAAGCATAAGCCGGCAGCCCTACAGAAATGGATGGCATACTTTCCAGTTCGATGTTGTGTATGAAGCATGAGGTCTTTGTGTGAACAGAGTGTAGCACATGGAAGGAGAGTGGTGTTATAGCATCAAATCCCTCCTTATGAGTTTATTTCTGCACCCTCCCCCCAACAATTCATTCAGAGCACTCAGTCCAAATATGTACCAGTAAATTCCTTTCCACAGTGTATGCTTAGAAAGACTACATGTATGAGTTCTAGTTGAATACTTCTATATGTTCATTAAGTTTACACTACCACACCTATTTTGTGATTTACAACGCACAAAAATCTTCATAGAGATCAAATGGGGAGAGGAAGACAGCTGCAGGTGATGATGGATATCATTCTTGTGATGACTACGGAGAAAGAAATCGCCCTTCATGTGCACTGCTGGTTTATTCTGCAGTCTTTCATTTTGATAGGCATTTTAAACTGTCATCTCACTCCTGGTTCTTCAGAATAGTGTTGTGAGACTGGTCCAATTTTGGAACTGCTGGTGGGAAGTAAACTTTAGGTCCAATTTTGGAATTGCTTGTGGGAAGTAAACTTTAGGCTTGGGAAAAAATGCTAGTAATTTTGGGAGGAGTTTTGCTTAAGTAGTCCCAAGCAAATGGGGACCAGGCTGCAACTGAAGGCTACAGGATTTGGTGTAGAACATTGATTCTTAAGTGATAAGTCTGGGAAAGTCTTCCCTGCGCTAGAGATGGCATTGCTAAATGAGCATGAGTATAAATGGAAGAAAACGTATGTCTACGTTCTGCCAAATTTGTCCAGATATATTGTGATTGGCCAAAGTCCCCGTTTGGGTTTTGTCATTGTGGAGACAATTCTGGCTACTCAGTACAAAGAGTCTCCTGGAGACTCCCTCCAAAACTGCCATGCCATGTTGTGTGAGCAGAGAGAGAAGTAGTGCAAGAATTGGAATCAGTAGAAGGATAATCACAGCTGGTGTATGATGAAATGAATATCTTAAGGGCTAGACTGAGATATTGAATGGAGTTTGTGTTTTAATTTCCATAACCAAAATCGCCTTGATGCAAAATATTTTAGCCTTTCTTTATGCCAGATTTGGAGTAGGCATTAAAAGGATTACATTTTATACCCAAGAATGTAGAAATAAGAAAGCTTCCTTAAGACTAGCCTATTTTATTTTGCAGGCAATATATCTGCAGAGGCTAGAAACCTTGGGGGGGTGGGGGGGTGGGTGTGTGTGTGTAGGGTGATCTGATTTGACCTCCTGTCTTGTTTTGTTTTTTAAGCTGCTTTTACTGTCTTTATGGTTATAGCACTCTCTTAAAGTGTGTGTTCCACCATGTTAGACTTCCTTTTTTATTGTATGAAATTCTTGGTTTGTTCGAGTTTAATATTAGTGAATACACATAATTTCACTTCACCGTATCTTGATCTTGTTGTGCATTCAAAACAGTGCTGCTATTCTTGCCTTTTCAGGCTTTTAATGGATATAAAGTAAGTCTTTGAGTTTGATACAGTTCTTGGAGTATACGTGAAGTGGTTGAGCATCAGTGTTCCGTAAGCAGTTACGAGTTCTGAAGTGTTTAATACCTATCATGTCTCATTTCATTCAAGAAGCAGTGAAGAACTGTGTGCATCTCTCCTAATTACGTTTATACAGATTATGAGCCCTTACAGACTGGTGTGGAATATGTGCTCAGTGAAAGACGTTTCTTACTGAAGCATGCCAGGGGGATCGCCAAAAGGTGACATGGGGCAGAGGCTTCTTTGTTGAAGGAAGAAATTGTTCACTGTCTGGGTGTAGGGGACAACACCTGTGTAACACATTTAGGTGAGGAAGGTGAGGAATGAATGAAGGTGACTGGACTGCCTGCTGGTGGAGGGAGGGAGTTAGCCTGGGCTTTCAAGGAGATGATGATAATGTCTGGATCCTCAGAAGTTCTTTAACAACACACTGTAAAGACATTTTCCACCAAGACAAAATCTAGCAACCTACCTGAGGGAGTGTTCTGCAGGTCTCCTGTAATCATTAACATATACAAACTATCTGAATGTAACTTTCTGTTAGGGATAAGTTCTCTGGTAGAGACTTCTGAATATACTGTCTTTAATAGGTGCAAATTGAGGATTAACATATGCATGAATGTTTGAAACCATGACTGCTAACTGCTGTGGTTTAACCTCAGCTAGCAATCAAGTACTGTGCAGCCACTTGCTCACCTTCCCCCCCCCCCCCCCATTGGAGGAGAATCAGAGAAAAAGACAAGGAAGCTTGTGGATTGAGACAAGAACAATTTAATAATTGAAAGTTAAATGAATAAAATAATGTTACTAATAATATTAACAATAGTAATAATACTAGCACTATGACTAATAATATGTATAATTTTTATTTTGCATTATTTTAATTACAATAGTTCACCACCTGCTAACCGATACCCAGCAGTATCCAACCAGTACCCTTGAACCAAACAAACTATGGCCCCCCGGTCCACCCCTGGCATACATACTGAGTGTGCTGTGCTGTGGAATGAAATACTCCTTTGGTTAGTTTGGGCCAGCTGTCTGAACTGTGTGTGTCCACCCCCCATACTGCTTGTAACTAGAAAGTTGGGAACGCAGGTGATGTACTAGAAATTGAATAAGACCTTGAATTAGTACAAGCACTCCTTAGCACCAACTGAAAAAGACCAGTGTTATTAGTACTCTTCTCAGGGCAAATCCAGAACAGCCTCATACCAGCTACTGTGCAGAAAAATTACCTCTGTCCTGTCTAAAACCAGCACGCTAACCTACCAAGACAGCAAGTGAGCTGAATGAGGGAGTGGGAGAAACGCTCTGATTGGTTAGTGTATGAAGATTCAGCAGAGTCTCTTTCACTTCTTCATATATATGTTTTATAAACATTCATAGCTGTGGTTTGTCAGTTCAGGTTACAACTACATAGTTACGGATGCCGTTAACCTAACTCAGATTGCATTTAAGGTAACTGGGGATTGGCAAGATAGTCCTCATCTAGGGCGTGACAAATGACTATCCACACTGCAGTACCTTATATCTTGCGTCCCCAGCAGAACCTCCACTATGGGAAATGGAGTAGGTTTCCTCTTAGCTGCGTGGGCCAGGTAGAGTGCTGGCACCACAAGGATTGGGGTGGTAGTACTGTCCTCTGGCAGCAGGGGGTAACTGAGGAGACTCTAACAAACATTGTACTTGATGGTGTCTGAGGATCACACAGATCACATCACTACTGTTTACCTCCTTTCTATAGTTAATTGTAGTAATATATGTAAGTTCTAAGTCTCATCTTCCTTTTTGCTTAGGATGGCAGTCATCTTCAACTGCAACTTGAGTCTTAATTGCACTCCACTTACTTATGTGGATCGTAAGATGATTTGTAAGTGTGTCTATGTCAATCAACATTGAAGCAGATTACCAGCGTGCATACAGTCTGTTGCTACTTTTCTGTAGGTGGAAAAGTAATTTTTGGTTGATGACTGGCAAATTTTTAGATTACTTGAATTTGTTTGCAAGAGGACAGAAAGCTGCCCAGAACTGTGGCTTCTCTGAGGAAGAGAAATATAAGGGAGGAAATAGCTGAAAAAAAATAAGATTAATGTGTAATTTAAAATCCAAAAGCTAAGAAAATAAGCAGAGGACAGTGTATTGGTAGTATGGATAAGAAAGATATTTCCTTCACGAAAAGCCTATCCAAAGGCATAACTGGTATTCCACTGAGACACAAAACCAATTTGCTGTCTCTGTGTAATAAGGAGTGGTGCTTGCTGCAGGGATGAAAACAGGTGGGTGTTTAGTTACTGCCCAGGCTTGACCTTTCATGCGTAGTGTTTACCTGGAAGAGGGCCCCTCTTCCTGACCAAGTACTTTGGAAACACTTAATGTACGAAGAGGCTACTATATGTAGATCATCCACACCAAAAACGAAGCGCAAGATAACTGCTGGCCAGTTATGTCAGATTTATAGCATTTTAAAAGTGTGGCAAATGTGAATGACTTCGTTATCGTTATTTTGCCTGTGAGAGGCTATATCGGAATGAGCCTCAAATGTGAGATATGCACTGCAGTGACTGTTGGGTCAGCTGGTGTAAAATGGCAAAAGATCCTGATTTTATGATTATTTTTTAATGGGAGTGTTCTATTTAAACACTCAAGGATCCTGTCCCAAAATGCCCTCAGTCTTTTCCTGTCCTTTTCTAAACTCTGTCTACGAAGCCCCATGTGTTTTGTGCACGTTGCATTTTTGTTCCCTAGAGCATAGAATCAGTAAAGGAAAACTAATCTGCAGAAATAAAATGGACCTTCAGTTTTGAAAACAGCTTTGACGTGTTATTGTTACTTCTGTTTTTATTTTGAAAAGGGGCCTAAAAATCACTTTTAATATATTTGAACTAGTTTGCATTGTGCATTGGAGTGGCCTGTCTATTTTGGGAAAGTCTCTGTGGTAGATCATATGTTGAAACTAAACCTTTGAAAGTTAAGGATCTTCTCACCCCAGCATGCCTGTTTTGCTGGCACAATTTGGCACCGTGCCTGATCAAGTTATCTCAATGACCTTCTGAGCTTCAGTCCCTGCTTTGTTGGCAGTGGCTGTACCAGGTGTACGAACGACCGTACGTAGCTGAATGCAGTGGTGCAGGAAATGGTGCACTGATGTCCTGTGGCTAAAGATGATGGATTTTAGATTCCTAGCTCCATTCAGGCAGCATGGAAGCTCAGTGCTTTGATATAGGCATTTATTAACTTCACTCAGTGACAGGTCGTGCATAGATGCTCGTGCTTTTGCTGTTGTTACTGAAGATTGTCAAGCTGATTAGAGATATGGAAAAAAGAGCTGGTAGGGCAATATTAACATGAATGGGAGAATTGCCAGTTGGACCACAAGTTAGCCTGATTAGAGTCACAAATCTGAAAATAATACTGGGACTTTGACCCTGCAGAACAGCTGAGTTGAGCTGGACAATGGAGAGTGAAAGTTAAGAATTGAAGGAGGTGGAGAGAGAATCGGTGGGAAGTTACATGGGTGATTTTGTGAAACCTGGGTTAAAGATATGGGTAACTAAATACACTACCGTTGCTGATTTTTTCATGAAAAGAGAAAGCTTTGCTGTTTCGCCAAACTAGTAGACGTATAGGAAGGTCATGGTTTCGGTATGGTGGACAGAATGAACAGCATCTTTTTCAGAATACACTCTTGCCCGTTTTAGTGTTGTTACCTACTACAAACCGATGACGCTGGTAATTCAGTGCAAGTGCAGAAAGAAAAAGTACTTTCCTAATTAGAAACAAAAACCTTAAGGGGCTTGTTTATGTGAGAGATGCATCCCTAAATATATAGCCTCTGTTTAAAATTTATTCTGAAGCTTCAAACTTGTTTAATTTGTGAAGGTGTGTCTTAGGATTTGTTGTGGTTCTGTGAATTGCTTTTAGGTGTTAAATGATCCAATCTCAGAGTATCTCACAGTATCTATCCAAAGACCCTGTATGGCAATAAATGTTACTGCTTGTTCTTGTACACTGTATAAACAGGCACTGTGTTTGCCTTAATATTTATTTTACTCTCTTCTGTGACTATAATGTTTATGTAGAATATGTCATCTAGGATCACATTATATATCACAGTTTCAGTAAAACTTGAGTTGAATTGCCTTTGTTGTTTGGCAGTACTTCCGCTTAGCATTTCAAAACTAATAATCGGGATTTTCACATTTTGTCACATGATTTTTGTCAGTGAGTGAGTTAACCAGGAAATACTGGGACTTCTTTGATACTGAGAAAATTGAGATATGGCTTCTTAATGTTTTTCTTTTAAGTACTGAGTACAAAGGAGTGAAGCAGTGTGGTGCTTTTTCCAGCTGGGTCAAAGAAACCCAGACAATCTCTAGTGAAGTTCTTTTCTTGAAATATCCAAGACCTGAAGGAGATGAGTGTGAGGTTTTTAGTGCTTATTCTGGAAGAGGCTAAAATCTTTTGTGGTCTCTAGTAACAATTGGTAATGTATATTTTTCTCTTTTACATGGAACATCAAACTTACAAGCTTGTTCCGACCAACCCATCTTTCTTCTATATGCTTGGATAAATTTCACTAATAGATTTTAAATTACATATGTTTGTAATTAAAGCCTTTATCACCTTCTCTATGCTTGCATTAAAAAAGTAAAATAAAATTCTTGATCTTCATGTTAATGGGTAGCAGCAGGGTATGATAATAAGTCACTGCACATTCAAACATACTGAGTACTACTCAGAAGCAATTAAGCAAGGGCAATTGTCAGTTTAATTTACCCCTGGCATGGTATCTGAGGTAACCTTCTCATCAGAGGTTAGCAACTGTTTCCTACTACATCAGCTACATCGAAATTAATTGTTTCTCTATTATGTCTCTAGGAAGAACATCTGAAACAGGCACATATTACTGAGTTACTGGCAAAAATATAACTTAATCTAATCCAAGCAAGGTTGCGCATTGTTCGCACTATGACTTTAATTTTAGAGGATTTCAAAACTCGGTGCAGGGAAAAGGTAACTTGATCACTGATACACAACTGGTTTTGAGACTAAACCCGGCTGTTCTAGAGAACATAAAAGACTAATCCTGCACAGTTTTACATGGGAAACAAAAGAAAATGCTGCTTTTTCTGTTCTACCAAGACACTGCAGAGGCAATTTGAGGAGAAATTGCAGTGAACTGTAGTTCAGCTAGAAGTCGTACGTCCAAGTACTTGTGAGCTTCTCTGACCATGACTTTTCAAGAAAGGGGCACAGTTCTTATTCAGAAAGATTGCCTGAACAGTTATGACGCCTAAAACATATATGTACATTTCATTTTAAAACATCTATACAATCACAACACATCACTATCTCTTTGAAAGGTACACACGAACATCCTTATGGAATGAGAAAATGGAGTCATTAGAGATTAAATGATATAATTAGAGCTATTTCCTCCAAATTGGAGCTGGCTGGCTCTGAATGTTCACCTTTTCTTAAATCATAAGGCCTTACAGTGCTTCCTTCTCTGTCCTGAGAGCATGGTTCAATACCAGTATCTGGGGCATGAGGGTAGCGCCTTTGGAAGCTGCTGTTGCCCATCGCATCTGATAACCGATTTTACAGCAGCAGGTAGTGTGTGGTGTTTTTACTCTCTGTTTTTGCTCTCCATTTAAATGCTCATGGGGTCTGAACTTACTTAGTTTGTATATTGTTGGGACAGCAGGCTGAAGTGGTATTATTTGTGCTAATAAGCTTCTCCCTTTAGTTAACCTTTCAGTACATAAAGCATGATTGAACTAAAGGCTTCCTGCTGATTTGAAAGGCTTTTATGTTAAATACGTGGTACAGGCATTTTCCTCTTCCATCTCCTCTGTAAAGGAAGTGGGATGCGGGAGAGTGCAGACACACAATCTGAAACCCAGTTGAAGTAAAGCTTATGTAGTGTGAAAGCTCTCTTAAATATCTTGGCATATCTTTTTTTTCTGCTACATTTAAATTCCTGGTGCTGTGTTTAAGCAATTTGCAGCCTACAGGAGGAGACTGACTGCCTCATATAACTGGTATAATTTGGGCGAGTGCAAAGCATCAGCCAAGCATGTTTTTGCCCATACCTGATAACCAAGTGTGTTAGAGCTCTGACTGTCCAAATTTACTTTCAGTGCACACAATCCTTGTTTTAGCTTATTCTTTGTTCTTGTCAATTACTGATGTCAGGAGTGTGGTTTCTGGAAATTGGGTAATAGAAATCACAAGGCATGACAAAGAAAAGTGTCTTCTACGGACTCAGGTTTCCTTTGCTATCTTACCATGCTTCCTGTCTTATTCTATTCTTTTGGGACAATCTCATCTGCAAGCCAGTAGCACATACAGGATACAGGTTCTGGATCATGTAAAACCCTTTAGTATGATGCTGCTCCGCCTTAGAATACTTGGTGGGATTGAGCAGTACTGTAGGTAATCATGTCACACTTCTAGTATGCTATTTTAGCTAGTGACAGAAATGAGATGCTCTGACTTTGCAGGCATTTCCCATTTGTTTAAGGGGAAAGGATCTATGCTGTCTTTGGATGCGTTGCTAAAACAGGTTTTACAAACGTTCGTGTTATCTGTAGGTTGTTTTGTAGATGGTATATTGTATCCCATATATATTTAGAAAGACGAGGCCCTCAGTGGGCGATGCTCTTTTGGTTTAATTCAGGTGGGCAACATGTGCTGCAGCGTTGCAAATTGAAGCAAATCTATCTCCTAGGTACAAAATAGAGAGGCTAATACAGTGTTCCAGTAGTAGCCACTGGATCTGCTCATGTAATGAGCAGGCAACACATGGAAAAAACTTGGGACTTAGTGAAAGGGAATTAAGCTATGCAACCAGGGGCATGTCAAGGGCGAGGTAGGGGTTCTTTGGGTCCTGTCTTCTGGGTGATGTAGAAGCATACTGAAGAGCTGGGGTGGGAAGGGTCACTCCAAGAAGGAAATCTGATCATGTTGAGCCTGTAAGCTTAGACTCCACAGCATCCAATATCTTGGGGAGTGTGGAAATGTCAGCACCCTTCTGCAGATAACACTTTTACAGAACTACTGCCTTCAATAGTCACTAAGACTTGGTTTTGCACTCTTACAGTTTCAGGAGGGTCTTACAAGAGGAATTTTAGTTTGTTGCTCTGTTATATGGAAAGAATTTTCCTGTGGTGTGTTAAAATCTAACTGTACTGATTCTGTCCAGTTGTAAGACTGGATAATTCTCTTCTTGTATTCTTTATTTCAAAGAACTTGTGCCCCTACATGTGCAAGTCTTCCTTCTTCTAATGCAGAACTGTAGTTCTTAGTGTTGTGGTATTTTCAAGGCCTTGCACTGTATTCTTGTCTTCTCTGCTCTGTGTTCCTGTGGAAGAGGGAAGGAGAATGTGATTTCTCACTCATATTTCTTTAAATTTTAATCTGTGGGGAGCCAAATAAAATGTGCTCCTCCTACTGTGGGTACTGTGAATTACCTTAAATTTTTTAAATGAGGTAAACCCTATTTTATTGGAGTCTGTAGGAGAAAGGCATATAGTTCAGACTATCTTACATGTTAGAAAACTCTTTTGCTTGAAAGTGATTTAAAAATCCTTCTCAGTTTGTGTTTGCATCAGAATTTGTTTGCTGTGCAACAAACGTGCTGGCTTTCTGATGGGAGGAAAAATCATGGTTTAGTTTTGGAGCTTCACATATGGATGAGGTTTTCAGAGTTGCTGGCTCTGCATCTTGATTTAGGAGCACAGGGCAGAGAGGGGACTATCTAGGTCATCAAGTTCAGTCCACTACCTTCCTAGGCAGCTACACCATTGCGGCTTCTTTTCTGGCTGCATCAGATCTACCTCATCCCTTTTGGTTTTCTGCATCTGCTATTTCTCTTGAAAGGCTGTTCCAAAATCAAATTTTTAAAATTGTAGGAAAGTTTAATTTATTTTTCAATCTATATGTATTCATGTATGTCAGTTTAACTTTCATTTGTTTTGTGCCACTATTATCCTTCAGGTCCTTTCTGGTTTTGATATTTATCTGTTGGCTGCATTTACAGAGAAGAATTATATGGCCTGTGCCTTGTGTCAGCAACTCCCCCTCAATCCCTCCAGGCTTTTCTGAGCGATGAGTGGCACAATGGGACATCACAAAGATACCCAGGGCTAATGCAAATTCAAACATACACAAGTTCTAGCTGCAGGCAGATTGCACTGCTTCTGCACCTGAGTGTTCAGCTATATTCAGGATTATTCACTCAGCTTCAGTACCAGATAAGCATTGCTACTTTGTTGTATACCCCAGCTGGGTCTTTGCAAGCTGTGCTGGGTATCTTCATACCCTACGTTTGGTTCTGAGCTTGCTTGGCTGTGTAGACCCAGTTCAGTGCATCTGCATGCAGATGTCATCCAGTCACATTTGTTTCAAAATCCTTTTACAGCAGTAGAGTGTGATCAGTTTGAAGGACACATTCTCAACCAGAGGTTTTAAGTTCCTATCAAATGTGTTGTTCATCATAGCTTCAACACCTTATGTATGTAATTCTTTTCTCTGACCACTCATACTTTTCCGGTTTTTGGTGGCAGAGGGTAGTAAGTGACTATGATGGGATAGAAGGGAGAGGGGCTGTCCTCTAGTTTGCTACTGTCAGTCTAGGAAATAATCATTTTGACACATTAGGTGACGTGTTGGCTCAGTTTATAAAACCTGTGTCACAGAGGTCACCATGTAATACGTAGTCTGGAGCCTTACAGTGATTCCCAAGATGGTTATTAATGGGCTTGTGAACTTGTGAATAGAACATGGTAAATCTGGCCTTTGAGATAATTGAAGTGACATCACTTGTAATGCAAGCAGCTGCACTGAAGGATGATCACTGCTCTTTGGGGACAGAGGATAATACCTTGTTGCACACAGTTTTGAAGCAGTGCACGTGATATTGATCTACTTCGGCTATGTCTTAACATCCCTTGATCAGCTGCACAATGCGTTTCCTGCTTGCCTTACTCCTGTTCCCCGTCTCTCACAAGAGCTATTAGTTAGCAGACTCGTTTCATTTCCTTATTGAAAAACATAGGTTACAAAACTGGCTGTGAAAAGAAGTAATATCTAGGAAAATGAGAGCTTTATAGAGGCACAGATAAGGAGTATTTTGCCTTTTAAAATATAGGCAAAAAAGAGGAATGTGAGCTCTTTTGCCCATTTCATTTACATATGGCATAGTGCTTTCAGTATTCTCCACGGAACTACTGGTCATAATCTGACACATCATTCTGACCAAAGTGAAGATAATCCAGTAGACTTCTTGATACTGCTATACTGAGATGTACATGGTGCCTGATTCTCATTGCTTTCTTCTTCGAATAAAGCATTGTCTTAAGCAAAAGTGGCAAATTCTAGTTTTAAAATTACTTCTAAATATATCATGGTGGTTGTTGTTGAGGCAAATCTTGATTTCCACAGGGGTGGAAAATAACTGCATGATCCCTCCATTGGCATTCATGGAATTGTGCTAGAATTTGGCTCATTGTGCAAGTTCCCCAGTGCTCACTGAAATGAGTTTCTGATTCGGAGCTACCCGTGAAGGTGGCACTCGTTACTGATGATGGTCACTGGATAGTTACTTGTTCCTTGGATGTCAAAGGAAAAAATTAATTTAGCTTCTTACAGAAGCTTTTTGCCTTTCACGTTTGCACTTCTGTGTCAAAAGTCACCCTTTTCCTGGGAGGATGAGTTGCATTGCTTCTTTCCCAGAACTGCTGGTACAGTAAGTGGTTTGGGGATTGGGAGGTCACTTGTATCACTGGGCCAAGGCCAGGACCAAAGAACACATTTGAGCTAGTTGAAGAGCTCAAAGCTTTAGCTGTTGGGCATTGTTCAGTGTATTTTAAGGAGTCGTTAATTTTGAATGTTGATGTGGTTTTTGGACTGTTGTTCAACTAGAACAAATTTTTTGTGCCTCCTGCCTATTGCCATAGGTGATAAGTTCTTGAAACCTGGTAAATATGGGGCAGGATAAGTTCACCTGCAAGGCTGTGCTCTCTAGTGGGATTGTTGCTGTCTGTCTTTATCAAGTGTGATGCATAGTGGCATTGCCTGTCTTCACTTTTTTTGCCAAATGAAAGAGTGAAAGGGAGAATAATTGTTCTTGTCACTAACTTCAAATAAAAAGAAAAAAACCTCCCTGCATAATTTGGGACTTTTGGTTTATAATGCCTGGACTAAATAGTCTGTGGACCACTTTGCTGTTAATTTATACACCCAGGACAGTACACTTTAAGTCCAGAGATGACAGGAGGCATTATGAACTCTAGCGTCAGTGGGCAAATCTCTGCTGCAGATGTGCTGTATCCAAAGATGTGAATTAAGCTTGTTTAAGTACTATTAGGAGAAGCAAGAGAGAGGGCTGTGCAGCCATCTGATTGCATTGTATCATATGTATGTAAACCCATGTTTTGGGTGTAAATGGCAAGGTGGTGGCTGCAGGGTGTCCTCTGTGGGACAGACCGGGGACTGCCTCATGCCAAACTCAGCTGGGCCCAAAACCACGGCAGGATGCAGCTGAGCCCATCAGCCAAGCCCATGGCTGCTCTGTGAAAGCATATTTAAGAAGGGGCAGAAACTGCCAAGAAGAGGAGGTGAGGGAAAGAGGGTGACAAATAGCAGAGGTCAGACACCAGGGTCAGAGGAGGGGAAGGTGCTTCATGGCAGAGTACATATTCACTGCAGCCCCTGGAAGACCCCATGCTGGAGCAGAGGGATATTCCCAAAGAAACTGACCTCTGGAGAGCCCACACTGGAGCGGAGGAAAAGTGTAAGGAAGGAGCAGCAGAGAGAAACCTCTGTGTGTTGGCCATAAAACTCCTGCCACTTCCACCCCTTGCACATTTGTTGCCTCTCTGAGGGGACCGAGTGTAACTCGTGGTCATAGCAAGGTGGGAGGAGAGGAGTCTGCGGTGGAGGAGTGAAGATGAGCCTGGGAAAGAGGGCAGAGAGGTTTTAATATTTGTCTTTTTATTTCCCACTAAGCAAATCAGTAAATAAATGAGACTGTATTAACTGTTAATAATTATTTTCCCCAAGCTGAATCTGTTTTGTCTGCAACAATGATTGGTAAGTGATCTCCCTGTCTTTCTCTTGTCCCATGAGCCTTCCTGCTCCTGTTCTCCTCAGCAGAAAGGAGGACAAACTAGGAAGGAGATTGAGCAAGCAGCTGGGTGGGAGTTTGGCAGCCAGCCAGGTCCAAGCCACCACCAAGCAATAGCAGTACAGTTTTGTGCAAATGGGAAATTAAGATTTCTTTAATTTTTCGGTTGATAAACCTGAGCCTACCCCATATGATGTGGCTAAATTTGACTCTAAGGAGTGCTTAGAATCTAAAAGGGCTTCTTTTTTTTTTTTAATTTCTTTTTTGAACGAGGATGGAAATAAGTCTAGATAGCTAAAAGTGTATGCCTTAAAGACAGTAAATTTAGTATTCAGAGGTTCATTACTGTGTCTCATGCTGGCTGGGTTTGTGGTGCTGCTTATGATCTGTGTGTCCTGCCTCCCTTCCCATGTCAGAGCTGTTTATTAATAGAGTATGGATGGCATGCTTGGAAGTGTGTGGCTGTAACGATGAACAGCAAACTGGCTCTTAGATTTTAGACAAGTTTAAGTGAGGCCATGGAAAGTAGCTATACTCATTTAGTGGTTAAATAGAATCTAGAAACCCTCAAAGTATGGAAGGAATACTGTTTGAAGGTAAAAAGGTGCCTTATTGTACTAATACAAACAACTCCGTTTGACTTTTCTGAAAGTGCTTTGATTATTCTTGATAGAAACAGACTATTCGTTTGAGAATTTTCACTGAGATCAATATTAGGTCTGAGGGTTTGTAATAATAATGTCTCACTATAAAAACCCTAGTAGTTTTTGTTGTTAGATTTCTGTTACTTATGTCCTTTATGTTTGACTGACAGAGTTACCTAAGCATGGGTAAGACCAGCAGGAAAAAGCATAGCATATCTTTTTAGTCCATGCTTCTGAACATAGTTTAATCTTTCTAGAACTGTGTGTACAAACGTATTGCCAGTTTCTGCCCCCACATTTGGAGTGCTAGGGCGTTCCTTCAAACCTTGGGAGCTTATTGACATGGCACATGGCATTATTGAAGGGTGCCAAACTGAGGAAAAGTATGAATTAGTATAGATGGAATATTCTTCAAAATATGAGGGTGAGAGAACAGTATAGTCCCTTTGGGAAGAGGATGAAATAGGCATTTCTCAGAGATCTGCCAAAGCAGTGCACATTTATGTCTAAAATGGTCCAGGTCTTCCTGAAACTTCATATGAATTAAGGTGTAAAACAGTCCCAAAGGTCAGCAGAAAAGCATCTGCAAGCAATAACTTATTCAAAGTGGAATGTAGGATAAAAAGGGATATAAGATTAATAAAATCGTTGGATATCTTCTGTAAAATTTCTTTAAGCTTTTGCCTAGGACAGTGGTCTACAGGCTACACTGAACAATCAACCAGTGGAATTTCCTTGGGGAAGGTTGTCTCCTGAGGATAAAAGCTGAAGATTAGAACATGCAGAGTATTATTAAAGATAAAGTTTGTTCTCTAGATTTCTGATGTGAAAAGGAATAGAAATTTTTCTGAAGTAGAAAGATAAATAGTGCCCATACAATAGGGGTTTTTTGATTAGGTAGGCTTAGATTATTTTTAAATTGCCTCGGGGGGAGGAATATGATATCATTCTGCCAATTCAGAACAATATCATATTCCAGTTTATTGGAAAATGGCTACTATAGTATTTGATGTTATATACCAAAACTATAATCATCCAAGTTGCACGTTAAAATTTAACTATAATGCTGCCAACAGTAATCCAACTAAGATTAAAAGCATCTTGAAGTTTTGAAAAATGGCAACTGAAAGATACTGTGCTTCTAGCAGTAATGAAGAATGCTGGAGTAGGAAAAGACCAAGATAATAATAACTTCCTCTCAAGACAGATTCTCTGTTGCATTTCACAAGTAATTTTCCCTTACTCCCCGGTTAACAAGTGATGAGGATTTTACCACTTTAAGTGATGATTTCACAACTGAGTAGGCTTTCATTTTTAACGTGGTAATAAAATTTTAATATAAATTGTTGAAAAGGCATGTTTCTATTAATGCTTCTTAATTAAACATTTTTCTTCAATGATGGATTTATTTTGCAAGGGAAATAAATTTAACGTATGCGAGGACAATTAGTAGGAGCTTTGCTTTCCTTTTCTGAGGATAATTTTTCCTGTTAATATTCTGACATCTTTCAAAGTTGTCTACGACTATTCAAAAATACCTGTCTGTGGCAAACACCTGGCTGGTCCTTTTCTGTCTTAGAATGCATATATTGCTTTGACTGATGTATTTACTTTAAAATTTATCAGGTGTTGCTTTAATTTTTCTTTATAAACAATGCAAACCCTACATAAAAACCTTCTGTGCCCCGTGGTTCAGTGCTTCATTACCAGCAGTACTCAGTGTTTCAGATACAAGACCAGAGCCCACTGCAGTGCAGTGGTCAGGAAGGTTTTGGAGGCAAGAAATAGTTTCATCTTCCATCACCTTGAATTTTTCTGTAGTAGTCTGGTGTCTAAAAATGTGTTTGATGTTTTTCTACTTTGCTTGTGGGGTCTAATCATACAACCAGAGTAATATAGTTGCTAAGAGATGTCATGAGCCTTAAAAAAACTGTCACTGGCTTATAAATACTTCTGGATATGGGAAAAGAGAATAGTGGACCAACTGATTAATAATTGATAGCCTTCATTAATGACTTCAGCCTTTGTAATTAACCTTCTGTTTCATCTGAAACATGTCTACATTTTCAGGTCAAGCACTCAGGGTGGGATACACTGAACTGTCAAAATGAAATATGAAGTGATGTGCTGGGAACTCCCGGACAGGTTGCACACAGTGCTGGGAGACGGAGAAAAGCTCTGTTTAAAACTCACTCTTGTGTGCCAACTTCATTCCATACACTTGTATTATATCAGCATTTTGGTTCAGTCTGCCTGTAATGCCACAGCAGTTGTATAGATGATAGAAGAGAGGATGTTTAATGATTCTGGAATGTTTTATGGAAGAGCCTTATATGCGAGAGGAGAGGGGAAGGAGTGCTTCTATGGTGCACAGACTTTTCAATGAAGCTCCCATATCCAGCCTGAGGCAGAGTATTGCACAGATACGTTCTTCCTCACTGGTACTTTTTACTCATATGCTGAGGACAGTATACCTCAAAACATATACGATTAGCTTGCATGACAGTTTCAGACTGAAATTTAGGAGATAAGACCCCTATTCCCAGGCAGTACACACAGGAAAAGGCAGAGGAGTACAGGGTCTACTGCCAGCTTGGGTTGTTGCTCACTAGGTGCCATTGAATTTGAGGACAAAAGAACTAGTAATTGCTGTGCCATCTGTCATTTAGTCTTACTGGGCTGTTTCTGTATTTGTTTAAAACCAGCCCTGTTGTTATATTTTGTTATAGTGTATAAATAAACCACTGTTATGTTTAAAGATAAAATCCCATGGAATGGAGATCAGAAAAACCTACTTCAACGTCAGTCATCACTGTAGCAATAGGGAAATGTAGGGAGACATACATGGGAAAATACTATCAACAAATCAAAACAAATTCACCCCCGAAAAGTGGTGTGAATTTACAGTATTTAGCACTCTCAGCTTCAATCTGAGCTGACTGCAACCAAAGCAGATCAAAGTATAGTTTAATGGGAAATAGTTGATGCTTCAGTAGCCTAAATGAAAAGCTGATTCAGGCTCCATTCAGAAAGAAAGACTGGTTGGAACTATTGACATTTCTGCTTCTCTTTGCAATTATAAGAAACATTATTGCCACCTCTTGGAAGATGATTAAAATAATTGCCAACTTTTTGTTCTCCTCCTTCACCAGCAATCGCTGGGTGCCTGCTTCCTTCTGTGTCTTGATGTGTTATGCTTTGAATCTGTTTTGCCAGGGAAAAAAGCTAGGCTCAGCATAATTGGGCCATTTCCCTGTCACAGTGGTTTCCTTTTGAATCTTGTTACTCTCCATGGGTTGTAGCGAGGTCAATCATATTCAGTCAAATGGCTGAGTAGATAGAAAGTGTACTAGAACAAAGTACCTGCTGTCCGTGCAGGTTGGAGTGAAAATGTGGAAGAACGGTCACAGTCTTGGGTGAAGGGGTGCCTTTGCTGGTTTTAACAAAACTTTGCAGAGTTAGGACTCTCACTCACCTGAATTTGCCCTGCAAAGAGAAAATGAAGTGGCCTTGTGACGTGTGAGTTGCCACTCATCAACATTAATATTGTGCGTGATGGCTCTGTGGTGGTCATGTCAAAACTTAGCATAGCTCTATATTGATTTGCTGTCACAGGAAAGTATGTCTGTATATTCACGCAGCACCATGGCATAGTACCACCGAACTGGTGCACGGTCACATTGCAGTGTCATACAAGTTGATGTAACATCATAATGCAAAATGGTCTCAGCTTGATGCAGTGCCATGACCCAGCGTAGTGATTATTGATTCAGCATTAGGGTTCAGTCTCATACCTACTGTGCCATTGCCATCATTGTTGACTCAGGGGCATAATGCAAGGTCATTCTTTGAGACATCACCGTGCACTGTCGAGAACTGTTCTCTTTCCATATTTATGCAGTGCCTACTATCTGTTGTTACTGTCTAGCTAATCTCTTTATGGAGATTGTCAGATGTCTGGGGCAAAGTTTGTTCTTGATTGTAAATTATTAATACAGTGTTACAGATTGAGTAATGCTGTAGTATTCGTATGTACTGATGAGCTGATGATATAAGCTCATTGTTACTCTAGTGAGCCAAGCCCTCATCTGCATCCCTACTGTCACTACCAATGCACATAGATGTGTTGGAAGATCATTATCAGGGATCAGAAATTTTAAAGTCAAGAGTTTCCATAGACTTGGGGACAAATTTATTACCCTTATTTTAAATTATTTTTGTACAGAATGATATTTTGTGTTTTCAAGCATAGCTCCTGTTGTTTAAAGTTGCAGCTGTGAATGCTTAGTAGTTCTGCAAATCACGTCCTGGGGCCTATAAAAGTAAAAAAGAATAGTAAAACAACTCTGTTTACCTATTTTGAGTATCTGACTATGCAAATACTCTGTTAATAGTTCTTGTTACAATGTGTAGTACATTCTTGGCTTTGAGCAAAACAAGCAGCCAAACCATGGGACACCTTCAAGTCATAACAGGACTGGAAGTTTAGCGGTAACTGCACTTATTTTTGCTACTTGAGCTAACACAGAAACTGATGGGATTAGTGGTTTTGTTGTAGCTGTGATGTCCTAAAGATGAAAACAGGATTTGTATGGTGCAAATAACTTTTACTAGATCACCTAGTAGATGAATGCCAACAAGCTTTTGGGGAAATGGGGTTTTCTTCTTGAAATCTGTAGTAAACATTTTTTTTCTCCATTGAGATATGAAGAAAGGGCTTATGTGTCTGTAAAACTCCTTTTCTTTTTTATTTTGCTATATAATGTAATAAAGGCTCTCACCTCACTCCATAAACCTCACCAAGGTTGTTAGTGTTGCTCTTAGTGTTGAACAATCACTTGAGTGAGTTGGGAGAATTAATTGGATCAGTTGCTCACAACTATTTGTGTGAGGTTTTGTTTTTTTTTTTTAAGTATAGAAATGTTATGGTTTAGGAAGACTAGGGTTCTCTTCCTGGCTGCAAAGAGGAACAGTATGGAAGGAGCAGAGATTCTTTTGGGTCTAAAAATTAATGAAACAAATGAGTAAAGGCAGACACACAGTGTTGAAAATTTCAGTCTAAACATTTTAAATTTTGTAATTGCAATAGCTTGAAATAAGTTATTTTAATGGGGAATGTCAAGCACCTTTATTAGGAAGAATTCCCGTCTGTAATAGTCATTAATGTAGTAAAAGGACCTGTTGTTTCTATTCAATGTATCTCGCCCAATTCAGGCTTTGAGCCTCATTAATGTAGTCCTCTACAGTCAGAAGTTGCTTGATAATATTGTTTTACATCATAATTTGATCTTGCAGAAGCATTTGTCATATGTCAAACACTGGATAATGCTTTCAAATAAATCAGGCAAGTTGAACAGCATGATGACAAAAAGGCAGGGGGATATTTCTTCATGTTGCTAATTAGCCGTGTTACAAAAGGACACAGAGAAGTGGCAAGAAGTAGTTAAATGAGGCTTTCACAGTGATATATTTACAGAAGGCCTGAGGTTAGTTGAATGTTTTTGAAGCTAAACTGGGAGGCTATTCCTTGAAGTTGTGTAACTATTCATTTACAATAATTTCAGTATCTGGCAATTGGTTGTGTTTTCCCCTCTCCTCTTACAGTTTTAATTTACTCTGTTGGGTTTTTATATTTCATTCACCTCATTTGTTGGCTCTTTCTTTATGCAAGTTTGTGCCCTTTGCTATCCAGAGGACTACAGAGAAAAATATCTGTACATCCCAGTTCACATTGTTAATAAATGAATAAAGCTATCTGGAAATATACCAGAAATCCCTGTTAGAAATGCATAAATAGAATTAGTGAATAGGCCATGAAGTATCTCTGTTGTCCTGACTCCAAGCAGGCACCTCAGCCAAGCAGTTGCTTTGCCTAGAGTTTATTGGTGTGTGAGGGTGCGATTTTGTGTAAAACCATACATGCTTAACACTCCTGTTATCAATGCCCTTATTGGAATTTGGATGCCTTTGTACTGGATGCTATGAGACAATCTATGGTCCAAGTTTTATTAATTCAGTAACTGTGAATATTCTGTTAGTCTCAGTAAAAGAGATGGGACTAGCCAGTTTGCCCTCAAAATCATAATGTTTGAACTTTTCTGTGTTGACTTGGCTGCATCCATGCACACATCATAGGACCTTCAAAGACAGATGGCATATGTAGGAGGACACAAAATGGGTCAGGCAATAATACCTGAGAAGTATTTGAGAAAGCCATCGTATATTGTCAGTAGCCAGAATCGGACAGAGTGAAGTTTTATTTCTAGCCTTTTTTTTCCCTTGTAGCACAACGGATATTGTAACACAGCGTAGGGATGTGAAGCCTAACTGTAGCCGTAACCAGCTCACTTTATGTTGTATACATTGCTCTTCTGTCAATAGCCCAATCTTTTTGAATACAGTAGCAAACTGTTGGTGGGGAAAAAATACACTTAAGTCTCTATAAAGTTGTTAATGATAAAGATACTCATGGATATTGATTACCTAGGTTGTTGAATGGATAGGTAGGTAGGGGGTCTTACTGTCATCTTTGTCAGCTCCAGTATGTTTCCATTTTGTCTTTCAGCTGGGAGGACAGCTGCATTAGACATTCATGCTTTGGTAGCAATTTCTATCAGTAATTTTGACAGATTTGTGGTGATGCATGTACAACCACTTCTGTTTCCTGATTCAGTGGGGTTTTTTTTGCTTTAAAAATTATTCAGTGATAAAAATGAGATGGCAGGTAGCATCTGGAATCACATGGTTTGCAGCAGATTTGGTCCTGTGGTTGGTTGTAACAACACAATGAAGTGAACTTGCCATCTTTCAGTTGAAGTTTACAGTAGAGCTTTCTGGGAACTATCCCCCTCCCATCACCCCCCAAAAAAATCCTAAACCCAAACCAGGAAAACTCCCAGTGCCCCCCCCTCCCAAGAGTAACACCAGCAATCCCTGTTATTTCCAGAACCAGCTCTCATAAAATCACACATCCTTCTTCTTTGTCTTCTGTCTTGAAGACACCTGTTCCATGAAGTGTTGTTTTTTGGGTTTTTGGTTTTTGGGGTTTTTTTTATCCAGGACATATATGTAGCAGCTTCAGCTACTTTCTGGTAGGTTCTTAAAAAAAAATATAACCCATAATTTTATGCCCTTTGTGTTATCTCCATCCTCCTTACTGATCACCTTATTTTGCAATGAACACTGTGGCTGGCAGTCCTAGAATAAACATTTAGGAATTAGTTTTAAGGCAGCTACTACTGTCAGTCTTGCTGTGGTATTAGTGTGCCAATGTATTTAAGCTTAGGGGGGGTTTCTAGCCAACACTGGAGTCTGCATGCTGTGCATTAACTGCTCCCAACAGATGAGCAGTAGTTTTAAGTCTCTGCTTTGCTGCAGTGATGCCTTTAGTCATATCCCTTGACCTAAAGTTCCGTAGTGTTGCCTTTTCTTGTTAAAGAAGATGAGATCCCTGTTAATAAAGGGAAATTCCAAGTGCTTCATAGGTTGTTCCATTGGTACATAGTGACTCTTCAGTTATTTCTGGTGATTTGTGCCTTGGCGGCAGTTTGAACTATACCCCAAACTATTGTTCTCTATAATGAATGTCTAATCTCTTTTGATAATCGCTCGTCAACCTCTCATTTCAGCCGTATGCCTAAATGAGTGTATGAACTGAAACTATTCCCTTTTCTTTCATTTATTGCTTGATAAGTTTTGGGGGGGTTTTTTAATACTCAAAAGGGAGTTATTCTGTCTGACCTCAGTTAGTTATGAGTAGTCTTTCCTCAGATATGCAGCTGGCAACAGATACCTGGTGTTTGTTGAAAGATGGTGCTTCTATCCAGAGCTAGTGGCACTACTTCTCCTTTCTTTGCAAGTAATCACACAACTGCTTTTGCAGAAGGCCAGTACCATTGAATAGGCTGTTTAGTGTCTTGGCATTGCTTAGGTTCTTTGAGGTAATGGACACCTATATCTAGCTTACCCTAAGAACAGCCTTACAGGTACTGCCAGCAAAACAGAAATGCTTCTATTCAGTAAATATGGGCAAAATGTGGTAGAGGGGCAAGTGACTTACCTTAGATTTCACAGCAAATTTCCTGCAAGGTAGAGTGCAGCAGTTTGGGCTTGTACAGGTGCTTTCCACGAGAAATATCCCTAACTACAAAATTAAGAAGGGTGCTGTTCAGCTTCGGAGCTGGTGTCCTACCCTGTGAAAGAAGGGGTGAATGCAATCTGGGCAAGAATGTCCGCCTGAAAACCACGTTTCACAAGTTAGTGCCTTTCACTAGGAGAGATGGTCCTGCTGTATGAATTCAGGGGCTGGACTCTGCACTAAGAAAAAAAAACCCAAAACTCAGAAAATGTCTTGGCAGGATGTGATAGGAAAATAGGTAGATGATGATTATTATACCTATTTTACAGATGCAGCAAATTGATCTCATATGCATGAGCTGTCTAAAGCAAGGCCATACAGGGAGTAGTTGGTAGAGCTGATAGGGAATCCAGGAGCCCCGTGCTATCAGACAGTAGCACCCTAACCACTGGATTGCAGAGCTTTATCTGAACCCACCATGCTGCATGCCTGAAAAATGTTACTGCTGAAACACTCCCAAGAAAGTCATCTTTATGTAATGTGGGTCAGTCAGCAAAGCTATCCAGTCTCTGCTGCCATCTTGGAGAGAGGGTCTGAAAGCCTGTACTAAAACCCTTGAGATTTGTTTCGTTGCCAGCTAAGGATAGTATTGTCTTTTCTTATGTACTAAGATTATGCAGTGTGATGGGTGAGCAGGGAGGAGTAATTAAATGCAGGCAACAACAGAGAGACTGTTTCCCTCCACATTTCTGTTTGTATGTTCCTGAGCCCCCAGCTGCCACGAGCAGAGGCGTTCAGTTTTTAGTAATCCAGGTAATCCTAAAGTGGTTATTTTTTATATATATAAAAATAAAAATTTGGATGCATGCTTCTCAGTGTGTTTGATTTCTAAGACAGAAGAAACTATGAAGCGGAAACCTTTTCTCCAAAGGGATTTCTAAGAATCCAAATGTAGAAGAAGATATTTGTCCTTTTTGCCTCTCTAATAGTTCACCTCTTACCTGGAATTGGGAAAAAACCTGTGAGAAGAAGTGGTGTGGAAGTTACGGTGAACTGTTAGCACTTCAGAGCACTCCCGAGGGAGACATTGTGCCAACAGCTGCAGGAACAGTTCATCGCTAGTGGAGGATGCAGTTCTTCTCTTTGATAGCGTGGCTGCCTATGTGTACACGTGCTTACAAAGGAGGAGGAGGGTGGAGGGAAATTTTAGCTTGCAGAAAAGTGTGGTTTCTCTGGTTTTAAGTGTTGAACAGAGAGATCTGTGCTGTGTAGGTCTGTGTACTTGTGAGGAGGTCCAATCTGCTCAACCTAGCTGGCTGTAGGCTTTGAGGAAGAGCATTTAGTATTTTGAAGTTATTCCTTATCACAGTTGGTGGGAAGGTAAACTTAGCTCAGAAATGTCTGTATAATGCCTTTCTTTTCATGTTTGCTCTAGTGGTTTCTTGCTTACCTTTCTCTGCTTATCACCTATTACTTTACCCAGAAGAAAACAGTGGGGACCTGGTTTGAAAGAAAACTATTAAAAGATACAAGCTGCAGAACTTGGAACTGAGCATCAGGTGTTCTCTAAATAGCTGAATTTAGGGGTAGAAGAAAGCATATTTTTCCTTTTCATAATGTTACATGAATAACCTAGGAAAACAGCAAAGACAACATATATATACCTTCATAGACAGATGAAGGGAATAAGCAGTAAGACAGGAATAACAGTGAGGCAGCTCTGGGTGGTGATGTCCACACTTCATGAGTGATACAGAATTTTAACTGCAAATTGAAGGACAGCAGTAGAGCACTTCGTGTATACGTAGTTGGGAGCTTCTCCCAGGTGTGAAGAACAGGACTGGCAATATGATGCTTGCATATACATTTGAGTGGAGGCTCATCATTGAAGGATCAGAGGTGACCTTTTCATAAGAGAAAAAAACTAGAAAGGCTAGGCTGAACATAAAGACAGGCCGTGCATGTTGGGCAGAGAGGGACAAATCTGTGGAGCAGTGAAGAGCTAGGATGACTGTGACGTGTGACCATGTCACAGTGACAAATTAGGAAAATAATCTTTGTGGCAGAATTATAGATGGCTGTGAAGTGTTAGCAGAGATGAGTGTTGTATCTGCAGCTGTCTGAAGACTGTAAAAGTCAGTGGCTTGTTAAACTTTTGTAATAACAACTCTTAAATTCAGATGAATTTCGTCAACTGATATTTTTTTATTCTGCATTTTATCTTTTTGTTTACAGAAGTATATGAGATCTTGAAACAAAGCCTAGACTAGTGTAGAGCGAAATCAAGGTCATCGTCTGGCTTTTCTTACAAAACATAGGAAACCACAGTTTGGGCTTAGTGAATTTATTCACCTATAGGCACCAAGTTAAGGAGATGCCTGTGAAAACTCTACATGTCAGCGATCACATGAATACGTGTTTTGTATCTTTGTTGCACCTCGTGGGTGCCTACACTGACAATAACAGTGTTTTGATAAGTGTTAAGACTGACCTCTCTGAAAGTGCTGGCCTTTACTATTTTGGGGAAAGAGGGATCTTAGGCAGATCTTTCAGTATTATGTGTGAATCATGCAGGTATAAATGACTAACTCTTTGTGGTTCTCAAGAATACCATTATATATGAACTAATCCTTATACATTAGCATTATACAGAATATATGCATTATCCGTAATGATGCAAACCATACAGACAGCCTTAAAGGTCAAAGATGGTTCTGGTCTTGTCCATCTATCCAAAACAGGTCAAGAGCAGCAGATGAGATTGTTTAAGGGCTGATGAGATTTTTGCCTAGCATTAGAGATGCCTAGCATTGTCAAGTCTAGATTTAGATGTGAGGCCAGGCAGTGGTCTGAGAGAAGGTGGAATTTTGAATTTCACAAAGAAGTGATGTTTGTATTAGCTGACTAAGGAAGTAAATCAACTGGAGTGCAGTGTTACCTGATGTAAACTTTTGTGTTCAGAGCTCATTGTCACTCTGAAATGGTGATGCTTTGTTTTCAGTGAGCAAAGGGTTAGCCTCAGTTCAGCTTTTCTCGTGTTCTCTGCATGGGATACGGAAAGAAGAATAAATTGATATAATGGCTGTGAGCAGGGGTTTTGGAATGTGTTGATTCCCATGCTTATTGTAGAAATGGCTAGATAGGGGAAATTTCATGTTTGTTTTATGCCTGCTGGAATTAACTCATTCTGCTTTTCTTTTCTAAGTATCTTTCCTTGAGGAAAACCATGGAATCATTTAGGTTGGAAAAGACCTTTAAGATCATCACAGGTTGGAACCCCAGCTGTAATCTCTCAGGGACCTAGCTGCAAAGCTACAAGACCTACACTGGTCCTAAAGGCACACCAGCTCCTATGGTTTCCCATGGCTGAAGCATCTTCCTAATTGCATACTGTAGTTTCAGTTGTATAATTAAAATTCTCGGGAGTATCTCTCAAAAGTCCCTAAACCTTACTGATGTCTAAAGAGCTTTTAAATGTCATTAACAGTCTTAATTTCTGCTGTCTGTTCATTTTTGTGTTGATTGGCTCAGTACTCACCAGAAAACTTGGTTCAGTTATGGTTTCTCTCAAATATAGGTAGTAGTTTTATGCACATAGCAAGGTACAAGGCAGTCTGACTATCAGTTGAATATGGCTGTCATTCCTTGTAGCATACTCAGGTACCCACTGGGAGTGGGAAGACAGATAATTTAACTCGCATCTTTCATCTACAGACTAGCTCATACTCCTAATAACAGTTCCAAGAGGCATGTAACTTAGCGTTGTTAAAATACTCTACTGGTAGCATAAATATCAGTCTTTTGGAAATGAATTTGACTATTGCAGTCGTCCTGCTTCTGAGCGACCTGATTTGGTGTCTGTTTTGTGCCCAGTGTCACAAATTAAATGAGCTGAACGTGGTTGGTCTTCAGTTCTGTGGAGAAGCCTGCCCTAGCATTGGGCTGTTCAGAAATAGCACTGATCAAGCATTAATATTGCTGACAAACCTCAAAACAACCAGCTTTGTTCCATTGTTGTGAAGGAATATGTGGATGACCTTAAACACCTTTCAGAGATGCTCTGCAAGAAAAATGTATCTGTCATGTAAATCTGACAGTCTCGTTCATTGTTGCTTACTCTAAGTTTTGTGAACTAAAGTGCCTTGTCTCTTGAATGTAGTTATTTAGAGGTGTAGGCCTGGAGTTTTGCCTAGTGTAAACCTGTAGTGACTCCAGTGAAATCAGAGTATTTATCCTGGATTTACACCAGTGAAAATGAGAATGGAAGCTGGCTATGCTCTCTTCTGCTGGCAGCGTTAGATGAGGCTCAAGGGAAGAGTGCTGGTTGCTCCTGCTACCAGCACCATACATCTTTATGGTTTGCACTGTCTTACAGAGCCTTAGGAGAGGCATGATCTGCAGTTAACAGAAAGAGGTATCCAGTTTATGTATTTAGGAGATAATGATCATAACAGAGTTCTTTAGTCCTGAAGGCAGTTTTTATGGTGTATCACGAATACTGTGGGGTATAGTGGCCAGTGTCCTTGAGCTGCTGGTTCATAGTTCAGTTGCCTTCCACCTCTTTCATGAAACTTAGTGAGTATCTTACCAGGTTGCTATGGGAAACAAGCTGAATTACGGCTATCTCCAGGAATCAAGTTTTGGTAATGCGTACCCCGGAAACTGTTTTTAGAAGAGGATCAGATGTCACAGTGAATGCCTCCAGGGTTTTTCTCAGTTTCAAAGATCTGTCTCAAAGACAGCATGATTGCAAGAAAATGAAATTAATAATCTGTGATGTAAACACTGAGTTAAAACAGATTTGTTCAGGAAAGGTTTTGATTAGACTACCTGTATAAGCAGCAAACTAAGCTGGAGAGGAACTTGTTAAACTTTTTTGGCTCACTGCAGAGCATGGTTAAAGGTGGTCAGTGCAGAACTAGTGGAAAGGCACAGAGAACATGCTGAAATGGTATTGATGTTGGATACCAGTTTGTTTTTGCCCTCTGTCATATGCTCCCTGACTGCTTCCATCTTGCTAGAATCCAATTTTAACTGAAAAATGGCTTTCAGTTTGAAAGGCAAATTAAAAATGATAGATTATTTAAATAAAATAGCCCTTTGTGTGTGAATGACATTCAGCTGATGACAGAGCCTTAAAATGCTTTTTGTATTTGTGCATTTCTTCTTTCAAGCTTCCCTCAACTCCTGAAAATTGCTCTTGGGCAGTTAGCTAAGGAACAAATTTCTCTTTCTCTAAGACAGGCAGTGGTGCTTCCCCCCCCCCCCCACCTTCGTACTGGTGCTGAGTTGCACAGGCTTTTCCGCAGTGGTTGCCATTGTACAAAGTGCTGAGAAATGACCTGTTGGAATTTCATCTTCACAAAGAGGAGGAAAAAGAAACGACCAAAAAAAAGACAAGCTTCTTGTGGAAAAAGAAGAATGATTAACAGGAGTTAGGAGTTATTACCGTTACTTTACAAATTCAGCAGTTTCCAATGCAATGTAAGTAACTATAAGGTATCCTTCTGGCAAGAAGGAAGGGGATTTGTTGAAACAGGAATGACTAAGAGGCACGTTTGTTTTAATAACTTATTTTTCTAGCTACTTCCAATTTTGTAGAGGTGTTGGTTTGTACCCATCTAAATCAAAATTAGCTTGATATGTCTATAAGGCCTATGTCTATATGTCTATAGTTGCGTTACTATACAGTGTTGTGATGAGAGAAGATTATTTATCATGCAGAGAAAAGAAAATCCATGGCCGTTAACAAACTCATGTAAAGTAGCTTGACTGGAAACCATGACACTCAGTATTATTTGCACCCAAAAAACCCCAACCAAACAAAAAAACCACAACAACCACAATATGCTTTTAGAAAAAAATTTCTTAATATGGAGTTTTGGCTTACAAAGGTGGCTTGCCATCCTCAGGGGCTGTCCGTATGGGACTGGTGTGAATCAACATTTTCTGACAGCTGGAGTATCCATTTACAGCAATGTCATTTTTGAGATAAAGGCTCTGCTGTACAGCTCATGGCTCTGTCCCTTGAAATTTTGACCATCAGCAGTGTAGTAGTGATCATGGCCTTCTAACTGTGCTGATGAGTGACGGTACCGTAGAAAAATCTTTGAACTAAGCCAGCTGTTCTTAGTATGCAAAGGTTTCTTCTGTTTTACTGTGGCTTTAGCGTAACTTTCACTTGTACAGTTTTGGAGTGAGGATTCACTGTGAGATCATTTAATGACCAAAACATCCAGATTTTTCTTCACCTTTTCTTACAAAATAGGCTCTCTGTGTAATGAGTCTGCCAAAGTTGTCTGCTTTCTTCAGACATATTTTTTAGTAATGAAGCCAAAGTCTAGTTAACCACAACTAGCATTGTTCTACAGTTCATCATGCTTACTTTTTAGGGCAGGAGTTAGAACACTAGTCAATGGAGAAAATGTAATTTCTGTGGCCACAAAATGCAATTTTTGTTCTGTAGCAAATTCAGAATTTGTGCCCTCTATGTAAGGCCTTCACACACCTTAAGAAACATTTAGTGATTAATCCTCTCTGGCTTCTGTACCTACTGATGTAAGTTTATGAGATCACGGTAGTACTTGATTCTTGGTAAGTCCTTGAAAGTCTGTAACTCCTTAGAAGCCACAGAGCAGCTTTGCTGTGGATTCCTGTCTGTCCTCCTTGCTCTTTTCCCAGAACATGTGAAAGCACATTAAGTGGCAACTGGGAGGGAAGTGGGGTTTCAGTGAGGAAGGACAGGGGGAGCTTGTGTTGACGGCATGGTTCACTGAGTTCTTCAGTGCGTAACACTGCTTTATTGTTTTAGAAGTTTTATCATATGAGAGATTAATTTTAGTTCTTAAAACGTTATCTGTGAAATGAGGATGAAGGTGACAATGATACCATGTGTATTTTGCTTAATTGATAAATTTCTTATGCAGTATCTTCCACAGTCAGCAGTGGTAAAAGGCCAAAAGCATATGTACACTACAAAAGAATTCATAGTTCATGCTAGTTCTGCTCCTAGGGCGTGTGTACTCCAAAGTGTGCAAGGCAGCATTATATAAACTGCAATGTTCTTTATAAAAGATGCATTTAATTTTTGTAATCTGTTAAAAGAGAGCAAGCAAAATGAGATTGATAGAGTCATGATTTAGACTGTAGAGGACGTTTATCAATCTGACAATTACCAGTACAATTGCCAAGCTGCAGGGCAGGATGGAGGTGACACTGTCGTCTCAGGACTTGGTGGATCTGGGGCCTGGAACAGCAGAAATCCCACTGCTAATGGTGGAAACACAGGGCTGGAGCCAACTGAGTGTTTCTGCCTGAGCTAATAGGTTTTCTCCAGGTTAGGAAGTAGGTATGGATGGAAAGATTGGAAGAGAGGAGGGGCAGCCTATCTAGTGTTTTCCCATCCTGTTTCCCCCCCCCCCATCGTCCTCCCGCACGGAGGCACACACTTGCAGTTTAGCTGCTCTATCCACATCCACTCAATAGGTAATACTTGGTTCACCGGCACTGTTTATTCTTTCTCTCTGCAAAGCTGTTATACCTGCAAAGCTGCAAAATAGATTCTAAAAGACCCTATGCTGCGTGTGTGGTAGACCTACTGTTATGGGGTGTATCGATGTACATGTTTCTGTATACCTTATTTTAAAGAAGTAGATTACTGTAGTATGGTCTTCAATTTTTCAGCATGTTATTGTTGCAAGAGACCATACTTGAGTCTGAGGGAACTGTAAAGTCTGACCATGGGCTGAGAGCCTTGTCGTTAAGCATAGCACAATTATTCAGTTGTTCTAATGCCTTCGTGATCTTTTATTTAAGGGATCAGCTTTGTGCAATTAACTACAACAACTACTACCAAAGGAAAAAGGCCACTCTACAGGAATGTGTAGTAGTTGTATAGGTTTTTCAAATGTCAATGAACTTGTTTGTTCCAGTTGTAGTGCAATCAAAATGCAGAGAATGCCAAGGTGCAGGTCAGAGAGGAAAAGTCTTCTTTCTGCTGCAATTTCATATGTCTGCACTCTTGTGCTGTTTTATGAATTTTCATCTTCCTCCTCGGTCTTCTGTGATTTGTCTAACTCCATTCACGAACTTATATGGCCTTAACCATTGTAGGACTGGGTTTATCGTATTGGAGACAGAAGACTGACGGCCACAGGGGACAGGTAAGTTACCTCAGGGGCAGCATAAGAGCAAAGCAATCTAGCTGTGCTCTCTCTTCACTGTCCTCATCCCTGGTTCCTCCTGTGTCAGCAGCACGTGTGTGTGTGAGGTACGGTAATATCTGTCGGTGCTCTGTGCTAAGATTGTCCTTCTTGACCTAGATGCGTTCCCTGCCTCCCTGTGCTGCCTGTGCAAAGCAGTCGCACTGCTCAGGACCATCTGCTGTGTAATATTTTTGAACAGTGTTTCCTTTCTCTGTTGTCACAACTTCTTAAGTCCTTACGTTTTAATGCAACAACAGATCTAACAGAATAATGAAACGGTGGGGAGGGTGGGGATGAGCCAGTATTTCATGGTATAGCTTGCTTGTCTGCAAGTTAAAGTCTGAAAGACCTCCCTGTGTGTCAGCACCTGGGTGGATGCTGTGAAATGAGTTCCTCGGTCTCTGATGTTGGGACAACTGCAGGCTTGTTCTAGCTGCACAGAGTTACCTAGTTGTATTCAAAATGAGTGGATGCAATGATCTTGTACCACCTTCAAATATTTTAGCTTTATGTAATCAGAAATGTATACAGTAATGTGACATAGCCAAGGGAATCTTTTACTGTTGCTAAGTGTGCTGCACTTACTGCCTATATATGGAAAGTCACCAGAGCATTTTTCACTAACACTAAGTAGATATAAATAAAAGGAAAGCTGTTAAATTTGAAACTGGCAAAGTAAATGTCATGAATATGCTTCAGTGTTGAGTGCAAGTAAATAACAGATGTGTTGTCAAATTTATTGGCCTGTATTTGTAGCAGCAGAAATGAAATTAAACATGCACCACTGTGGTACTGTAGACAGTATTGATATTGCTAGAGGGATTTAATCTGTGGCATTATCTAGAATAAACATTCTTCCTACAAAAAAAAAAAAAATCACTATCTCAATTCTATCGGTCCTTGCATCCTCACTGACTCCACTGTGCTTTATCCTTTTTCCCTGCTGATACCCCTCTCAAGTGCTCTGGAGCTTGGCTTCCTTATCCCAGTAGGAGTGGGAGCACAGTGTTAGGAGGAAAAGCTGTACATGCTTGGGTGCAGCATTGACGGTTGCTGGCTCTGGCTGGCTGCTTCAGTGACAGAGAACTTTGTCCCTGCAAGTAATTTCCATGAATCTCTGAAAGTCAGGTTCTGGTCTTTTCAGACACCAGCAGTTTGAGAAACAGGTCTTTTCATGCTGGTAGGTGGGCAAACATTTTCTAAGTGCCAGCAACATCTGCCTTGCTAACCAATGGGCACATGCTAATGTTGTCACCTGCAGAATGGGTATGTGTGCTAGAACATTTTAACTGGGTGTTCCTTAGCAGAGAGCCTGAAGGTAATTGCATAGGCTTCTTGCCTCTGCTGCAAACAGCTCTGTGGTAGTTTCGCTTCTCCATGCCTGAGAGAGGATGAGTTGTCAAAAGCTAATCCTACACCTCAGAGAGTTAAAGAGCCTAAAGGAACAGAGGGGGGGGAAATCATGAAATTAAAACAAAGCAAAGAAATCGTGTAAACAAATTAATTAATTGTCTGAAGTGAAGTGTATGTTTGTAATTTTGCCCTTGTTGAAGGGAAATTGAAGTTCATTATGTTCACTGACTGATTTAAAAGCTCTTTCCTGCACAGCATCACCTAGAGAGAGAAAGAGAAGGGAGGCCCATTTGGTGCTCATGCATTGGCTGCAGCTTCAATTAAAACAGGAATTCATTACTGGAAACCTCCAGAGAGAAGGCTGTTACTTCACTCTTCAGTATGGGGAGGAGGCTGCGTTTTCTTTTGCTGATTCACTCTTTTAGTGTGATGCCTTAGTTTTTACATTGCATTGCATTTTGGCTCACGCTAGTAATAATCTTGAGATGCTGATCAAGTTAAGAGATGTGAGACCGTATTTGGAGGCAGGCTGTGCTATGTTTTTGCTAATATTTACTGTGTTATTTATGTGAACAGAGAGCATAACACCTGCAGGGAAAGGAGGGGACTTACAAAATTCACTTTACCTCATGTTACGAATTCTAGGGTTGATGCTGAGTGAACCTCAGAATAGCAATTAAATATTTCTCATTAGGCGCATACATGTTATTTCAAAATCCCTCAGTGTACTCATCTGCATCTTCAGTTGCCAAATGCAAATGCCTTTAATATATCTGACCATGGATGTCTGGCAGATAACCAGGCTGTGCTCCGTTTAGGACTGTGGAGATACGTAGGGAGGGCTAGGATTCCCTTTCTCTGAACTAGATAGGACAAAACTGTTGGAAGGAAAAGTAGATGTTTTGTGGAAAGCCTTTGATTTTAAATTTTATTTCAAAGGCTTTCCAGGTTGTCTGGATAGGAATGCTTAACAAGCCTGCTGTAGAGAAGTGAGCTCAGGGTTTCAGTTTGTTGCATTCGACTTGTTTTATCTCTTATCCTTTCTGTTTTCCTCCCTGTAATATGAAGCCCACTGGGGTTTCATTTTTCTATGGAGCACCCACAGATGGTTGCCTTGTCCCTTCCTTTTGTTCATTGCATATGCAAAGGCACAGCTAAACGAGAAGAGCACAGCCCCCTTCCTGGAATTAGCAGATATTAAAGCAAATGCTTTTTCCTAAAGAAAGATGCTTGGCAGTTCTCCAACCCTTTCAGCAGGTGCAGTATGCCTGAGGCTGTGCCACACGTACATCTCTGAAATATTGTAGCCCACAGTTTTGGACATCAAAGTGCTCCAGGGAAGGAAGTGCATGTCTGTATATGCACAGATGTATTAGTCCTCTGTGGTCAGTAATATAGACTGATTAATGAGCACTGGATCTGGGTCAAGAATTTTCTAATTGGCAACATTAATTTCTTTAAAAAACAAAATCCAGATGAGTGGGGTTGTGGGTTTTTGTTGGGTTTTTTGTTTGTTTTTTTGTTTTGTTTTTTTTTTTAGAGGACATTGAATGAAACAAAGTGAATTTTGGATGGAAGTCTGTCTAGCGTCCTGAAGGGCACCTATCCAGCTGCCTGTATGCCATCTCTTTTCCCTTCTTTTCTGGTGTTTTACAGAAACTGCCTGGAAAGGTCCCAGAGGTACAGGATAATGATTATTTCTTGACAGCTTGCCTGGTTGGGAACTTGGGACATGGAGGTCTACAGGCTCCTAAGTTCTTAATTTCTTTATGACCAAGGTTTCCAGTGCCATGAAATGTGAAAGGATCACATAAAGAGAGGCTTGGGAAAGGCTTATACAACTTTTTTAGACATCTAGGGAAAACGGGAAGCAGATTTCATTTAAGGACCAAAAAATATTTTTGCACCAGGAAAGTGTTTGTGCTTCTAAAACAAAATACCTTTTAATTTCTACAGCAATTCTTTTATAAGTGATGGTGAGGTTGGTGAGGGCATAGGTGTGTTTATGCTGAAAAGTCAAATTTGTAGAGGAGGTAGCATGAGTGGGATTTTGAAGTTTTTCCCCTCAGTGAGACGATGAACTCTAGATTTATGATGGCAGGACATACATCAGGGTCTTCAGTGGTGGGGAAAGGATGGGATTGACTTAAAGGGAGAGAACACAAACATTTTTTCAGTGCAGTGTCTTACATGACCTGTGTATTTCTCTTCCTTCTGTCTCTCTTGATTTTTCTTTTGTTTTTACTATTATGTCCTTGGGTCTGGGCTATCCTTTGTAATATTTACACAGCACAGTTGTGTCCTTACCTGTGGTCTTTTCTGTCTACAGAAGTATAAATATTTAACAACAATAACAGAGAACATGCTTATCACTTGATACTTGGGAAACATAAAGCTGGAAATTTTATTATTTCAGCAGATCTATCTGTCTTTTCAAGAGGACTACAGACAACAAATATCAGTCATATGTCCTGCCTTCTCCTTTGCCCCTCTACCTGCAACAAGACAAAGAAAAGCCAATTTCCAAGGTGATTCTAGTTATCATTAATGTGGCAGAAGTTCAAATCCATTCTTGTTATATCAGAACAGATTTGCTTATTTCCTGCTGTCAAGAGCATTTTCAGTTTATTAATGTTGTCATAATCCGCCCCCCGCCATTAGTCTGTCCATATGTTACAGAAATGTCATTATTAACTGGTTAATGCTCGTTCAAATGTGTTTGATTTTCCAAAGATTTTTGTTTTATTTACCCCCTATGCCATGGTAGTATTCTGCAGCAAAACACCTTGGAGTGTGCTTCCTCCTAAGGGTACATGCTGTAGGCCGTTTACAAGGGCCTGTAGTGACAGGACAACGGGTAATGGGTTTAAATTGAAAGCGGGTGGATTTAGATTGGATATCAGGAAAAAATTCTTCATGGAGAGGGTGGTGAGGCACTGGAGCAGGTTGCCCAGAGAAGCTGTGGATGCCCCATCCCTGGAAGTGTTCAAGGCCAGGCTGGATGAGGCTTGGAGCAACCTGGGCTAGTGGAGGGTGTCCCTGCTCATGGCAGGGGGGTTGGAACTAGATGGTCTTTAAGTTCCCTTCCAACTCAAACCATTCTGTGGTTCTATGATAGTGTGTTTCATTCTTCTTCTACCTTGTCCCACTTCAGTCCAGGTGCTAGGAGTGTGGGTTATAAAGGGCACCCACATGCTTCTGCTTTTACAGATCTCGAGGTCAATACAGAAAATAAAGGATGATTGGGGAAGGCAAGATTGTGATTGCAAGATGATGAAAGCACAGATTCAAATTTAAACATCATTTGAGATTAATGCAACCTGAATAAACCTCGGGTTGGGTACAATCTAGCAGAGAGTGTGCAGCTTTGGTTTTCTACACTTGGCAAGACATTCAGGACAGTTATTAGACACTTGGAAGTATTTCCTCCACGCTAGATTTTATGGTTCAGTGAAGGTGGCCTGATTTTATTTTTATTGGAAAATTTGTGATGAGGCAGCACTGACTCATCTGAGCCACATAGATAATTTTATTCATTTTTATCAATAGCACTGTAATGTGATGGAACCCTAATAACGGAACAAGAAGTTCATTGTCCAACTTGGAAAGAGACCATGAGATATTCCCTGCCTCAGTGAACTTACAAAGTAAGCATAAGGCAAGAGGCAGGAAATGAATGAAGCATGCGCTTCATGTGCGTGAATGAGTGTGCGCTGGAGTGCACAGAGACGTGGCGATGGTAGCGGCCATTATGAGAGTAAATAGGCAATAGTTTTTCAGGATAATGAGTTCTTTGTTACTTCTACTGGTAAGTGACCCTTTTGGCAACTATGTATACTCTCCTGTAGGATACCTCTTTGGGCTTCAGTGCTGTGAGAGTTCCCAATCTCCTGGAAATACTTGAATATACTTAAGAAGCAGAGCGGGTGAAGTCTGGGGTCTGTAGGAAGCAGCATAGGGAAGGTGATGTTCAGCATGTTTGATCGGGGTATGTGTTCTTGACTGGTCTACAGAGAGACCAAGGCCTGACTGGCTTACTGCTTTTTCTCTAGCATTTCTTAGCTTTCCATGTTGGTGTTTTCGTTCTTGAATCCTTGAGATATGAATGATTTGGTCTTTCTGTCTTTACTTTCCACTGTCATTTTTACCTTTTCTGTCTTTCTGTAGTCTCTAGGAGACTCTAGGAGCTTTCTCAGGTGTTTGATCCAAGCTTGTGCAACTGTGTCATATTGGGAATAGGCCTTGGATCTTTGATATACAGATTAGGGAGAGCGAGGGGAAAAGCTTACAGCAGTATTTATAGGGGAGAAGAGTTACATCATGCCCAAGAATATGGTGGGGTTTTTTTGGAAAGGGTGTCAAACTTCTTGGCTAATATTTTTGAAGTTAATGTATCACTGAGGAATTGTGGATATCAGGATAATTGTGGCAGGTTCTTGGTGTAAAAGGATCAGCAGTGCTAATGTAGTGTGGTCTACGTTAGCGAGTTGTTTGGCAGAATGGGAGAACGTCTGTAAAGCGGAAGAGTCTATTCTGAGGATGCAGTGTCCACACAGGCTGCTTCTGGGCTAATTCTAATGTGGGCTGAGGAGCAGATTGCTGTCTATCACAGGAGTTTGTTAGGTGCGTTGGAGCTTGTCTTTCAGCTCACTCATTCTGTAGTGTGAAGCAAATCCTCAGAAGTGGGGACAATGGGATGATTTGCTTCAAGATGCACTCCTTGTGCCGCTTTACTTCTTTGGCTGAACTAAAAGTTGAATGTCGATGTATGCAATAACTTTTTGATAGGTTTTATTTCTCTTTATAGCCACGTCCTAACTACTAACCAACAGGTATTCTGAGTCAGTACTCACAACTTGATGATACTGTAGAACTATTATGGATGAAAATTCTACTTTGCAGGAGAAATTGGAGCTTTTGTTCTTTAACCTGTGCATTTATTCTGATTGTAACTGTATGGCTTGTACCCTCATTTCCTATGCTGTATGAATGAATGCTCACTTCCGTTTGACATTGTAAAATTGTTTGCTCTTCCAAATTTATCACCACCCAAATTTTCTTGTGTGATAGAACAATTCTGATCGCTAATTTTAGATTAAATGATAAATGAAAGCATGGCCATAGCAAATCCACTTTTATACTCAACCATTATATGGCATGCATCTTGGAGATACTTGCCTCATACTTATCTTTGATGCTCTGTAGAGTCAATGTGGCTTCGGGTCATCTGACCTGAAGTAGTCTTTATAGAAAATGTCTTGAGGATGGTGGCCAAGGGAGAGCTAGCAAGTTGTGAAAGAGAACACAATGTATTTGCAGGCTGTTGGTGAATTGTGATAGCCTTAAGTGTCCATAAATCCCTGGATGTTGGCCAGTTCTTCTAGACTGTTTTTCAGATCCCTTAAGTTAGGCTGCTTAGTTACTGCCGCAAGTGCCTGCCATTGAAGGATCTGCTTTAAGACTAATAATGTTCCTCAGGATGCCCCCATAGCAGAAGGGCTAAGGGTTTAAGATGTCAGTAGATACTCTGGGATGGATCCTGCAATCCATACTGTAATAAAACTTGCAGTGGCCACATTGTGATTGTGTAGACTTGAAGTGAAACCTGGTTTGGGGTTTCTGGTGCAGTCAGTAGGGTTAGCTGTGTTCTGAATTAATCTTCATCTGCCTTTCTCTTTGACTTTGGCCAAAGGATGTAGGCTATGCACATGGCACTCTCAATACATGAGATATTGGAGGAGAACCAAACAAACTGGGAGGAATGATGATTCAAGGTGATTTTTTTTTTTTTTTTGCTTTAAAATAAAACATGCTAGTGTATTGTCTGTGGAGCATGAGGGGTAATGCAAGGGGTCACAGAAGAGCTCCAAGTTGCTCAGAATTAAGAAAATAAATCCCAGTTGCCAATTCAGTCTCTGCAGCTGTGACCAAGAATGACAAATAGATTTTCTTTTCCACTAGATTTACTCTGTGATATCAGAGTTTATCACTCAAGCCAGAACTATTCATCAACCTTCCTGTCGATAATCCAAGCCTAAGTCGGCAAGCTACACTTTTATGATTCACTCCTAAAAAACCCACGAGAGTATTTCTGCTGATTTTGCCTCAGATTTAGCAAAAGGGGAAGGAACATAGGTATGAGGAACTGTTGTCCATTGAATGGTTTCCAAGAAGCCTTGGAGATGGTCCGTGTAATGATGCACCATCGCCAAAGGCTGCCAGCTATGCCTTAGTGGGTAGTGAGCTGTAGTATTTCCCTCTCTCTGCCATCTGTTTAATGGCCATCCGTTTAAAAATAGTGATGAAAAAACACACCGAGTAAGTCCAGTTGCTACTGGAGAAGGGTTGATGCTGCAAAAAGGAATGCAGTAGTTACCCCGTTAGAGAATCTTGTTACTGTAGGAACCACTATGACCTGGCTCCCTTTTTAGCCTTGGAGCAGTTGTGTGTGCCCTTGGCACAGCACAGGCACGTGGGCACAGTATTTTTTCAGAAGTAGTGATGGCTACTGTGGACTCCGTTAAAGCAGAAGTGCTGGGATCATACACGGATGTTAATGAACAGGCAAAAAGCCCGTATTTGGAGGTTGATACTAGGACTCCTGTGGCTAAGGCTCTGCTTGTCTCTGTCATCCAAGGTTAATATTGACTGAGACTCTGCCCTTTGACTAATAGCATGGCAGTCAGCACTTCTGGTTGCTGCTTCCTGAACTTTACAGGTCTCAAATAACACAGGGAACTCTTATGAACAGCTGAACTTCCAGTGTTTGTACACAGCCAAAACTTTAGTTCAAGGAAGTTGTGAGATGGGGGGAGGAGGAAATATGGCAGTGTGGAGGTCCTGAACCCAGCACAGACAGCACTGGCTGCAGCTCCCTCTGCTTTGCCCTGGTTGTCTTCCTCTTTTTCCCTCATCCAGATTTTGGCAGTGTCTTAAACTGCTCAGGATCTGAGAGTCCACATGTGTCCTACCTGCTTACAGTGGGATTGTGTTTTACTGAACCTGAGCTCATTGTTTGTCATTAGCAGCAGGTGACACTTTCCCTTTTCTATTGTCACTGACAGACAAGAAATATTTATACTCCTTCCCCCTCCTCCAGCCCTACAGTAAGTGCTGAAGAGTCAGGCCTTTCCCGGACCACCTGCCTGCTGCCACTGCAGCCTGGGTCGGACCCCCTGAGGGTGCAGGAGGCTTGTGTGGAGCTGTTTGATGTGGAGCGCCATGTGGCGAAGCAGCTCTGCGAGCTGTGATAGACGGTTCCGCTAGGCTGCAATGCAGTCTCAGGACATCTCGTTTGCTGCCTCTGGCATGGTTTTGGTAGGAGCGGGAGAGGCTTCAGATTTCTCAAACACATTGTAGCAGAGATGGAGAGGTAAAAGGAGGGAAGGAAATTACATAGTTGAAGGAGTAAGGAATGCCTATATAAATAAAAAGGGGGAGATGGGAAAGCATAAGAAACCAGTCAAGCAAAGCAAATGCAAACAGTTTGACTGGGAGAATTTTTCTTTCAAGCAATGTGCAAGAGGGTAGCCATTAAAAATTCCTTTCAATAAGCACTATTTTACGTTAATGGGACTGGTGGAAGTACAGCATTAGTGAGCTGATGAATATGAGGGGTTTGAGCTTTCTGGAACTTCAGGATTACGTAGACATCTTGAAGAGTGATGGGAGAACCTGAGATGCTGTCATAACTGCAGTGCTCTCCCTCTCAGTATTCCTCAAGGAAACGGATTTAGTCTAGGTCCTGGGAAAAAGCAAGTGTTGAAGTACAAGCCGCTTGTTGCAGACTTTCACAGTGGGAGTTGAAATAGAGAGAAGTGGAGTGGCTGTGTTAATGTGTCTTCGACATATACCGTAGTATGGCTGTGAGTTTGTAAACATACTCAGTTAATGATGGTGTTTGATTCCAGCAGTGGGAGTAGCACATCTTGGGCAAAGAGGCAACATGTCACTTCTTGCTCTAAGTACCAAATAGTGACCTCAAAGACCTACTTGTTAGCTCCAGTTCTCGAAGGGTCCAAAAGGAGTAACTGGCTGGTGGAAAGAGTCCCTTCCTCTTTTTTTAAAAATAATTTTCCTGGTGGTGAGGTCTGAACTAGTAATCTCCTTGGTTGGGAAGTCAATGTTCTCTGTTGCCTACAGCAGTGACAGTAGGAACTCAAAGCATGTTCCCAGGTATCACTGCTTTCAGTCTCAAAATCTGTATCTACGTGAGAAGATGGAGTAACTTCAGTTGAGTTTCTCCAGAGACTAATTTGGTCATTACTGCATCTGAGGACTGCTGTACATGGAGAGGTATCTTATGGTGGTGTATGAATTTACCCATCTTCACTAGGTTTCCTGATTTAATTGTATTATGAAATTATCTCAGCTGATTAAAGGTACTTCTTTGTACCTGTGGATAGAATAGCTGTACGTTGCAGAGGCAATTCTCAGCCTGGCTGTCTGTCTTCTATTCTGGCTTGCTGTGCAGTTGAACTTGGCAGCAGACAAGCATTTTTGTTCAACAGGTGGGGACTCAAGCATGCTAAAACTCTTGCTATGCTATACCTATCGTGTAAATCAGAGTTTCCAGTGAGAAAATACTGTTGTAGTGACACTTACTGTCCTCTTTGAATTCACGTAATAAATACAAAATTGCATCTTAGTTAGTTCTTCTGTAATTTTGAATTGTGTTTCTTAGTTCATGTGCTAGCCCTGGTGTTGCACCTGCTAGCTCCTCTGAAGATATTCTGATTCTTCCACTGTACCGTTGTAGTCAGTAGGGTTATAATGGTGCAGACAAGTTGCTGAAACAAACTCAGGTTTGATCCTTGTGTCTTTGGATCCTTGCCTCTCTGTTGTGCCAGGTTGCATCCTACTACTCGTGCTCTCTTTGAAGTTTTCCTCATCTGCCTTAGACCTTGATTTATTTCAGAACCAATACCTCTTGTACCCCTCCACCCCAAGAAAGGCTTCTGGTGGAATACTTTGGCTTCAGACACTTATTTGTCTTTATTTATTTACTGGAAGTCCTCTGAGTTGTCCCAGCTGGTAATTGCCCACGTCATCTCTATATCAATTGATTTTTCAGAGCTGCTGAGCTCTTATTACAGCAGCTCACTGGGGGGAGAGAGAGAAGAGTGAAGGATCCAGGTCAGCATGGTCTCAACAATAGATAAAATGTCTCATCAAATGTCTTTTCGCCCAGCTGCTGAATAACAGCTTTACTAGTTTTAAATAAAACAAGAACAGGAATGTGCAATGTGGAGAAGAGTAGGAGGAGAAAGAGACAAAATCTTCTGTGTTTAGGGGAAATGAAGGTAGAGGATGGGGTCTGAGCTACCTGGGGCAGTGAGAAAAGTGGAGGATATCTAGCTGCAAGGTGTGACAAAATAGCACGATGATTTGCTCTCCCACTGTGAAAAACCTCTTCTACAGTACAGATCCTGTCATAAGGGAAAGAAAACAGTAGTGGAAGGAACCACTGTCCTGGTTATAGCACATGCAGGATGTGATACACTCTTTACAACCTGTTCACTTCCGAGGGCCTTAGAGGCTGAGTGTTACAATCTCTGATCATTAAATCTAAACCAGTTCCTTTTTGTAGATGTGTGTGTATGTATCAAATGTTGCTGAATATAGGGGCTCATGTCCTTTAGGCAAACAAAAATGTCTCAGTTGTAGATGTCTGTTGAGTAGTGTTGCCTGTGTTATTGAAATAAAAAGGTCACTTGTGCCATTGATCTTGGTAGTGTTGAGCACAGTGAGAGCTAAGACAGGTTGTCTTATGTGGTGGAGATGGGCACTTCGTAATGTGGGAAAGCTGACACAGCTGCCAGAGAGCAAAGATCACAGTCCCAGCATAGCCGTGTGCTAGACACAAGCAGCCTCTGCTCCGTGGCTGATTTATGACTGCAACTCATCTTCCTGTAACAGTGACAACTGAGAAGACTCTGGAGTACTGAGCCTGATACGAGAATTCCTAAAAAAGCTTCATATAAGGATCTGTAAGAGATTGATGGACTAGAAATCTCAACGCAATGTATTTCCCTTAGGAAGTTGACAGCATAATCTAATTAGGCTTTGACCTGTCTGTTGCTTCATACACTTTTTTCCTCCTCTCTATGGACATACTAACACATGAACTTGGGGTTATCTGGCTCTGACAAACCCTTCTCCAGACATCTACCTCCAGCATTGTCCCTATCTGGGAAACACTTATTTCTGTTAAGAAAAAAGCAGAACTTTTTTGAACCTTTGTTTGAAAATTTAGTCTGTTTCTTATTTCATCAAATTGGGTAGTCATCTTTTCCCAGGCCTTGCATATCCATGGAGGCAGCCCACTGGCCTAAGCGCTTATGGTTGATGCAGTTGCAGAAGCTAGCACAGCTTGAGCACCGATACACCCTTCAAGAAGGGGTAGTTAAGGGGCACACTGACATGTGGGTGTACCCCAGGATACTTCCTTGAAGGGTAGCTGACAGAGACCTATGGATCTCTGTATGCTTGGTAATTCAGCTCTATTTCTCAGTAGCTGTCTGTGGGGTTTGTGTGGAAGAGAATGTCTAGTTTTGTGAATGCTCCCTTTTGTCAGAATAAGGATAACTTGTACAATGTGTGGTTTTGACTTTTCTGGGAGTACGAGGTTATGTTTTGAATTGAACTGTGTATTTGTTATTTTCTTCAGAGCAGAGAGGCGGAAGCCTGTTCTTGGTATTGCACCAGTTGTCTGTGCTGTGCTTTTCTACATTTGAGAATACAGAATGATCCCCATCCTTACCACACAGGATTTTTTCCAGCTGTCATGTGCATGCTAACATAATCATCAAATGGTGCCTTTCTGCTCCCCTTTCTTCTTTCTAACTGGAAAGCAAGCTACAGTCATTTAGAGTTAGGCAGTTAAAGTCAATTCCACAGACAAACTGCATTACTTCAGTATCTTTCTCTTTTCCATCAGTGGAAGAAAATGGGTTCAAGTTGTGACTGGTATGCAGTAGCCATCCTCCAAAATGGCTCTGTACTATCCTGGCTTTATAGCTTGAGGAAAGAAAATTGTAGCCCAGATGGCATCAGGCAGCAGCCAGACAAAAAAACCCAATTTCTTAAGTAGTGTGTTGGTTTCATCGTGAATTGTGCAGTAGAAAAAGGGTTGGGGATTGTAAATGTGGCACTGTTATGCTATTGGGGCAGATGTCCAATAAACATCGTTGGAGTTGTTGCGAGCACTGTGGGGTTATGTACAGACATAGTATGCTTGTTGAGGTTTTTTTGTGCAGCTGGATGCACTGCTGAAATTAGGTTTTCTTCTGCGGTTGTGCAAGGGGTCTATATGCACATGTGTGCATGTACAAAACCATCACTATCTCCCAGTGATAACAGGGGAAAGAAGTAACATTAGTTGGAGGGATAAGTATTGGCTTCTAGCTTTTCTAAGATTAGCCTTATTTCTTTATTCTTCCTCAGACTTTCATCCTGCAACTGAATGCAAGTTGAAGCAAGCAGACAGAGATTCTGCTGGGATCAGAAAGCCGTGCTGGTTATTTTTCCATTTGCAGTTGTAATAAAGGCCTTGTGTTTAAATGACACTTCTTTTCATAGAGTGTGGTGCAAAGGAGACCCATCTCTTCTATACAAGTGTTGCTTCAATGAGATATATGAAATGAGAACTGTTGTTCCATGCAGAACTGGCAGCCTGTTTGGTTCAGAGGTATACAAAGGAGATGTCAAATGAGAAGTTGAATTGTAAGCCTTGCATAATAGGGACTATTATTCTCAGGTTTTGGATGTAATTTGATAACAAATGCTATAATGGGTGTTTCTTTGACACCATTTTCTCTTAAGATATTCTTGGACTCTACAAAAGTCATTGGATTTGGAACTATCCAGTATTTGCAAGATTTATTTAGGATGAAAGCAAAGGTTTACACAAATTACTTTCTTTGATACTGACCCACTAGATATAAATGAAGGATTCCTGTTAAGGGTACATTCTGTAGAGCATAAGGAGTGTCATATCGTGGTGTTCATGCATTAGCTTGGATGAACTGAGATGTCGTACTCCAACCAAAGTTGCTTCCTACAGTATTCCCTTCCTGTGTTGCAGACAACTGCTAGAACTCTCTCAGTACTCCTTGTGAGGTAATGCAGACTCCAGTATGAATGGGTGGAGTAAAAAGCTCTTTACTACATGAAACACTGAATGAGACTAAAGTGTTTTTATGTTTCTTAGCGCTATTTCGTTTGTGTACCTGCCACAAATGATTTGCAGGACTGTAAGCATCTGCCAGTCTAGAAACCTTGCCTTTTCTTCTAAGTGTTCAGCAGATGCTTCCTGCTATAGTTTGGTTTGGACAAAGTAGTGTCCATCCTGAACCAAAATGTAATTGGAATCTTTTAGATGGGAAACATTTGATAAGCTTTAAGGGGGAAGGGGTGCCAGGTGGGCATCTCTGCATCTTCTGATTTATTACTGGTTTTAGTGGCTTGGAATAGCAACATGTGGTCTAAGGTGAGAGGTTTCAGATAAGTGCAGTGCCATGGAAGAGATGCAATTTGTGTAAATTTACTTTTTTTTCAGTGCCTTTACAATCAGGAAACAAAACAGTTTCAGAATCCTGTTCTTCCAAGATGTTCATGTTCAAGCTGCCCCGCAACCTTGCTAGTCCTGCTATGCAACACTTGTATATGTGTTCTTTCTTCTTTCCTTATGCACTGTCTCAAGTTTATTTAGGCGGCTTTGCTACTTAGAGCAGACGTTTGTGTGCTTGTGAGATTAATCTATTCCAGGAAGGTACTATATTAAAGCTTGAAATGGTAATTTTTTCTAAACTAAACCAGTAATTTGAAGCCTGTCTCCCAGATATGCTGTGTACAGCAGAGGCTGAGGAGAACAAGTCATTACATGAAAAAAGTGAAATCTTCTGCAGCCAGTTTTCCGTCTCATCAGCAAGCTCAGATTGCTCCCACAGTATCTGAGGGTGTTATTTACACATAAGCATCGTATATAATGTAGAAGTGCAGTGATATTAAAAGGGGAATGTTGGCTTGTAATGGCATTTAGCAGGGGTGGGACTGAGAGAGTGAATGGGTTTCCCAAAGCAAGGTCTTGAGCTGCCACCACTGAAAAGAGAGCCAGGTTCACAGGGCCTGCTATACAATAGCACAATAGCAATTATTTTGACAGGGAAACTGTATTGTCAGACTGCTGTTACTTTGGACTGTCGAAGATTATACCGTGCCAGGCCAGCTGATGAGTTTTCATAGCAAATAAATGGCACAGCATAGTTTGTTTCCCATCTTCCAGTACATCTTCCTAGTTGGTTCCCTGACTGCATTTGGCATCTCTATTAGCTCACAGGAATGAACCCTGGTGTTACTACTGAGCATAGTCCTGTTCTGTAAGGGACTGCCTTCAGGTGGGAGCTCCTTGCTGAGTGTTCACCAAGGCTGCAGGAACGCACACTGCAGGAAACTCAGGTACAACATTGTTGCTGTGATCTAGATGGTGGTGGCAAAGTGGTTTCTCTTACTGACATAGTTTAATTTTTTTTCCTTCAGACTATAGACCTTGTAACTGGAATAGACCTGTGGGTCACTGAGCACAAGCCATTGCTATTGCAAGTAGCTGTGCCATTTAATTCCTTTCAATAGAAATACTACTCTGTCTCTTAGCTCGTTGGATTTCTTCTTCTACTGTATTATTGAAAAGCTGCTGCAGAACCAAGTCCTGGGATGAGGAGACACAGTTTGTAATTCACATCCTGTAGGGTGTTTTTAGCCCATATAAAGCCACTTCTTTTTGAGCCAGTGTTATTCTTTAACTTTTCTTTCTCTCTCCTCCTGCCCCTCTTCACTCTAAGGAAATTTATGGATAGGAAAAGCACAGCTTTTTAGCCTTCATTTTGCAAGCCTAAATATTTAAGGTAACATAGGTGGAACATAAGACCTTCTGTTGTGCAATGGTTTCTGTTTTTCACAACACCCACTCTTACTGTGGATAGAAATTGCTATGCCTTGAAAACCAAAAAACTCGTCCTGTAGGGGTAATTAAATTGGCTTACCTTAGGTGCAAACTAATGTTAAATAACACTTTAGAAAAATGTGCACAACCCTCCAACCACCGTCTCTCTCTTTCTCATTTTAACTGTGTAGCAGTGCTGCATAAATGTTGGGGGCTTTGCATTGAATTATATTGCTTCTTTTTTCTTAGTTAAAATTTGTCTTTGGTAATATTAATGCTTTAAGGGTCCATAATTAATGGTAAGGGCACAGATGGAGGCTGAATTCCATCTTACAGGTTGCTATTGTCTAGCTGCAGAGAGTTTTCTGTAAAAGTGGGTTAACAGGACACCATCACAAGATCTGGTTGTATTTTGACAGCTATTTCTTTCTAAAGCAAGGAGATAAAAAAAGGTGTTTCTTTTCTTCCCTTTTAATGAAAGCTTAACGTTTGCACCACAGTTTAGAATGGTGTGATACTGTCTATGCCTGTGATTTTTTTTTATATTTTTTTTTCAGTTAGTCTTGGTGTTTTCAAAGTGTTGGGAGGGTTTTCATTAAAAAAGAATGAATTCAGATTTACGCAGAGATCACTGAAGTCTTAGAGTTGATTCTCCTGCTTCTTATACCAATGTAAATGAAGACTTAGCGTCACTGTAACCACAATGAAGAAAGAACACAATTTCCACTGTACTGTGATCAGGTCTGAAGCGAAAGTGTGACAGTTCATGATGTACCATTTCAAAATGAGCAGAGGTCTCAAAAGGCATAGCTGGTAACAATTGTCGTAGCTCCCTCCCCCCGCCCCCTGCCCAAGAAAAAAAGGCAACAAAAAGTGTAACTGCAAAATCCAAAATGTGTTATAAGCGCCCGTAATTCATTTTTTATCTTGCTGTTTTTTAATTTTAACTTGCCTTACCGTAACTGAGGGTGCGTATGGGTTCTATTCCCTAGTGCTTTTAGGTCTTCACATGTCGTTGTGAATCATTTATCTTTGATTTAAATTTTACTTTTATCAACTCTGTTTCCCAGGGTGGGCATGTCATGGTCACGGGAACTCGACACAGATCAAATTGCAATGTTAATATCACCAAGGTGATACTGAAGGTTGCAGACCTGCATGCCCATGCTTAGGAAGAAACCTCTCATGCACTGATATTTAAATAAGCGGATGGATAGTCAGAGTACAGGTGACTGAATGCTGTGGAAGTTGGTGAGTCTGGGATAGCAAAAACTGAACAATATTAAATACAAAGCCAACTGCCCATAATGCATTGTTAATAAAGTTTTAATGCTGCCAAATGGTCTGGCTCATCATCACAACATTCAGTGGAGATGCTTGAAGACCAGACTCAAATTCTCTTGTTCAGCTGAAAATCAAAACAGGGCTGAAAGTCTTATAGTAGACCTTCCTGCAAGATGTCTTGTATTCCTCACTGTTTCACACTGTAAGTAGCTACAGAAAATACGACCTCATCACAGTAAAAAAATCTCATGCAACTCCGTCACAGTTTTTGCTTGTGGTCAGCTGCTCTTGCAGTGGAAGGTTAAGAGGCTGAGGCTGATGTACATACACAATTACAGCAACTCACGGCTGGTTTCCTCTAGCTGCTTCTTAAAAATGTTTAGTGTCTCTGGAAGGCATGAGTGAGGACTAGGTTGTAGGTGAGTGACAGAGAGAAAAAAAGGGCTGGAATAGTAAAAATTCCTCCCTCTTTTGCTGTCTAATAACTACTTGGCTCTAGTACTGCCCCTTTCTTCTGCTCAAAGCAGAGACCAGGAATTTTAAGTCAAACACAGCTATCTTAAACATAAGCAAAAAGTTTAAATCTAGGATCAGATACAATTATGGATGACAAATTCAAAGTGTTTGGGTTAGACACTCCCTATGTCTGTCTTCAGCCACTGATCCTGGATATTAGAAACGTTATAGAACATCTCCCTGCTCTCTGTTTCTCTTCATTTGTACTATTTAAAATTCCTTAGTATCTGACTTCTTGGAAGAGTTTCTGCATATTTCCTCTCAGCTCTATGAAGTTGTATAAATTGCTCTTTCCAATACTGAAGGTGCTCAGTAAGACATCTTATGTCCTCTATGTCACAACATGTGCAGGGGAAGTAGAAATTACCTGTGTATGACTGAACCCCATCTCTTGCACCATGGGCTCAGAGTGGCACACTGGCATCCTTCCTGCTGATTTTTGCTAATCCCTTTTTGAAGCAGATCATAAAGTTTCAGTGTTTTCATCTGCCGCTGTTGCATTTGGAGCAGGCATGTGGGTTAAGTTCACACTAATCAGGTTGGCCTGGAGGCCTGATGCAGTCACCCCCTGTCTTGTCTTTTATCACTTCCTCACCATGCTGAATGCTGTCTTCCATCTAGGCAGTCCACTGTGGTATTTCTGTGCCATCACTTGTAGGGCGTTCAGACCTCAGTGGGACTCCCTTCCATAAAAGCAATTTGTAGCCAATCGGTGATATTTGTCCCTGTTGTGTATCTAGAGGTAATGTGGGTCAGATTGGTTCAAGGATGGCTTCAGCTCAGAAAATCAAGAATCCAAGGCTTGCTGCCTTGGGATTCGGAGCTCAATAACACATTCACATAGGGCAGAGACTTGTCACCTGGTCATAATCAAGTAATCATCTGCTAATCACAGAGGTACCTGAACTCTGCTCCCAGCTCCTGCACAGTTCCCACACAAATCTTGGTTTTTCCACTACTCTAAGTGCTGCAGGCAAGGCCAGAGTTTCAGGTAATCTTATGCTGATAAACATGCTACTGCTACTTGGCTAACAGCATTATTCATAGGATCCATTCATCCTGGTGGATTCGGAAAGAACATTAAGATTTTGTTTTGACACGAGTCACCTCACCCATCTGTACAGCTTGGGCACCTCTACAGCCGGATGTGATAACAGATTAACAATGCACAGAAGCACTAGACTTCAGTATAGGGCAACGAACTGAAGGTAGTGAGAGAGGATGTACCTGAACAGGTATGAAAAGAAAATGTCAGGGCTCAGCTGGAAGAGGGGAGATGATGGCTGCTGATCTTTTCAGGACTTTGCGTGTGTCTTCCCATCATCTAGGAACGCTGTTATTATCCTTGATCTTTGCCCACAAAGCACCTGAGTGTCATTCCTAGCAGTTATGTATCCAGCTGAATAAAAGTTTGAATAAATGTGCCTTTAGAAGAAATTCCTGCTTCTTGACTATTCAGAACAGGGGAAGACTGACTTCCCATTCACAGTCACTAACATATGTTTTCAGTCAATCACCCACTCACAGTCCAGGTAGGAAGATGTGATTCAGACACAATAGGCTGTCTGCTGGGAAACCGATCTGTCAGCAAAGCTGCCTTTTTTCATTCTCTTTTTTCAACAGACTTACCTTTCTTCTCTGAAGGGACAAGAAGGAGGAAGAAACCTACACAGCAGGAAATGGTGCAAAACTAGTTTTATTCTTTTCTGGACAGTTTTAAGGAAAAGAGCAAAGGCATGTAGGATAGCTTCAGTTTGGGAATGTTGGGGAAAAAAGACTTGTCCCACTCTGGTACTACCTTATAACTATCTGGAACAAAGTGGGAAAGGGAAGGAAGGAGAAAAGTGAGTTTTTAAATTAACTACCTTCCTCAAGGCTCATGTGGAGTTAATCAAACAGGTGAATTTAAAAGCTCATAAGCAGTAGTTACATGAGGAAAGATAGTACTCATGTGGCTGCTGTAGGCATATGATCAGTCTTTTCACAAATGAGGAGGCATACAGAGAAAAGTAAGCAGCCATAAAGACATGAACATGTGCTGCAGAGTAATGTACATGGACTTAGTGACACAGAGCGGCGATGTGTAGATAGGACAACAGCTACCTGACAAAGGCTGTGAGGATACTTGGAAGACACATTCATTTCCCATGTAGGCAGCCCATCTGTATTGTAATCTGTAGGCATTAGTGTGACCATGGCCAGTCTGACCAGAATAGATACTTCTCACACTCCACTGAGGTCCTCTGATGGTAACAGAAACATTTATTTGGATGTCATTCCTTTCCACAGTGGATATTCTCCAAAATGTTAGTGAGGCAGGGGCTCCAGGCTACCAACACAAATCAGTGAAGAAGAAAATCTTTTCCTGTGTTTAACCTTACCACATACCTGTCTTTTTCTGATCAGGACATAGATAATAAATTACTCTCTGGTATGTCCCCAGCCACAAAACAGTCAGAGAAGATCAATAGATGGTCTGTCAAAGAGCTGAAATATTTTGGGTAGAAGTATTTCATGTCCTAGTTGATCTACAAGTAAATGTTTTGACCTATGTTAGAGCTGCTAGGTTGGTCGGTATGCTATGTCCTCTAGTTAATGGGTCAGATCTTAGTATTTGTAGGTCTACCTCACTAAACTAAACCTCACAGCTCTGCGCTTGGTAGATGAGACTTTATGCCATTTTATGCAGAAGAGAGCTCATTTTCAAAGGTACTGACCATTTCTCTATTGTTCTTATTCGTCAAAAATGTTTACCTTTGTTTATCACAAATTAACTTTCTGCTTCTAGAAAATTAAGCTGTGACTCTGCTCTCTTTGCATACCTTCTGTGTGCAATTTAGAACCAAGATCATTTCACCTGAAGTACTCACCTGTCCCTCTCCTATACCCCTGAAACTTGAGTTCTTCCTTGTCACGTTATTAGCAGTGCACTGCATTGCCCCTATATAGCTACAGTTTCAGCTTTGCTGTTTGCTCACACTCTTGTTTCTGATAAAGATAATAAACGTAAAAGGAATAATACAAACATACAGCCTCTTTGTCTGCTTCCCCGTTAGGTGGGAGCATCTCTGAGCTTATCTTTTGTAGATGATTTACTCAGAGGAGGATTTAGTTTAGCGATTCTATTTTTTTGTTTGTTTCTTCTTGGCTTGATCAAAGATGGGTTTTGCTACGTTATTTGTGGGGGAGGGATGAAACAAAGGAAAGAAGCTGTATTTTGCCTAATCCAACCTTACAGCTTTTTCCTGTGCATTGTAGATTGTGTGCTTAGGTCTGTGAGAAACAGGTGTGTCCATACACAGCAACAACCAACAGCTGCATCCGTATCTTCCTTCCGTTCAGGAAGCAGAACATGTAGCTGTCCCTGTGCTGTGCATCTGTGGGAGGGCAAATGGGATCATAGTAGTGTGAAAGGTCCTTTTTTTTTTTTTCCTTTAATGTGACTGGTTTTCATGCTCAGGAATTACAGAGGAGATTTCTTGCACTCAGGAGTTAGGGAGACCGAGCAGAACAGGTAGCCTTAGACCATGCAATGGACCTCGCAACTTGGTGGTAGCAATTGTTGCCTGAAGATTGATAGATATTCATTGTGAACTTTCATAGACTATTTAAATTTCAGGGGTTTGAGTTGGAAAGGTACAAAGGTCTTGGACTGGCAGTCAAGGAAGAGTGCACCTTGCTAGAAAAAAGGCATTTTGATGTAGTTGGTGACTTCTCAAACAAAAGTCGTGGTGAAAATAAAGACTAAGGTGAGTTATGTGTCCAGGGCTTGAGACAGAAACCGCAGGGATGGTGAAAGGCTAAGATAAGTTTGCAAAGTTAGCAGGACAGTTTGAAACAGCAGAAATGGTTTGCCAGAACTGAAGCAGTAACGATCAAGCGCTGGAATGGCAGATCGGGACTCACATGCATGAACAGAGCCTTGTAGCAGGCTCGATTTAGTCGTATTACAATGCAGCAACATTGTAAGGTTGAGGTAACTTTACAATACGAGTAATAGCAACAAGTATTACGTGGAGGAAAGGTATATGGGCAATTTTGAAGGGTGAGACTGAGCTGAAAAACAAGGGCTGCTGCAAAGAAGTTGCAGCATACACCTGAGGTATTGCCACATTACTTATGTGCCCTCATCTGTCTATAGCTAGCCCTATCCAGCTATAATTTGAACAAACCTTTTAACCTGCAGAAATAAATACTCCTGTCTATCCTTAAAAAAAAAAAAAAAAAAAAAAAAAAAAAGGTAGGTTGTAAACTATTTTGGAAGGGAATACAGTACTCAGTGAAAATAACACCGCAGCCAGGCTTCCCCAACCTCAGCATCAGTCTCAAAATGCTGATTTCCCTGCACGCACTTTTCTTTGAACTTGACTTTGTCCATAAACTGTTCTGGCAATGGCTGTGTGTGTTGTGTAGCTTTCCTGGAACTTACTGGCTGTTCATGTTTGCAAGGAGACAGCTGTTCTTTCAGAGATTAAGGATTAAGACAGATACATCTTTGTAGTGCTGTGTACTGTAAGCAACGTCAGCCACATGTCTCTGAAGGTATCATGAAGAGGCAATCAATTACCTGGAAAAATAGATGGATGTCCAAATACTGTTTGTTGTCGTTAGAGAGTTACTTTCTACTTTTACTCTGACTTTTTAGGTGTTTAATTTTCCTTTGTCTGCTGTGGCATAATGCCAGTAGTGTCACAGGAGAAGCAGGCTAGATGGGGAAGGCTGGCTGCTCAGAAATTAATTCCTTGTCATTCTAACTGCTTAGTATGTAAAACCAGATTTGGATGAATTTTAGGCAAACCCAAAACTCAATGCACCTTTGAAATAATAATAATAATAATAATGATGAAAACCTCCAATATCCTTACATTTTGTCTCTGCAAATAACACTCTACTGGATATGTGAATTCATCCAGTCTCCTGTCTTGAAGACCATTCTGAGTGTAACCACCAAGAAAGAAAAAGAATTGGTAGGGTGAACAAAAGGTTATAGAAAGGAGAAAAGAATGGCAATTAAAGGAAAGGAAAACGCAGATACTGCTTAGGAGGAGAGACTTCCTGCTGTTGAGATTCAACGAACTGGGGAATGTAAAAGCTTAAATGCTACAGTGGTTTCCCTCGTCTTTGTACTATAGATTTAGGATTGTTGCCACTTCCCTTTGTATTGTTAATGATTTGAATCCTATAAAACAAAACAGGACTAAACATTAGGAAATGCACTAAATAATTTAAATGTTCTGAATTTCTGTCATCTTTCACCTGAGGACTTTCAAGTGCTTCATAAGCAAAATACTTCATAAACATACTTTCTCTGAGGAAATTGTATCCTGTCTTAGTAACAGAGAAGCTAAGGTACTAGTAGAAGTTCAGACAATCTTGCACTGTGGGAGAGGTAGATGAAATAAATATATTTCTATAATGTTTTTCCTACAATGTTTGCAAGAACATACAAATAAAACTTGCTGCTGTCAAGCATTTTCCCTTTTCTGGTTTTCTTGTAATTTGATTTAGTTTGCTGTATAAGATGTAAACATCTTTCTGTGTTCTCCCAGGTTCTTTTTCTGTGAGTAACATTGTTAAATACATATGAGATTATATACGTCCCTACAGATGAGATAGCACTGGCCTAAATTTGTTCAATAAAGGAATCAATAGGAGTTTCATAGTTTTTAGCCCATAAAACCTTTTTATCAGTCTATGTAATGCTTAGTGTTACACATTAAAACATTGTTATGTAGTTTTCTAGTGAAGGAAAGGAAAAGGTACAGACCTTTGTTATTGTGACAGAGTATAGAAACAGGCTAATCCTTTTTCTTCAACAAAAAGAATGACCTCTGAAGAAGTAGTTAAAGTCTTCAGAGTTAAACAGGCTTTGTAATGATAAATATTGATTTCAGCCTTTCTTGTTCATTATTTCTGATATGTAAAGATGAAATAAAGGCACTCTTGTTCATAAGAAAAATCTAGAACATGCCTTAACCTTTCAGAAGATTAGCAGTGTTCCCTAAATGAACATAACAGTGGAAAGATGGGTGTTTTCTAGCAGAAACTGCACATTTTCTGTGTTCTTTTCTCTGCTTTGTCTCTGGGACTGCACAAGCTTCTCATCCCATTGCATCAGATGAGACTAGGTCAGCCAATTCTCTGTCATACAGCCTACGCCAGCCCAGCCCGGCTGGAGGAGATTGCATTTCATTGATTTGTCTGTTTGGCACACCATTTAGGGAGACGAGAGTGTGTTTTTGTTGTCTTTGCTGGAAGGATCTGCCACAGTGGGCTGTTCCCTCCCTCGTTCATTTACTCACCCGTTCTTATAAATGACTCTGATTCTGAGTGAACAGTACGTGGGTCAGAACAGTTGGTTTAGCATGTGACACTTCACTCCCTTCTTATAACTATTTTTATATATAACTTTCTCTTTTTCACTCTAGAGAAAACTATGTGTCGATTAGCTGGCATGTCTGAGCATCCTCTCAGTTTCACTTTTGCAAAGAGAAGTCACAATTAAGATAGCAAGTCTTTTTTTTAGGATTCTATTTGCTAAATTATCCCTAAGACACTTTAAAAGTACAAATGGTCAAAACCATGAATGTAAATACCTGAATCCCCTAGAAGTTTTTTTAATAAATTGAATTAATAGCTCCTTGTTCAGCTCTGTACAGAAATAAAGCTGTAAGTTCTATGTAAGCTCACTATGAATTCTTTCAAAAAAAAGGTGATATTAGTCTTGTATTTCTGTGTACCCAAGCTGGAATTCGATGTATGTGCTTCTCTTAGTTCTATGGGACAACTTAAATTGGTATTTGTTCTTTTTCTGAGCTCAACAGCTGCTGTGTTGTATCCAAGAAACAGCACTATTATGAGACTGTATGAGGTGATGTACTCCAGGTGATCCTGCTCTGGCCGGGGGGTTGGACTGGATCTCTAGAGGTCCCTTCCAACCCCTAACACTGTGAATCTGCAAAGTGCTTTGAGTTTTCTCTCAATATTAAATATATATGTAGAATCAACGCAATACCCTCAAATTAAAACACATACGTTATCAAAGTGTTTTCCTTAAGAAATAGTGGATAATTCCATCTGTAAAACTCTGCTGTTGTCTGTCTCCTTTTTTTATTTCATTTTTTCTTTCCATACTTGTCCCAGAATCCCTTTACTCCTTTTGTGTAAGGGAAGTATAATGCTTAACTGAGGTCAACTTCAGTTCAGGTTTACAAGAGACCCAGAAGAGAACTTCACTTACTCATGAAATCTGTTTTGTGGAAATTATTTTTTTAGCAACATGCAGCCACTAAATTAAACACAGCTCTTTGAGTCCAAGATGGCATCTTTCTGCTTGTGTTTAATGACACTTTTTTGTCTTTTTTGTATGTGATATCTGCCAAGTAAAACCATGGGGGAAAATCTTTGCAGATCTTACTCAAGCTCTTCCACTCAAGACTACCTGCATCTGTGCTCTCTCTGCTTTTCCTTATTGAGGATAGCATATGAACTTGTTAGGTGCAGAATTTTGTATAAATAAGAAGCCTTTTAAGATTCCAAGTCACTTGCATTATCTTTAAATTTCCAAGTCTAATAAACAAAATCAGGGAATAAAAATAATTAAAATAATTTAACCTTTAGTTTACCTGTAAGGTTTGATTTAACATTTCAGCCTGTCACCCCTGACCTTTTCTTACAATTTACTTTTACAGCATTTATTTCTTTTAAGCCCTGAAGACCCATTCAGTTGATGATCCCGTTAACAATAGTGAGGATTGATCTGGGGTCAGGATGTCAGCGTTTGGCCAGCTGACATTTTCAGAACTCGCCCAATGTATAAGAAAAGTGAGATCTAACTAATTCTTTTGCAGTTACGCTGTCTCTGAATTAATGATTTCAACACTGGTTTTGTCAGTAAATTCAGTATATATATTGTAGAAAAAAAATACTGCAATGTTTAGTAGACGATTCCTTTTCGAGTCAGAGAGCTGCTTCCCACAAGTATGTAACTCACCAACTGTACACTGTCAAGCATGGATAGTTCTACTGAATAAAACAAAACCAACTTCTGGTATTCAGTCATACTTCCTGAGATAGGAGCAGCATAATTCAGGAAAAGAGTGCAATGAAGAGCAAAAAGTAAGGTGGTAATTAGGATAATATAACTTGGATGTCTGCTGCCTTTCCAACTTTTGTGCCTGGAGACAGTGCCTGAAAGCTGATGGTGTAGAACAGTTGTACCACGTTCCCTGTTGTCCACAGGCAGTTTTGAATTGGCCGTAGGAGCTTTGTAGCAGTCAAAAATACAAACTGTTTACAAACAGCTCCTTTTAAAGCTTTGGACACTGAAATGACTCACCCAGTGGACTGAGACTAATACTTTGTAGGTGTCCAGCAGCTGTTGGTTTTTGTTCTCCTGTTGACGTAGTTGATTTGAAAAAGCTAGAGTATAGTAACTACCTCTTGTTAGGGAATAAATGCAAAGGGAGTGGTATAGGTACACTCATGAATAAGCAGTCCTTAGGCATAGACAAATCCAAAGAGAACAATCTGGGTGTTGACATTTTTAATTCACATGGCTTTGCACTTAAATCTAAATCCTGTGAAAGAACAGGAGCGGATCCCTTCTAAACCTGTGTAGGTTCTATTTGGAATGTTGTAAAACCTCAACACAGGGAAGATGGTTATTCAAATATTTAAAAGCTGCATTTGAGAACATGCCAAATGTCTTCCATCTCAGAGCTTACACTATGGCTGAGGGCACTATATAAACCAAAGGAAATCCTAGGAAATGAAAGAGTGAAAACCATAGAGAGAAAAGATAAGTCGTATGTTGAAAGGTAAGTGTGAGTAATCTGGAATATATTTTATCAAAAATTGCTTTTTAAATGGTAATTTCTCTTGCTGAAGAAGAAATTATTAAACCAAAAAAAAAAAAAAAAAAGCCCAATCCCAATGCAATTCAATTTGAATTTATCACTATATTATTTTAATATATTTATTCAGGGTTAACAACTCATTAAGCACCAAATTGCTCACTCTTAATGAGTCCCTGATGGTGAAAACGAGCTGCCTATAACTGTACAGTAAAATAACAACAGTGGTATGGCAGAAGGCTGTAATAATCAAGTAAATGCTGTTGAATATTTGGTGTATGTATGCCAGACTGGTTTTGAGAAGTGGTTTCATTTTCATAGTTGAGTTGGTACATTGGCTATAAGGCTGTTTTTTGTTTTCAGGAAAGGCATTTAATTTTATTTTGGCTTTTAAAAGAGGTCAAGGGGACAGATACTTTGTATATACAAATTGTTAGGCTGTTTTCCTCATTAAGCTCCAGGAAATTGGCGGTGGTTGGGGAAGTAATGCCAAGGAATCTGTTCTCTAAAGTCCTTCTTCTGTATGGACTTTTATTATCTCTTTGAATAAACTGAGATTTTTCCGATTTCAGTGTTTCTCCTGGTCTTCCATACCTAATATTGCAATGTCTACATGACACAGTCAGTAGTAAGGTTAAATTATGCCAGGTGTCTAACTAAAATATTATAAGACTTAGTCCCTAGCCCTGACAACTTAGCAGTGCCCAGTCTGACAAATGAATTTAACAAGTAGGAGGAGGAAGGAGTAGTTAAAACAATCATTCTGTTAAATACTCACATGTGTATAGCTCTTAAGTTCTGAATGATTAAATATTGAATTAATAAAGGACCATTATGATAAAAACAGAGCTACCAGAACAGAGTGTAATGGTTTACACTAATGCTTGTTGTCCCATCAACTTTCTCCTAGAGTTTTCTTCTACAGGTGTTCTTAAACAACAATATCTATAAATTCCAGGAAGGCCAATGGGCCTCTGTAAGATGTTTATCTCCCTCACAATGGTAATTCCATGCTGCAAATAGGTTGGATTTGCTTAACCTTCTGATGCTTGCTGCCAGGATGACAAAGGTGTTTCTCAGTGCGTGACACTCATCCACAGGTTAGATAGCTGGGTGGCACGTTCTCCTAACTGGGCAGGCCCTTGCTGCTAAGGTGACATGACCCCTTCCTCAGCTGCCTCTTTTCACACCTCTGCTTAGTTTGTCCTTCAGACTGTTTTGCACTCTGTAGGCAGAGGGATACAGGGCCAGTGCTCCTGAGGTTAAGCACTACAAGAGAGCTGAAAGCTGGGGGAAAATAGCTTATTGTCACATGTTGCTTCTCTTGTCTTCTGCCTGGTATCAATTCTGACTTCATTTGCACAAAGGTGCCCACTTGGCTTCAGTAATTGTGTTGATCATTGAACAGTGTTATAACTGGTTGAGGTAGGCTCCTGAAAGCAGCAAACTTACGTAGCAATAAAGTGAGGCAGACAAAACTGAGTAACATCATCAAAATCTGCTGAATGCAGAAGAGACTCTAGGCCTTTACACAGAGTATCTTCTGTTTACTCTTCAAGGTAGCTACAGCTAACTTGATACCTTATTTTATGGATTCATCGTGCTTGTGTCCAACACTGAAGCATTAACAAGAAGTCTGTCTTCAGTATCTTTCTTAGGAGAGTCCACCATATAGTTGCCATCCCCTGCTCTTGTGCAAAAGCTGATTTCCTAAATCCTGACTATGATAACTTTGGCTCTGACTGTATGTCTAGTGGAGACCTTGTTGCCTAATAAACAAAAAGATAAACCTTATACTCTGCTCAGAAAGCACTGGCAACAGCAGAAGAAGAATGCTCAACTGACAAGCTGGTGGATTTTTTTTCCTCCTTTCAAAGCAGCCCATACGTTTCTAGCTGTGGTTTCTATGGTAGATAGAATTGCTGCATGATCTTGGTATTTGTTTGTGACAGGTAACTGTTGTTTTGGGAGTTTTATTTCTTGTATTAATGAAATAAGTGAAAGTCTCCATTCCGCAACCTGTCTCCTTTCACTTCCTTCTCAAGAGGGCTCCCTTGACCCCGATGGATTGTCAGCTGCTAATGTAACGCTCACTTTGTATAGAAGAAATTATTGGTCTAATGTAAAATGAGTTTCCTGGCACATCATCAGTATAAAATTCTTAAAGGAGGAAAGGGAAAAATGTGGCCTCATTTTTTTTTAAGGTTGTCTTCTTAGTATATTGATTGTTTTGCAGCATTAGCATCCTCCACAGAGGGGAAGGTCAATACCATTATAACTCCCACTGCTCTCACCCACTCTTTAGAACAAAATTGAATCCAACGTATTATTGAAATAAGAAGAGCATGTGCACACAATTATATTTTTCACTTTTTAAGTTACATTGAACAATGGACACCTGGCATATCAGCCATCAAACAGAAAATTAACTGTACTAATAACAGTGCAGATTCAATGCTGATTTAATTCTGACTTCAGAAGTTAATCATCTCCAACACGATGGATGGTTATTTAATGAGAAGGATTCATGGGTTCTAGAAACCACGCTACAAGCTAACAAATCAAATGTGATGCCATCATCTCCTTACTGAATCACTGTTTCAGCACCGCAGAATGGCTGGACAGCCTCATTGCTCAATACAGCCAGGAAGTGGGGGATTGCAGCAGGAATCAAACTCTTCAAGCTGCTGGGCATGTGAATGTGCAATTCTGAGCTAATATTGCACACAAATAATTAATGTCATAATAGGCAAAATAATGGCGGAAACCAAACTCTATGAACCTTTCCCAGAAATAATTACTCATTGGTAATTTTCCATGTCCAAATATTAATTGGAAACTTTTAGGAGGTTTTGAGGGTTGGGTGTTCTTTGTCTTTTTTGGGGTTTGGGGGTTTTTGGTGGGTTATTTTTGTAGATCTTCTTGTTATGGCTTTATTTTTTTTCTTAGTATTTTAAGTTAATTTAGTGCTATTGATGGCTGTGAAAAGGCTAATAATGGTCTCTGTTAATTTGATTAGCCCTTATCACAGGTGTGATCTATGGAAAATCTCTTGTACCCTTGATTTTTTAGACCTCATTGGGTGGCTTCTTGGTGGGGGTCTATGAGACAGACAGTGTCTGGAGGTTAGGGGTTTTTTTAGTGAAAGAGTCAAAAGCAAGGGGGAAAGGGCTCACTTCATTAATTCTGTAAGATGGGCATATCTGCCCACTGGCAACTGAACTGCATTACACCTACTGGTTTCATGCAGTCCATGGGACATCTGGTAGATAGTGGTGGCTTTCAGACTCTTTTTATGTAGATCAAATTGGAACTGGTAAACTAGGGGCTAGAAGTTTCAATGCTTTTCCTTATGGGCGTGTAATACTTTGCTCCTTTCAGCAATTTATCTCCAGAAAAAATACGTTCGTTGTTGTAGGATCTTGTATGAATAAATCTGTTTCACTCCAGAGAAGGTACTACATGGTTTATCCTTTGTTGTTCAATATTCTGTAGTTAAAGAGAAGATATCAGAGGTAAATTTACTAAGGTAGCAGTATGTGTTACATTATCATGTTGTCTTTCAGTACCTGGAGAACATTAATTAGGAAAGTCCATCAGAGTGGTGATAAATGGCTTCCATTAGCTTTTGTGCATCCAAGTTATTCCTCTGGGAGACTCAGTCTTCATTCCTTCCTATTCAGAGGAACAAAGAAAGTGGTCAATTTGTTTGTGGCTAAAATTCCACTGAAAGTGGAGGATGCAGTTACTGTTATTTTGCTGCTACTAGGGAATGCTGAACTGCTGGTGGGAGATAGAGGCTTAGATGCCATAGCTGTGTACCTGCCATCTCATATCAGTAATTGCTGCTTGATCTTGTCTTGCTGCTAGTTCTTGTTTGCAAAGGCACTCTCATCCTGACAAAGATAACTTGAATTTCTTTGTACATTCTTTCACTTCTAGCATAATCAATGTTCTTTCAATGTTAGTTACCTGAAACCTTTTGCAGCACTGATCTGTGACTCAGAATTGCTGTAAACTCTTAGGAACGGCAAGTAATTGTGCTCAAGAAACAATCATTGTACGGCTGTGATAATCTAAAAGGGAATCACATTTTGGCAAATACATTTGCAGCTGATCTTGAGAGATACAGGTTTGGTCTGAGGAAAGAAGAGACCTAAGGAGTTGACCAGCAAGGTCAAACCCACATTTTTCACATTTTGCTAAAGCTGATGGGAATGTAAAGATAACATCTTCATAAGTAAATAAATACTCTTTGGTTTATCAAGCTTTGAGGCATAGCAAGGGTGGGGGAGAGGTATACCATTTCTAGATGAAGTTGTGACATCACCACTTTAAGGTCTTGTTCTCAGTCTTGTATACTTTCAGTGATTTTTAGCATTAGGGAGTGAAATTTCAGTGACGAATTATTTTTTTAAAATCCAGTCAAAATAACTCAGCCATGCTTGAGAGTGAAGCTGAGGAAAACTAGTTGTTCATTTTCATTTGTTTTGCAAGTGGAAGCCACGCATGGCAGTTTTGTGGGAGGTAGCGTGTGGGGAAGAGGTATTTGAACTTTCAGTCCTCCTGTGCATGAGGCTGTGGCTGAAAGCGTGCGTCTGTTAAGGCAGTTAGTGATGCTGCTAAAGAATCCAGTGACAGAATCAAGAAAGAAAAAAAATGCAGAATAGAAAAATTCTGGCCTGCCTCTCTTTGGTGGAAATATTTCCTTCTCCTGTAACATTCTGGTTTTCCTTCTAGCCATAGACCATGACAGAAGAAAGTAGATAATTTAGGAAAGTCTTGTTTATGAGCATGGATGAGCAAGCTTGGTTTTGACAGTTTAGGATGATTATTATAAAATACGGAAGGTATATGAAGAGTTTTGAGAACTCCTCAGTTAACTCCTCAAGCAGGACTTTACTGCAGAGAGCAAAAAGACACAGCACGTTCCTCCTGTCTCAATGCAAGCTGAAGGCCAAATTATTATTAAAAGGACTGTATGTCATGCAACTGTCTTCCTCTCTCTGGGGACTCACTGTGGCTCCATTAGTAGTCTTTCCTCTGTGCTGCACTACCAGGGACCTTCTCAGCAAGATGCGAAATTCCTAATCTGTAGTGGAAAAAACTCCAGGCAAACCAAGCACATGCGCTATGAAAACATGAATACATTCAAACTCAGAGATTTAGTATTGCTGATGTACAGTAACAAAAGACTAGGGAGGAAAGAGAGGAAGGTGTCCAGGTGTGAAGAAGTAGTAAGGACTAAAATAAAAGTACTCTGTGAAGGCCTAGAAGTAGGGTTAGAGGGTTGGAAAAAGCCAAATCCATTAATAAAGACAGGTGAATCTAATGATGGTATGAAAGAAGTTTATATATGCAGGCAAAATAATTTCCATTACAAATATCTAGCAGCTCCTCTGACCACTGTGTTATCCCTTACAGAATCCAGGTTAGATCACTCACACTCTTCCAAATTAGTCTTTAATGGACCAGCTGAGGTTACAGAAGCTCTCTCTGGCTGGAATAATGACACACTAACCTTGCCTTGCACAAGCAGTGAGTTGGCTCCTGTCTTCATGGTGCATCGGTTACCCTATGTAGAACTTCCCAGTGAGGATATATTTACCCCTGCTAAGGAATATCCTTGGGTGGCAGTTATTTGAATTGATAAATGTTTCTTGGTCGCTTAAACATGCGAGCTGTTTGCAGGCTGGCAGCTGTAGCATATCACTCAGTGTGGCAGTCCTTTCAGGCAGACACAGAGCTTAAGCTCCCAGCACACTCCCAACTCGTCTTCCCGTGTCATAGTTGATGACTTCCATCCCAGCTAAAAACTATCCTGTCTCTGCTATTCCCAAGTCTGCCACCACAGCACTGCTCAGCAGGGGCACCATTCATTCAGGTCCAACTGAAACCAGTAGGAAATATCCAGCTGGCTTCCTGAATGTCACGCATGAGTTCAGCGAGCTGAGGACATGCAAATATAGAACAGACATTGGTGATGTGTGTTCAGGCAGTGCTGTTGAGGCCTGTGCTGTACCTCCTTCAGACTGAACATCCTGGGTGCATGTGTGGAAGCAGCTGTGGCATGGAAGATGCTTCAGAGAGCAGCTGGCTTGGTTGCTTGCTTCCACCTTGCTCCGAGAACAGCAGTTCCTTCTGGAGAGCAGTGCCCACACTGGCCCTGTGTTGCCAGGGTTGGTCTCGGTGCGTTTGTGTCTGCAGCCGTGCACCACAGTAGCCTTGTTCTGTGGCAGGTGGACTGTGATGGTGGGGGAAGGGTGCCATGTGTGCACCATCTTTATTGCTGGCAGGCATGAACAAGAAGGATAGGATGCCAGCTATTACATCAAACCTTGGAACAAGAGGTGTGCGGGAGAAACGTGCTCTGGAGTTCTTGCTGGCAGATCGTGCTGAACTGATGGAAGAATTGCCTAATTTGGGTAGTAAAAATGCCTTGAACTCTGAGCTGAAGCTTTGTAACAGTTTTATGCTGTAGAAGTAGTTAACGAGACTTTCTTTGTTTGAGCCTTGGAAAAGCTCCAAGACCCACTCAAGAGAGAAATTAGCAAATGTCTTTTTGTTACCTGAAGCGAAATTGTCTTGCTGAAATGCAGAGACGTACTCTCTCCATCATCACCACCTAATCTAAACCAAAGTGGTTGTGGTGGGGGAATGAGAAAGAGTGGGAGTATTGGGAAGAAAGATGGAGGTAAATTAAGGCTAATTGAAGAGGGAGGAGGAGAAGTAGTTTGAAAATTATCCAAAGCTTTTCTAAGCAATGGGTCCTATGGCTGCAAACATCAGGCAAATCTCCATGCCAGTCATTCTGGAAATCTATTTCTAATGCAAAAAGTGATTAATGGAAGATTTGATGCTACCAAAATATAAGGAAAACTAAACAGGAGCCCTAATACAAACATTTTTGGCAATGTGCTGGTTTTGGTTGGGATAGAGTTAATTTTCCTTACAGTATGAGGCTATGTTTGGGATTTGTGCTGAGAACAATATACATCCAAATATCTGAATGTATATATCCAAATGGATATTCCATGCCATAAGACATCAGTATATAAGTTGGGGGGAGTGAGCTGAGGGGCTCAGCTAGATCTTGCTCGCTCTCGGGGCTCTGGCTGTGCTGACTCTCGGGCTCTGTGTTGCGCTCACTCTGGCTCTCCTTACTCGGGGACTGGCTGGGCATCAGTCAGTGGGTGGTGGGCGGTTGTATTGTTTGTTTTCCATTACTTTCATTGGATATTATTAGTAGTATTGTTAGTATTATTAATATCATAATTGAAAAGAAGTGAAATTAAGTAATGAAGTTGGTCTTATCTGAACCTACGAGTTGCTTTGTCTTTTCCTCTCATTCTTCTCCCCACCCCACTGAGGGAGGGGGAAGGTGAGCGAGCATCTGTGTAGTGCTTAGTTGCTGGTTGGGGTTAAACAGTGACAGTCCTTGATACGTCTTCTAGACCGGCTTAGAAATAGGGTGTGTAGTCATAAAGAGATGGAGTTTTCACTGATAAATCTAATTTTTAGTGTTTATTTTGATGGCCTAGTGTAGTATGGAAGCTCTCTACCTTTTTAGCTTAAGGAACCCCCTGAGGTTTAATGGACTGAGGTTCAAGGACTGTGAGCCAGTATTCCTGTAATGGCCCATCTTCGCCACTGTTTTGCAGTATGTTCTTCTGTGAATCTGTCACAGCTGTCATCTCTGGCTTTAGTTTCCCCATCTGGAAGTGTAAATTTAGCCCGTGAGAGGTGTGGTATGGGAAGTAGTTATTTGAAGGTATAACATACAAACCTGTGAAAAACCAATGAGCTGGGGAAATGATATATATGATTTGATCTTTCAGAATAATGGACTACCTACATCTGCTCATTTCTTACTTCTGAGATTCTGTTCTGACCTGTAAGTGCAGGACTGGTCCTCACTAGCACAGCCTTCGTGTCAGTGGCAGCAGTAAACTAAGAATGCAGATCTGTGGTGAGGCTTTAGTTCTGTTTGATGTATCTGACCCTTCCTCACTCTCACAGAAGCAGTCATGTTGAAGGCTAATTAAACATGGGTGAGCATATTTGATCCTTCACATTGTTTCTTGTCAGTGCGTCTGCTAAAAATCACGGGTTACACCAGCTCATCAAGCAGGAGGCCAAAAGGCAGAAAGAGACATCAGTAGATTATGTATGAATCAGTGGCAGGCAGGGAGAAGGGAAAGGTTAAGGAGGGGACATTATAATGCTTCAGTGCTACTTGGTGAATTACTGCAGTGCAACCTTTCTAAGGAAAGGTGACACAGAAGCATAACTGTTCAATGTGCCAGTGAACAATGAGTTGGTAATTAAACACAAGATTTAGGAATTAGAAGATTTGTTTATAGTTTTAAGCATATTGCTTGGAAAGGTCTTAATTTTATTTTTTTTATTTTTTGCTGCTGTTTTCCTCTCTGCAAAACAGACCTGATACCTCCTACAAAATACAATTAAAAGGCTCATGAATATTCAGAGAGTGCTTTGAGGTGCTTGACAATTTGATCTGTAAATATAAGGAATTGCTACACTTCTCTTGAACTTTTGACAGCCAAACAGGAAAAGCTCAGAGAATTTGGGAGCCACCTGCTCTCAGGAGAAAGGTCAATAATTTCATATTTCTGTGAGCCTTACAAAGCACACCCCAAGAAGTAATAAACAAAAACCTGAGAATGACTAGAGTAAATCACATGTGAGCAAGTCACCTCTGAAGTCACAGTGGGCTCTGTCCTCCTTTATTTTCCAGTTCCAGGTGCTCATAATAGCAGTAACAGTCCCAACTCCTGTACTTCTAAGTCAGTGTGAACTTTGCTGCTAGCTACAGTGGGAATGATACAAAGCCACAGTTAAGGATGGAAAGCCTGTGGTGTTTATTGTGTTTCTGATTCCCAGTTCCTGCTTCTAGTTTCATTATATGGTTAGTGACACTGAACTTCTCAGGGGTCTGTCTGTGTGTAGTGCATGTAGGAGACCTAAATGGCTGAGGCCGACAACAGAATGTATGCAGTGTGTTTAGAAAACTGTCACCATGAATGTTACCATTTTTGAAAAGCTTTCCTACAGAGTTATTCCTATCAGCCAAATCTGAGAAGACCATGAGAAAAGATAACAGCCTAAAATCTAGAAATCTGGTAGAAACTGGCGTTCCCAAGGGAGGGATAAGTGATTGCAGTTTTCTTGCACCTTTCTCAGAACAGAATGGTCTAAAAGTGATGAAATAGGAACTTTAACTACCACCATGAATTGGTGTAGCTTGTACCCTCAGAGCTAAATTTTCACTAATGCTTGTGTACACCTGTCCTGGGAGCAAATAATTCAGTAGTAACATGTATCCAACCCTGTCCATCCATAGACATACTACAAGTAGTTGCATTTAACTTTCATTAAAAAAAAAAATATTTTGGCAAAAGCTCTGATGTTTTGTTCTAGAGGCAACATTTATATACAGTTCCATATCTGCATGTGCCCCCCCATGCTTCATTGTCCCTTGTCTATGTGTATGGTATTTATGCAATCACTAATTAATTCTCCCATAACTAGTTTTAGTGACAATCTTAGATGCTTTGTAAGTTGTGTCTCATAATCTGACCAGCTCTCTTTGTCTTATGTCACTGAATGAATCCTTTATGAAACTTTCAAACTCACCTTTCAGAGTTGCTCATATTTTTTCACATGGAAGAAATGCAGTGAAGCTCTTTGAAATAAATATTTCACTCCAGCACAAGCCACAGAGAGAAAGCGCGTATACAAGATCCGGCTGCGGAAGGACGGCTACTCACTTATTTATGAGTGTAAACAGAAAGACCAATAAATGCAGAGACCTTTAGAAAACTTTAGAGCACAGAGTGGCCAAAGATAGTCTTTCACAGATGTGTTTTCCAGTCTAGGCATCTTTCCTTCACTAGAGACCTGAATCCTTCCTAGTTACGTCATCCACTTATGTCCAAAACTGCTACAAACATCTTGGATAAACCTTAAACAGACTTTTTTTCCCCATTGCTTTCTAGTTTCTCTAGAAATGACTCTTAGTGTTTTATCACTTGTTTGCAACACAAATTAGTCATTTAGAGGTGGGGTTTTTTTTAATTCTCTGTCTTTTGTTCACTTGAATTTTAAAACATTTAAGTGAAAATTCCAGTGCCTGTACTATGTATGCTGTTCCAAAACCTTTCAATAGTAAGATCCTTTATGATTTACAGGGAATCTGGAATTACATCAAGGCATTGCTGCTTGGAAGGTCTTGAGTTTACATTCCTTGTGTATATTGTGATCACCTTCTATTGTTACTCTTGGCACTTTTATTGTTCAGATGTATATTTATTGATGTGCCTGGGTCAAGGCATTTGGTTTGATTTAATTATGTCAATGTATAAAGGGTGTATAATTCTGAACTACAAGCTGCAAATATCTTAACTCCCTTGTTTTCTTTTGTAGTCCTCTGAAATCCATCTTGTAACACATTGTCACACATTCTGTAATGCCCAGAATCCGCTTCCTGGGACAATGAGAATATGTGCTTTTCAGTCTTGGAAAATGTTCATATTAGAGCAGTTGTGAATTATGTAGTCTGTTGATATGCCAACGATGTTTTATCAAAACTGGAACTATTTTGTGGTAAGGACTAAAGGACAGATGCAGCTGGTTAATTCTGTGGAACACAGTATTGTTTCATGCAAGCAAGCCCACAACTCTACCAAATCACGTCTGTCTCTCCTCCTATCTCTCTTCAGTTCTTTTCTGCTTTATTACAGGGATTGCACAAAAAAATTAATTATCAGTCTCATCACATATTGCATTACTGGTGATGGTCAATATTGAATTATGGGGGATGTTAGCACAATTTTCAGCAGTCTAATTGCTTCTCCTGTACCCACTGAAGCGTTACATTAGATAGCAACAGTGACCAGGTTGCATTCAATTTCCATAATACATTGGCAGGATTTCATTACTGAAGTCTCTAGGATTTAGGGCTTTATCTCCATCTACATGTTGTGTCTGAATCATTTGGTGCAAGGCAAAGTCCTAATAAGGACTGTGGTGCATGATGAGCTTCAGAAAAAAAACTGATAGAATAAGGCTATGACTAGGGCAACGTGATACATCAAATGAGTAATATATAGACAGCATCTCAAGTAATAAGTCACCCTTTGTCAGTAAGGGTACTAGAACCGTAAATGAAGTGTGAAGCACCCCATCACCAGCATGGTGTAAGGACAGGAATAGGTGATAATTAGTTGGGAATGGGGTGTGGGCTAAATTGGCAGGTACTGGTTTAGGTCAAAGAAAGCGATAAAACCTAGCTCTTCTGCTTGGTCTTTTTGACATTATTGTCAGACATAATGATAAATTCTTGTCTCAATGGCTAACCAACACTGAAACTGGTCAGTTTTCTTGTGTTTTTCCTTTGGCAAGCATCAAGGCACTACAGCAGTTAGTTTGACTCCCGTAGATAGTCATCTTTTCAGATTAAATATTGTACATAACATACCATTTTCCTGTAATAGAACAGAATTATATTTTTTAAGCAGTAAAAGCAAGCAGAGGTCCTTACTATCTCAGTCTACGAAAAGATGTTCGTAGTCGTGGGCATGGAGCACCATATTTGCACAAATTTTATCCATCCCTAAAAATGGTATTTCACTTCCATCTGAGGATGGATTCTTGCCATAAATCTGCTGTAGAGCTGTGATGATTTTGGCTGGGTTGCAGCAACTAGTCAGACAAAGACGGCTACTTTGATGTGATAAAATTGCTCCTAGTTGTAAAGTGTTATGGAATCCTTTGAACTCAAAAGAGATAATGAAATAGAGTGGGTGAAACTGTGGATGTATCTAGTCCAACCTCATAATCTGAGCAGGGCTGAATTCACCAACACTGAATCAAGTCTGCTCTGACTTTATCTAGCTAAGTCTTAGAAACCTCCAGGTGACATTTGCTTATGAGAACACTGGGCCCCTCACCATGCTGTAAAACACCTGCTCCTCAATGATTCCCATTTGTGACACATTCTCCTGCAAGTGGTATGCGTTGGGGGCAGGATTAGAAGCGATGTTTACTGCTGCAAGAAGTGTATACTGATTATACACTGAGAAGTATATACTGAGAATACATGCATACTGCTGTTCACTTTTGAGTGTGATTTGGGTATTACTACCAACTCTTTACTTCATAAATGTGCAAACTTGCTGCTATAAAATTGCGTTTGTATGTTACAGTAACATGTAAAAAGACTCAGTCAAAAATGACAGTAAAGATCGTCTTAGTAATATGCAGTCGCCACCTTCCTGTTACCATTTCCTTATGTAGTGTCACTCAAGAATTTTCCTGAGCCTTTCACTCCAAGCATGTCAGGCCCTGATCAAAAAGAGATTGTGCTCAGTTGTGTAGCTTTGCACAGCATGAAACAGGTGCAGTTCTCACTGCAGCCAATAGAAGGGAGTGAGCCATGTACATAAATACTTAATTAAATATTCTTGTTATTTCTATCTAGTGTTCATAAACAGGAAATTGATAATAAATTTCATTAATAAGTATGAAAGCAGGAAGGGGGAAAAAAAACCCCACACACTCCTCACCAAAAAAAACTCCAAAAAACAAACAACCCTAAAAACCCCAAACCCCTAAACAAACAAAAACCCACCAAAAAATCCCACACACAAATCAAAAAAACCTAAGTGTCACACAGTTAAGGACTGAAGGAAGCAAGCAGAAGCTTGATGCCTTCCTCTTTGGGAAGAGATCCTGTATCTCAGAAAAACAGGAGTTAACAGATCACATAGCTTGTTCTGCTCCCTGCATTTCCAATAAGCATCTCTTGAAACACTCAGTTGTCAGTGCTTGACCAGGAACTACAATTACTTGTACACTATCTGTTTTCATACTCACCTGAAGGAGATTTCAGAGATCTACTTTAAAGAAAAACCATCAAATACAAGTCCTATCTAGCTGGCTTGTTCATTTTTTAAAATAAAGTACTTTATTTATGTAGTGTATATTTTCTTCCAAATACTATTGAAATACATATTGTTGAAGAGAAAGTGAGCCACAGACTAGCTTTTAGCAATCAATCAGCTGTCTTTACAGCCTGAAAAGTTTTTACAATGTAATGTAGATATGGCAAAGAAAAATGCAGTTGTCTGCTGGAGCTGTGACAATATCAGGGCAAAGTTGCAAAGAGGGAGAGAGATGTGTATGACAACCATAATGAGCTTATTTCCTCAGGTTCTAGAAGAAAACTAAACAAAAGACCAGTAAGTACTGATATTTCTAAGGATTTAAAACATTAATTCTCCATGCTGTTAAAGGGTTAAAGAGAACTAGTTTTACAACTGTTTCCTTACCAGTTCTTTGGCTCCCATTGTGTCCTTTGCCTCTAGGATTAGTATTTTGCGCATCAGGATAGGAGTTTTAATGGTGAATGAAACTAGAAAGAAAAAGAAGTTATGCAGAGTGACAGCTACACCACAAATGCAGACAATAACAGTTAATGCCAACTCTCCTGGCAAGTTGATACCTGTATTCTTGAGGTTTGTGGTGTAGGGTACTAGTACTCAGAGATTATTAAGGAATTTTTCACCCTTTTTATAAGACAAAAGCCAAAGTCTGAAGTGTTAAATTTCATAGTCCTCTCACCACTGCTGTTGTTGACAATGCCACAAAACCATAATTATTTCAATGAAAGTAGTCCTTTATCTATCTCCCAGTAATGTTAATGGGAAGGCAACAGAGTGCTGGAGTCTTGCAGCTCTGGCTTGTACTTTCTTCTAACTAATATCCAAGCTGCTAAGAAAGTAGTTTGACTAAACTTTAGTCACGTTACCTTTGAGGGAGTCTGATTGCACATGTGGAGACAGAGTTGAGTAGCCTGACAACACTGGAAAATTAGAGGAATTGTGTAATAGGCAAGGAAAATGCTGCAGTGATACTGATTTCTTCCAAATCCACATTTTCTCATGCTGGTTTAGAACAGAATAGAACATACTATTTTTGGTTGGAAGGGACCTACCATGATCAGTCATTTAGTGCAACTGCCTGACCACATCAGGGTTGTCCAAAAGTTAGAGCATATTAGGAAGGGCATTGTCCAAATGCCTTTTAAGCACTGACAGGCAAGGGGCATCCACCACCTCTCTAGCAAGTCTGTTCCAGTGTTTGACCATCCTCTCGGTAAAGAAATGCTTCCTAATGTCCAGTCTGAACCTTCCCTGATGCGGCTTTGAACCATTCCCACATGCCCTGTCACTGGATACCAGGGAGAGGAGATCACCACCTCCTTCTCTGCTTCCTCTCCTTGGGAAGCTGTAGAGAGCAATGAGGTTGCCCCTCAGCCTCCTTTTCTCCAAACTAGACAAGCCCAAAGTCCTCAGCCCTTCCTCATAGGAGGGGCATTCCAGCCTGTCACCAGCTTTATTGCCCTCCTCCAGACATGTTCAAGTATCTTAACATCCTTCTCAATTTGTGGGGCACAGGCCTGCACACAGTACTTGAGGTGAGGCCATGCCGCTGCTGAATACAGTAGGTTAATCACCTCTTTTGACCTGCTGGTTATGCTGTGTTTGATGCATGCCGGGATGCAGTTAACCCTCTTGACTGCCAGGGGATTAAGCCTGCTGTCAACCAGCACCCACAGATCACTTTCTGCACGGCTGCTCTCCAGCCACTCCTCTCCCAGTTTACACTTGTGCCTGGCATTACTCTGTCCCATGTGCAGAGTCTCACATTTGGACTTGTTAAATTTCACCCCATTAATCATTGCCCAATGCTCCAATCTATCTAGATCCTTCTGCAAAGCCTCTTGTCTCTCAAGAGAGTCAACAGCACCTTGCAGTATGGTATCATCAGCAAACCTGCTAATGAGCATTCAACTCCTGCATCCAGATCATTAATAAAAATATTGAACAAGACTGGCTCTAGGATTGAGTGCTGAGGAACACCTCTGGTGACTGGTCACCAGCCAGATATAGCTCCATTCACTACAATCCTTTGGGCCCTGCTGTTAAGCCAGTGCTTTACCCAGTGCACCATGGAAAAAAAAAAAAAAACCAACCTTAAGACCACATAAGTTTTGAAAGTGATAGATGAGAAAATGAACAGTCATAGGTACTTAATCTTGCCATGTTACAAAACTAGGTGGCTCCAAGGTGAGTTACAGGTGTATGGATGCCAAGAAAGTTAAGAATTAAATATTTAATAGGTTGTCTGGTGCAATCAGTCAGAAGAATCAAGAACAGAAGAAAATCCATGGTAGTGACTGGTAGCACATGAGTGTTTGTACATTGCAGGCCTATCTTAGCTTTTGTGGGTTTTTTTGTGAAGTTTCCTTGATGACAAAGATAATTGGAAAAATATTATTCTATTTTTCCTGTTTAATAACTTAAATCTTTCAGACTTGCCTCAAGAAATCCTTACACACACACACACACACACACATACACGAGCAGCAGAAACGACAGAAGGCTGGAAAGGGAGGTAGATGTAAGAAGGAAATGTGGGATTGTACCGCTGTTTTGGCTGACCTGCATTGCCCACATGTTGTCATCCAAACGTGATAGTTAAGACAAAGGGATATTGCTTGTGGTATCCCAGTACCTCTCTGCCTGGAAGTAATATCATCATCCCTCTGAATTCAGTTAAAGGAATTTTCTTCGCTTTCTGCCCTGAATCACCGCATGTTGGGTTGCAGTCTGTTGAAAAACTGTCATATATTATGTGTGAGACACCTGCATTTCAGTGGTGGACTCTTGTATCTGTAGCACACAAAAACCTCAGGGTTTGGGGAGAGAAAACTGCAATGCTGCACATGGCAAGAGTGCTTCACTGGATAGTGAAGTAGAAAACTTTAGCCAAATAGTTTCCTTTTTGGAGCAGGATGGTAAAATTGAACTTCCATGGCAGAAGTATCTTGTCTTTTTGCGAATGTGTTAATACAGTATTCTGTACATTCAGATTTTAATACACTTCATTGTCATAGTGGATGGGAGGCTTATGAACGTTAAGCAGGTGAAGTAATCAGCTAATAACCTAGTTCTACCAGCAAGACTCCTGCCAATAATAATTAGCTGTTTGGTTTTTAGGATGTCAGAGAAGACAAAGCTCTATGTAAGAGAAGCACATAATAAACTAGGAGAAAGTGACATTGAAAGTGGAGGAATGGAATAGAGCAGGAGTAGCGTCAGGCATGAGATGGCATAAATGGGACAAGCTGAGGAACCCTGGAGGTGAAACACTTGCAGGAGCATGGATTGGTTGGTTTGTTTTTCCAGAAAGAAAGGAGAACTTGGCAGAGGAACTTTGCAAGAGAATATGGTTAGGATAGGGCCCACAAAGATAATCTTGGGGAAAGCATTTTGATATTGGCCTGGAAGGAGTTGTTAACTGAGACGGAAAGGCAATTTTAATGGTGGTCCAAAGCGAAGCATAGCGAGCATTTCTGAAGGAGAGGTATAGAGAAGCAAGCAGCCTGATATAGGCGTATCCAGAGAGCAGAAGGAATGCTTTCTTCTGTTTGATGCAATCCTGTAAGTGACAGGAGAGGATGAAGGAAGAAGTCTTCAGTGATAGGGAAAGGAAAGATCTGGGGGGATAAGTCAAGGACCTCCATTTCTGACCTTAACATACAGTCCAGAAAACATTTGCCCAGAGACCTGCAAGAAGGCTAAGCATTGTGGACAAGCTGGCCAGAAGGCTAGACTGAGGTCAGGTACAAATGTAAGTAGGCAAAATCTAGTAGAAACATAGATTTGAATCATTATAAATAATGTAAATACTGAGGCAGGATCTGGTACAAGAAGAGACTGTACTGAAGGCATTACGTTTCCACCAGTACGCAGCTCTTCTCTCTTTTTTAATATTGCAGCCAACAGCACCGTTGATACCTTAATGGAACATCCTTTTCATATAGCGTACACAACAATTGATCTTTCTGCTCTGTAATTTATTAATTATAAATATTTATGAATTATTTATTATTTAGTTAAAAAAATATGCTTGTTTAGAGCAGCTGATGAGGTGCTAAGTTATTATAATGCCATTAATAAACAAATCATAAAACAGAAATTTTAATGTGCTGAATACTGAACAGGGAAATTTAACTATTAGAGTCACTTCAAATAGCTATTAGGCATTTACAGTAAAAGAATTTACATAATTCAACTGGTAGGTTCTTGTGGTGTTCACAAAGGTGTGTATTAGACAAATGTTAAGGGAGTACAGTGGTGAGATAACCATGTGTCCAGTAGATGCTTGTCAATCTCATGTCAGTCTAATACCTCCCTAATGTCAGATTTACCTACAACTGTGCTGTCATGGTATTTGAGATGTGTTGTTGCCTGTTCCAAGAGCAAGGGTGTCATTCTTCAGAAAGCTCTCTACTAACAGCCTGCAAATGCTGACTGTTAAACTGCAGTTGACTTTTCTGAAGAATGCAAGCACTAATGGAAAATTGCTTGGTGTAGATGAATTAGATTTAGCCATGAGGAATGGACCAAGGTTGTAAGGGACAGTATCATACCTTCATTTTCAATCAGAGATGAATGTCCTCTCCTCTGGTCCTCAGATGTATTAAGAGGTGGAATAGAGTTTTGAGCAAGCTAGTGTTGTTTTGATGTTTGAATACTCGATACCAAACAATACCAAGGCGGGGGGGGGGAGGGGGGCACGTGGGAAACTTGTAAAAGGGAGAGAAGTCATGTAACTACATGAGTCCTTTCTGCTTCCAGAACCTATGCTGCAGTTAATCAAACCATGCTTTTAGAAATAACAAGAAACAAACTAGAGACATGGTACAGGACTGGCCTAGACCTTGAAGATAGTGTAGGTTATGATACTGTGCTAGAGGTGCTACTGCTCCTTTCTGAATGGATGATGGTACTTCAGTGAGTTGCAGGACCATAAAACTGAAGAGCAGGGTCAAAGCCAGACAAAATATGAGCTAGTAATACCCCCCAGTGGAAACAATTAAGAGAAGAAAGTAATTTCACCTGTCCTGAGCTATGGATTTTTGCCCATATTTTGGTGGTGTTCAGTGTTACAGCAGTGATTGCAACAAGCCAGAAGGGAGTAGACTGTCATGACAGCACTGATCAAGGAAGACTATTTTTATCAAATTTTTCATGCTCTGTAGTAATACTGCCAAGGGAGAAGCAACTTTAATTCCAAAGGGAAAGCTGCTGTCCCAGTCAGCTGAAAAGGTGTATGCAAGCCAGTAGCTGGTGAAAGAATGCAGTAAAGAAATAAGTGCCTTGCTGTTTCATCCATCCAATTACTCTATTTGGCTATTACTTTCAATTTACATTGCCATGAATACAGTAGTTCTTACACTTTCTCTTTGTTGCTCTTAGCAACCTCAAACAGAATCTAATATCATGGTAACTTCCAAGCATTTCCTTCGAATTCTCAGTATTCTTATTTCACGTTGTGTAGTTTTGGTTTTAATAATCCTTTTGCCACATAGAAAAGCTTAATTTAAAAACAGTTGGCCAGTTTTGGATCTTACTTCATACCTCCTGCTGTACAAAGCATGCACTGCACTGGGGATTTGCTCTGGTGTAACAAATATTGCTGTTTAACCAAGAATATTCAGAGAAAGTCCTTAACTACTACCTTCCATTCTTTCAGGATACCCAGTCCTTGATTTCTTTTAATCCTGTCCTTTCCTTTTAGTCAAATAAGATGAAGGCTGTTGTGGGCAAGATGAGTAAGGGAACATTTACTCTGGTAAGGGGACCAGTTGTGTGTAAATAGCTGCCGTGCTTCTTAACGACTATCTGTGAGGCAGGAATGTGGCAGCTTCCCATCTCTGGTAGTAAGTATTACTACAAGGGATGGATGGATGGATGACGAGTGGAACTTTGACTGATAGATTTAATGATGAAATTCTGCAGTTTACAAGGAAGTATTTTAAGCTCAGTCATTCCTCAGCTCTCTCACAAGGATCTACCAAGGAGGCAATGGTACGCTTTAAAAATATGATTCCAACTGCTCAGAAAGATGCAGCTTCTTTTATTTCCCCTTCAGCAGCTGCAATGTTTATACACAGAGATAAAGCCATCATGTCACATAAGCAAAGGACATTCATAGAAATGCCCTTCAGCAGCATCTCATCACGAGCAGCACAGCTTTAGTTGCATTTCACAGCTGATGTATGAATGTCTGTCATTCCAAGTGCATAAAGCATGTACCACAGACTACTCCCTCTGCTCTGCCAGCCTGCACTGCCTTTTAGCTCTGCTACCTCCTCAGCTCTAGCACAGGTTGATCTTTGCCAGCTGCTCTACCAGCTCAGTCAACTATTTCTTGCAGGCTGTCTGCAAGGTACTATTCTGTAGTTATACCTTTTTTGACATTATTATATGCCATTTTCACTTACTTTATTAACTGCTCGTCATATATTGTGCTACAGATCATATGTCACTCCCTAACTGCTGACCTACCTACACTACAGCAGTGGTCTCCAAACCTTCATGATCTCATATCCTTATCAGTAAAAAATTTTTGAGCTTGCACTCCCTATATATGTGTATTTATTTATTCATAAGTCATATACATGAACTATTGTACTAATATATTGTGTATATTACAAAATGTACGTACAAAATGGAAGTTATAAAGGGATTAGATAAAGATGACAAACAATATTTTAAAATTATTTTATTTATTTACCTTTTTTCACTCATTCTTAAAACATCACCTTTACTTTGAAGAGACAGATTAAGTGTGTTTATTTTTTTGAACATACCTGCTAAGTAGCATACCACCGACAGCCACTTGTCATCCAAGAAAAGTTCAGCAAATTTGGAACACTTTTCTTTTTGTAAATAGAAAAATACATAACTCATCTTTAACCTGAACAGCTTTTGTAAGCAGTTTGGCGCAAGATAACCAGCAAGCTTCTGTGTGGTACAAAAGATTTTCACAGTCACTCCCCATCTTGTTACAAAGTCCTGTAAAGATTCTACTGTTTTAAAATCTTTTTTTAAAAAAATAAACCATATCATTGACGTCCTGTAGCACGTAGAGCACTTCTGGATTGACCTTTTTCACTGCAATAGCTCGACTATGAGTGATGCAGTGAATGGATTTCATATGTGGTGCTACCTCTGCAACCTTACCCTGGAATCCACTTTTTTTTTATTCCAGTCAAAGCATCTGTTCCATGAGTGGTTACACTTGCACAGCTTTTCCATAAAACATTGAATTTATTAAAGAATTCATTTACTGTTGGAAGGATATATTATCCAGTATATCTTTCTTTTAGCAACTCATAAAAAAAAAAAAAAGGTATTCCTGTATTTGATTATTGAAAGAGAATCTAGCCAGTACCTTCAGCAGAGACATGTTAGAAACTTCTGTACTTTCATTCAACTGCAGAACAGACATCCCACACCACATAATTTCTGTGAATACTTGTTTCTACAAATCTTCAGCAATGTTTCCTCTGCATCTTCCAACAGTATTTGCTGACAAAGGAAAGCATTTTAGTTTGGTGCCATGTTGTTTTCCATGTATTATTTCAACCATTTTTACCATAGCAGGAGGAACAAGTGTTTCCCAGGTGGTATGTGACTTTTTTTTTCTTTCACTTTTAAGTAAGATACCTCTTACTGCTAAACAGTTATCACTAAGTCTTGTAAAGTGCTGGTTTGAATATTACATGAGTTTAAACACTGAAAATCTTTTTAGAAGTTTGTCTTCATGCTCTGGATGCGAAGTTTATAGATGTCTTGCTAATTATGGTTGCTTTATATTCTCATCAGTTAATATCTCAAGGCACAGAACACATTTAGGGCAGTGTTCATTGTTAAGACCGTGGATAAATATCCATATTTCAAATAATCTTGTTGATAATTTCAGAATTTTTTGGCCATGTTCTTGTCAGATGTGACCAGATTGTCACTGTTTTTACCTCAGCGTGGCTGACGAAGAGTTCATAAGGGAGGAGAAGTGTCAACTCTGCCGTTTTCTTCTTCACTTGTGCTTGCCTTATCAATCTTGTCCTCCGTCTTTGTTTTCTTTGCAGGAATCTTTTTAAGCCACTCTTCCATTTTGTGAGGGTTAGTGTAGCTGAAAGTAGATAATTTAATCCACAATTCCACTTAACCAGGCACATGTAAACTGCAGTATGTCAAAATACGCTGAAAGGGTATGAAGAAGTAAGGGTGTCACTTTGAACCCCTCCACGCTGTGGAGCACCCACTCTTCCCCCAGGACACCTCACAGGCCATATGTGACACGGGATCCGCTGACACGCTAGCAGTAACATAGTTTACATAGTTACAGATACTGCCTGAGAACCCTTGCCTGGACAACCGCGGATGACAAATAACGTAACTGAGATAAATGCCAATTGATGCTGCTAAGCTCCAACTTATATCAGTCATTCCAGTGCTTATTGATTAATGGTGTGTTTTCCCAGACCATATTTCTCAGTATTTGTCATGTCAATTAATGAAGTATTCTCTTAGTACAAGGAACAAATAGATCTTTTAGAGGACTATTTGCTGACCTTGTGGGTGAAGGTAAAAGTACTTGGTAAAGTATGCGTTTTATTCCAGCAAGGTTTTGGGCCCCATGTACTGGCTAAATATTCCACACCAGGGAAGGGGCGGTGAGGGTGGAATAGCAGGGCTCTTTTTGGATCTCAATAAAAAGGCCAGACAACAAATGGTTTAATAAAATAGCAGTTTCAGTAAGACAGAGCAAAAAGAGCAATATAGATAGTAAATCTTGCATTCCTTCAGCACCTGGGAATTCTTTTTTTGTGCAGCACTGGGTGGACCCCAGATGCATTTTCCCACACATGTTGCACAGATCCTGTCTGTGGAGAGGGGCCTATCTCCCTCCTGTGCTTTTGTTTTGTGTAACAAGCAGAATCTTTTATTTTCCCCTGACGGGTTGAGAGACTGTCTCTGTCACAACACCCACCAGCACACAGCGTAGGCCAGCACAGTGCACTCCAGCAGGTTCCCATGCAGTGGCTTCTCAAGGCCCAACAGAGCAGACCTGGCCTGGTCTCGATCATTAACTCCTTGAATACAATATCTTCTGCAAGGTTCCCTTTACACTATGTAAGAGAAAACTATGTCTGTAGGCAGAGAACATGGCTTATATCTGAGGTGGACAATATTTCTGTCAAAATTAAATGAAAATGGTAAATACTCTAAAACAACCAGAGGTAACGGAAGCTATAAAGGATTCTTCACAGTTCAAGATTAAAAAAGAGACCAGGCAACACTTTATTTGGAAGATCAAGAAGGTGGGCAAACTATAACTACAAGACTGAAGAGGATTGTAAAGTTGTGATATAAGAAAAGGTAGTAAGCTGTTGTGCGGTAGTCACTTTGAGAATATAACACCTTAAAAATTCATCCAGTTAAATAAATATTTAGATGAGATACTCCTGTGGACAGCTCTCCAGCCCACTTAGAAAGCTAAACTGACTTGTGAGGGATCTTCAAAAAGTCAAGGCAGACACATACAATAATTTCAGATAACTATATTAAAATGAGTGGAAAAAAACGTTCTTCATCTGACAAACAATAGAGGAGTGCATTGTTTTCCTGAACCTGAGAAGCAAAATGTGACTTTTGTACCCTTTCCAGGTACCACTGGGCAAGAGCTCACTGATAATTATGAAGGGCAGTGTTAAAACATTGTTTCATTGCAAAAGTCTTTGGTCTACGCAAAAGGAACTCTGAGTAGCTGAGGGGGAAGACAGTTCAAATTATTTGGCAATTTTTTCCTGTCTTGTGAATGATGAAGCTAATTTTGTAAAAGGTTTTGCTTTGGTGGAATAATGGTCTAATTTTTAAGGAGTGAGGATGTTGTAAGATTTGCATAGCTTTCAGTAAAGTAAATGAACGTTAATTTCAGCCAAAATCTAGTACTGATTTGATTAATTTTCTTCTCAACAAAGACTCTGAAAGGAATTTATTTTTTAACAATCTGTACATAGATGTTAGGGACCAGAGTAATAAGTGAGAGGATTTTGAATTGCTCATTTATCACATAATTTGGCCTACTTGAAGTTACGGAAACCTAGGAGAAAGAGCTGAGATTGGAATGTAAAACCAGTGTTTTTCAACCTCTTGAGGATTGTATGCATGCATTGTAAGAGTGGGGAATGGCCCTGTAAATAAAAGTGTATGTCACACACTATATATATGTGTGTATGTGTTTATGTATATATATATATTTCTTTCCAAGTCACTGGCAAATGAGAAACAAATGATTTTGAATGTTCATGGACCAGTGTTATAATGGAGAAAGCACAAATAACTGTTATTTGGTGCCTTTAAAACTTGAAGGGAAAAAAGTCTGCATTACCATTATGATCCTCAACCACTGCAGAGGATGTATTGCAATGTCTTGCACATCCTTATGGCTAAAGATTATAAATGGGCAGTATTCAGTTCTTAAAGGGTGTTGTACTGAAGGTGGTGTACCGTTATCTTTATGAAATATATATTGCAGAACGAAAACTTACTGATAAGTTAGGTATCATGCTGTTACATTTCTTATGTGTACATTTGTTTGATGTTCTAAAAGTGGCAATTTTGTAAAACTACAAATCTTTACAGTTTGACAGGAAAAAAGGTAATGGTAATGGGATGAAGACACAACTCCACTCAATTCTGAATCCATTAGCATATCATTAAGACAGTGGGTTAGAAGACTTTACCCTTCTGCTTTTGATGTTGTCACACATGATTGTATGGCCATGTTCATTTTGAGATCCAGGAAGCAGGAAAGCCATGATCCTCATAAACTAACAGTACTTATTACTTAACAGTATACTGCTCCAAGTCTCCTCCACTATATATCAGCACCTGTTTCATCTGCAAGCCTCTCTTAATAACTATATTAGGTGCTATAAGGTGAAAATGAGATTTCCTCATCCTATTTTACCTATTTCACTTTAGCTCTGTCAGCTGTATAAGGTAAAACTAATGTAACACTTTCATCTCAATCAAACTGTGAATGTGAAATGATTGGATTAAAAAAAAAAACAAAAACACCCCAAACAACAACAACTAAACCAAACAACCATTAATTAAAATGGAAACTGATACTAAGAATTGGATGAGACTTTACTAATCCATTGTAATATGTATCTGACCTTTTCATTGTTCTGGATTTTCCTCCTGAAACACCAAGGCTGATATTGCAGTATTTCTGAATTCTGAATGGTTTTTTTTTTTTTATTTTATTTTAAGACCACCACATAAAAGTTAATTGGTGTAATTTCATATATTTTATGTCCAGTGAACATAGTTGACATTTTTGAGAGGATTCCAAGGTTTCAATTGACTTGTTGCACATTGACTTTGCTCTTTGAGTTTTCAGGCATTCAGTTGTTGGTTTTTTGTTGGGTTTTTTTGTTTGGTTGGGTTGGGTTTTTGTTGTTGTGTGTGGTTTTGGTTTGTGGGGTTTTTGTTTGTTTTTAATTTCGCAGTGCTGTGGAGTATATTGAAAGAAGGGCAAACATTCTTTGCAACAATTGTCCTCAAACAAGTGTTAGATCAGTTTCTAGGATTTTCTGGAGACTCTAATCTGAGATATTTTTGTTTCCCTCTGTAATTGCTGGGGACATTTGATCATATACGGCAGGAGGGACCTATCTCCAGGGAAAATTAAATTCTCTACTTTTCTGGCATCCTGAAAATTTCATGGCCAGATGAAATGCGGCATAGGGTATTCTAACATGGCTTTAAAAGTGGAAATAATAGAATTTTATAAAGACTGTTCAGTTCTTTGTTGTCTTTGTCTTGGGTGATAATAGATCATTTGCCTGGAGGCTCTTTCCTGGGGATTTGTCTGTTCAGTAGCTTTATTGCCTCAGAAGAAAAAACCTACCAGTGTTGATCTTACCTCCCCTCCATGTGAAAAAATCTGTGTGACACCAAAGGAATATGAGAGGACAAGGAAAAGCTCTTTTATGTCTGGCTGCTGAGTACTGTGGACAAGCACATATGAATGTAGAGTTACACACTCAGGTCTGTGGGTGCTACAGTTTAAATAGAGTTTCCACTTATTTGAAACCAATTCTAGCACTGTGAAATGCTATATTAATAGTCCTAAAGGAAGTGACAGAATGGGTGCTTTGCAGTTTATGGTAGAGCAACTTTTTTCTCATTTAGCCAAAGGTTTTAGCATTTTAGGATGAACTTCAAATCTGATGCATAAGTTTTCTGGAACAGTTAGTGGTAGTACTCTGGGTGTTACAAGGGGTTATGCTGCTCCTGTCAGTCTCGTATGTTCTCAGAATTACTTGTCAGGAAATTCCCACCTGTGTGCTATGGAGGGCAAAATTTTTGCCTTTGTTTAGAAAACCAAAACTGACCTCAATGAAGCCATAAACCATTTTCTCCGTTGCGTCACCTGAACTACTTAAAATCAAGAGTATTTCAGAGAATCAGAAACACGAAGATGAACCAGAATCTTCAACTTGTGCAGGTTTTCTCATATCATATGTTCTCCAGTGTTTTCAATCAGGTTTTCTCTCTGTGTAAACTTTGTCTTCTTTCCAGAATCCTTATAGCCCTGAAATAAATGGGTTAAAAGACTATCTTTTCAGAAACAAATGCTAGAAAGGCAGTGAATCTGTAATGGCAAAAAGACAGGGAGGATATAGAGGCTGGTAGAAGAACACATTCACATTACAATCCAGTAAGAGTAGCAGCTAAGGATTTAAAGAGAGATTCTGGACAATAAGAGCCCCATCTTGTAATGATCCTATAGTCTGGGATAAATCAGAACGTGATCAAATCTTCATGACAAATCTAGCAAGTGAGATTACAGAGCTGAATCGCACCAGAGCCCTTCTCATTTATCTCCGCAAAACCAGGTCTCCATCTTTACATCTGCTGAAAAATTAATGTCTCTTGTTATAATATTTATGGATCACCAATGCAGACCTGCAATTCCATGCATCAGTGCACAGATGTGGTTTTTGGACTCTTCCTTCAATCTAGCTGAAAGAAAATTCTGCTCTTCCAGGAGGTCAGACTGAGAGCATCTTGTTCTGAGTAAACTGGGGAAAAGAAGTTATATCTTTTTCTCCCATCTTTTAAACTCTTAAGCATCAATAAATCATTTGGATCTTAAAGAAACCAGACTAGCCAGTTGAAATTTGCTTTTAAGGGGAGGAAAGGAGTTGCTCATGGCAAAATTATCTGAGAAGGAATTGGTGATAGCTGTTACCTATTGGAGACAGAAGCAGCCAGAAACAGATGACATGGTGTCCTTACATCAGTCTTTACACCATGCTGGCTTCAACTGGCCATCCTTAATAATAAAAAAGGCACAGTAGCAGAATATGTGCAGTTTCTGGATTTGTTAGTCAAGACCCAATTGTTAAACTCCAGAAGTTATTAGCCAGAGCTGAGAACCTGTATCCTGAAACTCTCCACAAAAAGAAAACCAGTTGTTGTTTGGGGATATTTATGGAGCAATCATCTCTGCCTAGGGGAAATTTTGAAGAAGTTTGTCTAAGGCTCCTCTGAGGTTGACTCAGGTCTAGATCTAGGCAGTGAATAAATTTTTCTTAGACCATGACAGCATACCAGCTTTGCTTTGCTTTGCTTTCCTTTCAGACTTGTTGTGTGCCTTTTTTTTTTTTTTTTTTTTTAATTCTGTGAGCAGCTGCAGTTTGCCCCCTGCAAAGGGACTACCTAGCTCAGGCTAGCCCAGCAGAGCCAAAGCCAACCCTTGACTTACAAAAATCATGATCAAATTATCTGCTACTTACTCATACTTACTCATAAAAAAAAATATAATTGAATATCCCTGGTTTGGGATTTCCAAACCAGCAACAAGGGAGCAGTAAGCACTAGGTTGGGATAGATATTAATTTTGTCCCCTGTTACTTTAAAAATCTTTTTTTTTTTTTTCCTTTTATGCTATGCAGAATTTCTACTGATAGGAAAAAATAGTGTTTTGAAAGGCTTTATGGTCTACCCACCATTAGTTAAAGTCCTCAGAGGACGAAACATGAAATTGATTCTGGGAAGGCTTGCTGATGTCTTTACTGAAAGCTTCAGCCTGAAAGAGATGTAAAGATGTAATTCCCTCCAACTGCAAGTATTATGCTCATCACCTGAGGGAATGTTGGTTTTGGTGCACCTGTAATATCAGTCTTTGGGTAAAACAGAGGCTGAGACTACGACTACTCAGGACTATTAAATACCCCAAAGAATATTTTGTAAGAGGCAGTAGTAAAAAGGTCTAGGCCAAATCCTCCCTCATGAATTTCCACTCGGTTCTGCTAAACCTCCCCTCTGAGGTTTCATTTAGCTGTAAACTACTTAATTTCAGATCCTAGTACTGCACTGTCATAGTTGCTGTGCTGTGTTGCTGAGAACATACAGAAAGGATGAAAGATGCTTTGGAAATGCAAGATACTGAAATTAGCGGGGGGAAAAAAAAAAGGAAATACTGAAGTACAGATGACAAAGGTTAAATGCTTATCCATGTCTCCAACCAATTATAGCCTCCTCAGATCAATGTTTTGTACAAACTGTAAGAAGCAGGTGTGTTCTAGACTGGCAGCTATTTAGTTGAAGACAGAGTTTTAGTGTCTCAAGCAGCCTGTGCAAAACACAAAAACATAATGATAATTGTGGTCATTTATGAACTCAGATACATGAGAGCCAGACTGACTGCTTTGCTTATTTAGCAAAGCTCTAGAATCTTACCTGGAAATTCCTTATCTTCAGAGATGCTGAATTGCTGGGTCCTCTCATTTGTAGCCTAGAATTGCAATCCCAAGAGGGACTGTAGAAATTCACACTCCATGAAATTTATTAATACTTCAGCTTGTACCTGTCAGAGATTGTCCCTGGATTGCCTGGAGGCCCCTGAGTTCTGTTGATTGTGTTCCACTTTTTCTCAAAATTTTCATAGCAAGAAGGGAATATCAAACCAATACACCGCAAAGCAACATTCTGACACATTTTTTTCTGTCTTTCTTTAAAATGCAGATCCCTAATTCATGAGACTGCATAATTATATATTTGCTTATGAATAATACACTGTGTGGGTTTTTGTTCCCAGTTCTCCACCTCCTTTTTCATTCTTGTTTGGATGCATACTGTAATTGAGCTGCCTCCCAGAGGGGCATCACAACACCCCACAACCAACTGTGAGAAATCCTCATGTCTTGCATACACCCTATTTCCCTCCCACACCCTGGCTCAGAGAATTTAAAGAGCCCTCATTAATTAACACTGAACCTTGCAGGGTATGCATGAATCACAGCAGCTGTGGTTAGGGACTGAAATTTAATTAGAAGCGCATATTAGGAAGGTGATTTTTTGAAGTTTCCAACTGCAAGAGGTAGGAAGTTAGCTGTAAGTATGTTTCCATCTATGAGTGGGGGAGGACGTAGCTAAGTGTTGTGATGGTGCCAGTTCTCAAAGTCAGGAAAAGACAAAGATGAAGCTAGAAAAAGTTATCTTGCCTTTTCAATGTCACTTCAAGGAAGGTTTTGCCAAAATGATTCATGAGATTTACTATTGCTATTTAGAACTCGATGCTGACTGCATCAAAATCTAATGAGAATGCAGTACATGGAAAACTAGGATTTAAAAAAATAAACACAGGGAAATATTTCAGTAATAATACTACATAATGTTATCTTTCTGTCCTAGTGTTTTCAGTAACACAAGGTAAGAAAGTGCTGTAATGCTGATTTATGGAGGGGGCACACAATAGGTTCAAAAACCTGTTTGCTGGGGGAAAACCAGGCTGTGGTAGATTTGATGACACCACCTGTGTCTTAACCACCTTTCTCTTACTTGGAGTATGCTACCATTTCACTACCTTCATAGCTCCCAACATATTTCGTCTGTCCATCACATTTTGGTGTTATCTGCATAATCATTTGTTATTTAAAAGCTAAAAACTTCTGTATTTGAGATGCTTACAAAAAGTAGGGGCAAATATGGTAATTAAATAATTACCTTAAAGCATGTTGCTGGTGCCACTTGAGGTCCATAAGCAACGTTATTTGATAGCAAAGGGTAGCACTAGTAGGTATATTTTGGGATAACACATCTTTTTTAAAAACAGTAGAGCAAAAGACTTGCTGGGTTTTAACACGTCTTTTGGTATAGAGTCAGAGGATAGAAATAGTGGGGAAAAAGCTATGGAAAGAAAAACAATTCACTTACAATGTGAGATTCAGCTTACGTATCCTTAGCTATCTGAGATCTTAATGCTTCTAGCCCAGTGGTGCTTTCTGGGTTCTGTTTGTAGCCGGTGAAGAGGGATAGGCACTTCCAGTAAGCAGATCATGCCATTGAGATAAATGGGCTGACTCAGTTCTAAAATGTTTCTATTCACGACTGAGTATGGAAGGATTCTAGGCAGCTAACTTTGAGTAGATGTCTGAATGGGTACAGTAGTGTTGGGTTGATGGTTGGACTAGATGATCTTATAGGTTTTTTCCAACCTTAGTGATTCTGTAATCTTAGTGGCTATGGCTGGGAGAGAAACCCCATCTTTCTGTGTATAGAACATGCTGAAGAATCCGCGCAGTTGTAGAGTTCAGAGTGAGGTGCTACTTTTGTGCTCTGTTCTTGTGTACATCTTCTCCATATCACACTGAAATGTACGTTCAGCTGTAGTCAGTGATGCCTGTCTGTGACCTTGGTAGCTTTCAAAACCTAAAGAGAGTTTATATTGCTTTGTGTTCATATAGGCACTTTCTAAAACAAACGCAAGTACCTTGAGTATCAGTGAGGCTCAGGATGGAGCAGTAGTTTGAATTGCTAGGAAGTCAAGAACATTGGAATAAATGTACTGGCCTGACATATGGGTCAGGTTATGCTATAATTAAGTTCTACCTTGCTTGAGTAAGCATTTCCTGTTTTAAAGTGATGTTTTGTATTGCTGTGTGCTTTTAAGGATCTATAACATTCCGTTTCATTTCAGTAGTGGTGCAATTCATCTGTAAAGATAGATCGATGAGTCATGCTTACATACTGTGAGCATGGTATTTACAGTTCATGGTGTGAGGTTCTGGTACTCACCATGTCTCCATACAAGATTTACTCCCACGTACAGTGAGAACTTTTTATGTTTTCTGGAGCCACTTAAGGAGATGGATGACTTCACATCAATATTAACAGTTTCTGTGAAAGTGGGTTGAATTTTCACTTGACAGCAATCTCCACAATTTAATAATTTGGCCATCAGTCACTTGTCATCTCCATACTTTTGGTATGTTCTCATTTCTCACAGGTACCCTTCTCAGGAAGATGAAGGGAGAAGTTTTATTTAATTCTAAAATTTACACTTGGTTAAACTTGTGGATAATTTAATCTATGTTAAAATCAAATGTGATAAGAAAAGTACAAAATTAACTTGGATCTTGTTGGAACCATCAGCTGTGCTTTGCTCAAGATTAATCATTGGTCCAGTGGCTTGAAATTAGACAGAGTTTTATAAAGAAACAGGCACATTCTTAAAAGTATGAACATTAAAATTTGACTTGATTATCCTCTGGTATGTAGTGGTCCTGGCTCTGTAAGTGGTAATGAGCTACCTACTCAGGTTAAACAAACTTCTGAAGGCTGGATGGAACAAGCATAGCTATCAACCATTTTAGCATTGTTTTCACCTATCTTTCTCCCATCACAACTATTATCTGGTCATGAAATGTTGATTTTTTGCTGTTCTGTGGCAGGTCTAGAATAAGAACAAACAAAAGAAAATACATGCAAACAAAAAACCCCACAAAATTAGGGCTTCAAGATGGTTTTGGGTGGCACCATCTTGTTGAAGATGATGCATTTGAGACAGATGGTAGAACTGACATTCCAACTGTGCTTACGTTCTTTAAATATCTCTGCGTGTTTTTTTGCAGCAGAAGGTGTGCTAGCCCCGCTTCCTTGACCCAGTTCAGATGGGGCTGTAACCACTTGGCACCTAAAATTTAAACCTGTATTTTCCTGTTATGGCATTTTTCCCAAGCTAATAGTTTTTTGAGTGGACTGACTTCATGCAAATCCCAAAATTGTTTCAACATGTTTTATTGCAAATTTCATTTGTACCTTCATTTAGGTGATAGCCGTTGTGCCATGTCCTGGTTTCAAAGTGCTTCAAAATGCTTTGTGGTGGTCTTAGGGCTGTGTCTGTATAGGACAGGAAGTTTTATGAAACAGTAATAATAATAGTGGCTGTACCGCAGTATGGACTTTGCTGGAACTTCAGTGTGTTATTCTATAGCTCTGTTTTCTTCAAAGAACATATGTAGAGAATAAAAATGCTGAAAATTTCCTACCATCTCCATGGATCAGTGATCTCATCCATTTGCTTTCTGCTTCTTCCCTCCTTCTGATACTTTGTCTCAGTCTTTGTTTTCTTGTCTCTTCCATCAGTATCTCTTCTCTGTCTGATCTACTGCTAACAAAGTCCTATTTGAAGAGAAACCAAGCATTAGCTGTCCTGCATCCCATTGTGTTGCTCACTTGTATCATCTATGAATTCCTTTATGCTACAACCACTGTCCTGTCACTTAGTGTGGCTGGGCCACTTTCTTGATTTCTGTTGTTGCTCTGCCATGGGATAAACTCTTTCTCTTAGCAGTATCAGTATTATTAGTGGGATTTTATTACCTTATTTCGAGGAAGCTCCAGAGAAACAGTCAAAAGCTTCAAAGCAGCTGGGGTATACCTATATCCCTGAGCTTGCTTTCTTCTCCATGCTTTGTCTCCATGTATTGAGCATATTAGATATTATATAAATACAGAGAATGAGACAGGAAAGTCCTTTTTTATTAACTGCAGTGCTTTCCTCCATTCATACTCCACTGTCTGTAAAGTGCATCCATGAACAGAGGTGATTTTTTTAAGATGAGATTTAGATTCTTTTATGGATTAGACTAGAAAAAAGAGGGAGGGGGGGGAAAAGAACCTGCTGTTAAAAAAAAAAAAAGAGTAAAGTGTTGTTGGAGTCTGTCCTCTTTTGTTTCCTGCTTTGTATCCCTTTCTCTCAGAAAACCGTTACCAGTGAGGTGCTCTGTTTTCGTCCATCTGGGTGGGTGGGAAAATTGGATGCCTGTTTCTATCCCAGTGCTAACAGCTTTTTACTTCTGCACCCAAGTGGCTATCTAGACCAGTGTGTGCATATGACAGGAGATGCCATTTGGCAAGCACTGAATCCTCCTCTACTCTGTTTCTCTTTCTGTTTTGTAGCATTTCAAAAAGGCCAGTTGTATGGTGCTGGCAAACACACTGCTAGTCTGTGTCTCCATTTTAGGACATGCCTGCGTGGTTTGCCAGAAAGACAAACAAATCCCACCGGCCTCTTACCTACACAGACACAATTACTCAGAAAACAGTGAATGGCACAGGAAAAAGAAAAATGATCTGAAAAGAGGAAAAAATTTCTGTTGAGTAAGGCTGCATGCATCCTGATCTCTTAAGTTTCATCAAGCTGATATAATAGGACATGGCAGGTGTTAGCCCACAATATACACCTGAGAATTTGGGGTATTTGTGTCATTCCGTTTTTCAAGTGTCCTTCCAGCTATTGATTGTGATACTAAATGTACTTTCCCCAGACTTCCAGACTTCAGATGATGTGGTGCCACCCGGTATAAGTTACCATTATCTGCAAGGATTGGCTCAGGTCCTAGGTAGTGATTTTCTTATAATATTTTTTCTACGAGTTTTGGTTTTTAAGAATAGAGGACTTATAGGCCCTTAATGCCCTTTCCACTTGTTTTTCATTCTTGAACGTCAGAAGGTGCTTAGAAGAGATGAACACCATTCCGCATCTGACTGTGTTTATCCCTTACTTATACTTTTGCTGTACTATTTGAGGAAACACCTGAAATATATATTGACCCATAAATTTCTTCTTCAGGCCAAGGTGCTGGAATAGCACCAAGAAAGGACCAATGTATCTTTCAGACAGCGATGTTAGAGATAAGAAATGGGAGACTATTTTCCTGGCATGAGAACTTTTAGAATGAGATAGAGGTAATAGATGTGCTTATATGATATCAAAACCTATGGCTTGCAAAGTGAATGGGAAATAAAAGAGATGGTACATGTCTGCTCAGGGAGCAGACTAGGAGAAATGAACAGCAGGTTACCATGCTGCTGGCAGAGAAAGTGAGAATGCTCTTTGGATTACTCATGCCATTGTGGGAAGAAGAGTACAGAAACAGCTGGTAAGCTGTCAGGTTGATCTTAAGGAGTAAATGTGAAATGTCTTCTCCTCGTGCATTAATAACGAGTAATTTGGATGAAGCTATGGAGACAAGGGAAGAGGGAAACAAGGTGGTTGCACCTGCTATTAGCCCTTTTTTCAATATAGATGTATGTCAAATGTCTTGTTTCTTTCTTACCCATTCAATTAAACTCATCCATGACATACTGTCTGCCAAGCCTGTTTCTTCCTATCATGATTTCACCAGGTTACTTTTTATTTGAACTGTGCAAATGGTTCAGTTGTTGCATCCTGCAAACTGGCACATAGATCAGTAAAGGACAGCCAAACGCATGGGCATCCCAAACAGGTCTGGGTTGTCTATGGAGAATATCAGTAGATACAGAGTTAAGATTAGGCACAGTTATGTGGCTTGCTGACCCTCTCCCCTTGCCATTTCCCTATCTCTTAGATGTATTAATAAGAACCTGAAGATGGCTACTGCTGTGAAGAAAAGGCGTTAATTATTTTGTTTATTCTTTCTTTCTTTCTTTTTTGTTCATTCTTTGTGATCTCTGAATTGTACGTTTTCTCACAGTGTGCAGGACCAAGAGGGATATCTGTGGCTCAGTACTGATTTCATGTTAGTAATATTCCTTCTTTTTGCACACTGAGATCACCACAGCCTGTGACACATTGCCCTTATTTTTATCCCAGCAGGGGCAGATAGAAATGTAACTATCCTGCTCTGATAAGGAATGAATTTTTAAACTTATGACATTTGCACAAGTACAAATGCTTCTAACAATGGCAAGTCAAGGAAAGGAAAAACCAGAGCCCCTTCGCCTTTCTTCTACCTTAGTTCTGAGCAGCCCCATGTCTGTCTTAAACTAGATCACCTCCCAGAGTGAGTTTGCTGCCCTAACTATCTGTGTGGATTGTTTTCTAGTCTAATTGTGTCAGCAGGGAGCTCTCAGGGTTGGGGGAGGAGTCAGGTTTTTGTAGCTTCTATTCCTTAAATGCTTTTTCTCCTTCTTACATGTTTAACCCATGCATATGCTGGAAAAACCTTCAGAATGTTTTTGTTCCTCCTACACTCTCCATCCCTCTGATGGATCATATTATCTGCTTCACGAGTTGTTACAAAACACTTAATGCAATGTGAATACTGCCTCCATTGTTTTCATCAGCCACAAAGCCAAGCAGGCTGTTCTTTTGCCTTGCCTGGGCTGGGATCCCCTGAGAAATAAACACACTTGGCTTGTGCTTTGAGCACTGATACATACTTCCAGCGCTGCTGTAAGGTTGTGTATGGGTTTGGTTCATTTGACGTGAGTCATCCATCCGTCGGAGATGTGTCACGATCTGGAAAATCTAAGAGTGCGGTCTGAGCAATGACTCCTTTGTAATCAAATCAAAAAATTAAAGCAGGTTGAATATGCACCTCGCCTGTGTACATCTTGACAAAGTACTATCAAGGGCAAAACTGGATTGCATTGCGGTATCACAGGTGGCATTTTTGTTCTTCAGGCCAGCAGTTCATCTAAGCAGCATCCATCTGGATATGTTGCAGGATCCAGGGCTGATGATGCTACAGTGGCCTCCTCATGTACAGACACATCTGTCGGCATGTTTTTCAAAGTCCGTCCCTTTAAGGAATATCGCTACTTTTGTGCCAGATTAACTTATGCTGTAGTTCAGTGTTTGCCAAATTTTAATGTCAAAACTTGCTTATATTGGGGAACAACAGAGGAGAGGTTTCAGAAAAAAAGCTATCCCAAATAAATCCCAGAGTATTTCAAGTTTTCTGCCTGAGTGGTTTTGCTGTGTCCCTCATTTAGGATGTTCATCCCATGTTGTATCTCAGGTTTTGGCCTTGACAGGTTGCGATACACACAGGGGCCTCGCTCCTCGGCATTTTCAGTTAATTTGGAGCTCAGCAGCATATATGCAGTTATTAGTTATTTCCAGCATGCATTTCTTTGCATCTGTCAACAGTAAATTTAATTTGCTATTGTGTAGACCATTTTCATAGGCTCCTACTAAGAAATAACTTAAATAATTTTCTGCCAGCTGCAAATTTGTTTCTTTGTTATTTACCTTCTTTTCCACAGCACTGACAATTATGTGAGACGGGGCTCCTTAAGCAGAACTTCTTCATTGTTTTCTTTGTCATATTGAAAAAAAAACCCGGGATTTTTTTTTTCCTACTTTCTGTTTACTGTCTTTTTTATCAGTTCCTAATTCTATACAGCACTTTTTTTCCTGTTACGATTTTTATAGTGTCTTTTGGTAGAGTGCCTTTTTAAAAGACCCTTTGAAATTCTGGCTGACACCTGTTTTCTTTTATCTAGTGTTTTGTTATATCTTTGTAGATCCAAAGAATCCTAGTACACTTGATTACTTATAGAAAGAATATTGGGTTTATATTATCATATTTTAATAATCTCTGACATTTATTTCTGTTATGTAGCCTGGCAATGATGTAAGGTTTTCAGGCGTCTTATTCTCAGGAGCATCATGTGTATCCTACCAAAAAAGGAAAAAATAAAGGAGAAAAAAAAAAAAAAAGGTATTATATGTTACCTTCCAGTACTGTAGTGGCTGTTGTTTGTGGGATGATGTATGAAAAGTTGGGTAATTTTGCTAGCAAATCAACTTTGCTTTTAACAATTAAGTACATAAGTGTTTTTAGTGTCACCACAGTTTTGTATTTTATTCTGAGAATAATATAGATGAACCTTTAATGTATCTTTCAGTAGATATCACAGTTCATATCAATGATTTGTGAAGTAAACTGCACAACGCTCCCATGAGATGATAGCATACGATTACTCCTATATGAAATGGGAAAAGCCAGGCCTGATAACGTGACTTTTCCACTTTTTGTGCTCCAATGCAGCACCTTTGTATGAAATGTAGACTGAAGATGGTTAAATTTTCTTGCCGAGTTACCATTTTCAGGAACAAATACTACAAGAGAAATTCTTGTGATTAGGTTATGACTCTAGAGATTTAAAATCAGCTGGAGAGTTATTTGAACCTAAGTTGATTGCGTTCAAAGAGCAGGGAGTGTTCATGCCCCTCATCAGCAGTGACAGTGGGAGGCTTGAGTAGCTTCTCCAGAAATGAATTAGGGCTGTTCTGCCAGTGCTCAGAAGCCCTCAAGGCAAAAACAGACCTTCCTTCTCACTTTGTCCTTTTGATGTGCAAATCCTTGCACTTCTCAGACACAAGTTTTCTTTGGTTGATGGAGACACAAGAGTGGAATAAATGGAAACTTGAGTTAAGGGAGGATGCAATGCTAAAAATTCACCAAACGCTGAGGGGAATTTGAGTGAGAACTTGAAGTTGTAGGCCACGATGTGGAGTGATTTATGCTCAGAATTGCACTCTGCACTTGACTAATATTGAGCTGTGAGCAGTGTTCCCAATACTCATTAGGAAAGGGGTCTGGGTATAACTATTCCATTAAGTAAAATCAATGAAAGGTTCTGACTTCCTTCCTCAACTTTCATGTAAATGGGAGGTGAAACATCACTAGTGTCAAACATTGTTTCTTTGTGGCCACTGAAGCTGTTTGACCCCTAAAAGTTCATCTGGCTAGGAAACTAACTGAACCATAGCATCCACCTGGATCATGATGGATGTAAAGCAGAAACTGCTTTTTAATGAGATTTTCTGGTCAGATGCCACACAAAAACCCTGTAAAAGTATCAAGATGCAAATCTGGGAATAAATTGTATGTCTAAGATGGTTTTGCTTCATTTCAGAGAGGAGTACAAGCAAAATTTACAGCGCTATGGTAAAAAAGCTCAGAATAAGCAGATCAGATTGGACAGGAATCCCATTTTTTCTATGTTTATTTTTCCATCCTTTCTACCCAAAAAGACCTTGTTTGTGAGACCTACTATGTTTATTACAGGCAACAACAGTAAATGGATGAAGACAGGCAGGATAATGATTGATCTCTGAAATGGCTCATTTTGTTAACTAAATTACAGGTTGTGCTGTGGACAGAGACAGCTGGCAGGCAGTGTCGCCCAAGAACCAAACCTCGCAGAAAGTGAAATGTGTACTTGCCTTTCATTAGTGCACACGGTATCATTATCACCACTGCCATCACGACAAATGTGATGATTATACGTGTCCCCTGAAAACAGCTGCAGACAGAAAGGGTGGACTGAGCAGTGAAACAACCTACCCTGCTATCAGGAACTGTTTGGCCTGTGAACAAATCTGCAAACATTTCGGTAAGAGGTCAGAGAATTCTTGGATGAAGTTTGCAGTTGTTTAGACTTCTTCCATTCTGCGATCTCTGAGCAGTCTACAACTACTTAACAAAAATATCGTCATTCTTTAAAGAAAAAGAAATTGGGTCAAAATGTGCTTATGCTTCCTGCGAGTTACACAGCAAGTTCCCTGCAGCATAAGGTGTGGGACAGATCTTCTGTCCTGCAGTTCTCCAATTCATTTGTTTAACACTGATTCCCTTCACAAAACCAGATGACTTTCCCAGTCACTGGAGTAAGCACTCTTCCACCTGTCCCCCTTTACCTAGCATGTAAAAGGCAGTGATGTGCTAGTGATGCTTGACTGACCTTCTCAGTTTTGTACATTATTTTGTATATCCCTGGTTTTCTTTCTCATTTTGAACTTCTTCATCGTGAAGTATTTTGATGTTTTTGAGACTTTCCCATTATTAAAAGTCTTTGTATAGCTCTACTCATTTTAGTTCCTGATTAAAAATGTAAGTAATTCCTTGAAACTGTAGGCTTATGTTGCATGATAGCAATGTTGTGTCATGTCACAATCTGGTTAAACTTCAGTAAGTGATGTTAATCATTGTCTGTGTCACCGAATTTATTATTGACAATGTAACTTTTGCTTTCATTGTGCTGGGAGAATATTTAATGTTTACGCTTCTGCAGCCTTTCAGCAGAAAGGGAGCTTGCAGAACTGCCATTCTGCTGCTACAGAAAGAGGTTTACCTGTATTTATGCAGAAACTTAACATGTATTGTGTGGAGACCAGGGGATCCGCCTAGGCTAGCATGATTGTCAGGATGGATGTCCACTGGCGAGTCCTCTAAGTGTGTTTGGAACTGTGGGTGCTGAGCTATCCTGGGATGGGAGGTCCTGTGCACACAGCCTGCCACCGTTCAAGGCTGCTGGGTCTGGACCCATGAGTATTGTGGTGATGGTTCAGGCTAGCTGAAAGGTCCTTTCTGTCATGCTGCTTTGCTAGTCTGTTTCAATATCTTATTTTCCATTAAGCAATAAAATTAATGAAGTGAAAAACAATACCCATCCTCAGAACTTAGCTATTACCTTAATTAAAAAGAAAATATTTAACGTGACATTGTTAAGGTCAGCATGACCAAATGTAACCAACTGTAACTTTGAAATACCATTTAACACATATTTAATTCAGTACTCAGTGAAGTTGCTGATCTAACAATGCAGGAAACGGCTCTGATCACAAGCGGTAATCACTCTACCTTTAGTAACATGAGTCATTGCATCTGTTCTCTTTTTTAGCTATCTCAGACACCCAGTAGAGACACTGATCTGTGCTAGCAGTAGTATTTTGGTACATGGTGCTGATGCTTTTGTGGGTCTGCCTCCTCCTTTATTTCCCCCATTTTTCCTTTTCATAGCTTTATGAGAGGCCTTTCAGGAAGGAGAAATTCAGATCATTGTTCCAACCCTAGTGTACAGTACAAAAAGTGCTATGCTCTGCCATAACTTACTTTGTGTTAAAGCCCTGAAAGAGAAAGTGGCATACACAAATGGAACTGCGGAATGTTTTTTTCTCAAAATTGATTGTCACAGCAAGAAAAGCACACATAAACCCATAGTCAAAAGAGGGAAATGTTCTGAGGTGTTGGTGGTCAGGACCTGATATTGTGGCTTACTTGGTTTCTGGAAAGTGACTGATTTGGATATACTAGAGCTGTTTTAGTTGGACAGAAAATTGTTCATCTTTTTGACAACTAAGAGTGGAAACATTTGATTTGTGTTCAGTTAGAAAATGTGGCAGGGTTAAGTGCAGGTTCCATTTGTGTGTCAATACAATGATAGAAAAGTGGCTTTTGCAAATAAACCACAGGTAAATCTCAGAAAATAATGCAGTATACCCAATCCTCTACTGCTTACAGGGTTAAGAAGACTCAGAGGATCAATTTAAAGCAACGGTTTTCGAGCCAAATGTGTTTCTAGATAAACATAACTGAAGTCAAAGGAATGGTGCCAGGATTAAATAATGCCCTTCCTTTCTAGTTAGCAGTTGAACTCAATCCACGCAGGTAATAAAAGAAAATCCCAGTTCTCTTGTAGTTGCTTGGTAGTCTCCAGTAAATGAGTTAGAGTCTCAACCCAATTGATAATGGGTGGAAAATTGCAAATCCTCAAAAGAGTCTGTTTGTAGTATGCTCTGGGAATAATTTAGAGCTCCTTACTGGGCATCTGTCCTGAAAGGCTGAAGAGAGAATGAATCCCACTCGTTTTCGTAGAAGTCCTCCCAGAAGGTTGATTGGCTAGTGAGGATGGCATGTAGGGAGTTTTCATTACCATTTGTTTGTGTGTGTGTGTTTGTCTTTTAGGACTAATTAATTTTATCTTGCATGTCTACAAAATAATCCAGAAAAATGGGGAGACACTTGGCACCTCACAGGAGACACTTGGCACAGATCCCTCTCTATCACTTTGATCCAGATCAAGACACAGCTGCTGGGGTTTTTTGATTCCCTCATCAGCTTTTCTTTCTCTCTAATTGCGGCTATTGCTATTAACCTCTCTCACAAAACCAATAAAACTTCTTTCATGCTTCCTTCCTATTTCAGATCATTCTGTTGGTAGTGTTTTCTAGAAAAGAGGTCGAGACTTTCATGTTCCCTTTTCTTCTTGAAACCACCTACCTAGTTCCACAAAGAAAGGAACATAGCTCTGAAGGCTGGGGCAGGCGGGGGGGGACGGGACGGTGTACATGCATCCAGTACCACCTTGGAGGTTGCAGAGCTGTTAACCAGACTGTAATACTGAACCCACTATATTAGGGTGGTATCATTAAGTGGTTAACATGCAGTATTAACAAGAAAATAACCCCCAAAGAATCCAAGACTTAGTCACTTGAAAGAAGAAATTGTATAATGTTAAAAGTGAATTGGTAAGTGCATTTTCAAAAGCACTAAAGCACTGTCAGAAGCAAATAACTTTGCTTGAAGAAATGAAAGCATTTTTCTCCTAGTCTGTTGCTGTAGTTATGGCAGGCAAAAATGGTTGCATTCTAGCAGAAGAAAAATGTATGAAACTGACTTACAAACCTATGAAGTATTAACATCCCATTTAGGGTATGTCCAGGCTCTTTCTTCCAGGCATCCTTTATTTTCATCATCAACGAATGTAACAAACTCTAGAATAAAACATACCCAACAAGCTTTCGCTTATCACCACGTAGCACATACTTCAATGTCAAGAAGAGTACTTATGAGAAGAACGACAATGTTATCTCCTTAGATAGTAATTCTTACTGGTCTCTTGAGATAACGCTGCCCAGAGTTTGGCAGGGAGATTAAGCAAAGCCAATCTCTTCAGCAATAGCCATGACTGCATTGAGTATATACTTTATACTAAAAAAAGATTATAATTATGTGGGTTTGTTAAGATAATAGTAGAACCCACTCGTTACCAGTTCAAGTAGTTATGCTCTGCATGTAACTCCAGTTTGAGAAACCCCAATACTTAGTTGTGAAGGAAAGATATAAATAAACAAACAAACATAATAATGTTAAAACCAAACATTTTTTAACTGGACATATTTTTACAGTTGGAACATTTCCGATGAAACCAACTTTTGTTGCTGTTTTAGAAAATTGTGTCTTCAGATAAAATAAGTATCTGAAGTTTAGGCTTATAAATTGTAAGAACATTTCTGGTTTATCTCATTTTGTCATCTTTTCTGCTTCCTTGGTTTTCTTCAAAGGCAAGAGGAGGATGGAAATAAAGAACAAGTGGAAACATAAGTAATATGTCTGGAAATTCAAATGTTTTAACAAAATTTGGATAATTAAATAAAACCACTTTTTTTTTAAATTATTTTTAAATTTTTCTACAGAAAATCTGAGAACTTTAAAAGTAAGTATAATGTGTTTTCTTTGAAATCTTTGGGTGATGGGGTTTTCTGTTGTTGGTGGGTTTTTTTGTTGTTTTTTGTTTGTTTGTTTGTTTGGGGGTTTTTGTTTTGTTTTTTAAGAAAACTGAAATGTTGTCCCAGCTGTTGTGCTTACTGAAGTGTTCTGGCCATTCATTGAGGATCTTTCACACACTGGGGACAGTTCTTTGTTAGTGTATGAGGCTCGATGGTAAGAAGCTGCGCAAATACTTCTGGAGTTTCAGAGCCCTGACGTAGGTTTTTGCCATGCATTCCGGCTATCATTTGTACCCATCTATTTAGAGACACTGTAATTAGGTTAACTTGTGTTCCAGTGTGAAAAGAGACCATCATGATATCATGATACAGAACCACAATCTGCTTGTTTTATCCAGCCTTAGAGCTATAGTATACGTTGTCCCTGCCTGTAGGCTGGTGTTCCTTGAATTGCCTGGAGCTTCTTTCACTTATGTCTTGTACTGCATTCTCTTTAGTACTAGAGTATGGCTGATGTTTGGTAGATCAGCATAAACTACTTCATATTACTCATCCCCAAAATCTGTATACATTTTCTGAAGGAAAGTCTTCAATTATTAATATTGTAATGAGATACCAAGCAAAATGGATAATGATATTTATTCAGAGGAGCACTGAGGTTCCAAAAGATGAACAGAATGTTGTAAAAGCAGACACTTCCTGTTTAATTGTATTTTCTCCTTTTCTGGTCTTTCTACTGCTCTAAAATGAGAAAACCTAGAACACAAGATAGCTATAAACACAGGAAATCCATGCCAGCATTCCTTATTTTCTTTTTCTGAAATGCTCTGGCATCCGTACATAGAATGTGTGCTTTGTTGGTATAGCTTTCTCTATACTATAGCCTGAGAAGGCTGTGTCGCTAGCACTGTACACTGATTTGCAGAATAATCTTTTGGATGCTGAAGATGTATATTGTCCTCAGCAACATTTCTTTGTCTGTTAAAGCCAGTGCTCTAAGAGGTAAATGGCTCTGTTTCACTATTTCATAATTGCTGATGTCTTTATTTTTAAATTGGCAGCACTGAAGTTTCTATTGAGCTGTCTGGTAGTTGCCCTTAAAGTTCTTGAAGGCCATATTCTGCCTATAGCATAGATATAGAAGAGACTTTGAAAGGATGGGGCTACTGACTCTTCATGCTGCTGTGCACAGATGTAGTCAGGCCCATCAATGAGGCTGAGAAAACAGATGATTTTTAATGATCTATTAAACATTTGCTTATCAAGAGGGTCAGCTATAACCAGCTTCTCCTCTTTTAATTTAAACATTCAGAAAATATAACACAAAGTGTCTGGTGAAATCATTCTGAGATTTTACCAGACTCCAGAGAAGCCCCTTCCTGTTACAGTGTAGTTTGGGTCTTCTTAAATGATGGGGATAAAAGATGCCAAGAGGAATGAAATGGGGAGTCTGCTGGGAAGGAGAAACAAGTCTAAACTCTGATATGACAAGAAAGAGAACCATGGGAGAAGAAAGGTTTTCCAGGGTTAGTGTTAAAACTGTTCAGGAGGAAAATAGCAATAAACTTCAACCCCACAGGAGCCTAGGTCACAGCTAGTGTAAGAGAGCAAGACCTTGGCTTAAGTGGCAGCAGTAGCTAGGTTACTCTGATGTACAGGTTGTCCTTTTGTTCTCCGAGACCTTCTGGTCTCCATCACCTTATGCCAACTAAATTGCCCAAATGAACATTTTCTAAAGCACTGAGTTATCCAGGCTGTGGTAGGGTTTTAAAGGAGCAAGCAGTATAGTGATTTGAGACTTTCACCCAGGCCAGCCTCAGTGACTGACCAACTGCTGTGTGGATGCATCTACCAGAATGGCTATTGGCTTTAGCCCCTTTCCAGCTAAGGCCTCCTGGCTCTCTCTTTGCATGCAGAGGTAAAAAGTGAGAGGTAGAAATGTAGGTGGGATCCCAGAGATCCAAGTAAGGCATAGAGGTGCAGAAACTAGCGCGGTGTCGTCAACAGTTCAGTCTCTCAAAATGGCTTGCTAGCTACCACACTGCTTTGATTTTAATTCCTTTTATCAGTAGTATGCTGTATGTGTCTTCCAAGCTCAAACTCCCATGCCATATGCTGCCAATACTGTTCTCCATCTGTATGATGAACAGCCACAGAAAACAGCTGTAATAGCTGGGCATGGACATCCATCACCCTTATCTCTCCTTCAGTTTGGATTTCACACAATTAACCTGTTACAATTTAATTGACTCTCCCAAATCAGGTACTCGAGTGGGTAGATTGTGTAGGGAAGGAGGTAGGCTGGGGAGTTGGGAGTGTGGTCGTATCATTGGAAAAGGATGAGACAAGGTGCATCTTACTCTTATTTCCCTAAACTAAACAGCAGTTCTTTAAAATTTGATTTCTAAAGGCTACGATATTTTGTACTGAACTTACAGTATCAAAGGAAATCCTTTTTCAGAGCTGGGTCCTCTGTAGGGCTTTCCCCTGTATACAAATGTCAGGGTTTGACCTATTAACTTCAACAGCCTGCTGACAAAATAAGCAATGAGGACAGTGACTCTGTTCTTGTACTTGAGTAATATTTACTGAGTGTCACCAGATCATAGCGTGCTGGACAAAGGCTAGAAAATTTCTCATTCCAGTATGTAGGCACAAATAATATAGTCTAAATCACAACAGTCCTGTAGCTCTAAATTCCATTGACTATTTCAGTTTACTCACAAACGCTCTGTCCTGATATATCTGATTGAGGAATAGACATCTGAGGTCTGTTTCTGTGCTGTTTCCTGTGCCCTGAGCCACCTTTACTCCAGTGTTCCTACTGGTAGTACAACTATTTACAAATAGAAGGTTATCTGTAACGGTCGTCCTTTGTCTCTTCCTGAAGGCCTGATGAAACATAGTTTCTTCCCAAAGAAGCTAATGTGAATAAGCAGTTTGCCTTAGGGAGCTGAGTCAATGAGTGCATCCTCATACTTGGAATCATAGAATGGTTTAGGTTGGAAGGGACCTTAAAGATCATCCAGTTCCAACCCCCCTGCCATGGGCAGGGACAACCTTCACTGGACCAGGTTGCTCCAAGCCTCATCCAGCCTGGCCTTGAACACTTCCAGGGATGGGGCATCCACAGCTTCTCTGGGCAACCTGTTCCAGTGCCTCACCACCCTCTCCATGAAGAACTTCTTCCTGATACCTAATCTAAATCTCCCCGCTTTCAATTTATACCTGTTACCCCTTTTCCTGTCACTACAGGCCCTTGTAAACAGTCCCCCCCAGCTTCCTTGTTGGCCCCTTCAGGTACTGGAAGGTGCTATATAAGGTCTCCCCAGAGCCTTCTCTTCTCCAGGCTGAACAAGACAAATTCTCTCAGCCTGTCCCCACGGGAGAGGTGCTCCAGCCCTCTGAGCATCTTCATGGCCTCCTCTGGAGTTGCTCCAACTGGTCGATATCCTTCTTATGCTGAGGGCCCCAGAGCTGGACGCAGTATTCCAGGTGGGGTCTCATGAGAGCAGAGTAGAGGGGGAGAATCACTTCCTTCGACCTGCTGTCCAAGCTTCTCTGGATACAGCCCAGGATGCGGTTGGCTTTCTGGGCTGTCAACACACACTGCTGGCTCATGTTCAGCTTTTCATCCACCAATTGGATGAAATTCACTTGGGTGTCTCACCCACTGATCTCAAAGGGATAGAAAATCTAGAGGACCCTCATCATCCAAGAGCAGCTGGGATTACAGTAGCGTTAGGCTCTCAGCACAGTCCTAAGAAAGCGGTTTCCTCTGATATGTTGGTTATCCTAGCACATCTCATCTTCCCCCCACCCCCCCCACCCCCCCCAGAGGAAGAGATATTAGAAAGAGTTACAGAAGCTGAAATTGTGACATGCTCTTCTCCTTACTTTCTGCTATGCCAGAATTTAGTCCTGGAAGTACTTCAGCTTTCTCTGTGACATCCTTTCTCAGTAATCAAGTTTCAATTTGATATCAGGAGTTCTGATCTAACCAACATAATACAAACTTGGCATAGGTCTCTGCTGGTACTTCATTGCCAAACAGCTTTACAGTACGCAAATTCCACATCACAAAACAAATATACAAACAGCCAAGTCATAACTTTTTCCCAGTGGCCCATCTTGATGCTGTAAAATTCACCTATATTCTCTTTTGGGAAATTCAGGCTGTGTGTAAGGTACTGTTTCCAACTAGGTTCCGAAACAGCCTTTTGAGTTTTGGTGAAAATGAATGTAAAATTACCTTTGGGATTGGAGGGGTCAAGTGCCATTCTGGGGGTAGAGGGGCTCAAATTGGGGGGCCTAGAAATGGGCACCACAAACCCTAGACAAAGATCCCCCAATAGTGGAATATGGAAAAACATGCATTGATCTAAATATAAAGAATGTCAAGGAAAAGGGGAAGGTTCTAAGGAAATTTATTTAGTAGTTAGTATGTCCTATGCAAAGGTAAAATGTGAATGTTTGAAGTGTTCTATGGCAGTAAAGTCAAGGTAATGTAAATGGCAGGGTACTTACCTAAGAATTAGAGGACTTTTATTTACTCTGTTTCTGTCACTTGTGGTTCCTGCAAAATTTTGGCAAGTCATTTCGTCTCTGCTTTCCAAGATGCAAATGGTACTGGTGTCCTCCTTTGTGAACTGCGTGTTCAAAAGTGCTATGTGCTTCTCTTCTCTTTTTCCATCAGTGTCTAACACTCCACTCTTTCTTACCAAGTAGTGCTCTTTCATAGAAAGTTAATTAAAACCTGCAGAAAATTGAATTATTTTGGGTAATTAGGGTAGTGTCCTTAGAAATATGTTTCCTATGCTGCAGTGTTCATGTACTGTTCCATGTATGTTGTAATCTTTCTACTCCATTAAAAATCTTAGGGAACCGTTTTGATTCAGGATTGTAAAAGTCTTCTGCTGGACTCCAGCCATGTCTCAAAACCCACATTACACTTGCTTTAAAAACACTTCTGCAGTCTGAAAAAGCAAGCTTTGAAGAACTAGAAATAACCTCTGAGCAAATCCAGGCACTGTTTGTGTTTACATAGCTCTTATTTTCCTCGTTATCTTGTCTGATTGCAAAGGCCTGTTGAACCTTAGCTCAAACCTCTTGTTTGTCTGATAAAGACTTGCTGCTTGTTTACAATGCATTGTTGATTTATGTATACAGTTCATGAAATCAGTTACATAGATTTCATAAGGAACATAGAGCATAGACCCAGGATGCATTAAATTCTAATAGAATTCCGTAAAGAATCACAATGGCAAACAAGTATGTAGTGATATATAGTGCTTAGTGCTATAATACCTTTGAGCATGCGTTTTTGGAACACTCTGAAACCCTGGAATACTGTTTATCTTGTATTATATAAAGTATTATAAAATATTTTAATCATAAAGGGTAGAATAGAGTTTACAGACAAATATACTTTAGGCAAACCCAAGTTTAAATGGATTAATTTCATTCAGAGCCTTTTCAGCCCTTCCACTTCTATATCTACTGTGCTTGGGTTAATTGGATGGTGGCAAGTTGATATTTGTGATCACCTATCCTGTCAGACAGCAGTGCCCTTTTTTAATGCCATCTTCCTGAGAAGTGCTCGCTTTTCTGCGGGTTATGGGTTGAGACAGCCCTGATTGCTATTACAGAGTGATATATGCTGTGCCTTCAGCTCACAGATGTCTTGCAGTTGTACAACACTTGATAAGGAAGCCTAGTAGTTAAGGCACGTGGTTTATTCTGTGCTGCCTGTAAGTATCAGATCTTTGATGCCACGTTTTGTGTAACTGCCACTTTAGCTTCTGTCAGTGTAAATCGTTGGCAATGTTACCCAGTGGATTAAAACTACAAGGGAGACATTTTGAGATAGATGATTTTCTGCTGGAAGATCACTGCTTTTGAGCAAGTTGCTTGTTCTTGTGCCCTACTAAAATCTGACTTGCTACTGCAGTCTTTGCTTTATTGAGTTGATGTGACATTTTCAGCAGCTGGTCCTATTTTTGTCTGAGGAGTGAGTTACAGAGCAGGGCTTAAGAACAGAAATGTAAAGGCCTGGTTTTAATCAGCCAACTTCTGTAATGCAGGAGGAGTGCTTGGGGATGCTTTGAGTTTAAAATGCAGCACACAGTATGCATTGGCTTAGTCCTTTAGACAGCAGAAGCCAACGTTCTGAATAGTGCCTATTTCTGCCCTAGTCCAGAATCATATCTAAAAGGTATAATTTTACAAAACTTTACAGGATATATGTTAATATTTTGAAAAGGCACTGTCAGAATGTTTAATCCTAATTATGGTTGGAGTTCACACCATCAGATAGGGCAGGTTTTCACTGTGTGTATTGTAAGCTGGGGGAACAAATTGGCTACCTGAATAATGTACTTGAAAGTGAACCAGTGGAGAGGTATCACTTTCTTAATTCGTTTTGCATACGTTACCCTAGGAAATGCCCCTTTTCAGCATGCTGCTAATTTCTGTTTCTTTACTTGCATTATGATATCCCTACATGAGAGGGATTATCAGCCTTGTGGTTGTTGCTTTACCACAGCTGTGTACCAGCAATTGTTTTCCACAAATTGTGTGGCCTAAACACACCTGCATGTATTTCTTGTAACATTTTACCACCTGGCAGTTGACTGGCAGTGTACTGGTGCTTGCTTAGGTCATAGGAAGACAAGATTTAATTGGGCACACAGTGCTAGGTGCTGAATAGCACAGAAGCAACTCTCCTTTTTAAGACTTCTGCATATCACTGATTACTAGCCGTTGCTCTGCAGGTGTCAGATTTAAGTAAGAGGAACTGTATGTGCCACACTGCTCCCCAGATTTTGAGGAAATGGGTTTAGGGTGAGATTAGTACGAGCCTGGTGACGGTAATGATGATACTGTACGTCAGGATTCCCTGTTTGATGTTAATTATTTGTACTACAACAACATCTGGAGGCCCCACTGGATACCAGGGCCCCACTGTGGTAGATAATATACAAATACGCTATGGAATAAGTGTGTGGCTTCATAGTATAAAAAGACAAAATGAAGGGAGAGAAACAGAAGTGGCTTGTTCAAGGTAGAACAGAGCAGCAGTAAAAGTGGAAATGAAATCTTATCTCATGTGTGATGTAGTAGCTAATTAATCACTCCTGACCCTGGAAGAGTTGTCACAGAATTGAGTTCCTTGTTCTTTTTTTCTTTTTTTTTTTTTTGGCTTGACTTCAGGATAGTTTTGTTTGTAAAAGAAACTTTTAGACAAAAGGCAAAGATTGAAAGAGGGAAGGATGAAGGGAGCGAAAGAGATAAGGTAAAAGTAAAGCAAGGGAGTAATTTGTTAAAGGAACTGCAATGTCATAGTCCCTATAACTCACTATTTCTGTGGTGTAAGGGTGTTTGGTCAAAAAAAAAATCAGGAACAGGAAAAAAATAAGGTGTATTTTAGTAGCACTGTATTGCTGAGCTACAATTTCATATAGAATGGGCATTAAAAAAATATTGTCTAATAGTCTGTGCCCCACATAAACATTTAACTGGCAAAAAATAAAAGGCAGTTTGGATAGCTCAATAAGCTCTTAACAAGGAAATTGGTATTCACTTTACTTGAGCTAAATAATGTTACGCATCTCCAAACAAAAGAGTAGAGGTCATCTTTCAATGCAAGGGACAGTGCCAGATAGCACTCCTGAGTAAGACTGTTGGTCAGGGTGAATAAGCATCGAATGTAAGCCCCCATGGTAAGACTGTGGCCAAAAGTTACGTGGTCTTTGAACATATCAACCAAAGTGGTTGTGTAATTTCTGTAAACTGAAGTTAAACATTTCTGGAGTCTACATTTGAAGAAAAGTATTTAGTAAACTGAAGGAGTTTCAGGGGCCATGGGGAAGATTAAATTAAGGACTGGAAAACCTGCTTTCAAGTGAGAAACTGACAGAGATGAGTGCTTTTCCCTTATGCTCTGAAAAGCTGGGGGGGGGAGAGTTTGCAGGAACAGAAAGATGAAGCTGGAACCTTCAGTTATCTGCTCTAGCACTTTTCTTGCTCTGATGCAGGATTAAATACAGCAGCATGGGGCTGACAGATGTTCATCTGAACTATCCTTTCAAAGCCCTCAATGGAAAATATTAGATTCTCATTAATCTTTGCCAGTTTCAGTGTTTTGTCACTTTATAAAATACATAAGAATTGGGAAGAAGCTTCAAGAAAATTTTGACTTGATCAGAGTCTTACTGGTTGTTTATAGAAGTATGATACTAGATGTTTTATCAATACAGGAAATAAAAGTTAAAAGAAATGGTAGTGATCTGCTTTTAAGGAACTGCTGAGCAGGAGGTTGTATTCACATTGTTGTATTCAATGGCTCTTGATCGACTTTCGTCCCATGAATTTGCCTGTTTTGAATGTATCTTAGGCATTTGAAACATCCTGTGACAGTAAATTGCACAATTCAGTTATGTACTGTCTCAAAATCTTTGCTTAAACTTTATTACCAAATGATTTTATTACATATTTGTAGTTGAGTGTTAAAATAGTGCTGAATCATCCCTATTATTTATGGGTTTATATATACAGTTTTGAGTGTGGTACTTTTTTGAACCTTTTATATTTCCTCTTTCTTTGTGAGATGGCCTGTATAGATCTGTGTACTGTGCTCAAGAATTAAAGTCAAAGGTGCACTGTTAACTTAGAACAGAGATTTTTTTTTTTTTTTGTACACTCCTCTTTCTTTTTTTATAATTTGTGACTTTCCACTTGCCTTTTTGACCATGTACAACGCTGGGCCAGTCTCATCAAAGAAACAACTGCAATGACTCCAAGACTTCTTTTTTTCCTCGGCTGTAAATGTTCAAATCACGAAGAAGTGTTGTTCTGAAATATATCCTAGAGTTCAACAAAGAATCAATTCAGACAAGATATATGGCCTCGTATAAAATTTTAGAGTAGACTAGATTATAGCAATTGTCCTTTTTAGCCTTATAAATTATGTATCTGTGAGAATTGCTTCTTTTAAAAACCACGGCTCCGAAGGGTAATAATTTCTATTTATTTTGTCCTCTGTGCGTATCGTTCTCTCTGATAAAAAGGCTTGTAACTGGCGTTTAGTGGATCTGGTTCAGCACCTTAAAGAAGCAGTAACAAGCAGTACATAACAAACACCCGCTGTACTCCTCCTTACAATAGCTCTCAAAGATTGGCCAAAATTAGGTGGCCTTTGAACTTCCTTTCACCTTAGTATTTATTTTTTTTCTTATTTCAGTATAAATGTAAAGTGTTGGAAACCTGATCAAAAGCTGCCAAGTCAAGTGAGCCTCCACACCTAGCATTTCTTTAACAGCGTTTACTGCTTTTATTGATTACTGTATTTGTCAGAGTTGCTGTACTGGTTCTTAAGCATGCCTTCCCTGTCATCATTATCGGGATAAAGGAAGACTTCATCCAGTAAGCTCTCCCTTTACCCAACTCTAGAGCTTTGTATATATTGAATTCTAATTTCAGACTTAACCTCCCAGTGGTATTAAACATGGCACTAAATACAACCAGAGTGGAGCAGAAGTAACTGCCTTATACTCTGTGCTGAGTACAGCTTCTAATGTTCCCCCTTCTTAAATCCATTGACACATGTATCCTGGAAAGGCTTGTCCAACCATGCATTTTATTCTAGTTGCAGCTCAGAAGGGTTCTTTAAGCACAGTACTGGTTCTTACTACCTTCCTAATCAGTAAACCTTCTGAGGTTCTGTTTGCAGTGAAAGTTCACATAAAGTGATTTGGCATTGTAGTAATTAGTGAATGTCCCCTGTGGAATATACATCTATACCTTCAGTTTTCCTGGTACCTCCCTGCGTTTAGCTGGACTAACATCCAGAATCAAGTTTGAGGCAAAGCAAAAATAAAAAACCCCCAGACAAGAAAACAAACGAAAAACGGCAAAGGAAGTCAAGCAAAGAAAGAGTTAAAGAATAAAGTGGGAAAAACTCTAAAGAGTGAGAAAATGTTCAATCATTTTTAAAAACATAGGCTGCAAGTCTGAGTGCTCTAAGGAAGCCATTCCAGGAAGAGCAGTGCTTGGGTGTATAAGAAAACAAAACAATTTTCCTGAATTTAGAGTGTTGCAGAGTTGAAGTGTATGCGTGTGGCATTTTGGGGGGGAGTTTGCAAAACCTTCCCACAGTGTGAAGTGGCTTGTTGTGTTACTGAAAGAGCTTGTATCACTTTCAAATGAGAGCAGCAAAATCAGCAGTGATCTTCAGGAAGCAGTAGCTAAGAATATTGTCTGCCAGGTTTGGGCTGATGTCTAGTCATGCTGGAACCAGCCAGGGTGGGAGGAGGAGGCAGTCTGCACTGTAGTGACTATTAAAAAATGATGAAGTAAAATGAGTGTGAGAAAACACTTTTATCCTGGGATTCTAGCTGGATTTCACTTGCGTTTTATAAATGCCTCCCCCCACCCCCCCCCACCCCCGGTTACAGAAACAAAGCAACATAAAGATACTGGGATAAACTCTGCTTCCACTTGCATCAGTAAGAATCGAGTTTCTTCAACAGAATTGCTATCGATTCATATCGATGCAGCTGAGAGTAGGATTTGTCCTATTGCCTGGGGTTGTCTCTCATGGTTTTTGAAATTAAATGCTTTCTGCACACAGGGAAGAGCTGTACACTTCTAGTCTGGATGATTTAAATTTCAGATTAAAAAAAAGACCCAAAGGTAAAGCCCTTTTCAGAGCACACAGTGCAGGTGGCTCTTACACGTCCTCTCTTAACACACTTCAACTGCTCATCTTACGAAACCACTGCCCACCCCCATTTGACTTTCTTTGCACCCAGTCTGCTACAGAAAGATAGATACCTTCAAAATATAAGGGCACAGCACAGAGGAAACAAGGGCCTGACTATTTGCATTCAGACAGGCTCTAGTCCTCTTAGGGTGGGGGAAACAAAAGAAAACACAAAAATGCCAGACCTCAGAAATGTTTGCATGGTCCCTTCAGAGGAAAGGAGTAGGTTTTGGAGGAGTTGAAGGTAGAGACTGAATAAGCCTTAGCACCTGCCCCTCTTGTATTACAGCTGCTCTCAGGGCTGAAGGGGTTGGGACTGTCAAGGTGTCATCAGTGTTTAAGTTAACTGTATTTGGGATGAAGAATCTGTTTCACGGGAAGGTAAAAGACAAAGTTGCCTAAGTGAGATAATGCTTACAGGTAAGCACTAGATTGCAGATCTCCTGATCCAGGTTGTAGATTAGCCCCTGTTGTATAATTTAATGGTGTTCAAAATGCTTTGGGAGCAGTGTCTGCAACAAAAAACTGCTGCCAAGAGCCTGTGGAAGGACATGGTGTAGAAGAGAGGTCTAGATGTGAGGTCTTGTACATTCTTTTTAGCACTGTGCTTTATTTTGTTTGTATAATTTATCTACACGCATTCCATTACATTATCACAATTATCTGCTTAAAGTCTGCCAGTCATCATGGCAGAAGTTTAACTGAGGAGAAGGTAATGAGACTTTTGAGGGCAGCAATTTTGTGGGACAAATCACCAAAAGATAAATTCTTGAGGAACTTTAAAAATCCTTTCTGGCACAGTAACCGTAAGTAAAGAAGGGCGGAATTAAAACACAGGTTGAATGCTGAGTTAACTTTGTTGTTTATAAATCAAATAGTTCTCAGTTTTCCAAGGTATAGTGCCAGCACTTGATGTCAAGTGGACGTTTCAAAAAGGTTAATTAATGGTCACCCTTCCCTGGAAAGTGTTTGGGGAACAGCCATGTGAATCCCGATGCAGAGATGTAAAAAATTCATACTGTCTGTTAAAATTCTCTTGAGCCCTCTTGGAGCATGTAACTTGCATTCCCTGTATGGCTCTGTATTCAGCTTTTCCCTCGCTGTATGGTTAGGATTTTTTTTTCTCTATCTGCCAAATAAAAGTTACAGGTAGTGACTCAGAGGTAAGTCTTTACTTGTCACATAATTATTGGTCTAGTTAATACCTGTGTTTGATAACATGGAAAGAAAATCTACTAGCCAAACGTACAGGGAAAAGAATGAAAGGTCATGTCCATCAAGAAGTGTTAGAATTTATTGGTAAAGCTTGTCTTTCTTTCGGATTTAGAATGAAGGTACGTGTTGGCAAAAGCTGCTTTTAATGAGGTGTTGTAGCGTAGGAAGCTCTGGAATTGAGTTGATCTTGAAAATAAAACCTGTAGTTGCCTCCTGTGTGCATGGTCACTGTTTTTTGCTGTAGGATTTTCTTTCTGTTTTGCCTTTTTACAGGAATGTGTAAACTAATTGTTGCTTTTTTCATAGCGTCTGGTGCCCTAGAGATATAAAATATTATGAATAAACTATATTGTGAAGTCTGTGCGTGCAGTTTGGCTTCAATATCCAGGCTTTTGGAGTACTGTATTTTGTGTTTTATCCTGGTAATTGGAACAGAACTATTTTCGTGACAAACTCCTGTTCAATCCAAATAAGAGTATCAGAATCTGTCACAAAACTGTGCTTCTGCAAAACTCGTCTTAAAGAGTCACAGGGAGCTCTGCCGAAGGTGGGGGCCTGAGGAGAGCTGGAGTAGGCCTTCAGTCAGGCCCATGATTTGGTTTTTTTAGACAAATTTTTGTGTTGCTCAGTCACAATGAAGTGTTGTGCATCTTTGAGAAAGGCTGTTTTCTCAGCTGTGCGGAAGGGGTAACAATCTGCTTGGGATGATGAGGATGCCCATGGCCTTATTTCCCTCCTTTCTGCAGCAGACCAAAGGCCACTGGCACTTTGCAGTCCTCAGCTTCCAGAATCTTATCTGGTGATGGTTTGCCCTCTTATCCATGGGTTGTCTTATCACTAAAATAGAGTTGTTCCTTCAGGCCTGGGGAAAGGAATGGTAAAAGGTGCTATTTGCTTTTCCTCAAAGGAGAAGTCAGAAATGTTTTCTCTTTCTGGGGAGATTAGCTAAACTCCCCACCGTCCCTTTCCCCACTTGCAAGTTTTATCTCTGCCTCATTAAACTGTAGGGCATGGCAACTTTCTCTGCTGAATACCTTTTAATCCCTTCTTCCTCTGGGGTGGTGATGTGCTCTGCTAGGCAAAGTGCAGCTCTTTGTCTCACCTGCTTACGCTGTGCCATCACCAAGGTGAACTCTTCAGTGGTCACAGTTTGCAAAAGGAGAAGGTTGTATTGGTGGGGATTGAAAAGCTGCGTGAGAGGTTATCTGGGAAGTTGGATAAAAAGCAGCACCTTGAAAACCACGTGTAGTCAGTAACCAGGTTACTTGGTCATAAACATTCTTTGAGTCTTTGAGCAAAAATTAATCACTTGTTCTTTGCTAATTACCATGCAGATAAAGATAATTATACGGTTGCCAGCAAAAGATTCTCTAAAACAGTGTTAGGAGATCACTTACTTCGTATGTCGATAACGTGGTAAAGCTGTGCCAGCAGTGGTTTTACCTGAAATAAATCTTGGTTCAGTGAAAACTTCCTTGTATTGGGGGTAGCATCAGCGAAGAAAGGTTGATTATTTTCAAAAGGTATTTGAGTTCATGCATTTGCTGGGGGCAGCAGTCCACCCACCCCACATTACAGTGGAAAAAGGTTATGGATATCTTGAAGGGAGGTCTGTCCGAAACGTAGAATTGTGAATGTATGTGAGACTGCTGCTGTCCAGCATACGTTTAGCACGGTCCAAAATTTACCATTATGAGAGAAATATTATCAGGGTGTGTAGTGTTACAGTGCTAAATTTCAAGTAGTCAAAGCACAGGCCCATTTTTTGATGACCTTTTCATCTACAGGACTGCTTTCCTTTCAGTAACAGTGTTGTAGTCTGAAGAATGGGGGAGGGGTGGTGTTAGGGGAAAAAAAAAAAGTCAAAAAACCAGAAGGGTATTTAAGATATGAGGAATCTGGGAAAAGGATCTTATGATGAGTATTTGGGATGAGGAAAATTTGGAATGTAAAGTAACACAGGAATCAGGAAAGGCCTCTGCGAGAATTAGAAGACATGGAAGTTTTGAGGAAAAGGTCTGTCAGTGCCAGGAGACAGGAGTAAATCCAGGAGAGGAATCCGAGGTGGCCTTCAAGTACAAGAGGAGAGGTTTCCTTCTTATTGCTGAGATTTGCTGTCATGAATGTAGTGAAGTCAGTCAGGGTAACAGCTCTGAAGGATGAAGTCCTCTATCCACAAGTAGATATGTAAGGTAATTGCAGTAACAGTATTGTCTCGTGTCCCTTTAGTAAACCTCAGTTTTGTTTTCAAGAGGCAATGTTTGAATATGAGATGGTTGTCCACTCTCTGTTGTTGTTTCTTCCTTGATTTCTCTGTAGAGACAGTTGGTAAAACCAATGCCAATTTTATAGTATGGCTGGCTAGCGAATGTCTTGGCTTCCTATACGATACGTTTTAGTTCTGCAGGTCTGCACCAGAGAATCTATGCAGTACACCTAATATGCCTTCATATACAGTGACACCAGCATACTCTGCCTCTGCTTGTTGAGGGCTCGAAGATGCTTTCTGGTTAAATGAATATTATACAATGATGGGAATTTCTGGCACTGTTTAAATCAGTAGTAGTAAATGTAGATATCAAATGTGAATATATTCTGGGTGTGTGTTTTACACCCTAATGTCACTGAATCTGGTCATTACTTGGAACCACATGAGGGGACCTGCAGAAGGAAGTGTTGTGGCTGAGACAGCCGGCTTTGCCTGCTCTTCCCTTTCAGGCAGTGACTGGTGGAAGGTGTTGGGAAAACAGTGTGGAGGACTGCTTTATTGGTACCGAACTGCTTGGGGTGTGATGTATCAAAATAAAAGACTGTGCCTACTCCTGCCTTTTAAAAGTCTGGAGGGATCTCCGTTTTGTTTAAGAGCAATTAACTTCACTCAAGTGATCATATTCAAAGCTGGCTAGTTAAATTTTTGCTCCTTTCTGATTTTGTGCATCTTGTAACTGCATTCTTCCTGATGGAAAGTTAGTTGGTTTGGGGTGGGGGCTGTTTGTTTTGTTCTGTTATTCCACTTGCGAAACTGTTGGGATACAGCCTGCCTTGAACAATTGCACAAGTGACTACTCATCAGTAGAGATGTTGCTCAAATAACTATTTGTCCACATCTCCTTGTTTTTATTTCCTCAATTTTCACCTGTCCTCCGTGGTATTTCGAGGTAGGAAATGAGTCATTACGTCCAGGTGAATGCTGTAAAGAAGAGTGTGAAAGACAATGTTTGCACTGAAGCACATCCAATGAAATGTGTCCTGACAATGCTCAAAATGATGCTTCTGTGCATTCTTCAGTGCCATCTACTGGCACAGTTACCCATTAGGGATTTATAGGCCAAGAACATTCTCCTAATAGGCACCTCTTTACAATCGTTTCTTTTTTTCTTTCATTTCAGGAGCAAGGCAAGATTGGTGTAGTCTTCAATATTGGCACAGTGGACATCTCTATTAAAGAGGAAAGCACACCTGTTAATGATGGCAAATACCACGTGGTACGCTTTACCAGGAATGGTGGCAATGCCACACTTCAGGTTGACAGCTGGCCGGTGAATGAACACTACCCAACAGGTACATACCTTTTTCTCTTTGTTTTTCTCTGTCTGTGCATATCTAAAAACCAAAACGTTTAACAACAACTGGGTACTATATAAAGCTTTATTGTTTCATCTCAACAACAAATTGATGAGCCTGGTGGTACATGTTCTGTCTGTTGGAAAACAAAGTATGGCCCTTTACATTAGGAAGAGAAAGCATGCCAACTCTGTGGTATGATGCCCATAGATGCTGCTATTTCAGAGGTCTCTAAGTGAATCCGGGTTCTGCAGAGTCAGAAACTGATTCAACAACAAACTTGGTTTTGCTGCTTGTGATATTTTCTGTTTAAGTGAGGAAGGTTTTGAACAGACCTTATAAAAAGGAGAGGTGAATCTAGCCTCATCCAAGACATGGTCTATAATAGATATAGAGGTGAAGCATAAGTGATGTGGAAGGTTAAGCTGCAAGTATTTGAACAGACCTTATGTTTGCCTCATAATAATTATGCATCAGATAGCTGAGGCTTGGTGATGTGGACGGCTACAAAAGACAGGAGGAGCACAAGGAAAGAATTCCAAGATTAACCACATTCTTCTTACTCACATGTTACCATTGAGGATCAAGCCATGATCACCTTGTTGGTTTCCAGTATTAAGTCTAAGGAACTTCCAGTTCTTCCTTTCTAGTGTGTACATAAGTGACCCAGGACAGAAGGAAAAATTCTGTTATAAACATGAGAGAATTTGCTAGTTGTGTAGGAGTTGCCCACAAGCCACTTAACCTCAAGTTATGAGAAATATCCTAATGGTTTATGTGATGTTACACTAATAAATTACTCCAAGGGGATAATTTCATTTCTTCCACTTGCTCAGAAAGTACACAAGAAAGTTTTTAATATAAGTGATCTGCCCTGTGGTGATCCCTACCACATACTGAGCATTACACTTTGTCAGTGTTTTGGTGATGCATATACAAAAGGGTACATTTTAATAATTATCCTTATTTCTGTGTAATTACTGCTTTCCAAGAATGCCATGACAGACATGCTGAGTTAGATTTCAGATCCGTTATCCATTGGTTAGAGGGGGAAACATGGCTAGGGGAAGTTGAAACTGAGCATCTTTCTTCTACTCCTTTCATCAATTATTTTGTGGTAAAATACCTCTGATCCAGTTGGCAGCCAATTACAGTCAGTAAAAACCCCATGAATAAATTTTCTTCCTATATTACTTGCTGTAGTAAGTCTCTGGTGTAAAGAAAGAAAATATTCAGCTCACTGCTTTAGAGTTGTTTTTTAAAAGGGAAAATAAATCATACTTGGAGAATACCTCAGTACCCTCTGCTTCTGTCTTGGCTCAAGATATTCCTATGTTTTTATTAGAAGACATATGGCTTTATAGAATCAGCATTACTCTATGTTCTGGGCTAATATTGAGTATATGGGGTTGTTCCCCAAGGTAAAAGGACACCTTTATATTCCAGACACCTTTTCCTTTCCATGCCATGTGTTTCAGTTCTGGCTGTTTGTAGATGGTGAAGTTTTCAGCCTGCCCCTGTGAAAATAAGGCTTATGGGATCATACTTTGTGTGTGTGCATGTGTCACCCTTTTTTTTTTTCCCACTTTCTTTCAAAATGATTTTTTAGGTGAATTTATAAAGTAAAAACAAAACAAAACAACAACAAAAAAAAAAAAACCCCAACACACAAAAAGAACTCAAACAAACCAACAAAAACCTATACCCAAAAGAAAAAGATCCTACATGGCTAAGGGAAATAACCAAGGGAGAAGAGCAGAGTCCCAACCCTCCCAAAGGGAAGGACTGTGGCTTGATCTCAATTCATGTTAAATACCAGAATATCCATATAATAAAGAGGCATTATGAGTGCCTCAGGTTCAGGAAAAGCTTCGCCAAAGTTATTGAAGCCAATAACTACAGGAAACCAAGCCTTATTAGTTCATTGTTCTGGGGAATTAATGGTTTAAAAGAAGACCAAAAAGGAACTTTTAAAATGAATAATTTGTTGTCTTTCACAGACCAAACTTCCACTATTGTTTCTCATACTGAGTGCAAGACCAAACTGGTGTTCAGCAGAGTTTTAACTCTGTAAGAAGGTTTGTGGTTGTGTTGACCCAGGCTAATCTAGTGTATTTCAGCCGGAGACTGCTGAAACTGGAATGGGTTTAAAACTTGTGTAATATTATCTAAGGAATCTTGTATTTTACATGTGGGATCACTTCAATTCTGGACACAGAATTATTTGAAGTGTTTTAAAAACATCTTATTTGTGGCAGATGCATGTTTGGGCATACCATACTATGTTATCTGTAACACGAACAATTTCATGTGTACTTGATTCTCTGCATGGTGCTACAGCGTAATGTTTGCAAACTTTGCAAACTAGCAAAAGTATCTTCTTCGTCATCACACGTGATGCAATCTTCAAGCGGCAGGGCTGCATTCTGAATGACATTTCCACGCTCCTCTCTGAGTTTTATTACCTGTAGAACGATTATACATTAAACTCCTAATTACTTGCTCAATGGAAAGTACAAATAAAAGTGGGATATTCATTAAATGAGTAAAGAGAGAGAATATTGGCTTTCCTTAAAACACAGTCTTCAGTTAAATTGAAATTAAATGAAACTAGGCCAATGGGACTCAAAGACTCCAAAGCTGTATTTTTGCAACTTCATATAAAAGACTAAGAAGTGGAAGGAAAATGGAAAAGCAACAAACTTGCAATTCAGGCACTGACATTTTGGGTTTTATAGCATCCAATTACATCTCAGTCACCTGCAACATGAGCTCTATGCTTTCTTGTAAGGAAAAAAGAGAGAAATTGTAAAGAATGGAAGTAAACTGGAGCTAAGATTGACTAAGCTTTGGGACTGAAATAATCCCAATCATTAGGGTTGATTTCACACTGTTTGTCCCATTCTAACCCTGCCAGTTTCTCTTACTGGGCAGTAAGACTCTGAACAGTGGCCCAGTGCAAGTATCTGAGACAAAGCTCCTGAGAGCTGGGTGATGGCAAATAGCAGCGTTAGCACTGGGACTGCTGTCTGCAGTTCAGCTGTTGTGATTTAGTTCAGCCAAAATCATTCAGCCATTTATGATATATTTCCGTTAGTTTTGCCATTTCTTTTCTCCCTCAAGTACACAATAAGGAGATGGGCTTTTTCGATGGACTCTACTCATAGCCAATTCCTTGATGCTTAATTCATGAATTTGATCATCACAACATACTTCTCGGAAAAGATATACACCTTTTGTTAAAAAATACTTACAAATTTTTATGCCCTAAAGTGCAGTTTCCTATGACTGCCTTCCTTCTGTTGTGTCACATGCCTTCACCCTTTGGGGTACATCCCAGGTAACAGGTTGTACTTGGTCACTGTTATTTTCTTGCTTTTATGTTCTTGCAGAAAGCCTTCTCTGTATCTAAATTAGTCTTTTTAGTGATGAAGTAGGAATCCTTTTGGACCAAGCATAGGTAGGACAGGAAAGCTACTTTAGGCAGAGGAAGCCTCTGACAGATTCAGATTACAGTATATCCACCAAATTTGAGGCACTTCACAGTAGGACAGAAGGACTTAAATTAGGAATCCTGAGGCTGGGAAGGAGTCAGCAATTCTCAGCAGGGTTAAAAACAAATATTCTGTCTTGACAGAGAACTGAGATACCTCAGACCCTAAGTTTTCACTATTCCTTGGGTGATTTTTTTTTCCTCCTCACTGTCTTTGCTAGCAAAGAAATATTTCTGTGTTGCTAGATTTGTAGTGTACATGGAAATAAGCACGCTATTCCTGTTCATTCATCCGTGCGCTGACTACGTTTTCTGCAGTAGAAAAAGAAATGAAAGTAGGTGAAGAGAAATTGTAAAGCAGGAGTGTCCATGTGCCAAAATAAAGTCTAATTGGAGTAATATTTTAAAGGAGAAGATTAAAGGAAAGGAGGTGAGAGGCAGGAAGAGGTTGTCATTTAAAGAAATACATGATTTAGCAAGAGAACTATAGCATGGATTTTATTCCTGCATTTTATAATAAGAAATAGGACAGCATTAAACAACTAGATCCTTATCAGGGTTCATTAGTTAATCCACTCAATGCAGATTTTATATTTTCTCCCTTTATAATTCTCTTGAGTGATCTCTTGTCCTTCTTTTAGGAGTCTCTGCCCTTTCAAATGACATTAATTCGAAGTTCTGTTGACACTGAATAAAAAAAAAAAATTCATCCTCTGTGCCCCTACTTCATTCTCTTTCTCAAGTGCAGGTTTGCAAGGAAGTTGGATTTTTGGGAAGTTGGACAGTTAGCTGTTGATGGCAGAGCTCCAGGGACTTTCATCTATGAGGTCCTCAACATAAGAAGGATATTGATACTGGAACGAGTCCAGAGGAAGCCACAAAGATGCTCAGAGGGCTGGAGCTCCTCTCCTATGGGGACAGGCAGAGAGAATTGGGCTTGTTCAGCCTGGCGAAGAGAAGATTCCAGAGAGACCTTAGAGCACCTTCCAGTACCTGAAGGGAGCTACAAGGAAGCTGGGGTTGGGGACTTTTCAGATGTTGTGAACAGGACAAGGGATAATGGCTTTAAACTGAAAGGTGGTAGATTTAGATTAGGTATCAGGAAGAAGTGCTTTATGGAGAGGGTGGTGAGGCACTGGAACAGGCTGCCCAGAGAAGCTGTGGATGCCCCATCCCTGGAACTGTTCAATGCCAGGCTGGATGAGGCTTTGAGCAACCTGGTCTAGTGGAGGGTGTCCCTGCCCATGGCAGGGGGGCTGGAACTAGCCAACAAAAACCATTCTATGACTCATTTTACCATGGCTTAAGAAACATATATCTCTGAAATAAAAAGTTGGTTCTGATACCCTGATGCCTGTGCTGGGGTTTTCCTTTAGAATAGTTCCAGTACCTAGGACTGAATGCCCCTGAACAGTTGGGGCATATCTTCTGGTTTCATTTCATTTGACAAGAATCCAGTTTGTATTCTCTGAGAGCATTTTAGTATGTGAACCAAAGTGTAGCAAGTGGAGAGGGTTGGGAAGAACATCTTGGAGGCATGCTCCTGATTCAAACCAAAATACTGATGAAGATGGATCTTACCATAATATACAGCTGGAGCTGGACAGAATAGCTCATTTTTTCATCGCTCCTTCCCATACCCATGTTGCTTAAATTGTCAAATTTCTATTTTCTGCTGTCTCATCTCCTGTTCAGCTGGATCACAGTACCAGTGCCATTCACCATGTAACTGGTCCAGGAAAGGGGGCCACATGGGAGGGCACATGATCACTTAGGACACAGGAAGGATTAGATTACTTTCTTTATCATCAAGGCTTGTTTATGCCAGTGTAAAAGCTTCACTGAACTACATCTTTAGTAGTCTCTGTGAGATTAAGTCATTCTTTCTCACCTGCGGTTGCTTGAAACAACATGCTTCCCAGAAGCACAAATTAAAGTGAGAGTGGTCTAATTGCCCTGCCTAAGACATGTGAAAAGCATGAAGACTTTCTTGCTACAGTGCATTTTTCATTTACTCAGTGTAAATATCTGAAATTGCTTGGTTAGTACCAGTCAGGTGGTGTGATACAGCTGAAATTATAAGCATCATCTATATATTATAGATTTAACAGATATTGTATGTTTCATCTCATCTGTTTTAACTGTGGAGAAGGAATTATGGTGGTGGAAAGGTGAAATATTGGTCTTCCTCTTTTGATACAATTGAATGATATGTATGGTTTCATCTTATCCTTCTTTTACTAAAAGTTGTCTGTGACTAAAAAAATAGAAATTGAAATGCGGAGGCTTTTGTATTCCTGTTGAATATAGACAGCATTTCTCAGTGGGGTGGTGCTAACTCTGCCCTGCTTGCATGCTTTTTTGGTTGTACTAAATTAGAATATTTGTTGCAGCCTAATAAGATTAAAAATATCTAGATCCTAATTTTTTGTTTGTTTGTTTCTTACCCAAAACGATTGTAGGTGTTTTAAAAATTAAGTAGTACAGTAGGCTGAACAGAATTTGAGTTAAGTCAGCATCGGGGATTTTACAGGGCATTTGGGGTGGGAGAAATGGAGCATGGAGCTGTTTTGAGAAGAGAGGGCTGAACAGCAGATATGGAATGGAAAGAGCATTTAATAAGTAAGGAAACTGAAGTTGGTTTAAATATTAAGTGTTGTACAACACCCCATGATGGGTCCTATTGTAAGTTTCTGTGAAATACGAAAGCCATATTTCGTTTTCAGATACGTGGATGTCACAGCTCCAGCTGTCTTTAAATGGAGTGTCAATACTCAATATCTCTCAAAATGGTTATACCCACCTTTACAAATGAAATTCCCTAGGTTTTACACAATTGTGACTACTGAACTAGAGTTCATAGTCTGCTTTGAAACAGGTCATTTCTTGTCCTACTCAAGCCATTTATCACCTTTCCCTTGATATTTTCCATATCCTTCCACAAGTGACATGATCTTTTTGTTCAATGAAGTCCATTTCCCACCTCATCCCTCTACTGGAGGGACTTTGTGGAGGGTGTTGTTTCTTTTCTTCATTCTTTTTGGGTTTATTTAGTTTTTATCAGCAACATTTTTTTTCTCTCCCTCTGTGATTTCCCAGCCATGAGATAAATAGCCTTGTATCTTACAAGCTAAATACAATTACTGCTATCAAAACTGGAGTCTTTCTCTCCCTGTAAATGTCTCTTGGAAGCTGATAAGCTGTTCAAGGCAAACTGCAGGCTTCTGCCTAATCCTGAGATTAAACATAACCACCCAGAAGACAGCAAGAGATAATTGGGGGGGGGGTGAGGGTAGGCAGGCGGGAGAGGAAGAGAGGAGGAGAAAGTGAGATCCTCTCCTGAGATATTAAGAGGACATACACAAGGCTCAAGGTTATTTGTAAAGGAATTACACAAAACACACAAGAGCTTGTTATGATGAGGAATTTCCTCAGATAATGCAGTGATTGTAGTAGTTCTTAGACAAAATATAGCAAGGATTTGTTTGATGTAAAGCATAGAGGGGAGCTGTAGAAAACAGCTCCCAGCCATGACTGCTGATTTTTATATATTAGTCCCCATCTTGTCCTTGAAAGAGGAGGTCTCGCAAGGTTGCATCCAGATTCTTTGTGCATGCGGGCTTGGGTTCATCTCAGTGGCTTTCCACGGAATGTGGGAAGACAGTACATTTCGCAAGAGTAAAGCAGGGGACTGAGCTTTTCTACTCTCTGTGTTTTTCTACCTGCTGACCATCTGAATGAGGCTAACTTAACCTGTCTGTGAAACAGAGAACACTAATCTTCTAGGAAATAAGAGTGCCTTAATTATGGAGTAATATTGTATTGTATCTGTAGTAGTCTTCGCTTGTAACCAAGGCAGGATTACTGAAGACATTCTTTTTGAGTCAGTCCAGTCCAGCTGAAAAACTATTGGAAAAATTCTGGAAATATAAGTTGTTCTTGTTTTTTGATCAACGACATTTTCATTTTCTTGCTCTGTAATTTTTTTTAAGGTCTTGTGTTTCTGAAAGCTTGTCTGTATTTTTTAACTGTTATCAATTGGCCTAATATGGGATATTACCTCTCATGACTTTGCTTTATTCGATTTATAATGCATTAGCTAAGAAGGGGAAGATAAGTTTGGATGATCTAATAGTAGTATCACTGGAGGATTTAAGAGAAGACTACATACCCTTTCTTCAGCTGACATGTGTTCTGAAACTGGAAATATATGCAACATTGTGATTACTAGTTCTCATGAGGTCAGTAATGCAGAGTCTAATGCTGATTGGGACATTAACAAGGAAAACTCAGAAGCAGAACAAACTGGGATGTCAGGGTCTTCACAGAAAGTTCTTCCTTTCTGACTTTGTACTTATCTCTGCACAGTACTCCACACAACTCATGTTGTACTACCCAATTGTTTGGTAGCTGAGCCTTATTAGGGGAAATAACTTGTTCTGTGCTTTGCAGAGCCTGGCTCTTCCTCCCCAAAATCCCTCCATCTCTTTCAGAGTGATTTTGGCATCTCCTCTTTCCCTCTTCTTTCTACCCCCGCTCCCCCCACCTCTGATTTATGCCTTTTTGTGCCCCTTTGGCTCTCCCTTCCCTCCTTCAGACATGAGGCTGTTATGATCCTCTCACGGCTACTGAAACCAGAGTAATAGTAAGAAAGTTGGCTGAGCCATCTGTATGAAGAGAAACATGGATCTTGTACTTGACTACTTGGAGTCATTAATAAGTCCCATTGCTTGATGTGCAAGCTAAAGGGATTTCTTTGTGGTACTGCCAGATCCCACTGTGGTCTTAATATTTTCCTATGCAAATGCCCTTGTGAGTGGGTAATGAGTTAGGAGCAAGAGCACTGAATTTTGATTAGCCCTGTGGGCTGAATGTGATCCCCAGGGTTCTTGTCACACACTTGTTTGTGGGTTTTGAGTTTTCATATTGTACTCATTTTGTGGGACTTAAATGAGCTCTCAGATGCTTCCTATCAGCATGAATTGGAGATGGCATGTAAAATGCCTTTGACAGATTTACTGCATTTCATAATGAGCCTAAAACGTATAAAAAGACAGGGTTAATAAAACAGCATTGGAGAAGCACATTTTGAAGGCACTACAGTGACATATGTTGAAAGATCTGCCAAGAGGGATGATTAAAGCATGACAAGTTGATGAAATCAAGAGTTGATTGTAGCTTGTCACTGCAGGGCCATAACATCTATAATATATTTATAAGGCTGGAAAACAGATAAATATGGCTACACGATATGAACACTCAGTTTTGGTCCCCTGTATCAACTGAGATATAAACCTACACACATTCAGTGTGTACAGACAAATGTACCTTGGAATTTTTGCAAACACACTCTTGTTAATGTATGTGCATCCATACTGGGTGATGGGATAGGATCTGACATGATAAATGTTATGTAAATGCTGGCACTATGCTCACAGTTTAACTTCTGTGTACTTCATGTTTTCCTTTTCCACAGGAAATACGATGCTGTGATTCATTTCCACTTTGCCCCTGTCCTCAAGTACTTGCACTGAAGTGCTGTAGAGCTTGTCTCTCTTCTGAATTCTGTCTCTGAGTGCAGAGGAGAGAAAAGACAGAGAGAAAAAGACCAAAGTGACTATATTGTGACTTCCAGTACTCACCCTTGCTGTGTCAAGGTTTCATTTTCTGAAGCTGTTCCAGGCTCTTAAGCATGCTGCACCCAGTCTGCACGAGTTGCAGTCTTACCTTCACCAAATAGCTCAAGCCCATGGGAGTGGTAGTCTGTCAAGCACTGGCATTTCTGTCAGCTTGGCATTAAGGGAGATGCATGGGTTTGTATGAAAACATGTAAGATAACCAAACAGAACAAACAGTACAGCATTGTTTAACAGCAGTAGGATTGAAAGAAGTTTACCTAAGAAAGCATACATACAGAATAGTGTCTTCATGCAAGTAGCCATGACCTAGGATCTCACAGATAGTCCTTGAGCTGTGGGAATGAGGGGAGAAGGAATAAGAAGCATTCTTGTGTAGCAGTCCCTATTACTGCTACATCCTATTTATTTAATATCCATTACATGCCACAGAGGCAATACTAGTTTTAATTTAGCCAGAATATTTTCTTTTATTTATAAACTGGATAAAGAAAATAAGTATCAGAAAGTACTGGTGATTTGAGGAAAACTTTTTGTCACTGCTCTCCAAAAGGACAGAGATCTGTATTGTATTGTTGCATGCTGTTAGTTGAATTAGTGTAGTATCATGCTTACATCTTCCTGAATTGGACTGGATGACAGATATGTCAAATACATCAGAAAAAAATTTGCTTTAATGGTCAAAATGACACTTCTGTCCAATGATCCTGGATTTGGGATGGTTTCTATTCTGTTCTCTTATAGCCTCTTTGTCCACCTAATTAACTTCTTGTGCTGGACAGCAGCCAAGTGTCTAATGCTTCAGAGAATTACAGTAACCCACCATGGCAACAAAACAATATGCCCCAAAAGATGCCCTTCTAAAAGGACAATTATCCTACTATTATGCTTAGTTTGTGACCTGAAATATCAGGTCACATAAGATATATGTGTTTCTATCATGTCTACACTCATTACATTTGTATTACTCCATTGGAAAGCAAATGCTTTCTTTTTTCCCCTCATTAATTTATCCAAGGAGGCACGATCATGTGGAAATATTACAACTCCCTCTTCAGCTGGAATCTGATAGAAGTTACTGTGTTGTACTGTGAGCACATTGCTCAGCCAAAAATTGAAACAAAACAAGACAGAACTAAACCTAGGCAGTTTAGTGACATCTATAATTTTTCTCCATTTCTCTGATTCTTTTTCTATTGATGATCTTTATTCCAGAGTCTCAGTTCTTTCCTCTTAGTTTATTCCTGCAGACCAGGATTCTTCGTAAGAAAAGTTCTTGCAACAAGTTCACAGATAGTCTTGTTAAATCTCAGACAACGGTAGTATGGCAGGTAGTATAACTCAGGAAATGAGCTTTACAATTCCCCAATCCTAGGCTTGTTCTATGCCAGAATGAGAACTTAAAGTGTGCCAAGACATAGTATCCATAGGACACTGATGCATCTTTCCGGTTGTTCTCACTCTTCTTGTGTCTGATACAAAACCCTGGGCCGAGGGATTTGCCTAAATATTTGGATTCCATTCTAACACTCAGTACAGGCCTTTGAGTCCCTATACTTGAGATACTGTGGGGTAAAAAAGAGGGATTTCACATTCACAAAGGGATCCAAAGCCATGGTTTTTTTCCTTGTATCTCTTTGACATCCAGCATGCTCCTTGCTAAGATCATCACCAAGCCATTTTCCAGGAATTGTAATAAATACTAAGGTATGTAGGTATATCCTGATAGCTTGGTCTTGCCAACAATTCCAGGAAAAAAAGTATACAGCTGCCGTATAAGCATGATTACCCTAACCATCTGAATGCTCGAATATTATCAGCTATTCTCATCTGTTTGTGTCCAGTGGTCTGTGATTGAATGAATGCCTAGGTACCAAGAATAAGCTGTATCATCAAAAATTTCTGATAAATTTCTCCTTTGCTGGAGTAAGATGAATTATGATTGGTTCGGTCATCTGATGATATATATATGAACATAGCTGTATAGTGTAGTGCAGAAAAAGTTGGAGGGATGTTTCTCAAATGGAGAATCAGGTTAAATAAGTTTGCTGGAACGTAAGAATCCTGCTAGACAGCACAGTGCAGTGAACTCCTAGACATTAATATAGTTATGTTTCTCTCCTGGGTTAGTTCTGTCTCAGTTTTCCTGGACAAATGGAGTTGTTATAATATATTCTCTTTCTTCTCTCCCTCCCTGGCTCTCCTTCTGTTGCTGTCTCTCTCATACACGCGCGTGCATGCGGTAAGAGTGAGCAGACATCTGGCCTGGGGGATCAGAAGCTAGAACAACAACTCTGTGCTTTTCTGAACTTACTGCCTGCAGAAAGAACAGTGCCAGCTGTAATCCCAGCTTGACGCAGCTGACATGCAGTGACAGAAGGGGCTCACGCATCCACATCAGCCTTCTCCCTGCTCACAAAAAAGCACTAGAAAGCACAGAGTCATTGAAATCCAGTGCTGTGGACTGAAACAGAGCCACTGTGTGAAAGGATGGTCAGAAATTAAAGAGGCCAGTCATGGAACTGGGAACCAGAAGTTCCTGAATCCCAACCTTGGCTTTATAGATGTCGTTCCCTGGAATCTTGAGCAATGCTTTTACCCCACTCTGGCTCAGTTTTCCAATCAGTAAAGTGGGAGTAAAGCCCCAATTTACATTATCTTTGGGGCTTAAATAGAAAGTATTCTACAATTCACTGAGTATGTAAACCTTCCTAGGTCAGTGAACTTACATCTTTGCTATTTACTGAGTACCTGGAGCACCATGGAGGCTGAAAACTCCAGTGTTGGACTTGCAAAATCTTTTGTATTTTTTTCTTAAGCCTCACAAATTCAGTCAGTGAGGTTCACTCTGCGTAACAGTTTGTCATGTGCAGACTGAGTGGTATTTTACCCTGTCACTACTTAACATTTCCATAACAATTTCCAAAACTCGGTTCACTTCCAAGGAAAAATTGATTTAAAAGGTTGGAGTAGGAAAAATATATCCACAGAAACAGCAAGATCCTTTTCCCACGTGTCTACCTTAGTTCTGGCGCAGTGTTATTCAGTAATGATTTTTTCACCGTATGGATGTTTCCTGTGCCTCTAGTTCATGGCTTAATTTTGTGAATGGCACCTGTCTTCTAGAAGGCTTACTGGGTCACTACAGGGTGGAATTCTCTTTTCCTTTTTTCTAAGCTGATGCAAAGAGAAGAATTTATTTCAAAAGGAGGCAAAGATCACTGATTTGTAGCAATTAGAGATGGGAAAGGCATGTTTGGTCTCGTTTATTCCATTCTGTAATCAACTGATACTCCCCACCACTTTATCAAGTAAAATGTTAACCAATTCAAGAATTTCCCTGAGACTTTCATCAGTTTCTTACATGCTTTTAGTTATTTCGTGGCACTCACCCTAGAGAACTTGCCCTCTTCCATAGGGTTTTTGCTTTTCTGTTCCTTGTAGCTGGTTAGCTTTCCAATCTTTGGTGACATTTGACTAAATGCCTTGTAGGCATTACTGTCCTACAGCTTCCTATACTCAGCACTGTATTCATGGGAAAGGACTGCACATGCTTTCTCTATTTGTTGTATATTCAGCTCCCCATATTATCTCCCTGATAATATGTGTGCAGGGAAATGAGATCCAGAAACATCTGGAGGTTTCTGGTGGAGCAAACACAGCTTCATCACTGCCAGCACCAAGGCAGAGGTTGCAAGTCCTGCTGGAACTGAGCTGATTCCTGCACAGATAACGGTGTGCCTGCTGGCACCTTCCAACAAAGAGCCATGGTTTTGGTGTAATGCCCCATAAACATAAAGAGGAGCCCCTCTTGAATGGGAAGCACAGTGCACTGAGCCCCAAGTGGTTCTGCAGGAATCTGTGCTCATTCTAGCCCTATGTCCATGCTGCTGTGTCAGACCTATGCTAGCTCTTTACCTGAGTGCTCTTGTTTGCAGGAATGTGATAGTGAGCCACCAACTCTTCATGAAACGGGTGTAAGGCCACAAATTTTTTTACTTCAGATCACGCACCATGCAAAGGCAGTCATTCTGTTTTCAGCCTCACGTTGGTCCTGAAAGCAAAATAGCTGCACTCATGTAGCTCTGGTGCCTAACCCAACACACGTAAGCTATATCCAGTGTTTCTCTGCCCTGACTTTGCATAATCCACAAAACAGATAAGCAGCATCTAGGTAAGTGGGAGTTAATAGAATGTAAAGTTTCAATACAAATAAAATGCTTTTGCATTTGGTCGTTGCTGCTTGTTCTCACTGGGCTATATAAATCAGATCCTGACCTTTCCCAAAGGAATTGAAGAAGTGGGATTTGGGACAGTAGCAGCAGATTTGATTCTGATCTCAGCTTCATACCTCTTCCTGCAAAATGCAATTTGTTCTTGTTTAAAATGGAAAGATCAATATGTAGTTTCAGTTGTTCTTTAACAGTCATCTTAGTCTTGGCTGCCTGATAGTGGGCTTAATTTGGATGTGGTCAGTGAAAAAACAGTAATTTACACGTTACTTACAAAACCATCTTAAAGATCTGGTACTATAGACAAGCAAATTCTTTCATATTTATAACAAGGTTGAATGGTAACTGCTTTCTCGATTCTGTACACTAGTTCGCTTTTCCAACATAAATCAAAAGAGAACCAAAGCAGACTGCTTTTATCTCATGCCCATGGCCTCAGCCTCTGTAGGGCTGAAATGATTCAGTACAATCTGCTCTCATAAAATAAGACCTGAATCACATTTTTCACAAGAGTAACTTTTTTTTTCCTTTTGCACGCTTGAAAAAGTTTGATTAACCTTCTTCCACCTTTGCTAGTCAGAGTTTTCTTTGTTTTGCTCCTATTCTGCTTCTGTGTTAGCACTCATTTTCTCTGTCATCTAAGACAGGATTGAAAGATTAATCTAAGAGAGGTTGAAATGTTACTGATCTTGTCCTGGGGCAGAGGGGTGAATTAGATGACTTCTCAAAAGTCTTCCTTAGTCTTATTAATGTCACAGTCTGCTCCTTCTGGACAGACATTTAAACTCTAATCTCCTAGTTTTCCTCTGAATTTCCCAATGATTTTGAATCTGAATGCTGCTTTGCTTTGAAGCAGGACCTCACATTTTTTAGGCTAAAAGGTGATAAAATAGAGAGTGGTGTCAGCGTAAAGCTTTTGATTGAGGCAATAGAAATTTAGAAACAACTCCAGTTGCCTGAGCAACTTTTGCTGTTGTAGTCTTTCTTGATAATTCTCTCCCCTATTTTTAGTACTTATGTTACTGAGACCTGGTCTTTTGTCATGAGGGCAGTGAGCTGAGGAGAGTTGCAGTGTGAAGGTCAGCTTTTAACTCTGGTCCACAGTGAGATGAACGGAAGGAAAGGTGTGGCTCCCAGCAAACAATGTGATCAGAGGGAATTGAAGATAAAGTCAAGGGCATCCAGGACTAAGGGGAAAATGAGGACAAGAAATAAAATGAGAATTCAAAGTAAAAGATGCAACTTTATTGAACAGCGAAGGCAGAGAGAAAAAGATAAAATCAAAGAGCTGAAGCACAGATAAACAATGTCAAGACCTGGCTATTACTCAGTCCCCTCAAATGAAATAAAATCCCAAATTTTAATTAATCTTCCATAGTACCCCTTGTTACACAAGGCAGAACTGGAGCTTTACAAGAATTTGTAGAGACAACTTGTAGTTAGATTCCCGATCCACCTGCCTTGTAATTATTTTGTTTAGTTGCATGGTCAACCTGTTTCATTTCTGTATAAGCCACACCTGTAGTTTCAGGTTTGGACTTTTTTCAAGCATTTTATAAAAACTGCTGTGAGTATTCACTGTGAGTAGAGATTTTTTACATGTTTTTCAATGCTAACATTCCCTATGTTACATAACAAAAACCACAGTATGGTCTTACAGTAATGCAACAAAACAGCTAGGCCTAAACAGGCCTGATGCTAAAATTGATTGTAGTGGTGTTGTTCCTTCCTGATTGATGGAAGAAGAAGGTTCTAGTCCTAAATTAAAGCTTCATTAATAGGCTTGTCTCAGTTTCCTAGCAGAATACAAAATGTGAACAAATGATGTTGTACTTTATAGTATTTATAACAATACATGTATGTAAGGAAATGTGAAAATGAGACAAGTCGGTATGCTGTAAGTTTTTAATGGCAGCTGCCTGAAAAAAAGAAGTGGTTAAAGAAATACAGTGTGTGCCAATCACAAACACACTTCTGAAACTTTTGTGCCCTTTATTAGGTATTAGGGGAAAATGGGAACTTCTCCATGATGCCTGAGTCCCCTTTTCGGGGCACACAGCATCAGCTGTAGAAGAGTTTTGGGGCTGAACTGAATCAGTTTATGTTAGTAGATGATTTACCCCTCAAGGGTAAACTTTGGAGGCTGTAGCATGCTACCATGCCCCTCTCCTATACTGATGCCAATTAAGTGTATGTAAATCTTAGCGAGATTATGGGCATCCATAAAAACTCAAAGGAAGCTGACATTAAAGGCCTCTGGGCGAACTGAGCTATCAAACACTAACTACATACTGGCGCTTCTCCTACTGAAATTCTATCTACACTAAGGGAAGGAGGGGTGGAATCAGTTTAAACCTTGAGCACTGGTATCAAATTGTTTTCTTAAAGCATTAATAGCACCATATCGCCTTTCATTTAATAACTGCTCATTAGATAAAATGTCTCATTCTTTTTAGAGACTTACAAGCAATGAATAAAGCGCTGCTGCTGTAATGTCTCTTCGTAAAACAGCCTTTGGCATTAATTGTGGACATATGAATGTTTTCTTGTGGTGTTTTTTCACAGACTTGACAACGCATCAGGTTGGATTAATATTCCACCTGGAAGCGAGTACTTTCTCCCCAATGCAATTTGCTGGAACCTTTCAGATTTTCTTTTTCACACCAAAGAGGCAGTAAATCATCATGATTGGTATCTAGGCCAAGAAGCAACGTTTTTCAGAGCTTCAATTGCTCTTTTAGTTTCTTTGGGTTAAGAATATATTTAGCTTTAGAAATAAGCTTAATACAACAAAGATTGTTTGTTTTCTTAAAAGAACCACGAGCAGAAAACTAAAACATCATCCAACACTGAAGAATTTTGGAAGAAAATTCAACTTTCCCTGCAAGCAAATGTAAACTGTCTCCCTCTGGACTGTTGCACTGTATCAAAAGCACTTCCTGTGGGAAGTGCTAAAAGTGATTAGCAAAAGCAAATTATTTTGAATTTTTTTATTCCCATTTTAATTTGATCTAAATTGTAGATTATCAAGAGTGAGTCTATTGTATTTATCTGTACAGTCTATGGAGCAGGGATACAGAGGGCTCCAGAAAAAAGACAGAAGACTGGCAATCAATCATCTAACCAGCAGGCTCTGATTTTTATGAGTGAGGTGAGGTTTTCCTGGGGGAAAGAGGGACAAACAAAAAAATTTGAGCTCTTCTGCTGAATTCCTCTCAAAAATATTTAGTCCTGAGGAATATCTGTGGTATTTGAAATATTTTGAATGTTAGGTTAAGCAAGATTCAGGGACCCAGAATATTTCAAAATGTTACCATTAAAACCTTAACGTCATAAGAACCTGGATGCGTATCAGTTTGTTGAAAAACTGAGGTCTGTGTGATACTTAAGTATTGCAGCAGGATTTCTGTTAATTGTACATATGAGTATTAAATGGAATAAAAGACTTGTTTTATCCCAGTCGGCACAGAGCTGGATTTGGCTGTGCTTTAGAATTTTGTGTGAGAAAGTAGAAAAAATAGTTGAAGGCATGCATTTCTGAGGTACAGTTCTTTAGAAGAAGCTAAGTGGTGAAGCACATCATAAGTCATATTGATATACATGAATTTATTATTCAGATGAAGGAAAAGGGAAGAAGGTTATTTTAAATGAGCAGTTCAGATCATTTAAGCAGCTAGAACCTATGGGAGGAAAAATATTTAGTAAATCACAAGTAGCAAAACTAATCAACACAACTTTACTATAATAAATTATAATCTGCAGACCTTTGAGACCCACATTGATTCTGAATGAAAAAAAAAAAAACCTATGGGATTAAGCACATTTTTAAAAATAAATGTCTGTCTCTATTCTGGGTATTCTTTTCTGAAGTACAGCTTTGAATAAGAGGTGGACACAAAGAAAAAAAGGGGAGTGGGGGGATGGATCTAGATGAGTTGTGTGAAGGGATGGAACATGTGTATCATCCAGCTCTAGAAAAGCATTGCATTGAGGTCATAAAAGGTTTGTTACTGACAATTTCTGTGTATGAAGATGGACAATAAACCTCCTTAACCACATCATGGCTCAGCTGTCAGAGGTCTGATGAGCTTACTTCATGTTGAACTTATGTTACTTCGTGTTACAAACCATGATATTTCCGTTTTGAACTCTCATATAAAATGCTGCGTTTATTTTTTTAAAGCACAGCTCAAAGTCGATACTAGTTTAATAATTGTATGGTTTTATTGATATTTAATGTCTATCCCAAACACTTAACAATGGAAGACTTGGTCTTTAACTAAATGTTGTGACTGCGTATCAGTGAACACATTCTCATGCACATGTTTTTAAAAATCATTCTTACTAATGTCTGAAATAAAATTAAAAACCCAAACAAGAATAATAGATCAGGTACTAATGTCGCAATTTAAACCTATTTGAATTTTCTAATGTCCTTCTATTTTTCATAGCTTTTAAAGGTATGATTTTTATGCATATTTTAATATTTCTGAATATATCTGCATAATAATAATAATAAAATTAAATTTAAACTGATTTTCATAAAAAAGTCTTTAAATATATGTTGGGGAATAGTTATCATTTCTGGCTTTCTTGAAGGTCGAGGACTGTATTATGAGAAATCCATTTTTCCCTGTCGTGTCTTCTTTCATTGTCTCACTTCCTCTTTACCTTAGTCTTGCTGGCCTGTTCTTGTCAGATGCCCTACTTATGAGAAATTTCAGTCCGCTACATTTTTTCTTTCTACATCAGCCCTCCGCACAGAGGAAGGAGCACTTGATGCCAGCTACTGACTGACCCTTGTGTTCCTATGAACTGTGGGTCATTATTTATTCTGAAAAAGATCTCATTGCCACCCGTAAAGGGTTGCTTATGTACATACTGAGTTTTTTGTTCCAAGCGTGTTATGTAATTTCTTTGGCCCTATAGAAAGTGTTCTTGCACATCAGCATTAAGATTTCAATACACTCATGTAACCAGAAGTCCTTACTCAGAACATACTCTATAAAGTGGGCAATAATCTCCATTTCTACTGAAACCATATCTTTCTATATTGCATGCAATATAGGTGTAGTAGCAGACTCTCTGTAAGAGTTCAAGTCTGGGTTGGTAGAGAAATGTAGGAGTTCACAGAGAAAATTAGGTCTTTAAGTCCCATTGAAACACCTCCTGAATGTCTTTCAGGACCTACTACTCCTTTTTTACATGGAGAAAAATAGGCACACTGCAACAGACTAAAAGTATCCTAAAGGAGATGCAGAATTTTTGTGATTGTGTTTGTGAAATTCAGCTGGTTTGATGAAGGAGAGCATGGATTTGTGTGTTGCGAAAAAGTCTAATGGATAAGCAGAAGGCCTTGCTAATGGATCTTAAAAAAGAAATTGTTCCTGTAGTAAGCTTGACTTAATTGCTTTTGTTTCTGTTCTTCTTAAACCAGCGGGCCTGCTTCCCTGTCCTATGAGTATAAACTTCTCCTAGGCTTAAATGAATGGGAGAACTTACAGGAAAGGGACCTATCCTTTAGGTTAAGAAATTGGGAAAACAACGGACCTGCGTGACCGCAGCCTACGTTAGCTTATTATTAAAAAACAAATCAAAAATCATTGTTTTGTTAATATTTCTGTCTCTTTAGCTTTAGGTCGAGTTTTTTGGGGGTTTTTTGTTTATATCACTTCAGCTTTTTTCTTAGATCCTTAATTGAACACTATTCCAGTTTTATGTTTATGAATCTTTATTCACAGAAGTACAGAACTGACTATCGGTACTTTTTTTTTGGTGCTGATATGAATTAAAAGAGCTGGGAATGTACTTAAATGTAACTTAATGTCTTTGAGTGACTCTAAGCCACCACAGCACATTGTTTAATATTATTTGATAAATGACTGATGGAGTCTGTTTCCAATATTTTATCTTTTCCTTCTAGTTTATCGTAGTCACCAATTGGACATGGCAGGTATCTGAGGTGGGACAGAGAAACTGGTACATCAGTGTGTGTCAGCTAGTGCTTAATTAGATCTTTATACAGTTGGGAATAGCAGTTTCACACAATAGACGTGTAACATGGAAGGGGAAAAGTAGATGACTTTCCAGAAAGGTGATTAGGAATCAGACCAGTAAAGCTGCACTTAAATCATTATAGTTGGAGATATTAACAGAAATCCAAACTGCTGTTTTTCTTGCAGCTGGACATAAAGAGATACAGATGATGATTTTTTAAAATATCCCTTAAGAATAGGTCCTTGTGGGATTCACTACAGTGCCTCTCACCTGTTCCAGAGTCAGCAGTAACAAGATGATGCTAGAGAGCATAACTGGGGTCAAACAGACTGGCAGGATTTCTGAGCAACAGTTGCGCAGTAGGGATTATCAAACACATGAGATTTACCACTCGTACTTCTTGCAGTATGAAAGCATCTGCTGTTGACTGGGTAGAACACCTTGCCAGCTGTTAGTCAGAAGGGATTTTTTTCCTTGCTGTGTCTTTACATGGAAAACAAATTCCATCATTTGTTTCAGAAAGTCAAATAAATATGAAGCCACATTAATTTATTTAAATATGGGATTTTAAAAGCAGTACTGCAAATTGTGCAGAGCAGTTGCTGGCTCTTGGACTGCCGTTTATTCAAAACTTGTATTGGAGCACTGCTGATCTACTGTTTATGGTAGCATTGCTTCAGTAATCTGAGGGCTGTCTAGTTTTCCACAATACTATATTGAAGTTGGTAAAAGATACATTATTTTCATGACTATCTAACTGAAGGGGTTTTGTGAAAATCATATATGAAGCAAAAACTACATACAGTAAGTCAGACCGTGACTGTAGCTGAAGAAAATGAAGGAGCAGAATAGTGACATTGGTTTACTCTCACTCCTAACACCATCAAATTGAGCAGCCGCTTTCGATTAGAGATTGACCCAACCCATCTGATCTGTACGATTTTCCAGTAGCCTGGGAATTTGGACAAAGACTTTGTGTGAATCCTATTCCTCTCTGTACTGCGCGAGTGGTAAGAGCTTTCCTCCAAAACACACTTTGCTGGATAATTCTATTATCCATCCACATGGAACAATGGAACTGTATTTGCCAGAATTTACATCTTGGGTAATTATTTCTACTTTAATTTAAATTAGTTTCTAAGCTTCTGTTGTCTCCTGGCAACAGGCCCAAGTCTTTGGTAACTGGACACAAGCCTTCATGCATCCTTAATTAACAGTTCTTCCTCTTTCTAAAATTTTATTTCCCTTTTTTACCTATCTACCTTTTCACCTTTAGGGTGTTTTAAACTGCTACTGTTACATTCTTTCAGCACTGATTTCTTATAATTTCTTCCTTCCTTTTTTTCTGTTACTGGGTTTCTAGTCCTAACACGTGTCTTTTACTACTGCGGGAATGTTTACCGAAGTACTACTGTGTGTTTGTGTGACTGACATATTGTGCCATGTCCTTGTGCAATCAGATCTAGAGTCTGAGCAAAACATTTTAACTCGTGGCACTGAGTTCACTCAAGGTCTCATGTCCCAGACAAATTTACACATGCCTTCTAACCAATTTGGATAAACAAGTACTCTGAGGAGAATCTGAAATATCTTTTTCATAGAATTTAATGTCTTCGACCTTCCAGAACCTCAGGCAATTGAATGTATAACTATTCTCCACCTTACTAAAGATAAATCTCGCTCTTTTCAAATATATATATATATATATATATATATATATATATATATATATATGCACATGCACATTTATTTATTTATAGCTAAATAAGGTCATAAAAAAGCCAAAAAAAAATCTAGGATGTTTTAACTATTTCATTGACTTTTCAGATTGTTTTTAAGCTGTTTTTTAAACTTTAAAGGCAACACTGATAGTGAACGGTTCCAAATGGTAAAACAGAAAATCCCCTTCAAATATAACCGGCCTGTAGAGGAGTGGCTGCAGGAAAAAGGTAACAGTCATTAAAACTTTCATTTTAAACCCATTTGATTCTAAACCTTCATTTTTAAAGCCTGCAAATAAATGTTTCTTAAATGATAATCGCCTGCTGCATAAATGACTGTTTTAATTTTCATTATAATTTGTGTCAGCTTCCACCTGCCATATGTTGATAAATCATGCTATAATACATTGCTATTAAAATGCAGTTAAAGGGACAAAATTCTAAGCTCGCTATCACAGTAATGACAAACGAACAAGCAAAAATTCAGGAGATGTTTTCTTAAAAAAAAAAAACAAAACAAAACCAAAACCCAACAAAAAACAGAAACGAAGAAGGGTGAAGAGCAACAACATGTATTATGGCAATTTAACTACTGCATGATTTTCCTATTTTGATTTGATTTTAAAACTACATTTATATATTTATTATCAAAGTTTTCTTTAAGAAATTTCAATCCTACTTGTTAAACCACTACCTGTAAATTTCTTTTTTCTCATTAGTCTGACTAGCCACCATGGCTATGTATTTCCTAATTGTATTAAGATAATTAAACGATTTTAAAAAATGTTGTAAAGAAACATTTTTTTAACATTTTCTTTTAAACTGCAGTGCGGGAGACAGAGAAAAATTATTGTTCTGTCGCTTTTATGCTATGTCAGGAGTACAGTTTGAACAATCAAATGATACATTTGTCTAAGTTAAGGGTCAAATTCTTCCCTAACTTAATCTCAGGCAATGCTGCTTAGTTTTGTGGGCTTGCCTTGAGTATTTGGCCTCAGTTCAGCCAAGGTCTTGTTATCAACCAACTGGCTTGAGTGAAAGTTCTGCATAGACTCTGTGACCTGTGGAAATGGGAGTTGTGTCAGAAGACTAATGCTTTTTATCAGGAATTTGGATGGGGAAAAAAATAATCTTGGATGTAGAGCCCATTCCAAAGCCTGTTGAAGGTAACAGAATAACTCTTACTGATTTCAGCAGGGTTTGAACTGGGCTCTCAGTAATACAGTGGAGCTTAAGTCAGGAAGATCTTCTCCCTCTATAGTAAATGTGGTATTAAAAAACAAAAAAATCACTGTAACTAACTCTTTGCCTTGAAGTCTAGAAAAAGCAGAACACAATCTTCTCTTGTTTCCTTTTAAGAAAGTACTGCTGATAAAAAGGGGTGACCTTTGAACTCAAGATCTTGCATTTTCTGTGCTAACTTAGACTATGGTTGTTTACAAATTTTCCAAGTGGGAAAACCGATGTTTTGTAGGATTGGAAAAATATAATTTATGCTCTATTACAAAGTTCTGTCCTCAGCTGAATTAACAAATGCTTTAACCAGTATGAATTGACTTAAGGTCATGAAGGATGTGGCTGTTAACAGTCAAAATATTTTTATGTGAAGGGTCTGATCCTGCAAAGTGCTGTGCACACTCAGTTCCCATTGGCTTCAATGAGAGCTGATGGTACTGCCCACTTTTCAGGTTTGGTCTGCAACAATGTGATGGTTGTAACTAAAGCTAAAGTATTTGTGAAAGTAAGACAAAAATATTTGTGTAATTAAAACATACATATTTTGGGCCACCAGGGCTTTATGGAGCAGTTAATTCAGCTAAACTGTAAGTAAATTTTATGGTAAAGGTATACAGAAAATGCTTATTGAGTCTCAGTGGGTTGCCCTGTTAATTTACAAGATCAAAGTAAATAAATAAATAAAGCTTAACACTAAAAAGGTGATAATTTTGGTAAGTTTGAAATCCTAAAGTCCCTTTAACACTAAAGACAATGATTGCCTCAATTTTGTTAAAACAGATGCATGTCTAATTCCTTGATGCAATTCATGTGCTTGAGAAACCCACCTTTGTTTTCTTTTGTAGTTTTGTTTTGGGTTTTCTTTTTTCACTTTTTGGTTTTCCACCAAATCTTTTATTTTATGTCACTGCTGTTCCAAGTTTGAGCTTATAAGCATGCCAAGGCACTTTCATTTGTAAGCCAACCTGAATATTTGAACTGAAGTCTACCTTTTGTGGATATCGATGCTTTGTTAAAAGACAATCACACATGCAGTAGGGTCTGAAAGAGACAACAGTTTGAGCGTTCAAACACTCAAAGCACTGCATGTTTTTAGGCTAGAAGGGTAGAGCCATATTTTTACTAAAGTGAAAGGAAATTCAGTCTTCACACTTTGTGTTAGGGAATTACATTGTGCAATGTAGTACCTGAGACAATATAGCTTTGCTCCTTTGTCCGAAGTAGATAGATGTTTTTAGCAACTTAGATACCATTCAAATGAAAAAAAATTTACCTAGCTTTTCTCCAACCTGTGCATCCATCTGGTCATCTATCCAACAATTAATGTTACATGGAAAACTTCTGTCAGAGGACTGTATAAAGATGACAAGTGAAAGGGTATCTTGCTATCAAATTGGAACAAGATGAACTGATGAATGGAGGAATAGACATTATCAAAGAGACAGAATGTAGAATAGCTGTGTTGCCCATATGAGTTCTTGGCTTGATGGAGGTAAGATATAACACCTTTAAACTAAGATTTTTGAATGCCATAGATTTGGTCTTCCTTTGGCACCACTGTTACATTATTCATAATAATGAAATAGTTCATTCCCAGAAAACAAATATAACCCAGCATCTTTCTGAAGTGACATTGTTACTGGTTTTGGCTGTATTTTTTTTTAATTTTATAAATTGCTTTGAAATATTTTTAGGAGCCCAGGTTTGCAATCTTGAATTATATAAGTAATAAGCAAAACATTAAACACTGTTAACTACTCTGGGAATATATATGTGAATAAAACAACTATTAGTACTGAATTGTTCAACTTAAGTGTCAAGAACCCAGCAGATTTCCTTAGCAGAATACATGGTGTCTTCCAAGGCACAGATGTTACCTATTTTGCAATCAGATGAGCTAATAAAGACCCAGAAGCATCTTATCAAATGGACTGATCCTGGAAGTCCTTAATTCTTCAAATCCCTCTTACTTAACATGTGAAGTCTCATTGATATGACTCTACTTTTGAAGCAAGAACTATTAGTGTGAATTGAAATTTGCAAAATCAGGCCTAGTATCTCTCCTAGTGTTATGGAAAAGTTACACTTCATTAAGATTTATCTCTGATATTTTTAATTGGCATTCAGTTTTCCAAATGAAGAAGTCAATGAGAGAGCAAACGAAGAAATGAGAGCTTGAACTATTCAGAATATTTACAAAACACCTCAGAAACTTAAAATATGCTTAGAATTTTTCTCCAGTATGACACTAAAATAGCAGTAGGAAGAATTCTCTGTGGAAAAGAAAGACTCTAAGTGAAATCCTTACACACGTAGAATTTACTAATGTCAACAGTTCTTCAATAAAATTCAGTGGCCAAATAAATTTCACTTTGTGGAAGTAAGGTCTTCAGAACCACATGATCGAAAGAACGATTAGGAGACAGACCTATGGTGGCAGAATTAAGTGTATATTCTCTCAACAGTTTTCTCATTCCATATGCATTTCCCTTTTGTCTTTATTCATGCACATATACACCATTGTAGAGTGAAGAATGAGGAATGACAGGCTGTAGGTGACTCCAGCAAGTGATTGTTCTTTTAGCAAACACACTTCTAGTGCCAGCGCTGTCTCCAGCATTAACTGTATGATGCATGAATCTTGGACTGGAAGACCTTTTAACAAACAAGAAAGAGTACAAAACACACATAGTTCCTTTTTTACTGGAGTGTGGCCACCTCCTTGATGTACACTTTCTTTCAGCATTAGAAGATGCAGATGAAGGCCCAGAAATGAAGACATGATCTTTATTTCAGCTTTAATATACTAGGTCCTCATTCTCAAAAGTAAATCAAGAGATATGACAGACATGTCAATTATTATAAGCTGTCCTATGAGCTGGGGTTAGAATAGATGACATCCTGAGGAGAGTTGTAACCCTTCAGTAAAAGTGTGGGCACCCCATTTCTATGCAGGCTTGGTGAGCTCTCCTAGCTGGAACAGCAAAAACTCTCCTTCCTCATCTTCAAAAAAAGATACAATATTGGTTCAAAGGGGGAAAGGAATGGAAATTGAAAGCTTTGAATGGTCAGTACCTTCCCTCCATTTTAAGGAATAACAAGATTAGTGAAATAACTCCCTGTTCTTTGCTGATCTCAACCTACCATTTGGCACTCTGTCACAAGTGAGGTGGGAAAGAGGGAGCAGTGACAAGGGAAATGTCTGGGTACATAGGGGCAGACACAGTAGAGAAAGAAATATAGTGCTAGAGGGGGGCAATGTGTGAGGAGAGGAAAAATGGCATAATAAAGAACTGACAGCATACCCATTAAAAAATCTAAAACACAGCAGGACAGAGAAGAAAATCAAACTCTGAGGGACAAGAGTTTGGCCTTCTGCAGTGTGCATTGCCATTTCCTCTAGCTCAGGCAGGAGCTGCACTGAGAAGGCTGAATATTTTGACAGATTAGTGGATCCTATTTTCCTCATAGACAAGAGGAAGGTCTCTGTTTTTACATGCTGAGGATCTGTGGCTTCAGTGCATGTTTGTTGATGTTTTAGTAGACATACGTTGCCTCTGGTAAGTTTAAAACCTCCTGAGATGCAGAATATTGCATCAGGTGTTTCAACACTTTCCAGGGGAAGGATACCCTCCATTTTTATTTCTCATTTCTTCATCAATGCAGTTACTCCACCCTGATCAAGTCCTAGTGTTTCATTTACAAATCTGTGGATGAGGAGCACAAGGGATGTGCAGCCCACCTCCACATGTCCGTATGTTACACCTCTCCATACACTTTTGCTTAGTTAGCTAGGGCCCTCTTTGGGGACAGGAACTCCTTTCAGATACATTTCTTCTCTTGTCCCCATTCTCTTCCCTGTGGTCCATCCTGTCACCATAAGATGATGCAACACCGCATCACCACTTGACTTCGAGACCCGTCACGACGACCACCAAAATTGGTGAGCTCCCCCTCGTATTTTGATCTACTCTAACCACTGGCTGTGAAGGAATGAGCAGTGGGTTATAGGCTGTGCTTTGCTACATGGTGGCATTTTGTACCTCTCATCAGGGTGGACTAGAGAGAGGAAGTGGTGAGTGAGAACTGGGGAGCGGGAATGGGATGGGGACATGTGTTGCAAACGTCATAAAAATGGGAAAACACAGTAGGTATTGGAATGATGATTGACTTGATGCTGCATTGATAACCCTTCTGAACTCTGCCCAGTCTGGTTGTCTGTCAATTCAGCAGATTCCAGGTGGCATGCCCCTAATCTTCTGAGGACCAGTGAAATTATGGGCACTCAGGAAACAATTTACTAATTAACATAGTCAACCTAGTGCAGCCTGGCTCATAAGCAGTATTTATAGAACAATCCAGGCTGAATGTGACTTGTGTCCTGAAAAACTAGGTGAATTGGCGATTGTTACTAGATTTATTTTTAATAAATATATTTTGATTAGATATGATAGTAAACCACTCCTATCACTCAATATGTGACCTTGAGTAAACAACTTAATCTGCCTACATTTGAATTTCACTGTCTGTAAGAGAGGAGTCACATGTAAGGCATTCTGGGGCTTAACCGTCTGAAGCACTATGTTATCCTATTTCAAACACTTTGCTCTTTCAGAGACATCACAAATGTTCGGTGTTTCTTGGATTTAGATTTGTGAGCCTTCACAAAACAAAATTTACAGGCGGAAGATCCTGACTGATCCTGTCCTAAGACTTCTACACAATCCTTACCAGTATTTTTTTCTGATATTTTACTGTCCTCAAGCCACCCCTTAAAACCTTTGCACTATTGAAAGTGGCTTTATGAGTTAATCCCATCATTTGCCCAGTCAAAATAGAAGGTAGGTTTATGGGCTAAAGCTTGACAGGTAAGCTTTTGCAATCTGACTAAATAATAGAAAAATAGCCACATGTTGAAACCTTAGTTTTAAATGGGTCCACCTCTAAAAGAATGGATTCAAATTTCTGACTGAGTCAAAGTTCCTCCAGATTTCTGGTGTGTGAGTGGATGCTTAAAATGTGAGGTTCAGTTTTAGCTGTTCTTGCTTTCAGGCTAATCTTCCTTATTAATGAACTTTAGGCAGTACATTTCCATACTGTATTTCTACAGTCATCATAAACACCACCAAGAATGAATCTACATCTTTTTTGTCCATCATTTCTGGCCAGGACACAATGTAAGATGCAAAGTGAAGGAAATGTCTGGCAATAATGTTATTCACCCCCCTTCACTAGGACGACAGTTAACGATCTTCAACACCCAGGCGCAAATAGCCATAGGAGGGAAGGACAGAGGACGTCTCTTCCAAGGCCAGCTCTCCGGTCTCTATTACAATGGCTTGAAAGTGCTGAACATGGCAGCGGAGAACAACCCCAACATTAAAATCAATGGAAGTGTCCGACTCGTTGGGGAAGTCCCTTCCATCTTGGGAACAACACCCACAACCTCTGTGCCACCGGAAATGTCTACTACAGTCATGGAAACCACAACCACGATGGCCACCACTACAACCCGAAAAAATCGTTCACCACCCAGCATCCAGGTGAGTAAATTAGTCTTCTGCATTTCCTTGGGTTCTTCATTAGTCTCTTGTTTTGCTGCTCACTTGTAAGTTCATGGGACCGATGTTCTCTGAATCATGCTCCGTGTAACTCCTATTAAAATAATGTTGTGTAGAGTACATCGCCACAGAATGTTGTCTTCCTATGTTGGTGAACAAACAGCTGGAGGAATTATTATGGAACATGTATGGGATTTTGCTTTTGTTCTAGTGCAGCCTCATTTATGTAAGTAGGATTGTCCCAGTGTGAACGAGAACATGATTTTAACTGTTTCCACAGTTCCACGTGTGGGCAAATGTATTCTTAAGAGAGTTACAAAGCTTAACTGGGGCTGTGTGTATGTTTATCTGTTATTATGGCAGCATGTACTAGTGCAACAGTGAAGATCATAATGGGGAGAAAAGCAATGAAGCATTACTTCCAGCTAGAGTTATTTTTCATTTTCCTTTTATAGCCTTCCTGTAGAAAATTTTAAAGGAACACTATCAAGATTAGTTTCTTGGAAATTGTAAATGTTGCAACATAGAGTGGTTCCACCATCTTTGGTAAAAATAATTCCTAAAAAAAATAAATTAATTTCAGATGCCCTGGCTTAATTGTGCCAGTGTAGTGTTTTCAGTGCTAAAAGTGCAGTGGTTTTGGAACCACTTGTATGGCAGACAGAATATGGTAGTGATTAGAAATAAACACCTTAAATTGTCTTTCCTTCACATTGCAAAGAAAAGAATCATGTAAATAATCTGAGCAGCAGATCAGATTTTGAAAATTATTTATTTCAGTGGCATACTATCATGTTATGAAGAAGAAACATTTGTTTTTAAATCTCTGTTTACATCAGAAGCTCATCCTGTAAAAATTGACATAGTTTCACTGAAGCCAGCATACACTGACTAAGACACTGGCGGGTGATTATTGATCAGTGTGTGCCTTTATTAAACCTCCAGAGAAAGGTATAGTGTAGCCTAGTTGGAGAAAAAAATTTAAATTATTCCATCTGCTTCCCTGAAACAATTTCTGCTGCTTGGGACAGAAGACCTTAATAAAATCAAGGACTTGGAAATCTGTAATCATAAAAGTTTCATACTTGCTTTCTGATTCAGAACATTTCTTCAGTTATTGTTTTTGTATATATAGGACCATTCTCTTAATTTTTTATCTAGTCCTGATCACTTAGGATAAGAAAACATAAAAAAAATATCCTCTGAATTTTGTAGGAGGTCAGGCCACACCTGGAGTGTTGTGTCTGGTTCTGGGCTTCTCAGTACAAAAGTGAGATGGAGCTACTGGAAAGAGTCCAGCAAAGGGCCTCTGAGATGGTTAAGGGTCTGGAGCATCTCTCCTGTGAGGGAAGGCTGAGAGAGCTGGGACTGTCCAGCCTGGAGAAGAGAAGGCTTGGGTGGATCTTACCAATGTGTACTAATACTTGAAGGGAGGGTGTAAAGGTAACAGTGGTGCGACAGGACCAGAGGCAGTGCATGCAGACTGAAACACAGGAGTTTCCCTCTAAACATTAGGAAACACTTTTTCACTGTGAGGGGGACTGGGGACTGAGAACTGATACAGGTTGCCCAGAGAGGTTGTGGAGTGTCTGTGCTTGTAAATATTCAGAAGCCATCTGCACATGGTCATGGGCAACTGGCTTTGGGTGACCCTGCTTGAGCAGGGGGACTGGACCTGATGACCTCCAAAGGTCCCTTTCAACCACAACCATTCTGTGGTTCTGTGAGGTACCTTTGGCTGCAGTGGAATTTACAACTATTAGAGTAATTAATTCCAAGCCAACGTTTAACATTGCCCTCTTTGGTACTCTGTAAATTCAGTTGACTGCAGGACTGGGATTGAGTTATTAGCCTCAAACACCCAGTAGGTGATTTATAAAAAGTTTCAGTTAAATCAGACTACCCTGGTTTGGTAACTTTTTTATAACTTTGAAAGAATTACAGTTTCTTTTCCTCAGTGGCTAGCTCTAATCTTGGAGAAAAATCTTTGTATGGTTACATTTCCAGAATAAAGTCTGTGGTCCTGATCCTGCTCTTAGTTTATGGAGATTTTCTATAATTCATAAAGGCAGCAGAACTGTGATTAGGAGTGTAACAGAGAGTAGCACTGGACCATTGTGGGCTGGGTCAAGCTGGGAGTGACCCTGGCTTACTTGAAGAGGAACTCTTCTGGAAAGCTTCCTGTCTAACCTACATGACAGTTCACTCAGCCTGCAGAGACCACTGTGTGCTGAAAGAGCATCAAGAAGATTTAATAAAGTGTCAAAGTGCTTCTAAAAACATGGTTAGAGCAGTGATTTCCTGGATACACATGCACCACAACAAATGGCCTCATCTCAGCTGATATTAAAGCAATAACTCTTTGACACTTCATGCTACCCACTGAAAGAAAGATAAAGGTCAACATGTACCTCCATTCCAACTTTCTGCATTTCAATATCAGCCCATTTTATTGCTGTCGCAGCACAGATGGCTTGCCTTTCTTCCTTATTTTTGGTAGAATTTGATTCTGTCAGCTTAAGTTGCGTTATATGTGCAATGAAACTGAGAAGAAATAGTCTTTTCCTGTTTGGGCAGTATCTCCAGCTGTGGTTTTCAGATGCCTAATGGTTATTTTATCTTGCGTGTGTTTGACATCACCATTGTCAAGCCTGCTTACAATTTTAGACCTAAGTGGTGGAAAAATCTAATAGAACAAGTTTGTTCTTTGGGGAACGTAAAATATAGCTTCCTAAGGCTATGAGCGGTACAAATACAGTTAGTTATTACCTTGCTCCAGCTTTCTCTTTTCTGCCCAGAAATAAAAAAAGTTTTCTTCACTTTCAAGGCCATTCACAGTTTAGCCTCTTCTCTCCCCATTCTGATCAGCACGATTCAAGCATGGTTTTTTGCACACTTCTTAGGTCTGATCATAAGACTCTTTCTGCTTCCTGGTACCCTCCGCAAGGCAACAGCAGGTTGTTTTTCCAATCCTATTGAAACCCTCCTTTCATCATGATTCATGCCCGAAAAGTTGTCAGAGGTTAGGCTGATGATGGTCTAAGGCAGCTGTTTATCAAGCCGAACAATATTACAATTTTTTTGCTTTATTCTCCATTTTTCTGTATCCTTTTGAGATAGCTTGTTTTATGCTCAGATTGCAGACTGCTTGGGTTCAAAACGTACTTTTTGTTCTGCACGTGTATGCTACTTAGCACAGAAGTGTTCTGGCCCATTGTGGAAATACCAAGCATTGTACAAGTAAAAAGTAAAGCATCTAATGCTAAATGGCAAGAGTTTGGTACAGAGTTGTTATTCTTACTGTATTAGAAGTATCTGTGCTACTTGAATTCCTTATTTTCATATATAAGTAACTTAAACTTCTCCTTTTTAAAATGCATATAAAGCTTGTGCAGAATATCGAGTGTGTAATCCCAAAGTGATACAAAATCCGGGGGAATTTCAGTAGGATTTAGATTTGCACGTCACTTGTTAAGGACGTATAAAAGAGCATGATAACTGCAAAGATTTCTTCTCTTTGTAGTGTATACCAAGATATCCTGCAGTTAGGTAGTCTGAGTACTGCCAGAAGTATTTTAGAACACAGTTAGACTAAAACAGCTGGGGAAACGAAGTGCTTTAAAAATACACAGTATTTGTGCAGACCAATGACCTGCTTTTCAATGTGTGAAGATCCCAAACATGGGCTATAGTCTTGGACAAACAACGAAGTCAAATGGAATTGAGAGAAAAATATTACTGGAAATACCTGGTGTCAATGATATTAGCTTTTAAAATGCCCATAGCTTCATTTTGGTTTAAAATTTTTAGTAACTTTTCTGCAAGGCAGTGAAACTCAGATCAGTGGAGGACAGGCAAGATTTGAGTGAGAAACGGTTGAGCTGTACACCATACTGACAGGAGCTTTTCTGTGATTCAGATATCCTTCAGAGAGGCCTTGAAGGAGGGTAACAAGGGCTGACCTTTTGCTGTTAACTGAAAATAAGGGAGAATTGTTAAAGGTCCTGGAATCCCACGTGTCCCTATTTCCTGATTTAAAGCACAGTTTCAATTATTAGTGAAGTAGTTCAAGGATTTCTGGGTTTGGGAGACTTCTGTGAAAACGAGTTATACTCATTCTCTTGGCTTCTGCTTCCATGTCAGCTGCTTATATGCTCAAAATGTTAGTGAATCACTGCTCAAAGATTTTTAGGAGACTCACCATATGCTCTCATGTGTGTTCTGTCTGGTTCACAGCAGGGTCATTCAGTTTTCAAATTATTTGTGTAAAGATATCTTTGAGGTTAATTACTAAGCAAAGCTAGTCTAGGAAGGCATGCATGGTGATACACCAGCCTTCCATTCAAAACACATTCTTGTCAGCAAATCAAAGGTATCATTCCAGGTAGTGCATGGGTCCTTAAGGAGAACTGCTCCAGATAAGCTTCTGGAGGCGCTAGGGCCCGCTGACCTAGAGCAGGCTTCTAATATGTCTGCTCTATGACATGGATGGCTGTGGTCCCAAGACGCAAGTCACAGACAATTTTCTGTGAAAAAGAGATCAGAACCCTTCTGTGAGGACAAGTGGACTTTTGATTATGCTCTCCATGAGGAACCAGAAGCTGTGTGTTCTGCTACATATCCAGTGCGTGCCTCACCCTCTTGAGTGGAGGATAGTGACACTTGCCAAACTGTTCAAACTGTAACTTGGAGGGGACAAGAATACATTACTTGTGGATGTTTTCAGCTATGATCTTAGAGCCATAGAATGACGGTGTATGATATATAGCAGAAAGTTCTCTCTAAACAATAGAAGAGGGGATCTGCCCATTATCTTTATGAAGAGCTCAGCCCATTGCCACTGCTCAGGATAAGGCTCTCAACCTTTTATTTTAACCATTAGGCTTTCCAGCCTTCTAACTGTGTTTTCTATTGAGGGTCCAATAATCTTGATTAATGTCTTTCCATAACATGCAGCTCCGGGCTAAATCCTTTCTTACAGTGTATATCACAAAGGAAAATGGTACAGAAGATTTGTCAGTCTAATTAGACTTTCACTGTCAGCTAAGACAAATAAAATCGTCTCACCCTTGATCTTGCCTAGGTACTTTCTTTTACACTCATAGATAATAATTTGGGGAGGGAAGAAATTGGCCTTTAATTTAGTTTTTGCTTCTTATAAGTCACTAGGGACATTTTCATCCCAAGACTGCAAAGCTCTAATGAAAAAAGAGCTTTTGATGAGTCTCTGCTTTAAAGACTGACTTCATTGGCCCATTGGTATTGCTGAGAATTAGACAGTCTGGCTCTCATCCCTCCGTTTCTGACTTTTCCTCAACTATTCTTTTCTTAAAGAGACCAAAGCCCTCAGACTGTACCATCTTTCAGAGTGGAATCCTTTCTCCTGCACTACAGTCCTGTTGAGTGAGATTGGTGAAGTTACATTGCTGCAGTGAAATCCACAAAATGGCCTTTACTTATTCACAGTCACATCTCTGATGATTAAATGGTAACATGGTTTGGCCAGAGAAGAATAGCAGAGTTGGCGAGCAAGAATCCAGATGTAGAAAATTTCCATGCGAACTACTGTTCATGTAGGATATGGAGTGATTAATTCAGTGATACCAAGGGACCTCTTAATACTTCACAAGTATGTTGTACAGAAGTAGATGTAGTGCACACTGACATACAGAATCTTTGGCACGTAATGTAGTGGCTACCTAGCCAGAAACATGTGTATAGTATGATAATGTTCTGTATGGGAAAGGGATAAAAGTATTCTCCAAGTTTTAACTGAGTATTAGATGGGGGAGTGGTGTGGTGCATTTAAATTATATATATTGATGTAGCATTCACAATACTCAGATTACTTATAAAGCTCATCTAATATAAAATCTAATCCTGTGTCTTCATTATTTCCTTCACGTTCTGCAGAATACAGGTATGCAACACTTTTGCAAGTGCCATAGTGAACCTGGAGTTCAGTACTCATCCAAAAAGAGAACGTGATTTTACTGCAATAATATTTTCCAGCCCACGCTCCCAAATGCTGACAAGTACTGATGATGGAAATAAGCTCAGCCTTGTATTTCTGCTAAGCACAATTATAGTAATAAAGAACATTGTATTTGTAAAACAGCTCATGCATATGCTGGTGTATGCTGCCATTTGTTGACATTATCACCAGCGATATTTGAACGTTTAACTTAGTAACCATTGTCGGCTCCAAATGGGGACTAGTCTTTCATGACTCCAGTGGGGAGGGGATTTAATTGAATGAGGGTGGCAAACTTGAGTGCCACAAGTTGACACGTAGTATGATTTCTCAAAATATAGCTTACACTGGTTCTTTGGCTAACGTTTTTATATAGTAGCATTTTCGTGTAGTCATTTCAGCTGCTTCTCTCTGTGTTCTCCTAAGACTCATGTTGTCTTTATATTTCTTCAGTGTAATGGTTTACAGAAGGCCCGAGCTAGCTGATTCATTTTTACAAGGCTTGAGTTTACATTGCCTTTAATCTGCAGATCTGAACAATCGTTTGGGACTTGCAGCAAAATCTCAGCTGGTGTTTTTGACATATGTACCCAGTTCTGTTCTACTGTGAATTTTGGAAATGAAGAGTTGGCCCAGTATATGAAGAGATGGCTAGTCTAGCACTTTTGTAGGAATTTCAGCACTTTTTAAAATTTTCTCTGGTGAATTTTTTTATCTTCATCAACAACTTATTGAAATATTTGCTTAATTTTAGGTGGCCAAAAAGCATGCCCTTTTCTGTAATAAAAGGATAATAAGCTGTAATAACAGCTGTAGTAAACTGATACCTACCTTCTTCAAGCAGGCAGGCGAACATTTCTCGGAAAGTACCCTTAATAACATCAGTACGTACTCTTTTCTTTCAGGGCACAGTATCCCTTTGTGTATTTAGACATGTCATTTGCCCTGCCAAAAAGGATTCTTGAAAGTCACGTGGAAGATTATTTTCCAAATCTGATTAATCGGTAGTTAGAAACTAAAGCTATTATAGCTGACCATACATTTTTGATCACAAGCCAAATGAAAAAATAAGACAAGTGTGTTGCTCTAGGACAATACATGATACACAGCGACAATACGTGATGAAGAGATCCAGTACTGCACAAGCAACCGCTTAGAAATAAATGGAGTAGAATCAATGGTTATAGCTCAAATATAGTTGGAGGATTGGCTCATGTTTTGTTATAGCATATATCTGCTCTATTTTCTATTTATACACTTCAGGGAAATGCCTGGAAGCTTCAGACATTGCCAAAATACTTCCAGAGCATGTAGTTCCATTTTATTTGTTTGGGTTTTTTTACAAGACTGGCTGAGAGGTGGGAATGTACCTGTTACCTTTCCTAGCTTCAATTTGAATAAATATGGAGAAATTAGAAACACATCCATGCTGTTGTGACAGACCCACTTTGTGAAACCATGTAATTAATGCCTTGGATTTTCTGTAGAATGATGGTAGTGTTAACTAGCAGAAACAGAAGGATTTCTGCTAGTTTCTTTTTCATCTGTGGGATGAGTCGTCACTGATTTGCAAGATGTGTCTGTCACAGTACAGCTCTTAAAAGTAGTGATTAGCAAAGACAGGCTGTACGGCTACCAGTCCTTTCCCTTCTCCCTTAGGTGGCGTATGAGTAGGCGGGATGTTGTTCATTTTGATTGCAGAATTACTTCTATTGTATTCTGAGAGATAAGAATTTGTTTTCACAAAATTTCAGCAGAAAAATAAAGCCAAAGGAATGAAGAACTGGATTTCAGTTCTCTTGGTATTGCATGGGATGAAAATGCTCCCCTTCCTCTTTCATATAGTGTGTTTTTGGAGAGAATTCTGTCTGCTGGCTTTTCTCCCTTATAATGATGCATGAAGGGACCATCTTTCCTAATAATTACTTTGAGAGTTTTCTCCTGGTGCTGTGTTGCCTATTCTGCTGTGTCTTATATCAGGTATGCTAAGAAAATTGATTTGTGAGTAGACACTTCCAGGGAGTACCAGTAGTTTATTAAATGTGAACCAGAGAGTAGGAGACGTTGGGAATACTCTAATGGCTAAATGTATGAAAGTGGATAGAGAAAGGATGAATACTGGGGTGCAGACAAGGAACTAAGATCCAGAGGACAAGGTATATCTATGTCAGAGATATGGGAAGGAAACAGCAAGATTTAAAGATGGAGAGTGACATGGCTAGGAGTGGTAGGCTGGTGGTTCTAGCAACTCTGTTCTGGATAGACAAAGGTTTAGAGAAGAGTGAAACTCATCCCCATCCGGCTTAGTCATGGCTATAGCCATACTTAGTAATGGCTTTAGCCATAACCTCTGGCTGTCAGTAGAACTGCTGGCAGTGAGATCTGAGGACCAATGGCTTCTTCCACAGCAGTTCAAAGCCAGGTGGAGCTGGACCCCTACACATTTGTACTAGGATCATCTAAAAAGTGCTTCTTCCCCTCACTTGCAATAGCTCTTTTCTAATTACGGTTTTAGAGTAAAAAAACTTATTCATCATGTAAAAAGTGTCAAATCAGGTAAGGAGATAATACTACTATACATTGTGTTCTTCTAACAGTGAAGCAATAGCCTGAGTGCCCAAACCTTACACAGAGATTTGCACAAGTAGCTTGAATTTAACTTGGTCATAATGTCCTCTTTTTTTTCTGAAAGATGACCTCCAGTGAAAGTATAAGGACACGAATGATTTTAATCTGTGGTAACAATGGAGAACCAGTCCTGACTAGCTCCAGCAGCATAAATATACAAAATGACAGATTATCCTGCTGCCTCCCTCCCTGCTGCCTGAGCACGCACACACACATACTCAGTAGCATGCAGCAAAATTCAAATTGGTCTTTATCTTTTATCTGTTGCCCCAGTGATTAATGCTGCTCTTGCTGGGAGACTAATCGAACGAGGGGAAATATGGAGAAAGAAATATGTATTTCTTAGACTATCGTTATCAGTGTTATTATTATTCCTTTAATATATTTTCCTCCTGTTAGAAGAACTTAATGTACTGACACAGCAGGAAGCAAGAGGTGAGAGCAGATTTGATGGCAAGAAGATGAATGGGGCAGGCCACAGCAAATGGAACATGGGCATTTTGCAGAAGGAGGTGAGCTGCCAAGCTGTTTTGGGGTTGCAGCATTTTAGCTAGAAAACCAAGAGGCTGTAGCAGGCCAGATACAGGTCCTGAACTAGGAGCTACTGTTTTCTAAGCCCTACTCCATTCACTCAGCAGCTATCAACAAACCTCCTCTCTAAATGGTTCTTTACTTCCCCCGTGTAGTAAAATAAGGATATGTTGGCCCTTGGTCTGTCTCACAGCCAAGTTTACAGGCACTATTCTGGTCATACTTTGTAAATTCCCTCAGGTGTTGTATTCCCTTTCCCTCCTGCCTGTTCCTTGGCCCAGGTCTTTCATAGTGGTACTATGACCCTTTAGTTCCTGTTCGATCCTGCAGATGTGTACAACACACAGCAGAAAATGTACTCTGTGCTGTGGTAAAACCAGAAATGGATCCTTTGAATGGGCATGACATAGATTTAAGTAGGAGGCCTGTCTTATGGGTGGGTAGGAATGGATTCCAATTGTCTTGTTTCCTCAGGTTCTTAAGAAAAAAGACTTAAAGATATGGTACTTAAGAGGTCATCTTGTTTGGTTTGCCCTTTGAGAAGAGGAATACAGAAAGAAGTACCTCTAGTAAAGGAATAGACTTGTTTGGGATTAAGGGTCATGTTGCCTCTCATTGTTTCAACATTCTGGCTATTTTAACAAGCGGGACTACTCATTTTCCTAAATATATGCTTGCTGTGGTGAGACGGTGATGGACACCAGAAAATAAATGAGAGAGAAATAGAAAGTAGGGCAATGGTACCTACACTATAGGAGCATTTTTTGATAGGATCAGTATTCCCTGGCTCTCTGGTTTATTACTCTCTGCTGTGGGTATATTGGCATAATGTCCTCTTCCTTCATAGACTAGGCTCAAGACTTGCAAATATGTTTAGGGTCCAAATCTTAAGCATAATTATCTTAGCTCCCCACTGATTACATTTTAGCAGTAGTTAAATCCTGTTGTTCTCCGCTAGAGCAGTGCTGTGTGTTTGTATCAACACTTACATTAGCAAGTGGGTCTCTAGTGCCTCAATAACCTCATTAGAGATACTGATAGGAAAGCAAAATAAAACTGATTCTGTACACCTGATACATGCAACTCCTCCACTCACGTTAGTCCCATATATGTCTCCCTTAAGTTGTCCTCTCTCTCCTAATGCATTGCCATTCATTCTGTCACACTTGAGATGTGTAAGGAACTGAAGTTGTTCTTAAGCTTGTGAGCAGTGGTTGTTCAAGTGATGACTGGTCTAGTCTTGAGATTTAGCAATTTGTGAGAATGAAATGTAGAAATTTAGATCTGCTAGGCAGGCCAGAATATACAGCCTGCTGCTCTGGATTTCCTGAAGGCATTCAGCTTTAACAGTGCCAGAGGAGGATCCATGTAGCAGAGCGTGTGGGCTTCCTCTGGCGCCAGGCGGGCAGCTGGCCCTGCTCTCTAACAGAGCTGTGTGCAGGTGCAGGATCAGCCATCAGGTAGGATTTCCAGCTGCTAGACATAAATAAGAGTGCCAGACTGGAAAGGATAGCTAGATGGGAGGAAGAAGGAGGGTCGTGTGTTGTGTACGTATGTGCCTCAGAAAGAGCTACTGCAGAGGGAGCCTCTCCTGTAGAGGACTTCTTCCACCCCCACATCTGACTAATTGTGAAGTATTGTTGCTTGCCTGAAGATGAATAATTCTGTGGTGCTCAGATGGCTGATTACACGTTGTCCTCCTGTTTATGGACTGAAGCACAGCAGAGAAATTTCTGTTTGCTTGGCTGTAGCATTTGTTGCCCTGGCAAGAAGCAAGAACCACTTACAATCTGCTGTGAAAAGGCTTGGTGTCTCTGGCTGCCTTTCAGCTCATGTCTGATGCTTGCAAGTCGTTTGTTTTGTCCTTTCTTAACTGAAGCTATGGGAATGGTGTTAGCTTCTGCTCCGTGTGGTTCCTGGAGGGAAGGGGAGGAGGAAGTAGGCAAGAACTGGAAAGGAAGGCAGGAGTGTGGCTGTGGATTGCTAAGGACCAGGATCTGCAATGTCCACTGTGACCTTATGATCACAAATAGGAAATACCGTAGCAACAAGAGTGAGTTGCAGCCCTGCAGCCTGTGCCTTGCTCTTTTTATGATGGTTTGTTGTACAGTTCCAGCTAGGTCCCTGGATTAGATTCTGAGTCTGAATTGCCCTCTCACTTCCACAAGGCCAGTTTTTCTGCACTGAGGCTTGGGAAGCTCTTCTACAACTCTTGGCAGGGATTTATGCTCTCCTGCTTACTATTGTAGTGGTAGCCACTGGGTATCAGAGGCAGCCAGAGAATTAGAAAGTTAAATGGCATCAAGGCTTCTGCTGGGAGGGTAGAAATAGGGTGAAAGGAGGGCAATGTGGCCACCTTCCCTGAGAGAGCTTCATATTGAACAGGGCATATGATGTAAATAGCAGTTTACAACACTAAGGGTCTTTCTAGAGGCAGAGAGAGGTAATGGCATAGGTCAGCTGTCCCTCTGCTTCTGCTAGGTTTGGTCACTTTGAATTTACTGTTTATCTTCTATTCAAGTCTGATTTGATGGCAGCAGTAGCTGAAGGTCAGGATGATTTGGGGATTTTTTTTTTTTTTTTATCTTTTTCTGTTGTTAGCTGTTCCCTTGCTTTTTTGTCCTTCTAAAGCTGAGAGACAACTTCTGTGGTGGCAATGAGAGGTGGCAGTGGTTAGGCAGTGTCGTACTCCATTTCTTCCAATAGGACATTATGGAGAAGACAAGAGGAGTGATTACTGTTATCCATGGGTACAGCTATGCTCCATCTGGCAAGTTGCGTTTGCAGCACCTGTCACGTGTATTGCCTTGGCATCTGAGAGCTGTTCAGCTCAAGAGTCCATCCACCTGTAAAGGTCCATAAATTGAGGCTAAGGGAGAAATAGTGAAGTATTAACCCAAACACCTATGTGCTTTACCCTCAAGTCAGAAATCTACTTATTAGTTACATCACTTTGAGCCAGTAATCCTCTCCTTCTATCAGTGTATCTTATTTATATGGCTGATACATTTGCTGTGGAAATATATGGAGGTTTAGATTAGGGCTGAGTCTTAAATTCATCGTATTACAAGTCAGGGCCCTTTTGTGCAAATTCATCCATAGAAGGTAAATACTTTAAAAAAGAAAATTGGTCCAGACCCTTGTCATTTCTCTTCCCTTTTGCTCTCCAGGAAGACCTTTAAAAGAAAAAAAAAAAAAAAAAGAAAAGTACTTTATGAAAAAGGGGAGGGCTGGTTTTAATTTTGCAAAAGTAAAACTGAATTAATAAATTTTGTTTATTATTTTATCATTGATAGATAATCTTTTCAATTTTACTTGCATGACAGTGTGGGCTCTGGAAAATCAAATTTTCTGACTTTCTTGAGATGTGCAGATAAAATTGGTGGTAAAAAACCATAGGATAAATTTTGCTTTCAAAATTGTCAAGGATATCATGAATGGTCATACTCACTGTTCCTAGAAGCAAATTTCCTTGTAAGCAAATCTGATGGCCAGTTCTAAAAACTATGGAGTAATAGAAGGGAGGCTGTGTTTGTGAAAATGACTGTTCTCTCTGAAAACACCAAGCAATGCTGTAACAGAAAATTCACATCACTGAAGAAGAGCATGCTCATAAGTGCTTGTTACTGGAAGTTGTGTATATATGTCCTGGGAGAGATATGGAGAAGTTAAACGTGGACGTGCTAGAGCTCTGGTATGAGGTCTGTAGTGGGACTGTTTTTTCTGATCATGGCTTGTAGTGATTGTTCATTTAACTGGATTGTGTTTTTCCAGGTGCCATTTTTGCTCTGTTTTAATGCATCTGGCGTGTTTTTCATTTGCACAGAGCAGTGAAATTTGGGCTGTAACCCACATGGCAGCATCAGGAAGCCAATTTTAACTTGATTGACCTTCTTTGGCATCAGACTGTATGCAGGAGTTCAGCCATTCCTGGTTCTAGACACAGAATTTGCTTTCCTCCTTGTGTGTAATGTGGGGAAACTCATAATTCGGTTGATGCCTCTGACATAGTGCCAGGTAGAGGGAGTTGTTTAAAACAATCCTTTCAGCCAAATCTCACTGGGTAGAGCAGTGATTCCTTGTTCTGTAGCAAGGGAAATGGGTGGATTTTGGATCCCTTTGAAGGTTTGAGTCTCTGGGATAGACCATGTGGCGTCTGCTGGAGCACTCTGTATTCATGTAGTAATGAAAAGAGGCATTAACAAAATTTCTTTCTGAAGGACCTTACAAAACTGTATCTCAGGATTGTTTTTTTCATCACAGATACACAGTTAATTGTAGAATAGCACACAATTATTGTTTAATAATGTGTAGCTAAACCAGCAGTAGTTTGGGTTGGCAACTAAAAATGCTTTCAACATGACCATGAAGCAAGAAGTAAAACATACAGAAGCAGGATATAATTAATCAAGTTGTCATTGCATCAGAACACCACTAAATGAGATATTTAGGTGGTTGAATGACAGGACTAGGGGCAATGGCCATAAACTGGAAAACAGAAAACTCAAACTGAACAGGAGGAAACACTTCTTCCCTGTGAGGATGACAGAGCACTGGAATAGGCTGCCCAGAGAAGTGGTGGAGTCTCCTTCTCTGTAGACTTTCCAAAACCGCCTGGACTTGTTCCTGTGTGATCTACTCTAGGTGATCCTGCTCTGGCAGGGCGGTTGGACCAGATGATCTCTAGAGGTCCCTTCCAACCCCTACCACTGTGAATAGTCAAGTGTTCTCAATAGGACTATTACCTCAACAATGGCCCCATTCTGACATGCAAAATTATGAGCACTGATTAAAGAGAATCCTCCCATCTGCATGTCATGGCTCTACTTTCTCTCTTGTTAACATGTGCAAGCTGTTCTCATCCAGAGACAGTAGGTGGTTTGGTTTTTTTTCTTCTTTTTTCTGTCAAGGAAAGACAGGTAGGTCTGGACAACATTGAAGCAATGTCCAAATTAGGTCTAAATTAACTCAGTTTAGGCAGTGGAAAACAGTCTCCATATTAACTTGACACATTGCTTATTAAGAAGCAAGGAATATTATCTCAGACAAATTGGTTCACACATGACCCCATATTAACGTGGTTGTTATGAGGCTATACTGCAGCTGTCTTCAGAAGTAGCTGGCATTCAAATTGGCACAAGTGAACAGATGATGTAAGTGGACAGCTTCTATGGCAGAATCAAAGAGACAGCAAAACTCCAATGTTCGGGACTCAAAGACTTTCTTGACTGAATTTTGCCATTCACTAGGTCATCATTCACATGTCTCTGATCACCCCTTTAAGCTGCCTCCTGGCAGAGCTGGCAGACAAGGACATACGCTTGTGCCTGAGCTGCTTTGGGTCACAGCCTGTGCTGCAGTGCCAACCCCTTTAGGTGAGCAGGTTACACTGTGCGCTGGTTCCTGAAGTGGAGCTGGGGAGGAATGGACATGCGGTCATCTTTGTTGTCCTTGCTGCAGGGACCATAACCTCTGGCTGGTGGGTGAGGAGGACAGCTGGGGATGCTAACATCTTCAACCATTGCTGCAAGAGTAAAAAATTATGTCAGTCAGATATTTTTATTATAAACGAGGCTATTTCTTAATATGGCAAGGCTTTTCGATGCCCTTGTGATGCTTTAAAGTCATTTCTCTGTATGGCATTACATTCTGTACTGCCAAATGGAGATGTGTATCCAAAGGTTTCAATACGATACAGTACTTGCTACAGCCGAATATCCTTTTTCCCTATGTGTATTCACCTAATAACTTATTTCTAGGACTGCTGTTCCTTCTGTGACAGTTCTGCCACTTTGAAGTCCTCCTTGAACCAGTGAAATATTTTCATTAGTTGTCAAGGGTTTTCATTAAAATGGTCTTTGGCTTTGACCTCTTACACTGATATCTCACACCCTGTGTTGGGGTCCCGTGAGAATGGTTCATTCATTGCTCCTTCTGTACCAGGCTAAAATCTTACAGCTTCTGAGGAGTTTCTCTTTTCTTTTTAAAGTCAAGTGAGCCTAATTATTTCCCTGCCCAGGAGTGCGATGTTTCTTATTAAAATACACCTTGAGTGGCACACCTGCACGGTCCTCTCACTAAGGCTGAGATGCTTGCTGTGCTGTTCAAGGCTTCTGTAAAAAAGATGAGCTCACATGTGCTTTCCCGGCTCTACTGTGTCGTCTTTATCTGCAGACCTGGAAAAACAAATCAAAGAAAAACCATTCATGTCAAACTCTGCATTTTTTTTCCTCTAAATTAAAAAAGGCTTTCTGAGATGTGGAGCACTTCTGAATGACCTCCGCTGTGCTTTCTGAAGCGGCTCTGCTGTGGAGCGTTTATGTGCTGTCAGCGGCAGCTGTCTTCCCCCAAAGAATTTGCAGTAATGTTGTTAGACTGCCAGGGCTCTGACTTAACCTTTTTTGGTCTGGCTTGCATCTTTTGTTTTTGTTTTTAATCCCCTCTCTTGCCATTACATCACATCACACCACACTGTCTTTCTCATTCCTTATGCAGGTCTTTTAACTTTCCACAACTCCCCACTGCTTCTTCAGTGCTTCCACTTTTTGTTTATTGTAGTGTCAGCTAAATAAAAACCTTATCCATTGATATAAACTCACGCAAATGGAATTGCTTTTCCAAGTCCCACAGATGCTACGGGCCCTGTAATGTCCATGCCCCCTTTGAAAAGGGTGGACCATTTCCAGCAGATTTGCAAAGTGCAAAGAGGTTGAAGCTTTCCCCTGGGAGAATGGGAGGCACCTGCCTTGCATCTCTCAGTCTCAGTTTCATCAACAGGCTTAGCAGACAGTAGCTGAGACCATGAAAGAGGCACCAGGTTTCAGAGGACACTGTTACCTGCCCAGTGCATCTGCTTACGGATTTTGCATGTGTGCTGTATTTCTCTTGGATTCTGTCCCTGGACATTGATTCCCATTGTAAGGATTGACTGCCTTACAATATTATTCTGGCTAAGATTCCTGCAAGCCCTGTTTATGAAAGCACCTAATCCTCCCAGCATGTTTGTTGCTCAGTTAGCTGTGGTAATACAACAGTACTTTTCACAAAATATAAAATATTGACATCTATTTGTTTAAAATCAGTTGCTTTTTCATTTGCCAATTTGCCTTTCGTGTTACAGAACAGCACAAATGGGACCCTCTGGTCAACCATACCTGTTATTTGATGTTTTCTGTAATCCAGTTTTCCTGTATTTTTCCAAAGTAACCTATCCTCATCTGTGATAACTGGCAGCCTAAATTTCAGTGTATGCTGGAGAGCAGGTTAGGTCAGCCTTCATTAAACTCCATGCCCCTGTGTAGGATGCTCTCACTCACCTGTAACAGCTAATTTCAAAGCTGGTTCATATGTAACTTCATTTCTCTGTAGTCACAGCAGCAACTATAGAGAAATGAAAACATAATATAGCTATTTATTCAAATAACCTGACTCTTATTTCACACCAAAATTAAACAAAACTGATGTGAATTAGAAATAACTGTACAAGAGGAATAATGAGAAGTAATGAGGAAACAAGCTTCTAATCTAGTTGCTACTTTATAGTAGCCTTTATTCTTCTCTTTTTATGCTTTCTCCTTTGAGGGGCAACGACAAGCTCAAGATCCATCTTGTAACTGTCTTCTGCCACCTCATGATCCACGAATTACATTGTATGGGCTGCCCAGTGCAGCTCAAGGTGGTTTCTTTTCTTCTGAGCCAAAAGCAGCTAAGGTCCAGTCACTGCTACACTTCTTGTAAGGTGTGTCTTCCATTAGTTCTGGTCATTTTTGCTATAGTAATTACTGCAACACACAACTCAAAACATGGGTTGTATACAGCAATTAATGTCCATCATGCAATTTTGTTGGCTATTTTTACCCAGCATCAAACCTCCTTGAGGTACACATTGGACTTCTCCATCTTCTTACATTACCCATCAAGGGCACCCAGGTTCTTGAGCAAAAGCAATCCCACAAATGGGTTTGCCTTTGCCCAAGGCAGGAATAACCCAGACTCATTCTAGAAATAAAGTCTGTCCATCAAGGATTCTTAGATTGCTGCAGAAATAGTTAGCTATGATAATCTGGGATTATGAGAATTGTGATTGTTCCCTTTCCTGCCTGTCATTTGCCAGTTAGGACTTTCTTTCTGATGAGGAAAGTGTCTCTTTATGGAGGGAGAGTGAGGTCTGACAGAGCGACTTGGGTGGGAAACTCCCAAATTTGCTATGGAGTGCTTATACTCAGAGGGCTTTTTTGCAACAGGCTTATTCAGATTGTTTATTTCTAGAGCAAAACCAGTATTCTGCTTTCCAGAATTGCTTGACATAACTCTTACTGTCAGACAGAGAAGGAAAATGAGAGGCATGGGTTTAAACTTTCTTGGCGTTAACTTAGAACTGCAGTCATAAAAAGAGAGTAAAATGTAATTGTGAGTTGTATTTAACAATAAGGATGTTTCTAAACTCATTCACGATTTTAGCTGGGTGGCGAAGTTGGCAACTATCTGCCTCCTACACCATCTAGTACTGAGCCCATCCTATCTCTGAGTATTTTTCTTATCCCTCGTGCACACCGCAATGTCTTTTCTGCAGCCTGGGCTTCCATTCAGAGGTAGCAAGTACTGCAGGCCTTGGCCTTCTGTGGGCTTCTCTGGGACAACAATTGCTTCTTTACTTGTCACATACCTTCTAGCTAGACAAAATGTTTTCCATCTTGAGAAAGGTTTTGGTAACTCATAATTGAGTTACAATTCACTGCAATAGATGCACTTCGGAATGCACAGTTTTACTTCACTTTGAGTTCCTTCTCAAGTTCACATGTAGAAGTACACTGAGTTTAGTGCTTCCTCTTTTATTCCTTCCTGTTCTGTTTGTCAGCTTTGGGCAACTTGCTGTCATGCGTGTCACTGCTGACATCGTTTTACATTATGGATAGATGTCTACAGACCTGCAAATTTAGACTGTCATCATGCTGAACTGCAGCAACAGAAAAGTTAGTTTGGATAGTCATAGCTAGTACCTAAAATCCTCTTTATAGCAGATGGAAAGAGATAGATGCCACTAGAGGGTATCATCCCATCCTAAAATAGATGCCTAATTTAGGAGGACTTAACTGTCCCCTGGAGATCCCTGTGACTGTAAAAGGAACCTGGAAAACTAACTTAAGAGTGGACATTTGATGTCTGGATGAGTACATTTCAGTGTTATGATCCTGTGTCTATATAAATAACAACATTTTCTATTTTCTTCTTGTTTTTACTTTTTCTTTGCCATACCTTCCCCCTTGCTTTTCATATTTCCTCTTTGACAAGAGCTAGGATGGGAGGGTGTTAGCAGAAGAAATAAAAAATAAAGTTTAGCTATTCATGCTAAAGCATCCTTTCAAATTAACTGGATTACACAGCCTCCTCATAACTGGTTTTGTCTTCTTGAGTGAGGAAATCTTAGGGGTTCACTCACAGTGGGTACCCCATGTGATCTCCACCAAAACTTCACAGTCCAAAGTTTCTATAAATAGACTCTGGCAGCAAATGACAAACAGGATAGAGACAGGTTTACAGTAACACGTTGTTTGAAAGTTGGCATTCAGAAAACTGAAGTTAAACAGTTAAGTAACAAAAGTACTATTGCATAGGTCTTTGAGGAGACTGCTCTTAGAACTTTTGTTGTATGGCTGAAAAATACTAATTAATTGTTTGTATTAGTACTATCACATTATATCTAGAGGATCTTTCCTGCCAGAGCAGAAGAAACCTCTCAGCTGACACATCTTTGTGGAGAACAATGCGGAACGCTGGCAATAACAAATGCCCTTTTTTGGGATGATTTTTATTTATTTAATGTACCACAAACCCAGCAGGCAGAGTCAGGAGTAATGAGTTGCTTTTCCAACCCTGTAGAAATTAATATTGCCCTTGACAGGACTCAGTTTCCTGACTTGCATATTGAAAGTACACTTGTCTCAGCTCACAAGCGTGGCCATGTGGTAAAACGGGTGCTGTCTGCCCCAGCCTGGAGCTGCAGAGATAAATGAAAATGCGTGTACAGCTCAGCACTTGTCACTGCTGTGATTGAAGGTAACCACCGCAGACGACGAGCTGTATGCACCGTGTTGCTGTTCTGAGCTGTGTAAAAATAACTCCCGTTTTCTTTTCTGAGTACTGTTGTTTTGTCCTGCCCACTACCGTTCTTCCAGAGCCTTACGTAAGCCAGCACAAACTTGTTAGCATTTCTGGAACAATCCTCCGCTTTTGACTACAGAGAAGCAGGGGATGACGTAGGTGTTTGAGAACTGTGTGCACCTCCAGAAAATGCGTATTGCCTGGCACAGTTATTCTAGTGCAGGGAACTCGTGTGGCTCTTCCCAGTAGCTGGAGTCACTGAAAGAGCATTGGTGGGAAAGTACAGTGACCACTCTCAGACGTGAGACTTCTTGTTCTCACTTGAAAGCCATCTGTGTCCCTCCATCCTTCACTGTCCCAGATTAGGGCAAAAGGATAACTGGCTTCTGTGGGTCATTACTTTTTTGTAATTAAAATGAGTGTTTAAAAAAGGAGAAAGGGGGGTCTGAGCTCTAGATCAGAGATAAGAACAATTAATAGAGTTTCTGAGCACTTAGACTGTCAAACAGAGTGTGGTATCAGTCTCCTTAGGCCCATTTTTACACACAGGCAGGCTATGTTGCTGAATTTACACTTACTCTTTTTAATAAAGAATTTACTAAGAGCTTTATTGCAGACGAATATACCACATAATTATAACAGTAGTACTAGAGTCAGCCTGTGTCCAGCTGATCCTTTGTGTTTTTTTGTTCCTAGTGCACACTTGTACAATTAAATTATTTGAGCTGTGTAAAACTGTAATTGCAGATACCAGTGCCATGCCAGCATGAGATCATGATCCGATGGTTACTAACAGCTACTAAATGCCGTTAGTAACTGTTTGAACTGTCAGAACTGAACGTAAATGTTGGGCTGCTATTTGAGGGGATGTTGAAAAATGAAGTGAGGTGTGTTGCTAAATAATATCAGTTTGGATTAAAATATCTCGTTCAAACTTTTAATGGGAAGGGGGAGAATTTTCAGTCAATGTCATTTCTTAACTTTAACATTTCATTCCTGTATGACAATGACTTTCTGTCACTCTAATGAGTTCCAGTTACCTCTTATCAGCCTCTGCCTGCTCTTATGTCTGGTATCTGTACCACACAGGAAAAGGATTATTGCTTTTCTTAAATTAATTTTTGCAGTATTTTTTTAATGCATGGATAATTTGTTTATGTCTTAGCCTCCGTAAAAGCTTTCCTCTGTAGAGGCTTTATTTTATTTAGAGGCTGAAAGAAAATTCTCCTTTAACGCTGCAGACCTAAAACTCCCAACTAGTTTTGTCATCTCCTGACAGCACTGCTTTCCTCTTTTACCTCTTTCTTTTTTTTTCCTCTTTTTACCTCTTGCTTTCCTAATTTTTGCTGAATATATAAGAAACCTCGAGGCTGGAATGTTGTTCTTTCCCTCTGTGTCGAGACATGTGTCTGAGAAACAGACTGTCCCCAGCTGGAACAACCTTAAAGGTGATTCAGACTTTGAGCATCACAGCAACTTCTAATACTTCCTTGGTTATTATTAGATGACAAGCTTCTGCATTGCTGGCATGTGTAAGCACCAGTGATACTGTGCTCACTGAGATGGAAGGAATATTTTGAAATAAAAGATGATTGATTTTGCTGGTATATAGGTTTTCTTTAACCCCTTGAAGGCTTCACCTGCTTATGAAAGGTGTCAGTGAATAAGTCATATGAATCAGAAAGAGAAGGTATTTCCTGCCTCTACATTTCCAGAACACATCCAGTGTAAGTCACTAGTGGTTGAGAGTCAATATAATTTGTAAGATTTCTGTGGCTTACGTGAAAGGAGTGCGTAAGTATTATATTATGCCATAACTTATCGTGGATTTAGTGCATTTGGCTGTGCAATTCAGCTTCTGAAACCTTTGCTAAACCTACCTCTGGTTCAGGAGTGAAGCAGCGGTAGAGCAATTTGTTAGAAACTACTGGTAGTACTGATAGCTGGGTAGAATTGATCCTTAATTTGTCAAATGTGGCACTGTACTACCACTCAGCAGCACAGAAGCATTGATACTATCTGCTGTTTCCTTCCTCAGTTCACGTAAGGCATGGCTGCTTGCTCACCTCTCCATTTTAGAGTCACTTTTTCCCAGTCTGAATGCGTAACCATTTCTGTAGCAAACCTCCCTGAAGTCAGGACAGTAGAATACTTTGAAGCATCTTCTTGTCCCATTTCTCTTCACCGAGTGCTTACCTCAGGAAGAGACTCATTAACCCAACTTCAGAGGGTAAAGGCTGACTGGCAGACAGCATAACTCTCACAGGGATTAAGGAAAAGCGTTGCTAGGAATTTCAGGGATATATTCTCAGTCTGGAAAATTCAGGTAGCTCATCGTGCCTATGCAGCCAATAAAAAATGGGGTGAACATTAAAGTCGGTCCTTCATAAGATCTGCTATGTCAGCCAGGATGCCATCTTCCACTAGACTTGACATCTGAACCATTGCCACTGGAGATTTTGTAGTCTTACTGGAATTAATTGAAAAACTCCAGTATCCTGAACTTTCCTTATTAACGAGACGAGTCATTCTTTTAAAGAGGAGTCACAAGCCTGGAAACTGAAGTGCACGTACAGCTGAAAGTGTATCATCTAGGAAGCTGCTGGCTACCCAGTTTTGGGTTTGGGTTTTTTTATACTGTTGCTGTTGTGAATATCCCAGAGCACACCTGAAGCACCCTGGCAAAGGAGTAGCTCTACAAAGAACACTCCTTCTGCATGGATAAGTGAGTTCCTTGGTGAAGTGGTTCTGCACAACCCCTTGCTGCCATCCCCTGCCTGTGGAGGATACTTGCCACCAGACCAACCCAAGGGCAAAGATGATCCAGTAGCAAGGAAGTGAAGGTTGGGGAAGCTTACTTTGATGGTGCTCTGCCACTGTCTGCTGCCTGACATTTTCAGCCAATGGATAATGAGTGCACAGAGATAGCTGTGCTGCACTAGGGCTTGAAGAGATGTTCGCATTAGGCTTGGAATGACATAAATGTATGGAAGCACTGCCACAGCGACTTGTTTGTTTCAGGTCAAGGCACTGCAGATGCCCCTAGGTATCACATCCAATAAAGACACTGGGTGCCTTGACCTTTGAAGCTAACAAATTGTGTTGCAATCAGTTGCACTCCTTATTTTTCACACTCGCTTTCCATGTTGCTGTCTTTCTCTCTCCCTCTAATTTATGCATTTCCTTGGTAATGCAAAGCCTCTTCATTTACAACCAAAAATAAGGAAGTATTCCGTAGGAATTGTTATTTTCTTTTATAAACAGATAGATACAACATAAGGAGATTTTTGTACGGTCTTCTACTTAATGGTTATTTATTTGAATGTTAGTGAAAAGCACTACATTTTGGATACTGATCTTGTATTTTTGTCCAAATAATGTGAGCATCATGGACAGTAGTAAGGTGAACCAGTTTATTTGGTTTAGCTCATTGAAGAGGACCATGACTGATCCAGTCCTTAAAAGTTTTGCTAAAATGGCACAGATTTATTAATTCATTGCTTGTAATACACTGAGCCTTTACAAAAAAGCTTTCCATAGCTTCAGAGTATATTACACTAGCAATCACATTTCTGCACGTTCGTGTATTATATCACTGAAGACATAACTTCTGTCCTTTTCTGAAAGACCCCAATATCCCCCAGCTTAAATGATAGAGCCTATAACCAGAGAAGCTTCCTAACATGAGAAGGAGAGTTAAAGCCTTTAAATATGAAATCACTAGCTGAAATCTTGTCCACAGTAGCAAAATCAGGAGCTTGATCACTGAAATACTCTCGTTACTCATTGAGAATGTGACCAGAGTGGGCTTTGGACTGTTCTTACATGGCACCTTCATGCTGAGGCCAAAGATATATGAGTTTAGGGAGGAAAAAAATGTTATTTTAACAAAGGATATTATTCCTGAATGTGCTGGATTTAGTTGGTACAGTTAATTTTCTTCACAGTAGCTAGTATGAGGCTGTGTTTTGGATTTGTGTGAAGCTACGGTTTGGATTTAGGCTGAGTATTGATAACACTGGTGTTTTTAGCTGTTGCTAAGGAGTGTTTGTACCAAGTCAAGGGTGTTCTCAGTTTCTGATACTGCACCTGTGTTTCCAACTTCTTCGCTACAAAACGTTGGGAGGGGACACAGTTAGGATGGCTGGCCTGGACTGGCCAAGGGGCTATTTCATTCCATAAAATGTTCTCAGTATATAATTTGGGAGTTGGGCCAGGGGTGGTCTCTCTCTCTCCATCTGTGGCTCTCAGTTGGTCAGTGGGTGGTGAGCAGTTGTATCATTTGTTTTCTTTTCCATTATTTTCATTACACATTGTTTAGTATTGTTGGTATCATTGTTTTATTTCATTTACTTTCAATTATTAAATTGTTCTTACCTCAACCTACAAGTTTCCTTGTCTTTTCCTGCAATTCTCCTCTTCCACTGGAGGAGGGGGGAAGGTGAGCGAGTGGCTGTGTGGTACTTAATTGCTGGCTGGGATTAAACCATGACACTGCAGAAAAGGATTATAACCTGCTGATAGAAGGAAGTTTGTAATAAGACATCTTTGGTCGTTAGCACTGTTGAAATTCACTATTACCAGACTTTTTCAGAAAAAGATGTTGTTATAAAACCCCAAAAGAGTGGGTTTTTTAAAGAATATTTGCAGTGCTAGAGTTGATGCCGTTGAGAGATGAGTTAAAGAAACTGTGCTATCAACTCTGCAACTCATAGAGGTTGATCATGTACTTCTATGCAGCGATCGGTGTGGTCATACACAAGAGGAGAGATAATGATTTTCCATCAAATGGCCATCCTGTTGTTTTTTGTAACATTGCCAGTCAGAAGCCTATGGAGTATGGCTTCTGCTGCAGTACAGAATGATTAATCACTGGCTAGGAAGGAAGAGCTGCTTACCTCCCTATTCCTTGTAGAAATAGCAGAGCTTTGATGTGTGGGTTGATGCCAGCATAACAGGCACTCCCAAACTCTCTGACACTGGGGGATACTCAGCAATGTTCCAGGAGCAAAACGCAACATTTAATTTGCATATGAATTCACATACATATTTTAGCCATAATGTATTTCTGAAGCTATGCTGTTTTGCGCCTGCTTTTCTCTAAGAAACCACCAGCTATTGAATCAATAGCAATTGCACCAGAATATGGTAAAGATGAGTGGCAGGGCATTTCTGTATCTGCAGTGAATCAGGACTGCACAGTGCCTTTGCTGATCCCAGCTTCCTGATTTCTTTGCTCATTCTTGTGAGCGACGCAGAACTGGAGGAGAGAGTACTTCCATCTCCCACCTCTTCTAATAGCTAGTGGTCACTTTTTCTTCTGAAGCCTCTTTCATTCCTGCTTCTCTCTAGCCAGCCTCTCACCCAGGATCACTGTTCCTCTGAGAGGACAACACAGGACAAAGGCTTATGATGTTCCTCTCTGCTAAAGGAAAGTATGTTTTCCGGGTGAATAGGTTGGACAGATAAAGTGAGAAAAAGAAATTGTTTCAGCTATGTATTCATTGCCTTTGAAATACTGCTGTGAAGGATTTTTCAGTAGTGTAAGTACAGGAGTTCTCTCATATAGGACATATTCACTGCCCTAAGATAATGACTATAAATAGAGTGATAATGTTGGTTTACGTGGTGATTGCTGGATGTGAGTACAGGGTTCTCATTCAGAATGGGGTTATCTGATCTGATACAGTAGGAGACTGAATAAGAGATGAGAGAAACCAGTGTTCTCTCCAAATACGTGAAGGGGCAGGATATTGTAACTGGAAGGACTGACTGATGCTCTGATCTGCTTTGGCAAATGCTGTGCTACCTATAGGTTGTTTTGAATCACTTAGAGTATTTGAAGAGGTGGCTTAACAAGGCGACAGGAATGTCAGTTATCAATCGGAGTCTTTCAAAAAGGCAAACAATTTTCTTGTTCTTTTCTGTGTAAAGACTTCCACATTGTGCTCTGTCACAGCTTCCATTTTTTGTATTTGACAACTTAGCCTTTTCCTTTATATAAAGAAATCTAAGAGCAGAGGACTAGTGTTCTCCTACCATGCATGTCCCCAGTTGCCACTACGTATTGAAGTCTGACTTGGACTGAGGCCAGGATAGAAGCCTCCAGGCTGCACAGCTTTGAAGCACACAGAAACTAGATAAGTCATGTATGAAAATCAAAGTGTATCAGTTCTGTAGTCAACAGAGGAAGAAGCAACCAAAATTAGGAATGCAGACTCTACAGAAAACCTTAGGTCAGACTTGGCTTTCTCAGTAAGCCATACAGTAATCACAATACTTTTAGCTACCACATACAATTTTTACTCTTTTTCCTCCAAAACCACCATATTTAAGGAGTGTTCAATATTCTTGAAACATGTAGTTTAAAACATGTAGTTGTCCCATGCATATTTTGGAATTGAACCTGCTTGGAATTTACTTTTACAAAGTAAAGGGAAACTGGAATCATATGCTTCTATTGGCCTTCAAAGGTAAACAACTGTTTTACACAACATATATGTGGATATATAAAACATATATATAGGTTATCATAGCAAACCACTGGAAATCAGATCGAACAGAATCTGTTTTCAGATTAGTCACTGCCCTGCTTTGTGATGTTGAATTTGTTGCTAGAAATATAACTCCTATTCATAAAGTGTAAAGATGCATCTCTCCCAGCGTAGTGCTCTATTAAATTAGTGGTCTTAAAATACCTTGAGACTGGGTGAAAATTAAGTTCATTGAAGAATGATTTTGTACCTCTGCTCTTCCAGGGTAGTGTGATGTCAGGTCCGAGGCATAGGATCTAGAATCATCCAGTAACTTAAGAGGAAAACGTTTTGTAACATTTTGAATGTTTTCAGTCTGACATTAGACTGAAACTCTTTGTTCCGCTAAGGGTTGTTGTAACATGCCTTTGGTAGAAGAGCACAAGGAGCAGTGATCATTCTGCTCAAAAAAGCAAGCAAAAGGCAGGGAAATAGGTTGAAAGTGTACGTGGTGACCACCTGTTGAGATCTTTCCATGTATTTGTTGGGAACTATTTCAGCTGTTCTGACAGCCTGCCTGAAAGGATCAAAACACCCTGTACCACGCAGGCATCAGCAACAGTAGCAGAGAACAATACTCCTAGGCCCTTAAGTTATCTGAAATTGTATTCCAGGAAGCATGCACTCTCTGTTTCTTTGATAACAAACTTTTCAGTCAGGGCTCCTACCACAATACAGTTGTGACTTGCCTAAGGCTGCACAGTGAATCAGTGCCACGCCAGAGGATGAATCCAGAGTATTTGACTCAGTTCGCTTACTCTGACTAGATGGTGCTCTCTCTGATGGATGCAGTCATTTCAGCTACTGCTCACAGCTTAAAACAGGGAACGAAGGAGGTATTTGAACTACCATAGTGCCACCTTGTTTCCTCAGTGTCATGACCTATTCCCATTTGCCCAAGAGCACTTCTGTTACCTTCAGCGTTTTTCTTGCAGATGTTTTCTTTTTTTTTTCTTTTAAGCTAGGGTTGCAGACAATAAGGGTGAAAAGAAGCTCATACAACTATCTGCTCAATCTAGACAGATGTTTGTCTGAGCAGTTCTTAAGGAAAAAAAAAGCTTCTAAAAATGAAGATTCTGCAACTTCCTTATAGAAACCTTTTCAATGTTTATTAACCTTTGTCTTTAGAAAATATCCTATCTGAAATATCCATTTCTTCAAATTTAGCTCATAATTAATGTTGTGTCCACCTTGCAAGTCATGTTTTTTTCAGCACACTTTTAGTGTTTTTAATACTGCTGCCACATTCAGGCCAAAGGTTCTAGGCTAAAGAACAAGTTATTTCTTCTTCTGGTCTCTGTGTTCTACATCTCTGATTGTTGCTGTCTTCGTGACAGTCTCCAGCTGTTTGCCCTGTAACTTTACAGACTGCGTAGCACCCAAACACAGTCATCTAGAGAAAGATTTACCAACATAGTATACATTGAATTGGAGACGATGCTACACCTCTGGTTTGTGTGATAAACTATAGCTGCATTTATACACCCTGGTTTATTTTTCCCCATTTTAACATCAGCATAATTTTTGTGACTGGTGTGTATCGTGTTGTAGGTCATCCTCTTCGTAGCTGCTGCCTGGCTGATCACTGCTCATTCTGCAGTCAAGCAGGTTTAGTCTAACCTACTGTAGAAACTTTTGTTTATCCTTGTTGGATTTCACCTCCCATATTTTCAATGGTTTTTCCAAATTTCCAATTTAAAATCTGTTTGAGGTAAATGATATTCTTTAGTTTTGTTGCAAGCTCCCGATTTGATATTATAACATGAAGATCTAATCAACCCACCTTTTATTCCATTATCCAGTCCTAAGAAATTAATTATTAATGCCAAAAGGAGGACAAACCTGCTTACTATAGCCTTCCATTTTTATTGTGAACTACTGCTAATTATTCTTAGAATGTGCTTTTTTCAGCTGGTTTTGTGCCAATGTGTAGCAGTACGAGTAGCCCATGTTTCCCTTTGGCATGTGAGACTGTTGAAGGATATTCAAGGTATAACATGTTCTGGTTTTACCCTTATCAATGATGTATGGAGAAAACAGGCTGGCTTGACACAGTTTGGTTTTGACAAATCCAGTTCTGTTACTCACCCCTCGTTATCTTCCCAGCACCTACAGTTTGAATATTCTTCCCTTCTTTTCCGCCACTTGAATGTTGAAGCTGATAATGTCATGTAAAGTTACAAGAAAGATCATGATACCTGCCTTCCCTCTCTTACTACCCACCAATTCACTGACTTGGACACGTAATTTATTTTGGCAGTCCTTAGTTAATTCTCTGCAGTAATAGGATAATGATTATCACAGGTGGAATATCAGGATGTTCAATAAAGAATCCTTGGGTTGACTTGACCATGAAGGAATAAGGGGAGGAATTAGACTTCCTAGAAAGCATTACAGAGTTGCTGAGTAATTTCTTGGAATCTGTTCTGGCAATAAACCTATGGTAGAGGATACATCACGCCTGCTCTTTTCAGGAAGACAGAGATCAGAATATTAAAAGGGATGGGTGCTTAGATTAACAGGAAAAAATTTCTGATAGAATGGAGGAGAAAGTGCTTGAACATCTAAAAAAAAAAAGAAAGCTCATTAAAATAACTGCTGTAGAACAGAAACAGAAAGTAAGTACACATTATTTTAATACATATATATATATTTCAGTGACTGTGACTTTAGGAAAGTTGGTTGAGATGTTAATTAATTTACTGAATGAAACAGTACCTGAATTAATATAATATCAGGGTGAGAATCTGGGCTTGACTCTGTGCTTCTCCAGTCTGCTACTATTAATTCTGTGCCACTCATACAGTGGGTACAGTGAAACAAATAAATGGGACTTACGTAGTCTTTCAAAAATTCCTTGTAAGAGCTGATAAGGAAAGAAAGCTCTCAGATAGTAAGTAGTAAATGTCTGCCATTCATTTGAAACTGGCAAGGGACAGAAGACTAAAGAGAAATAAATGCTCGATTTTCAGGTTAATAGAAAAATGGCAAAAGGTTAATGGAAGGGTGCCTCAAACTTCTGTTTGAGGACCACTGTTATTTGATCAGTGATGTGAAAAAGGGAGTAGGCAGTGAAGTTGCAAGATTTGCGGATAATAAGGCATTACTTACGGGAGTCAGAGAAGACCATGAGGAATTTCAGAGGCATGTAATAAAGAAGACTGTATTGACAGCAGAATATCATATGCAATCCGTTGTTGACAAATACAAAGTAATGCCCATTGCAGGAAATAATTTCAATTGTTCATACACATAACTGGGTTCTAAATTAACTGTAACCATTCAGGGAGAAATAGAAAAACCTGGGGGACATTGCCAGCAGCTCAGTAAAAACATCTGCTCATTGCACAGCAGAAGTCAAAAAGCAAATACTATACTGTGATACAGAAATAATGGGCTAGAAAATTCCACTGATCATGCATTATATAAAACAGTTGTACATCCTTACCAAGGATGCAGCATTCATTTCTGCTCATAGAATCATGAAATAGTATAACTAAAGGACGTTCAAAAAACAGCTGCTAATGTTGACAAGAAACACAAGAGAAAATTGCAGCAGGAAATATTTGGGAGGTTGTGGCTGTTGCAGACAAAGGCAAGTGGGCATGGGGAAAATTCCTGAATTATTTGGAGAGGAAATACTGAACGTTCTTAACTTGTCCTTCCCAAAACTGCAAGAACTGGAGGATTTCAGTGGATTTGAAAGGTGATACATTTGAAGATGATAGAAGAAAATGTGTTGTATTCAAAAGATAATTAACCTGTAAAACTAATTACAAAAAGACCCTAAACCAAAGAATTTATCAGTGCTCAAAAGAGGATTAAACAAGTGTATAGTAATGAGAAAATCCTCAGTAATATTTTGTAGGATTCCTAAAAGAGATTTAAATTTGTTTTAAGGCATTAGCAGAAACACGCTGCGGAATTATCAAGAATCAGTAGCTGTGATTCATGGAGCCATATGAAATGGTGGGTATAGGCTTCTTCTGGAGGCAGCTGCTTGCATTCACTCTGGGGAGTACATGGAACTGGTCTGGATAGATAGATCACTCATCTGATCTGGTTGGGTAATTGCTGTCTCCCTGAGAATGACATTAAATTTGATCAGTGGAAATTTATGAAGTGTGTTGCAGGTTCAGCTTAAAGGGTTCATTTTGGCTTGCCTGTTCAGATGGAACTGCCCTGTTGCTTAGAATCTGAACTCATCAAGTCAGAGGACTTTTCTTATCACTGGGAGGATGTTAACGTATCATATGTTATATCAATAATGGTAGTATACTAGAGTATAATTACCATTTTAGTAAATTATAACTGAGGACAGAATGCATCCCATTGTCCCCTAGAATACAAGAATTTATTATATAATTGAATAACAAATTCGTGTATAATTCATCATGTTCTATTTGAAGTAACTATGTTACTTCAAGTAGGTTTTGAGCCTAGGAACACTCATCAACATGTGCACGTAGCTATAAAAAAAAGTCCACTCCACTGATCTCATACCTAGCAGCAAGATCAGCTCTACAATGTATGCCAAAGATAAGGAGTTGCTGGTACAATTAAAGTTCTCCCTGTCATGAAATCACTAATGTGATCAAACAGTAAAATACACAGCAGATGAATAATTAAATCCAGATGTCGTTTCCATTGTTGACAAGCATGAAAGAAAAGAAAAGACCACAAACTCATTAAAAAAATCACTTACTAGGTAGGCTTCATTTTTAACTTCAAAGTGTGCTGCAAAAACACTTACATGGAATAATCCAACATACAGATGTGTAAAAAAAATCAAACCAACTTGCTATTTAAAACCCAATAGTACAAAGTCTCCCAGCGTTGAGCACACCAAACATAACTAGCTTCACAATTTAGTTTCCCGAAGGAGAAGTAATGTAGTTATCATTAAACTCCTTGGGAAACTAGCTTTAATAATGTTCTTTGGATATCAGGGGTATCGTTTTTCCTTCAGGCAGAGCTGAGGAAATACAAAGTTAAAACCATCATTGAGTGTGATAATGAAGTCAGTCCATTCCAGTGCAAGACCACAGCAATTCTTTATCGCTCCAAACGGGCTGTGGGGCTGAAAGCTGTTTTTCTAGTTGGCGATGTTGCTGAGTTCACAGATAACTATCATTTTTGGAACATATTTTGCTGCATGTGGAAGAGCAAGGATATAAAAAATACCAAAAAAACCTTGAAAACTGAATAGATTGGTTTGCAAAAGAATTCCTACAAAAGAAAACAGAACTGCACTGCCTTTCTAAGCTTCTGCTTACCTAAGATTTTCATTCAGATGGGGAGCTGACTATTTACGTTTATACTTGAACTCACTTGCTTGTCTTTCATTTAACTTTACACCTTACACATGTCCATCCCACATTCCTGTTCACACGTACTCTTGCTCACATAAATGTGTAAGCTCTTTATTCACTGATGCCAGAAGAGCTTATCCTTGCACACACAACACATGATTTTTCATGTTCCTTCCCCATTCACACAAACATATACACAGGCTTACAAAATTACATTAAATACATAGTATGTAACTACTAATTCTAATAACCTCACATAAAGAATGAAAAACAATGTAAGCATCAGGTAGAAGTAAAGTAGATGTAGTTAAATGTAGATGTAAATTATGTTAGTTAAAAAGTCATCAACAGGGCCAAAGTTTCATTGGGTTCTTCTCTGAATCATTTATTTAATATTCATTGACTTGCAGTCAGTTACAGTAGCAGGGTTTCAGCATATCAAACATCTGCCACCTCAAATTCTTTAAAATCCATTTTCACTTTCTAATAATCCCTCTGTGCATTCCTGGCCTGATATTTTAATATATAATGCATACACACACTGGTACAAACAGACAGCTGCTTCTGATGCTATGAAAATGAAATGTGTAGCCATCATGTTTCCTGTTACACCTTTTGGAACAAGTTCTTTTCTTCTCCTGGGACAGATGATAAGCATACAGTAACTGTCAAGAGCCCAGAAGCTACAGTGTCTTGAACTTGCATGTCACAAAACTTGATGTTCACTTGAGCCACTAAGGGCAGTGGACTTGGCAGTTCTGGAAAGCAAGGTAAAGGTTGTTTGGGGCACCCTGTGTATTGGAAACTCTGAAACAATTTTGTATGAAGTAGCAAACTAAGTGCTTCTGTAACACCAGAAGCATCTGTTACAGAGGACACATGAACTGCTTGAATCCTAATGCACCAAGTACTTCCATTAAGCCACAAGCAGCTAAAAGGGACAGGGATATTCCCAAGATGGTGCAGTGTGAGCCATATGAATCATACTGACAAAAAATGAAACAATTAGGTAGCCATAGTAATATTTATATCTACTCCTTCTGAATCGAGTGCAGCAATAGTTGAATTAGAGCCTTCAGCTAGTGTTACCTACAGAGGAAATGGAGGTGCTTCAAGTCAGCTGATGATGCAGTAGATGATGTGAGGAACACAAGGTTCTTCCTAGCCTGTTTGTGCCATGATACCATCCTGCTCTGTAAGTATCAAATGATCCTATAAGTAGGCTATCTGGAGAGCTTGCCAGGCCCAAAGAAAAAGTTTCAAAACAACGTTGGACAGAATTGCCTCTCCTGTGATGCTGCTGCATGCCACTTCAGATGCCTAAATAGAAAATAAGAGGTAAAAATTAAAACACAAGCTGAGCTGATGAGAAATGACACAAATTATGGAAGTACATTGTATGCTAAATGATACTGAAGCAAGAGTGCAGTAATAGACATTAAACATTTAAGGAGTATAAATTGTTTAGAGTGATGCATTGAGACCATATAACTAGGAGTATTGGGCTGATACTAAGCTTAAATAAATTTGGGCTGAAAGCAGAAGTAATTTCATAAGAGCAAGACTTGGTAAACTGCGGAATAGTCTCCCCAGGAAAGAACTGAAAACGTCCTTGCTTACCAAATTTAAATCTGGATTGTACAGGTTAGTACTGAATGTATTGTGTGGGACTGTGCTGTACTGGCTGTGAGACAGGCAAGAGTGGGTTAGGTAATAGGATAAATATGTTGCAACACATACCTTCCACTTCTAATATCTGGGTTTTGAGGGGTCTTAGTCCCAGAAAGAGAGTAATTTTTTCTAAAGAAAGCAATTGGTTAAGAAATTGAACCAACTGGAAATTTTCAGACAGTGATATTTTTATAAAGCTGTTGCAGAGAGGAAAGTGGTGATCTGTGCCAGCCAAACCACTACAGCAATGCTAGCAGCTAGCCAGTTACTCATGCCAGTGGCAATAGCTGTCCCCAGTGCGACCAAACCAACAGTAAAAGCTGCTTCTATTTTTGTCACGATTCACATGGCCACAAGGAAAGGCAGTTTGATTTTATTTCAGCTGTGTCCTAATTGTAGTCCCATCTTTGTGTCTCCTTCGTACCTGTGGTTCTAACCCCCACACAGATTTCCCATACTGAGTAGGAGCTGACATTTCAAGTGTGCCAGGACTTGTGAAATGTTAATTAAAGCTTTATGTTGCAGATGTGATGCAGAGATTATCTTTCATTCTTCCTCTTTGCATATGATTTCTTCTTGGCATTTTTGCTGGTAACTGCACTGTACCACTTTCATCCTTAACTTTTGTCAAGGAGCCTGTCCTAGCTGGGACTGACTCCAGGGTGTATTGTGGCTTTTCTGTCTTTTCCTTCTGTGACTTTGTTTTCTGTTAATCGCTCATGTGGTTCAGAGCTGCAGCAAAGCCAGATGCCGCACGCTCAAGACAACAGAGCACAAAGCAGACTGTCTTCCTTCACATCCTCCTTCAAACCCAGCCTGTTACGTTACAAAACACTAGCTCTGAGCTATTGCTGACTGTTATTAAAACCAAGTCTAATAAACAGTATATCAGTTAACTCCACCTTTTTGGCCTCTAAGATACCCTCTTCCCTTGGTGAAATCATTGTAAATACCCATACAGAATGCCATAGTCCTGTACGGAGGTGGACAAGTTAGCTCTGAACAAGTGTGCATGGATATTAGGAGCAGTTTAACCATGGCAGCTCTGAGCTCCATGCAGATAATTTTACATGGTTGAGAAACAGGGAAAATTGGCCAAGGTACTGTGCAGCACCACATGGCTTTATTGCTTCTAGCATCCAAATTTACTCATTTAGAATTCAAGTATTTTTTCACAGCACTGGATTGTACAATTTAGGTACATTGTACATATAAGACTGCACACCTGAATGGTACAAAAGCTCCTACTAATAGATAGTAAATCTATGATCTGTTTCTCATTCATGAATAAAATGAACAAAAAAGCTTTGTCTTTCAAATCCACACTGATTTAAAAACTTGCGTACAACGCTTTTGTAGCATTATTAAAAGAAATATTGCTTATCTATGCATATTTGCTTTTACAAAAGCTATCAGTCCCTATGAATAGGTAGCTTTGTCATTCAAATATATGTAGTGCTCTGTTCTAATGCACCATTTACTTTGCATGTACACTTCTGTTATTTCAAATTTCACAGTAATTGAATTCTCATATACACAAATGCATAAAACTGATACGGAATTATTCTTATGCTAGTTTTGAAATAGTAAACTGTGGACATTCAAATTATCTAGAATATTTCTGCTACTGAATAGCATTAACAAAAATTGCTCTGAATTTTACAAGAAATTTTCCTTCTGTTGCTAATTGAACCAAGATGTGTTTGCCCTGTGATTACCTCTAGTCGTGCTTGGCATAATTTACTGCAATTATGATTAACCTCATATACTTAATTGGCCACTGTGTCTGTGAATTGATCTTGTATTTTCAAGCTGTAATATGTAAATAGTTGCACTCAGCATAGCACAGCTGTAGGCTGGAATACTAGAACCTTTCTGCCTGGGTAGTGAAATAAAGTGTCAAGGTTTTTTCTTTTCAGAATAGTTTCGGTTTTTCTTTTGGGGAGGAAGGAACACATTCAGATTTTTGGGTGGAAAGAGTTTTCAGAAGTGGATGAGATTCTTTCATCCTTTTTTGGCCTTTAAATCAGTGACAGGACTCTGCAGAAACAGTTTTGAGTTGAATTGTCTCTTTTCTTTACAGTTCTGTGGTAAAACCAGGTCCTTCAGAGAAATCAAAGTGCTGGATTTTATCTGCTCCAAGTTTCTGTGATCTAGGAAAAAACCCTATAATGTGTGTGTAAAAGTATCTCTTAATCTGCAACAGTCGCTGGGAAGTCTTTATCAAAAGACAATAGGTATGCGAATGTTAGTCTGTCCCCGCCGGTGGGGTACAGTTGGAAGCTAACTCTTCCCAAAAGGTTTTTGCATTTCTACGATGCTTTTTACCATCCTTGGGAATGAACAGAGCACTAAATGTAAATTATAATTATTAGTATAAAACATTGGCTGTGCAAGGAGAATTGCAGATTAGTAGCTATAAAATCTTCTATTTACTTAGCATTTTCCCTTAAAGATCCCTAACAGGTTAAATATCTTTCTAGTCTCTTCAGGCTTTGTTTCCTTCACTTCTCATATGCAGCTATCTTTTGCAGACACAAAAGCTGTGTAGTAATGTGCAGAAATAGCACATAACTGTTCAGAACAAGAGGGGCTGGTGGTTCATATTTAAGTAGGTGCAAATCCACTTAATTCCTGAAGTTGCATTTGTTAATCTCCATTTTCATGCAGACCAAGAAGACAAAAAAAGTGCCAAAAGAAGGAATGGTATATCCGGATCAGACTTCTGTAGGTACTGATCCAATAAAGAAGTTAGGCAGACTTGCCTAGAAATCATGAAAGATTCTTTGCTGTCCAAGAAGCTGGTGCATTCACTGAAATCACTGAATACTTCTTGTGAAGTGTGATACCTCTTCAGTTACCTTATGGGATGAATTATTGTATCTATTTGATTTTATCTTTATGGAGTAAAGTTTTGTGTGGGCAGGTTTGTACATAGGTGGTCAGACCTCTGTCTACCTTCACTGCAACAAGAGGACAGATCATACAGGATGCTGAAGATGTAGTTATGAATGTGCAAAATAGTTTGCACGGTGAAAAAAATTAACAACCTTGGCTGAGATACAGTAATTGACTACATCAGTGTTCCTAGTGCAGCACAAAGTGCACTAATCAAAGCCATCAATGAAAGTAATTAAGTGAAACTGCTTTTATTTTGAATTGAAACTCTGGAAATTGTGGGTACTGCATTGGCAGGAGCTCATTGACAGTACCTAGAAGATAAAAGAAAATAAGTTCTCAGACCATGTTAATGCAATTGCAAATGTACATTCATTTCCACTCTCTGATGTTAGAATTAGCCCAACAAATATTATTTCTGAATGTAATTATGCATTAGCAAGGAAGTGGTCTAGCCATCACTGTGCAGAAAAGACCATCTTCCATAAGCACTACCCATCAGGTGTGAACAGCAGATTGTGTTGTATTATAAAGGGTGCAAGTCAACAAGATTAGATTTTAAATTCTTTGTGAAGTGAATGTTTCATTTTTTCAGCTTTTAGTTTATGAAGTTAGGAGAGCAATGTATTGTTTGATGCCTATTTGATATCTGAAAGATGGTGTTTTCAGTAAAGTGTAAAAGGTAGGAAAGGAGTGAGGAGTAATGTAAGGTCCAACTTCAAAGGAGTTTTTGGAAGATAAAATGTGAAACTGACTTGCATGTCATTAAACATTTCACACCATTCCCTGAATGCTTGCAGCCAAGTAATTTTGCCATTCCTGTTTCAATTTTTCTGGCCTGCAAATCTGAGATGCAGCATGCAGCACACCTGTCTGAGTAATGACCCATAAAACTTGTTTATGTTACATTAAAAAATGAGGTGAATAAAGCTTAACTGCAGAGTGAATGAAGGACTTAATATAATTAAGATGTCACTCACCCTTATTGAGAGGACAAATCACTGCTTCAATGCCATGGCCTTTTCCATAAAGCTAAGCTGCACATTTATACATTTCTGAGCATGGTAGAGTACTAAAGAAAGAAGCTCAAAGGTAGAGGCTGATAATGTCTGTAGCAGTGCCATGACAAAGAGAATGGCTGGTGTAAAAACTAGTCTTTACATCTTATTTGTGTTTTGGTTACAAGACAGAAAGTAATGGAACTTTTCATTTTTATGTAATTTAATCCTTTACTACTGCAATTCCATTTCTGGTTTTTGTTTTTGTTTTTTAAATTGCATATCTGGGGATCACCAGTTCCCGGGCTTGGGGTCAGAGATGAGTTTCTTGCTCACTTTTTAGAGAATAGAAAGAACAAAGTTTCTTTTTTTTAGTCATTTATAACACATTAGTACAATACAAGAAAGAGATGGTTATTGTGCTGTGCTGTTGTTTTATTGTAATACCAAAAAAGATAGTGTGAATGGAGATGAAAATGGGAGTCAAGGAGGAGAAAGATCAGAGGAAGGCATCAGGATAGGGAAAGAGAATGAAAGATAGGCAGGTCAGTGAAAGTGAAGAAGTGTTGACAATCTCGGTGGATTGACAGCTGTTTTACCTAGGTGGTGATAGGGCACTTGTCATTTCAGCCAGAGCTGTGATACATACTGCTTCATGCATAAGGAAAAGAAAAATGTTTTATCTAAATCTCAGGAAAAAAATGTTCTGTTCAGGTGCAAGTTCAGTTTCGTTTGAAAGCTTTGGATTTTATGATACTTGATCCTAACCAACTTACCTATCTCAAGTCAGTAATATGCTCCTTGCTTCTAGCAGCAGGTCAGATGGAATTTCGCTATTGAGGTCATCCATCATTGCAGATCGCTGTATTATCTTTTTCAGGCCATGGTCTGAAATGAGGCTGCCTATAAAGAAATCTGGGTTAGGATGTGCAATAGGCCTGAAGTAGTTCCTGTGTGAATTATAGTATATCAAATGGCAGACTGGAGAACAAAGTATAGAAAGGATCTTCAAGTTTCTCATTTCAGAATCGATTCTTATTAGTTAGCATGGAGACAGTGTGGTCTAATGGTGTGATGAAGGCATAGGCAATGATTGTTAGATGTTATTTATTGCTGTTACTTAAAGCTTTTACTGACAATACTTGAATGTTATCCAGAAAAACAGCAAAGACATTTTAGCAGGTTACACATTTTAAAAATTTGGCTGTTACTTATTTTGAAGTATTAATGCACAGATTTACAGAATAAAACATCCCTCTCTCAGCATTTATAACAACATACCAAACACCTTCCATTTCTAACCTGAACTTTCCTAAGAAGCCCATCATTATAAACTGTGTGTATCCAGAACTAATCTGCACACACTGTTACTTCTGTCTCCCCCAAGTCCGTGATGCTGTTGAAGGAGGCAGCCAGCCACGTGGGTAAGTGTGATGGAACCAGTGTTCGACAAAAATTTTAGCTTTATTGCACTAGGAGATGCTACAGTGATTGTGTAACTCGGGGGCTAGGACATTCCAGTTGTTTTTAAGAGATCAGTATTAGGATAAGAGGGGATGCTACTGAGCATGTTGGAGTGTGCAGTTGACCCCAGACATAGAGAATTGAAGAGAAGTACGGGTGACAATCACAGTACTTTGTCAGAATTGTAGGAAGAGAGGAAAAGGTAGGAAGTTACACGTTAGCAGTGAGCATGATTGGCAGTGGTATTGTAGGGCCTTCAGGTCTCAAATAGCTGAGGACAGGAGGGGTTTCGTATGGGTGGTGTGACCTGTCTCTAGCAAAGAGGGTGCCACAATTGTGGATAGAGATATGCTTGGCGGAGCTCTGCGTTTGCGGCCTTTCCTTTCTAGTGAGCACTGTCAATCCATCATATTTTATGAGCAGTAAAAAAATCACCCAAATTATTAAGAGAAATAGAATAATAAAAGCTTAATAATTTTCCTGTTTCTGACAAGTAGTGAGTATGAGAAAATGTTGCTAGAGAGAGCTCCCCAGCTCCTACCTGCACCACCCAAACGCTCACTTCTAATCCTTTTGGTCATTTTTTCCACTAAGACATTGTATTTATTTCTGCCTCTGACAACTGTTTGAAAAGTTGTATGCTTTCTGCACAGCGCTGTATTATGGACGATGTATTAGGAGTCATATATCCAGCATGCCTTCTTTGCGAGTACCTAATAACTGTGCCTCTGCTCCATAAAGAAAAAGCCTATGACAGGTTTATTAATCTTTTTATTTCCTTGTTGTGCTCTGTTCCCTTCTGAAAAAGGCTCTTTTTCACTTCAGCCTCTTTTTCTCTTGTCTGGTTTGTAAATGCTAAGTGAATTTCATTTGCACAGACACTGGTGGGAATTGTTTTCCTGCCCTACAAGCCACCAGTCACAGAAAGGAGACACACAGGCTTCCGTTTGCAAGGATCAAGCAGAAGTTCTGGACTAGAGGGGAGAGCAAGCAAAGTATGAGTGACAGTCATCTCTCCTTTCAAGATCAGAAAGGACATAGTATTAAAATCACTTAAAACATAAGTCAGTTTATGCCTGTGCCTTTGAAGGCTTTACTTTTGATCTGATTCAGAATAGGTAGAGGCAGCTGGTCTACCTCGTATCAGCTTCCTGCCTGCTTCAACAACCTGATGCTGGATGAGTGAAAAGATCAAGAAGGGAAGAGAGGGGTGGCCTATTTAGTTGCATAACAAGAACTTGTCATGTGATGCATTGGTCCCTCCCATATTGGCCAGCACTAATGGTACTAATGGTAAGGGGAGAGGGCAAAGGGTAAACCATGCTTAGAGGTCCCAAAGAAATTCATGGAAGTGTACATAGCCACATATGCTGCCTTACAATACACTTTAAATGACAACATACATAGCATTTGCCCAAAGAATATACACCCATGTACTCCAAAAAGTGATAGGAAAGTTCCCAATCGTGTCATTCTGTCTGCTCTTAACTATTTCGCAGACCCACACACGTGCTCCTGTCTGCGTACTACATCCTCCCACATGTCACCTTCCTCACCCACACGCATCACTGCTCTCAGGTACAGCAAACTCCTTCCCACAAGCCGTAATCTTGTTCAGCAAGATGTGGGCACCAAGAAACACGCGTGAGCCCATGCTCGCACTTAACAAACATGGTAGACGCAGGTTCCCCTGCACACACACAAGTGTAGTCACATTAGCAGAGCCCTTAAAAAGCTTCTTGTGAAGTGCAAGTGAAGGCAGAAGGATCACATCCAGAAAACCTCAACCTCTTTGTCTTTTATAGGAGACTGCAGGAAGATCATAAACCTTATAAAGGGGGCTTTGTACACCAGGCAGTGGGAGTTCATTAGCTCATCTAACAGCAAGCACTTGAATATGATTTAGGACTTTTGTGCAACTTTTATTTCATATCAGTGCTTTTCCCTTTCACACCATTTCCTTTTCAGCTCTGATGTGGATAGGAAGAGCTCATGTAAATTGCAGGCAGAGGGTGATGATTGCTTTAATGGAAATAGCTCTTAATGAGGCAATTCGTTCTGCTGGGCTGCCATGTGCTAGCTCCCCATAACTGTTTAAAAAGCTGGTAACAGCCGTTGTCTTCCATTACTGTAAAAGTGCATCTCAGATAGGCATTAACACTGCTCCTGCTAGCTTAGCCAGAGGGATTTTTTTTTCTTCTAGTTCACTTGAGAGAACTAGTGTCACAGAAAAACAGAGTGTCCCAGGCTCAGTGTTGAACTCTGCATCAGCTGTCCTGTAACAGGCTGTAAGAAAACTGTGCAGCCGCAGTTAGGCTGTTGGGTTTTACCTACTGCCATGCCTGAGGCTGCTTTCCCATTGTTGTTCTGTTCAGTGTGCGTTGTTGTGCTCGTGTAGGGATTGATCAGGTTGCTTCGTAATGCTGATATATAACTCCCAGTAGGATATACCCCACTTTTTATCTTCAGCCCGTTCAGCGCAGTAGGAGTGAAGACAATGAATATATTGTAGCAATAAATTTTGAGATCGGTTTTATTGCCAGCGTTTGCTCTCTGGCCACAGGTACCCACCCAGAGCTTCCACTGTAAGGTACTACAAAGCAATTAACTGTGGCATGGAGCTTGGGAGAGTAAACAGGAGAGCAGCCTGAGTGTTACAGAGTTGAGCACTGCAGAAATACAAATATAGTAGAAGTAATAAGAGCACTTTATCTCAAGAATAATACGCTGTAGTGTTGTTATTTCTTTTTACCGCTGCAAGATATGAGGCCAGTGATTATTATAGTGCACTGAACTTTTTGTAACGTCTTTCATCCTAGCAACACAGAAAGCTTTAAAATACAGTCAGCTTACCCATCTTGATGAAAATACAATTATATCTGGAGTTAACTGAGGTTATGGCAATTTGAGTGGATTTGAGCAAAAAAGAAAATTCAAAACCTGAGTCTTGGGAGAATTGGGTCAGTTCATTCCTGTTACAAATTTCCCATATGATCTTATGGAAGATAGCCTCTTGGTGCCTTTGTTCCCCTCCTGAAAGTGAGGTTAATAGTCTTTACTATCAGTTATGAGGATAAAACATAAAAGGCACTCAGATGCTGTGATAGTGGTGGCTCTATAAGGTAAAGTCTAATATTAGAGCCAGCAGCAGAAACTAGAAGTCTGGGCTTCTGTGTCTGACTAAAATAACTAAATTACACTTGATCTATAGCTTTGTCTTTGGCAAAGTTTAATAACAGAAGACACTGTGCCTTTGTTCTGTAGGGTCTGCAATAACATGGCTTTTTATCATTGCTGAAGTGTCATGGGAACTCCTGCTTGGGTTTCTGGCTTCTCAGCTGACGTTGCATGTGCAGTCGTTACTGACCACATAGAATTCTCTCAATTTCTCAGCCCAGAACTGCATCTCTCTGCCTTCAGAAGTGTCAGTCATCATACTCTGGGCCTTGCTTTTGTTTTGATCACCAAAAGATGTTATGATGCATCTTGGAACTGTGACTCCTTTTGCTTGCCTGCAACAACTGCCAAAGACAATAGCCTGTTGAATACATTTGCATGTACTTTGGGTAAAGGAGAGAAACAACACTCTGTGTTCATTGGAATCATCACTATAATTACTTTTTGCATCTCAGGACAGCAGGGTCCTGGCCAGAAGGAAAAGCACGCACAACTTGTGCAGAATCATAAAAAGCCTTTCTACACTGAGGTTCACAAGTTCAATCTCCTTAAAGATCTATGCAGATATCTTTCTGCGCTGCTACTAGAATCCCCCCAGTGCCTGCTGCGGTGCTTACATCTTTAAGCAACCATTTGTGTATATCCCTTTTCTCATCCCACCTTTGCAAGATAATAACAAATTATTGAACCCATTGAAGAGTCAGCAAGGAAGAAAGAAGTAGAAAACTGTCACTAATTATCTGATGTGCATTTGCTGGAGGCACCTTGATAGGTTTTTAATCCTCAGGCCACCTGCTTTTACTCCCTAGCTGAAGCACTTCCCTTACTGAAGGCATCGCTGCAGGTATGTGTATGTTTCACAGGAAAAGAAAATGGAGCGTAAAATGAAATCCTCTTCCCATGACTGCAGCAAGCCCATACGGTCAGGACTTGGCTTCCATGTTGCCTTTTAGAATCATAGAATGGTTTAGGTTAGAAAGGACCTTAAAGATCATCTAGTTCCAACCCCCCTGCCATGGGCAGGGACACCCTCCACTAGACCAGGTTGCTCAAAGCCTCATCCAGCCTGGCCTTGAACACTTCCTGGGATGGGGCATCCACAGCTTCTCTGGGCAACCTGCTCCAGTGCCTCAACACCCTCTCTGTGAAGAATTTCTTCATGATAACTAGTCTAAATCTCCCTGCTTTCAGCTTACACACATTACCCCTTTGTCCTGTCACTACAGGCCCTTGTAAAATGACATACACCCACACCCACACACCCCAGCTTCCTTGTTGGCCCCTTCAGGTACTGGAAGGTCTCCCTGGAGCCTTCTCTTCTCCAGGCTGAACAAGCCCAACTTTCTCAGCCTGTCCCCATAGCAGAGAGGCTCCAGCCCTCTGAACATCTTCGTGGCCTCCTCTGGACTTGCTCCAACCAGACAATATCCTTCTTATGTTGGGGGCCCCAGAGCTGGACGCAGTATTCCAGGTGGGGTCTCACGAGAGCAGAGTAGAGGGGGAGAATCACCTCCCTCGACCTGCTGGCCAAGCTTCTCTGGATACAGCCCAGGATACAATTTTGTTCCCCAATGAAGTTGTGAAAACTGGTTCTAGCAGTTTTTAAATCAACAATATTAAAGCAGAGATTATATGTTCTTGTGGTTTTAGTATGTCTCACACTAGTCTCTTTTGGGACTGTCATCTATAATATAATGACACGTGTGGGAGGACCTTTTACTCTGACCTTTGAAGAATCACTCATAATAGCTAGCGATGGCATTTGCACAATCACCATTCTTTTGCATTTAAGACTCACTTTAGCAGTAATACCTAAAGGATATTAGTCATCTTCTAGTGATTATGTAGAAAAGCACCTGTGTATTAAAAAGAAGATGAGGTTTCAAACATAACCCTCTTTCTAGATTTCACCTGTTGTTTGTCTTAAACAATAAGATTTTTGTTAATAAAAAAAATTTTGTTTGTTTGTTTAAGATTTTTTAAGTTAATACTAAACCTCTTCCTGGAGACTCTTGGGTGCATCTCAGGAGAGTGGTGAATAACCTAATAAATAACCATCATACGAGCCACTGTGTGCCCTGAGCATGATGGGTGCCATGGAATTGAATTTTTTCTCTCATTTCAGGGAAGTTCTGTTTGTCACCAGCTCTCACAATTTCCACTTGAATCAGCACATCATCTTTCACTACTGCTGCAGATCTAGTCCCCAAGGTTTTCAGGGAGCCACCTTGCAATCCTGAAGCTTGGAAATGTTATACTTCTCTCTGTGCACCCAAACTTCTCTTTCTTTGGAAATATTAACTTGATATTGCATTCACATGGAAACCAATAGAAACAACTCAGACTACTGGATTCTCCTCAGGTTGCTTTGTTGTAAACAGCAGCTGCCATCTGGCTTACATTTTTTTGCTCTCATACCAGGAAAGTTTTTAGGATCAGGCAGTATAAGGAAGACAGCCAGGAACAAAACTAGATGCTAAATTCAGCTGTGTGGTTGGAAGGTTCAGTGAATTGTTTGTTTCTTTTTTTTTTTTTTTTTTTCCCTGCCAGCGGTTATTAAACTTCTCAAGTAACGGCTGCAGCCCCAGGAGGCTTCCAGGTGAAAATCATTCAAGCTTTTCCCTAGCAGGCCTGATGTGGAGAGAGCCAGCATGTGTGCAGGCTCCAATTCCCAAGGCTCTGCAATTTGGCTTAACCTTGGCAGGAATGCAGGGGTGTGCGACAGTGGCACGGCCATCTGTTTCGGCAGGGCGTTCAGCTCTGGTGCACTCCCTTCCACACTCTGATTAATTGCAGCTGTGTACAAATTAGTTTTCTCAAAAAGCTATTTATCGCCCTCAAATTAACCGCATAGGCATGAAACCTCAAACAAACAAAAACAAACAGACAAAATAAGAGCAATAACATAAACGTCCAGTTTAGAGACCTGGTTTCATCTTGGACTTGTGGCAGCAGTACATGATGAGTGATCGCAGGCTTTCCTCATGACTGAGTAGCTGCTGTTCTCTCTTCTGTCAGTAGTTAATTAAAGCCCCAGCATGGTGCTGTAAGCACTGGGCTGCAAGAGGCAATGATAGGGACACAGCAGTGGCACCTGTACTTTAGGAGGCTGGGATAAATGGTGCTTTTCTGTAGTGACGGAAGAAATTATGGGCAGTGCTGCAGTCAGGTGTGGACAGTCATGCACTTTCCCGGAGCTAGCAGTGGTAGAAAGGCCATCTGGCTGCATTAACACAGGACACATGAAGTCCAGCTGTGCGACAAGACTTTGCAGACACATAGTCTTGAGGTAATGTGTCTAATTATCTCTGGGACCAGTGCTGGCTCAAAGCACAGGCTTGACTGCATCCTGTGTGCTGCCAAGTGCTGTTTAGACTGAGGGTTTCACTGGTGTCCTCTCCGTTTGTGTGTTCATACGGGGTTCACACATGTGAAGTGTGGAATATTTGGGCCAGTCCAGGAAGGCTCTTACAATGTGCTATAACTGGGAGCTACACCATTTGCCTTTTCAAAGCAGGTCTACTCCTATCAGGTTGCTCAGGGCCACATCCATCATCTCTTGAACACCTCCAAGGCTGGAAGTCACGTTCCAATACTGAGGTGTAGCATTCATGTACAGTGTAAAATACCTGTTTCATTCGTTTAAAAATGTGACTTTATGCTCCAATGTGACAAAATTGTGTCCTAAAACACATCTTGCAGCAGCAAAGTTTTATTATATTTCATTTTATTTATTATCTTTTAAAAGCAAGTAATGCTCTACACTTCACTAAGAACTTCTGTTACTGATCTAATGTGCTTAACAAACAATAACTCATGACGACAATGTTCTCTGCCCCTAAGATGGATTTAGTTTTCTTCACTTAAAAGGGAATGAAACTGAGGCAGAGAAGAGCCTTGTTCCATGTTCCTAGTCTGACAGCAAATGCAGTGGAAGACACAAGCATAAAGAAAGAAGCATATCTGATTCCCAGTTCTTCTAGGCCTATAGTTATCTTTCAGAACAACATCAACAAAAAAACCTCGGCATATGCTGAGTATGCACACAAACACCACACACAATACATTTCAATGATTGTGTTTTTCTCTGAAGTTTGAAACTTAAAAAGATACGCAGTATGCTAACTCTTTTATCATTCTTTTTTCTATAGAGAACATACACCAGAGATAGTTTGATAGTTTCCCATGATTATTAAAGTTGAATATTCATTCTGTATAAAAGACTGCAGAATTAACAATACATTACAATTACATGTGCCTTCAAATGGGAACACAGACTTATTACTTGTTTCAAGTAAAATAATTACTTACGGGAGTGACACATTGATTACTAATTCTTCAAGAAGTTATTATGCCTTACTGTTTGAAAAACAAAGACTTGAAGTCAGAAATATAATTCTTGCTAGGAGTTGCTCAATTTGATAAATGATTTTGACTCAAGTAATTGCTTCATTAAAGCTAAAATGTGCTGAAAAAGCTTGAGTTTACTTTGCTAGTGCTACATAATAAAGCAACTAGTATTAATAATAATTATAAAACTAATAGCCTGCTGAGAATAAACTCCTGCTTTTTATTGGCTACCACAAAAATAACATTTAAAACTTTTGATCAGTTTGAACCACTCTATAAACTGGTTGAATCCAGAGGCATAGGAATGCAAACACAGCAGCTTTTCATTATGATAATTTTTTATTTTTAGATGCTAATAAGTGAATGACAACTCCAATAGTTTGGAGGTCATATGCACGGTGTGGGACCTACCATTGCATCCTTGCAGACTTTGCAACTCTCTAAGGCTTACGTCTTACTTGCATTCATTCACAACACTATCCGCTTGTGAGTTTTGACTGCTAAGACATGAATGGGAAAGCGATTTGCCCCAAAAGCAGGGATGAGAGCGATGGATTAGGTCTGACCCACTAGTATGCTGCAGAACCTCATCATGAGCTCCAGGGAAAAACCAGTGGGCCTTACGATAGGTGTTCATGATTCCCGGTTTTGTACTTGGCCTATGGAATTAGGTTGTGCTCTATGATACTTCTCAGTAGTAAGAAGCAGAGTAACTACTAGGAAGAACTTGCTCTTGTGTGATCCTGCTCTGGCCAGGGGGTCGGACTAGATGATCTCTAGAGGTCCCTTCCAACCCCTACCACTCTGTGAATCTGTGACCTCCCAGTGGGCTGGCTGGACTCATACCCAATCTATCTTATAGCTTTCCAAGACATCATTATTATTACTGTTTGCTCAGGTAGTCTGGTAATGGAATTAATATAAATGAGAGATGCTAGTACCAAAGCCAGTACCAGGTCATCCTCTCAATTAGTTGATAGATTATTTCTGTTTGTGAAAGTTGTATTCATTTACTTAGAGAGTGTCTGAGGTTAAAAAAACACCCACAACTCCCCCTCTGCCTGCCCCCCCCCCCCTAAAAAATACAAAAAAAGAACCAACCAAAAAACCCAAACTATTTGTACAGCAAAGCTAATTTTCTTGTTTTCTTTAAAATAGTCAGTCACTGCTGTTACATCCCTTCATCATCCAAATAAATGAATATTCTGCTGAATTGTTGTTACCTAGAGCAAACACAAGGTTTTTTTCTTTTCTTTGCTAAGGCAAACAGTTGAGTTTTCTCCCTGAGAAGCAGCTGCTAGGAGTATTGCAGCTTCCCAGGGAGGATGTCAGAATTATGCCAGAGCAGCAGATACCTTCACAAGGGAGTTCTGACATACTCATGTAGAGACACTTGATTTCCAGACTTACAGACTACTAATTTAGGTCCCAATTCAGGACTAAGGAGAAGCTATCACCTCAAATAAGCCAGTTTGTTCTGCTGGATGACACAGACATGCCATTTCTCCTATGCAAGAGCTGCTTTTGAAAATTCATTCAGTGATTAGAAAGCTAGCCTCAGTATAAATCAAGGACCTGTCTTTTCTCATATCTGGTCTTTAATGTTTCCCATTTGAGGGAAATACCTAATACTTCCATAAAGGACCATATAGCATATTTATACTCATGGAAATACTGAATTATGATTTTTAAGTTGATGATGAGCTTGTATCTATGAAATCTAAAGAACTGACTGTTGCTTTTTATCAGATATAACCTATGGTACTACCAATTATGCATCCTTTTCTACTCATACCTGCTTTTCAGAAGCTATTCTGTGGGGCCATTACTTGCAAGCAGAGAAGCAAGGAAAGCCTTATGAAAAGAGAGTGTGTGTTATTACTGAAGACAGGAGAGAGAAGTTATCTTTCAGTAGGGGAACTGTAAGCAAATTGATCTGTGAATGAAAGCATTTTCTGAAAATCAGATTATTCTCAGTTTTTCCCTGATCGGGTGAGACACTGTTGTTTCATCAATCAGGCTGACTTTTGCCTGAAACAAGGTTAAGAGTAAGGCAATGCTCCCCCACCCCATCAGTAACATTAGAATAAAGATCTCTAATAAACCTCTCTTCTTTGCTCTGTTTCACCAGTCTCTCTTGCCCAAGCAGAGGCCACCAGTGGCAAAGCAAAGAGAGGCAGATAGATGCCTTGGCATACAGGCAGAGAGCGGAACTGCCACTAGGGATATCTTCTGCTACATTAGCATGGTTTTCACACACATCCTGCCATGTTAATTGAAAGATCTTTAATTTACATGTGGGAATTACCTGATTGACTCTCTTCCATGAACCCTCTTTATAATTATGCAAATGTTTCAGCACAAGGGAGAAACAAGTCGTTTTATTAAATTCAGAAGCAGTGAGTTTAAAATAAGGAAGACGACAATGGTGAAATTTGCTGATGGTGACCAAGTGCTAACAACAAGTCCAAGGAACGTATGTGTAGCCCCTGTGGCAACTGAAGACTTTTGTTTTATTTCAGATTCTGCTTAGACAGCTACTTTGCAGATACAAGGGTATTGAATGGCCGTCCATTATACAACCCAAAACTGATGCTTTGTCTCACTGCTGATCATTTCTTCTCAGCTCACTTTATAGCATCTCCCCAAGGACAGTCAGCATGTCTTGCTGTCAAGAAGAAACACACGAGAAGAAATTCATGCCAATCACTTCATACAGAGCTGGCCCTCCTCCAGCTTGTGTGAAATATATTCTGGCTTGAGTAGCTTCTTTGATGACTGTCAGAGAGTTTAGCTGAGAGTCATGGTCAGTAGGTCAACTTCTAAGAACTCTGGCCGCACCCCCCCCTCCCCCCCCCCATTTTTTTTCCTCCTAGAAGCAACCACTGGTGAGTTTGGGGGTTGGGGTTTTATGACAGAAAGGAAACGTCTTTGACATATGGTATTTTGTCCACTGTTACTGAAGAGTGCTTTGAAATCTTAGTTTCCACATTGTCAGCCTCAGTAGAGAAGGGACTGTGGGGAATGAATGCTTCATCTGTAATGGTGCACAACTTAAGCTTTTCATTCTGCAAAACCAAAATGCAGTAATGATCTACATCGTAGCGGTGTGGGGGCATGCTCACGAATTACATGAGATATGTATATGATGATGGCCAAGTAAATTCACATCACAAACTCTGATTTCAGGGTATTGGAAGGGGGTAAGTTAGTGGTGGGTACATTCTTATGTGTGGGCTTTGATTCTCAGAGATTTTTACATGTGGTTTCAGTAGGAACCAAAACCCCCTATGTCTTATTTTATCAGTGTAATGGGAGAAGTTTTGGACTGAGAAATCACATAGGTCTATATTTCATTTATGGTATATGCTATAGCATATTAATTTTTATTTACTTTGTCTTTTATTAGGGAGGATACTATAGGAAAAGCATGGGTCTGATATAATCATAGCCAAGCTTCCATAGTTTAATCTTTTTATATTGATAAAGTGTACAATCATCTAGGTTCATCCACCTCCCTTCATCCATTACAGTGTGAATTCCTTTCCCTCCAGGCCAGGTTAATTTGGTCATGTCACTCAGACTCTGGGAGAAGATAAATTTGTGCTTATTTTGGAGAACTAACCCAGCTGCAATAATTCTGCAAAAAATTTTACATGTAATCATAGAATACCAGGTTGGAAGGGACTTCAAGGATCATCTTGTACAAACTTTCTGGGCAAAAGCACAGTCTAGACAAGATCGCCCAGTACCCTGTGCAGCTGTATCTTAAAAGTATCCAGTGTTGGGGAAGCCACCACTTCCCTGAGGAGATTATTCTAACGTCAGATTGTTCTCACTGTGAAAACCTTTCCTCTTACATTCAATTGGAATATGCCCAGGAGTAACTTGTACCTATTACCTCTCTGCTTTTCTATATGACTCCCTGTAAAAAGGGCTTTGTAGCCACCCCTTAAATACTGGAACAGGGTTGAACAAACCCAGGTCTCTCAGCCTTTCCTCATACAACAGGCTTCCCTGTCCTTTGATCATCTTTGTGGTCCTTCTCTGGACCCTCTCCAGCCCGTCCACATCTTTTTGTATAGCGGTGACCAAAACTGAACACAGTGTTCCAGGTGTGGCCTGACAAGTGCTGAGTAGAGTAGGACAGTGACTTAGTGACCATCTCTGCTGGTGATGCCCTTGTTGATGCAGCCTAGCATCCTGCTGCCTTTGTTTGCCATAGCAGCACACTATTGACTCATTTTGAGCTTGTGTCCACCAGCATCCCCAGGGCCCTTTCCACAGAGCTGCTCACCAGCTGCCTAGATCCCAGCCAGTACTGCATTCCCAGATTATGTTTTTCCAGGTGTATGACCTTACACTTGTTCTTATGGAAGTTCATAAAGTTCTTCTTAGCCCACTCTTTCAGCTTATCCAGGTCTTCCTGTAGGGTGGCTTTCCCTTCCAAAGTGTCCACTTTCCTACTCAGTTTGATATCATCAGGAAACTTCATCAGGGTACACTAGATCCTAGTATTTTGGTTACTTACGAAGATACTAAACAGTGTTGGGAACAATATTGGTCCCTGAGGGACCTCACTTGTGACAGGTTGCCAGTTTGTAAAGGAGGTATTTACCACCACCCTCTGGGTGTGGCCTGTCAGCCAGTTCCCCACCCACAGTCACTTGCCTAGACTGTAACACATCAGTTTCTCTAGGAGGAGGCTGGGGGAAAGAAACCATATTGAAAGCCTTGGACAAATCCAGTTAGGCAATGTCCACTGCTCACCCCACATCAACTGAGTGGGTTACTTTGTCACAGAAGGTGGTCAGGTTTGTCAAGCACAATTTGCCCTTGGTGAATCCCTGCTGGCTTTTCCCAGTCACATGGTTCATTTCACTTGTGATACGCCCCCCAAGAGGATTTGTTCCATAACTTTCCTGGCGACTGAAGTAAGACTGATGGGCTTATAATTTCCTGGATCCTCTTTTAAGCCCTTCTTGCAGATGAGGGTGACATTAGCCTTCTCCCCATCTTCTGGGATGTCCCGCGATCTCCGTGACTTCTCAAGGATTATGGAGAGCAGCCTCACAACAGCATCAGCCAGCTCTCTTAACACCCTCAGGTGGATAACGTCAGGTCCGATCAATATGTAGGGGTCAAGCTCCTGTAATAGTTTACATACTGACTCCTCCTTCATTGATGGTGAGTCTGTGTTTGCATCAACCTGGATTTTTGTTCCCAGGGCCTGGGGCTCAACAGCACCTGTAAAGACAGAGATAGTGTTGAGAACATCTGCCTTTTCTGCATTGTTGGTGACTTATTCACCTCTCCCGTTTAACAGTGTGCCAATATTTTCCTTCTGTTTCTGCTGGGCCTGTCGCCATCCATTGTCATCCTCCAGTCATGTGAGTTGTCCCACCGTGTTTCAGTTATTCCCATGGTATGGCCAGTCCCTGCCAAAGATTCCCTTGCCTCTTCTATACATATGGATCCCATCCCTCTTTAACTGCCTATGGTCATCAAAGAACGTCCTGTTGTCATAAAAGCCTCACAACAGCACCAGCCACAAAGCCAGAAGTTGATTTGCATTATACATCTATTTCTGGCTGCACCCTTTCCTCTAGCTGGTAAAATGGAAGGAAAGATGACTTAGGCACCAATACTTTTTTTGCACCCCCCGGGGCTACTCTTCCTTGATTGTGCCCAGGTTCTGGCTTGCATTGTCTTTTGTGCCCACATGAACGAGAAGCAATGGGTAGTAGTGTGTGCTCTTGACAAGAGGTGGGACCCACTTGGCAACATCTTGGACCTTTGCTCTAGGAAAGCAGAATATATCTCGTGACTCCCTCTCAGGCTGGCAAGCAGGTGCCTCAGTGCCCCTTAACAGAGAGTCACCCACTATGAGCGCTCATCGTTTCTTTTAACGGTAGCCACTGTGTGCTGCTGGTACATTTTCTCCATGCAGACCTCATTTGTGGGTGTCTGCAGCTGTTAAAGCTTCATGTCTGATTTGGGTTGTAATGCTGGAGGGTGGGGACTGAAGCAGAACTCTGATTTTGTGGGTCACCAGTGTCCAAGGTGCCTCATTCTCTGTGGTGTCTGTCACAGAAGCATGGTTCTGAAACCATTTACCTGTCTCTGCTCCTCTAATTCTGCACAGCCTTTTAACTGTTTCCTGCAACTTGACCACCTGACACAACAGGTACATAATGTGTTACGATGAAGATGCCAAGTGTTGATGGGCCTGGTCTGCTGATGCAGAACACATTTTAACCTCGTCTCAGCAATGAGCTATCAGCAGTACCCCTTCACCTCAGTACAGGAACTCCGTATTGCAGAACGAGTTGCCAAACCCTACACAATGAGCTCATCATTTTTCACTTCTTCCTCTTCATGAATTCCTAAGGACATTCCTCAAATAAAAAAAAAAAAAAAAGACCTGTCTTTCTTTGCTCACTCTTCCCATTCCCTCTTTTTACTGCCATTCTATTCTAATTTTTCTAATCTTCTTTACTTGCTAGGCAAAAAGGAAAAAAAAAATCTGCTGAGAGATGGATTTTCCCTTCAGGGTGATGCAGACTTCAAAAGAAAAATCAGTCATTTCAAGAGGAGAAGAAAAAATTTAATCATCAAGAGCAATAATTACTTTCTAAATATTAGCATGGCAGATAAGGAGAGCAGAATTGAAATGGAAAGTGGGGCTCTCTCAGTCATTCATTGTGTTTGATTTGTAAGTTTGGAATTTCTAAGGACTTACTCTGTATTGCATGTCTGTAATGTAGTTATCATAACTGATAACATATCGAGACAGTTATCAGTTCCAGCTCTTGTGTTTCTTCAGAGATAAAAGATGGCAGTTTGAAAAGTAACTGCCTTTTTTTCTCAGCTTGATCTCTTTACTTCCTTCTGTGCTCAGGCATGGCACACATTTCTCTTTCCAGCCATTTTGTAGATGCTCTGCCTTGGATTCATTCAAGAGTATGTCGGGCTGATCCTTAAACCTCATTGCATTTAAGCCACTAGAAATCCTTTCCTTCAAAACTGGTTTCAATTTTTTTGATAGACAAATACCAACCTAGTTAAAACCTGTAGCAAACCTGGCTTTTTATCTGATAGAATGTAATTAGCTGCATTCATCTACTTCTGGAAGTAAAGTCCTTAAACATCTTCACACCATTTTACTACAGCAGGATTGTTCTTTTATAGTATTTTATAAAAAACAATTATCAATTTACTCAGTGCTGTCTCAAAGTGTATCTGCTCATGTTCCAAGGTGGCTGGTAGGACTTGGCATGAGTACAGAGAAGGTTTTGAAGGACCAAGTTGTGAATGGGTCTTAGGAGAACAGATTTGTTACAATGTAGCTTCTTTAGCTTGCATACTGAAGGAATAAAGGAGTCATGATTGCTTTTTGAAAGTGTATTGTGTTTATGAAGAGGAGGCTGGGAAAACATTTATTTTAAACTAAAGGGTTGTATGGCCCAAAATGGCCGGTACCCAGCTGTGAATAAGCTATAGCTGAAAGTTAGAAGTGGGTTCCTATCCAAAAGTGGAGTCCTCTGGATGAAGAGGGTAAGAGAATAAGTTTATTGATGGCTTTACATGATGTAAAGCTGAAGTGGCTGAGTAGTAGCTCTTACTCCTTCAGAGGTTCCTTGTTTTTCTGTGATTTATGTACATGATGATTCTGCACCTACTGCCGTTTTAGTACTGTATTAATGAAAACAGAGAGGTGAGAGAGCACTGCTGTCTTACCTCTGCTTATCATCAGCGTGATGAGTTGTCAGCTCTTAGGTGGTGCAGCTGAGCAAGAGGTTCTTGGGAAAAGATGTGGGACATCCTTTGGCAGACAGTGGCAGACAACTCATTGATAAACATATCAATAAAGACCTTTTTGTTCATTTGATGATGATGTCAAATTACCCCACTAATTAGGCAAGGAGTCAGACATTCCGCTTAAAGTGAAATTTTTCTTTCTGAGCCAGAGAAGTGATCAACTGTGAGGAAGAGAGGAAACTTAAATGCAACACTCCAGAAATCCTATATACTGGCTGCTGGTTGGGTAGGAGTGATAAGCACTCCAATATTTACTAAATAAGGAAGTATTTTATATTCAGGTTTCAGTAGGTTTATAGCTAAGCTCCTGAAGGCTAGAAAGAGCAGAAGAAAAATCCTGAGCTCTTCGAAGATATCACTCGAGGCAAAACTCTCAATACTGGCATTGGTTGTTACAGAAATGCATTAAAAATTATTAGCTGGATTTGCTAGTATAGCTGGATGTTTCGTTCAGTGGCATCTGTAGGTGAAACCTTGGACAAGAACTTTGGAGCAATTAGGAGTCCAACCAGCGTTGCTCTTCACAGCTCCTTTCCAACTGGGGTCATGGGAGAGGAAGGTGATTAAAGTTTTCTCTTTTGAAAAGTAAGTATGATGTTGGAGCTAGTCAGAGCACAAGCAGGGAATGTGGGGCTTGGCTAGTCACATTATATGGGGACAAATCACCTCAATCATTAGGTAAATATTAGGTAAAGGCAATGCATGTAAAGTGAAAAACATGCATTTTAAGTGCACATAAAGTTCAAAAGCCCCTAAAAAGGAGAAAAGAATGAGGGATCTTGACAACTCTAGTTAAATGAGAAGTAAGCTCATTGGCCTTACATGAAGTAAACTCATATGCCCCTCAGCTGCAGTTTGTGGTCTGAAGTAGAGAGTGAAAAGTGCTAGTTAAGGTACTGGGCACAGAATGGCCCATTACATTTTTCCCACTCAGCCTCAGAAATAAGGCACAGAAGCTAATATGTAATTAAGCACTTTATTAGTATGGGTCGGGTTTCTGATGGTACTGATTCATCAGTTTAATCTATTTAGTCCTTAATGAAATTACAACAATGAGTAGTTTCTGGCCTTAAAACAGGGTGTTTTTTGAGAATTTTCCTTGTATTTGGGAGCCTTCTACTAATTTCAGCCCAAGGAAGTTCACTGCAGGTCAGAAAGGGATGAAGGGGGAGACAGTGGAGTGGAGCCTTAAGGCATGCCTCCTCTGAAGCTGTATGCAGCCAGCATATTCCCAACGCTGCATGAAGCGCAGATGCAGGAGATAAACTCATGCCACCATCTCCCCACATCTAGACTAGGGCTCTGGATACCCAAGGGGTTAACACTACCCCACTCCGTTGCTGATGTATAATGTCTTGTGCTTTTATGTGTGGCATCCAGCTGTGCAAGGTTTGGTTTGAAATAGATGAGTGTAATGTACTGTACAGTGCTTAAGGACATACAAGCAACACTCACAAACAGAAGGAGAAAGAAGGAAGTTGCTCTCTCTGCAGTGTAAAATAGTGAAACAGGCATTACTTTGTGCTCACTCTACCAGTGACATTTTAATTTATGAGTTAAGAATGCACTGATTGCTGGCTGCAAAAATTGATTTGGTGTTCATCTGATTCAACCCATGTCAGAGTTTGAAAGTAATTATGATAGTGGAGCTGATAGGCAAGCAATTACATTTTTGTTCTCTCTCTTTCTCTTTTTTTCATGAAGTTGTTCTTGTCAGAAGACCCTGCAAGCCTAAGAGTGGAATCTTGGGCAGCGTTATTTAGTAGATCATTAAGGTATTGTCGCAGTTAGTGCTAAACCTGCACTAACTGCTTTCCTAAATTCAGCCTTTGTTAGCCTCTTTGGAATTCACCCAGGCTAACCAGATTAAAGAATCCATGTTTGGGCAAACAGTCTTGTTCTGCCCATATGTCCTCCACACCTTCAGTAGTCTTGGCTATAGCTGGTATTTGCTAAAGCTGTCGTCTTGCCTTCACTCACATTACCCTCTGCTCTCTGCAAGGTATGTGCATGGTAGTGGGTGGGGCGTGTAGAGGATGATGTGTGTTCTGTAATGTGGAGGGTGTGAGAGGCTCTCTCACCACAGAAGGTTGTAATCAGAACGCTGCTTCTGGAATGAGATGCTATAGGTTCTTGTTCCTATGCTCCTGATGCAGCAAGATCCAGGAGAAAATCTGCTTTTAACTATTCAGAAGCACGGATGTCAAGCCTGGATCCTTTCTGCAGAGTTAACCCTTTCTGTGAGCTACACCCTCCAAGGTGTCCTGTGGGTGCTTGGCTTTCGTGCACATACTGAATGCTATGTCTGAAATTTAAGTGCAAATAAAAATAAGATTATTATCTGAAAACTGATACTTTGATATAATTCTTTTTCTGAGATGGTTTATAAAGGTTATTTGGGTTTGTTCCAGCGTGGAACAAAAGATAATACTTTAACATCTTAATTTATCATAAAACTGAGCTGTTATTCCCTTGTCTCTGTAGTAAATATATTGCTTGTTTCCTAAATAGCAGTACTTGGAACCAGAGTGTCTCTCATCCTCTTGATACTGCAGTATCTAAATAGCAAGATCTTAATCTGATTGGAGGCTGTGGGTGATATCATTATTGTTAAAATTCAGGTAATAGCTGTTGTATCTTCACATATAAGCTGCATGTTCTCTGATAATGTGGAATTTAAAGAAATGTTTCCCCTGCAAATTTAAAAGCCTGTGTCTGAGTCAAGATCAGTATCTTTTCCGGTATTAAAGAGTCACTCAGCTTTCTTCAGAGTCTAAAAGAAGGGGTGGCAGAGAAAAACAGGAGTAATGTTGAAAGTAGGAGACCAAAGCCCGTGAGCTTCAGCAGTTCTGCAAGGGAGGTAGAGGCGCACTAGGAGCAGGAAGGCTCTGACAGCTCTGGGCTGAAGGTGGGAACGCTGAGTGGGAGATGGAGACTCAAGTCTCCCTTTAGCAGTTTTTCTTTAGATTCTAGCTAGAAAACAAATCATAGCGCAGGGAGAGAGGTAAGTGAAGTGTGTGAAAGGTTTCTGTCTCCCTTCCAAACTTGTCTATTATCCATTTATTTTAATCGTACAGTCCTGCTATATTTTTCCCTTCTTTTGCTGAAGTGGATGAGAAATGATATTTGCTTTATATCAATAGCAAGGCATGGAATTGTATAGGAGTTGTGTTTTCATTTATGTCCTTTACATTCAAATGCTGTACAGGATTTAAAGAAACTATGACTGTAGAAGTTTATAGTTTATATGCTTTCAGGACAATGACATCTCTTCCTTCTTCTACTGGTATCCAGTTAGTTAAATCATGGATAGTCTGGTGACAGTAGATTCCCTCACAGGTTTCTGAAGACTGTGTTTCAGAGAGATTCCCTGGTTTGCCTGGGGCTGTGGGTTTTGGGCTTATTTTTGTGCATTCTCTTTGTCCTTACTAACTTTAAACCAAAGCAGTTTCCTTAAAACTATTTCATCACTGATCCACAGCGTAGAGTCGAGTCCACTCCAGAGCGACATGTCACGATCACCCAGAATGATGCGAATGGTTTGAGGAAAGGAGATTACTGTGAGCAAACGTGCCACATTTGTTCGCTTTTCAACTGTCTGTTGGGCTAAAAGTACAGCTGTGGTTTTCTCTAAAGTTCGGGGCTATTTACATCTTCTAACATGATTCAGTAGCATTTTGACATTACATTTATGCCTGATTCACTTTACACCATACACAATTATAAAGAACCTTTACCAGCAAAAGGAAATAGGAAACAGGTTGGAGCAGATTCTACAGTTTGGCCCTACTTGTAGAATGCATAGGTATGCATTCCAGCTTTCTAATTTAAGTATTGAGTCTTTTCTCTACACCTCATCTTGCATGCATCAGTAGGATTGCTCCAGTCTGTCTTGAATGATGCCACATTGCAGTGCATTGCTTCTGCCTCCTGACACCGTGAGGCTGACAGTCATCCCTTGGGCTTACTCAGGTGCCTTCTGCAATGTAGGAGAAGTGTCAGCTTGTTTGACTGAGAGTGACTGAGAAATCCAACATCCTCTCAAATGCTTTATCGCTTCTTTGTAGATCCCACTGCCATATCCAATTCAATGGATGGCATTCTGAAGCATCTCAAGAATCAATAAGTTCCTGCTATTATAGGGCCTTTAATTCAAAAATGTCAGAAACTGAGGCCATAGCAGAAGAAATGCATTATTGGACACTGGTTTATCTATGTGCTTAACCACACAGAACATTACAAAGCATTTCTGTGCTGACAAATGGCCAGATTTGGTTACTTTTGGACATGTATTTGCATTCAAGAAAGCAAAAGAAATTTAGAAATTAATAGGAAAAAACCCACCAAACTGAAAACAACATTATGCCAATGTGTATGTGTGAATCTGTGTTGTGCTTTGCCTTCTGCACTGCACTCAGTTTTGGCCATCAGCTCTCAAAAACTGATCTATTGCAACTGAAAAAGAAATTAGTAGGGATGATCAAGGATATGCAATGTTTTCCACATGAGGAGAGGTTAAATAGGCTGGCATTCTTCAGGCTGAAAAATTGGTATCCCAACGGAGGTAACAGAGGTCTCTAAAATCAGAATGGTGCAGAGAAATTGTGACTGGGAAATGACTGCTCACTGTTTCTCATGCAACAGAGATCAAGGAGTGAAAACAAAGCAGCAGCAGGCTGGGGTCAAACTGGAGGAAGTACTTTTACACAAAATGTGGAACTCACTGCCATATGATATTGTAGAAAAAAAAATTAAAAGATAATATGCCTGTTTGTGGTGGAATAGCCCATTAAGAAGTATGAAATACAAAAATCTATGAACATAAAGATGCAGGTATAACCACTTCCTAACTGATGCTCACCACTCCAATTAGCATATGTGAGAGAAAAGTACTTCTGCGTGTTTCTCTTGTGCTTATCCTTTCTCTGTGAACAAACATAAATAACTGGCTAATGCCAGAGGCAGGAATCAGGCTTAGATGGAGTTTGAGCTAGCATGACTACACTTACCCTCTGGTTTTACATGTTCTTAATGCACAGTCATTGTAAGTATGTATTTGCATTTGGAGCACTTGCATCTGTGACTTCTTATGGACAGATACCAGACATACTCCAGGCATTTTAAAGAGGCTGAAAAAGGCAAAAATGAAATATAAGTAACATCATTAGATAAATCAAGAAGAAGATTGTGAACCTTCAACTCTTTCTATAAAATTCACGTTGCAGGAATTCCCTTCTAAATGGGAAGCCCTTTGTCTCTAAATTGCATCAATATTTCATTAATTAAATTCATTTTTCTTTCTGTCTTCCTTTTGTTTTGTTTAATTAGGATATAGTCATTTACAGCCAAACCTCTGTTCAGCTGCTATAAAATATTCATTTCCAGTTGCAGCTTGATAATGAAACAGTATCCTGCAGCCCATTCAAACTGTTGCAAAGCAAGGCAAATCACCAAAGGGAAGGGAATAAATGCATTTTTTTAAAAAAACGATGGACTTAAACATGCTCAGTGCAAACTGGTTTCAGGCAAAGGGAAAGGCTGCCAGCTAAAAAGCAATTTATGTAATACATTGGCAAGGAGGTGGGAAGCCAGTGAATAGAACTTAATGAGTTGACAGCTGTCGAGAGCTCCATGGTGTCAGATTGTAGCATTTGTTTCGATCATTTGCACATTGTGGGTAAGTGGGAGACTTAGGTACAAGAGATATCCTGGGACCAGCCAGGCAATTTGTTCCACTACCTGTGAGGTGCCGAGGTTCAAAGCCGCCTGGTATAGAGGTTACAGAGCATTTCTCTGCACCTGTTGGAAAAGCTGTGCTTTGTCTGAAAGCAAGGTTTGCTTTCTGACAGGATGAGTGCTGGTAGTCCACTGTGGCAGGGCTGTTTTTCTGAGTCGTTTGCCTTTGGTGATGGATGACGTTAAGCTCTGCTGCCGTTTATTTTTGTAGATGTGCACTGCAGGTTTTCTCCATTGATGAGGAGAATTTGCAGGAAGTTCCTTTCCTTCTCATTGCAGGAGTCCCAGTTTGTAGGGCTGGGCGATCATTTCCAGTCCTTTATTTCATTGCAGAAACATTAAAGACAGCAGAGTATTTCTTAGGTCCCTCCTACCTCAGCCCTGCATAACAGTTTGTTACAGTCCATATGGGAGTTCCTTTTTGACTGTGTGACTCTTTCTGCTCACAAAATATTAAAAAATGGATATAATCACTGTATCTTCCTTCTGATGCTTTACACAGCACTCTTCTCCAAGTATTCTCACACCAGCTTATAAACTTTTGCTTCCAAGATACACATGTGCATCTTCACTGTCTTAAAAATGTAGTCATGGTGTGCTGACAGGTTAACTGCCCTCTCAAGGGTCATTGCAAATCAGTGGCAGCAGTGTCCTGATACTCGTCTCTTCTGTGTAGTTTCACGGTTGTGTAAAATGGGAGATCAGACTAGGTGACAATAATGGCCTGCTAACAACTGCTGAGACAATCAACGCATTCTTTAAAAACCTTTTGACCCTCATAGCATAGTGCTATGCTCCGAAGTTCTGTTAATGTCACTGCAGTGTCCCAGAGTGCCAAAACGCACGTGCTTTGATTTTGCATGCTGCTGCCAGTCAAAAGTCTGATATGGATATAACTATGCCAAATTTGTCAGCTTAGCTTACAATGCTCAGAGGTGGTGTAACTGCTGGCAAAACCCCTTCTTCTGTCAGCATTGCTGGATCTAAAGGGAACAGCCCTGCCAACTTGGATGGGCCAGCATGGCTGCAGTGCCAGTAAGCTCTCTAGTGTGAGTAGGGCCTAAGTCTGAAAATTAAGTGATAAAAATGCCACGAGGCAGCACCTTTTGTCGGTGGCTTCTGTGACTTGTTTCTGGATAGCACAAGTGAAGCTACAGTAATGATACCAGAAGGAAAGGAATTCTAAGGAAAAGTGAACTTGTTTCCTCCCAGGAGAGACTAGAGACATACCATCATCCCAAAGCTGTTGCTATAGCTGCTATAACAAGGGAACATCAAATTTGGTCTTAGAACAAGGATGGTGGGATTATTTCCGCTTTTTTTAATTCTTGTAAATAGGCTGAAACTGATGTAGCAAGAAACCTATACACAAATGTTTATCTCTCTATTCAGGTGCTGGAGTGCTTCAAATATACAGACAAATACCCCTTTCTACATTTTGGCTCCATCCTTGACAAACTGTCCAGTTTTGTGCATTGCTAAGACTGAGGTTAAATTCTCTGTGGACAAATACGTGGCCCACACGACTGGAAGGCCTGAGTATTTCTGTATATTACTAAAGGCTTTTAATGGGTGTTGTATAAAATGAGGCATAGTTTCTTTTGTGATTTCCACTGTTGTCAACACTACAATTGGAATATATGAGATAAAGACTTATCAGAGTGCTACCTTGAAATGGTGTCTCACTCAAATTCATTACACAAAAGCTCCTTCATTTTATACTGTTAATGAATTTTGTGCTATCTTACAATCCTTATGAGAGGTTTTTGATGTCAAAAATACTACTTTTCAATAAATCTCAGTTTAGAGGCAAGTTTACTGACAATGGAAGAAGTTTTCTCGTGGATTTAGAGCTTCACGTCCTCTCCTGACAGTGTTCTTTTGGATACTTGTTTCCCAGAGTATCCCAGCTTTGACCATGGTAATCTGAAGGATGCAAGAGAAAAGCCTTGTAGTACTCGGTGCCTTGATAGAATTGCAGAAAAATAGCCTCTTCACTGGGTGTGGGGTGGGTTTGCTTTTTTCCCATTAAACAGGTAGAAGTATAGATGATCTCAGCATGTTCCCGGTGGTGTTTAAAGCTGCCTGAATTCCTTTGTCTAGCTCTCTCACTCAGTAAGTGCATTCCAGCTGAGCATCTATTGGGCCATTAAAGCTAACTTTGTTCCTTTTTTTCATTTTACACATACACAAAAGATTGATTTGCCTTTACTACAGTTAATCAAACTGAATAGAGAGCTAAATAAATAAGCAAGGAAAATGGCCTTCTTATCCATCACGGAGAGCAAATGTTCTGAATAGGCAGGGACTGAAGAGAAACCCAGCAGGGATAAGTGTTCACCATGTTTGTTGTGCATGGGAGTCTGCCTACCCAATGGCAGAATTTTCTTGCATGACAACTATTTGCAGCTTGGACTGCTTGATGTGGCATTTAAGTGAAGTTCAGTTCAAATTTAATGGGAGCCCAGGAGGCATTTGTTATGTTCAGCAGCTCAAGAGGTTGAAGTTTACCTGGCTTCATCAATACTTGATGGACCAAGTATGTTTTTTAAGCTGATGGCTATATGTTTGATGGGATTATTTTGTAGATGTCTTTCCTTGTTTAAGTTAAGATTAGAGAAGAATGGGCAAACTTCTGTCTCAAAATTACCTAAGTTTTCACCCATGATTCCTGTCGGTGGTGGGACTGATTTGGGTTATACACTTTTTTTGTTACGTGTTTTTTGCTAACATGTGGTGTGAAGTCAGTTCCCTATTCCCCCAGTAAAGTTGTTAGTGTACGCACATATCTAAAAGAAAGAAAAAAAACGAATCATAGAAAAGCATTATCTTTAAGCATAGATATTTGACAGAGGTATTCCTGGATGGAATAATGTCTAGAAGTTTTTAACTACATTTTTATTAGGTTTGACCCTGATAACGTTAAAATGCTAGTACATTAATAAGTTAAAGGTAGTATCTGCTTTCTGTTGTGTATGCAGATGTTTCTGTACTAGGTCCTGACAATCATTTATATCCCATATTAAGAGAGGAAGGACTTGTGGTTATGAGGCTGTCACTGTTCCTATGAAATCTGTGTTCTACCAAAGCCGCCTTTGTGACTTTCTTTGTGTTTGTGAACTTTTATATTGTTTATAACCTAAACTCTTTATGGCTTTTTTTAGCAGGTATGCTTATATATGCTTATATATAGGTATTTAGTGACTATTTTCCTTCGTTAACGTTCCGTGCACATGTTATTCTGGGAGCAGTTCTAGGTGATGATGTGCACCTAGAGGTCCAGGGTCTATACTGCACTATATTTATTCTGCATTTAAATATGTATGGCAACCCGCTCCCCCTTGTGAGCTAATATGTGAATCCTGTGAGTAGCAGTATTTAAATGCCATTTTCGAAGTGTGTGTTAATGTTTGGAGAGAAAGAGAAATATTTGTCTGGAAAGAGTAGTCAGTACATTAATGCAAATATTCAAAGATAGATGTTTATCTTATTGGACTCAGAGGTACTTATAATAATTGCAGAAGTTGTTTTAAGGCACATTTATTCAGAGTGATTATGTTTATTGTTACTTATGAATAACATACCCTGTCATATTAGATTTTAAGTGCCATGGTTTGGACCATAGAACAGGGTATTTTCTCCTTTATGAATTTTACTATTACATATGCCAACTTTTTGTGGCCTACATAATAATGAGTAGCAGAAATCAAGAGAGAAGCAGGGGAGGAGGCAAAGAACTCCACAAGTAAAGAAAATGACTGTGATTACTGTGCATCCCCTGGGGTTCACTTGCTGATCGTTTCCCATTTGATACCGGGAGGGGTGCTGTGGGCTGGTGTGGAGCTTTGGTGCAGCAATGACACGGCAACTGCCCCTCCACCGTCATTTGCTGGGCTGTGCTTTTGCAATGGGTGCAACCTATCAGGCCGTAGTCTCACTTGTCATGAGTAATGAATACATGAATGTGCTCAGATTTTCTCCAGTGAAAGATGTCTGCTGGGAGAAGGTCTCCCATATCTCTAATTTCTGATTAAGCCTCATTTGCAAGAGATTATGAGATCCCAGCACTAGGTACTATGGCAAGAGGAGTAATGCTTTAAAAATAGAAATGGGACTTATGTGGTTTCATTAATGAACACATAAATAGAAATTCCATTCACATTGCATATGTGACTGCCTCTTTGCTACAGAGTAACCTTATTTTACAGATTTGTTTATTTAGATCGTGTGTTAAGGAGGGAGTGTAACATGTTGCACAGATTCTGAGGCTTAAGAGGTTGTCATTAAAGCTACTGTGCTGTACTTAGTTATTTATTTCTTGCTCAGAGTGGTCCAATCAATAACAGAACAAAATCAAATACAACTCCTTCCCCTCCAAGGAAGAAAAGACAAGCTAAATAAAGATGTCCAGGAGAAAATGCCAGCAAACGACATATTGATTTCCAGCAAAGGAGCAAAGTGTAAATGAAAAATATTCTGACACAGTTATTAAGTGCAAGCTAGCACGCAAAGAAAACCCATTTACTCTTACTAGAGGCTGAGTCTTCAAAGGGCAGCTGATTCATCTCAGATCATTTGAGTCTCTAACTTTCTGAAACATAGGCTTCCCTTTGCTAAATGTAAAGGACTTTCCTTTTTTTGGGCTTTTCTTTGAGAATTTAAAATGTTTGCTAAAATTCTGACTGTATGCCAAGTAAGCAGGGAAGTTGTTTTCTCCCCCTTTTATAGCTGTATAGACAGAAGAATGAGGAAAGGAGGCAATTTTCCTAACATTAGACAGTGAATTTATGACAATCTCAGGAATATAAAATCAAGCAACATGAGAGCTGTGATTCAATGTCCTTGGCAATTTGGACTGGGGCAGTATAAGAAGTTACTGCTCCCCAGTGGTCTGCCCTGCCCTTCTGCTGGTGAAGTAGATGATGTGTTTGTTCTTCAGCAAGTGTAGTTCACAGCCCAGCAGATTAATTATTTCTGTGGAAGTTTAAGTTAATATGTCAGACTGTGTGCATCAGGCACTAGGGCCCACACCAGCAGGATGCTAAATTCTGGCAACAGGCTGGCTTTTTCCTCTGAAAATTTTTGTTCAGCTTTTGCTTCCTGTGTCCTGCTTTAAGCAGATGCTGACGAAGGGGGAGGTTGAAGCTTGCACTGCCCAGTGCATTTGACTGCTTGTCGGTTCTTCTGAGAGGGGATCGCAACATCAAGGAGACCACTCTGAAACTGTTTGCAGCGTATTTCCTAAAAGAAATATCTTCCATCTGCAGACTCTTGGACAAGCATTGGGAAACAACACTCTGTAAATTGATGTGATTTTCAGAAAGTCAGGCTCCTGAGCAGTGCCTGAAGTTCAGCAGTTTTGTCCTTTCAGAAGCTGTCACTGATTTCAGGGTAGAACTTGTGGGTTCAGATACAATGGCTTAATTTTTAGGCTTAAGCTATTTAGTCAATTTAGTCATAGGCAGTACATGGAGTGTACCTTTCTTCTGGAGTTTTTGCCAGCATCACCACCATCTGCATAACCAGGATTATGCTTAAAACAGAGAGCTGATGGTTTCTGTTTCAACTGACAGGTTTGTTTCAGTTAGAAATAAAAATATAATAGGGAAAGGGAACAAGCTGTATCAAATGATGAAAAGGACATTGTGGAAATTCTTCCTGTATGATTACTCTGAGAGGCACTGTGCTCAAATAATTACTTCAATGTAAAGACATAAAACTTCCATCTTCATGGTGCTTCTCTGGAAGCAGACAAATGTATTTGGAAAGGAGCAGGAGGTTGATAAGGGTGGGGAAAAGAGTCTTCTGTCATGCCAAAGCTGTATCTTTTGTGTTTAAGCCAAGAAATTATATTTCACAGTCCAGTCCAAAACTCTTGCAAATCTTGAGGTTTACACTGAATAGTTTGGAAAAGACTTGCCAGTTGATCCTTTACCACATCAAGACAAAAGGAGCGCTGTTCTGTTGGGAAAGGAAAGAAACTGAAAAGCAAGTGGCTCTGTGTGCATATATAATCAATAAACAACCAATCTAGATTCCTGGAGATGAAATTTTACTTATTTATTTAGCTCTTAAATAGTATGTAATTTCTTCAGGCCAAGGAATAAATTGAAAGGATTTAGAAGGATTTGCTTATCAGCAGAACACCACGTAGCATTACATTCCTCCTGCTTTTGGGAAGGTACATTGAAGTTGGGTTAAGCTGCTGTGGTTCAATACTTCTCTTTCCCCTGTCAGGGTGCCTTGAATAACAGACAGATTAATCCTCCACACTTCCCTTTCTCCCCTCTTTGCCCTCCCTTCGCTTTCTCTCTCTGCTCACACCCCTCACAACATCATCACCCTTCCCACTGCCAGGAGACAGGCAAAAAGCAGAAACATGGTTTTTTCCCATTGTCTTTGCACAGCTTAGGCACAGAACAAAGTCCATGAAATTTGGTATCAAACCTGGTCAAGAAGAGTCAGGCTTTACAGTCTTAGTGAACTATTGATTATATTGAGACAGGCTTTCAGTTTTTAAAGGTCTAATTCAGCTTTCAAGGTTCTTATTATACATGACTGCCCATGACTGTGGATTGACACACAATTGGGGGGGGGAGGGGGGGGGGCAGTATTTTTTGTTTTCTTTTACTTAACTAGCTAGTTACTTAATCTCTTGTCTGCCGTAGTAATGGACAAATGGCTGATTTTGTCAAGGGGTAACTCTCTCATGATCCCTACTTAATGATATAATTTGACAGCAAACGGCTTTCATGTCCAGCCAGGAACATGCAGTTAGAAAAGCACTTTTACTGGGCTGCTGTTGAAGGGCACATGCCTGCTGGTTACCTACCAGTTCCTGGCTGGTCAGGTTCCTGGGTACATAAGTATAGATTTGTTCCCATGAACAGGTCTACAACAGTGCTATCTTCTTGCTCCAAGTGCAACTAGTTGAAAGGCTGTGCTGGATAGCTTTACTGCCGGCTTTGGAATGACTGAGAGAAAAGCATCACAATGTGTTTATATTATATAGTGATGGAAAGGATGCAAATACCAAATTGATTTAGAGTGAATTAGATAGGACTGAACATACCTGGGGGGAGTTCTTCCCTACTTGGGTGTACACACTAAAGGTATTCATACCTGAATGACTTGGACAACGGCTTCATCTCAGTACTGGTGGTTTCTGGTGTTGCCCTGGGGAGATTTCTCCATAGTTAAAAAGAGATCACTATCAAAGTTTTTCTTACTGAAAGTCATCCAGAATGTTTTGTTTTGCTTAATTTTATGCATTACTTTTTTGAAGCACCCTACATAGTTCGTCTTCTTGCCTGATATTTATTACACCCTTGTGATGCCTGTAGACAGTTATCATACCTTTAGTCCTTGTTTGGTCAAGCTCTGATGTTCAGTTTTGTCTAAGCCTGTCTCATTCATACATCTTTTCAGTTCTTTCATTTTTCAGTGTCTCTTCTCTGAATTGCTTCCAATTGCTCTAAATCTTTTGGCATTGAATTGTCCAACACTAAACGTAATGAGCTATGCTGTCTTGCTGTAAATTGTTGTAGCCTGGTTGAAATCAATGCCAATTTAAACCAACAGAGGATTTGACCCTCTTGTTTTTGTATTTGCCTCAAATGAGCTATATGAAGAAAAATTATTAGTTTCATGTTCTTTGATGCAGAGGCAGACACAACCTCAGCACCAGTGTGTGGGGGTGCAAAGGTCTTGCATGTCTGTGTGGCTCTGTGCCATGATAAGAAAATACATGTTGTACTATCCAGTAATAAAGATTTGGAGAGGATTAATACCCTTTAGCAACAGATAGTAGATTAAGGACTCTCCTTAAAAGTTTATAGAGTCCCAAATTGCAGCTTCTTTCATAATACCTCATTATGATTTTTGAACATTTCTAATATTTTCTCATTTGTATGCAGATTCTTTCTATCTGTGTGTAGTAGCTTGAATTTGTCCAGGCTGAGTCTCTGAGGTCTGCTATACTGTAATGAACTCCAGGGTATTTTGCAAATAAAGATTAAATAGAAAGCGAGAAACAAATATAAGGTGTAGAAAGGACAGATGAAGGATTCCCATTTAATTGGAACATTGTGAACAGAATACAAGTTATTTTAAAAGCCCGGTTATCAAACTACAAAAGGCTGAGGTATTGAAGCTAGAAATGACACTTAATGAGACAGACATTTCCTCTGCTATCTTCTTTCAGCAAAGCAACAAATTCCTTGAGCCTGTTCTTTCCTGAAAAACACCTTGGTTTCTGGAAGACAGAACAGCACCACCAACATTTTCCCATTCTGGGGGAGCATTTGTACTGTATGCTGTTATGCACAGAAGAGAGTACATTGTCCATATTCCAAGATAATTAGAAAATACAGCAGTATGGGAGCAGTGGGAGGGAGTCAAGTGGTCGGATTTAAGAAAGGTTTGTGGAGTTTCAGCTCTGTACATTTTAGGTGTGAAAGGCAAATGCACTGCTCAGATTAATGCAACTATTTCTCCACCCTTGAGAAGATATTTGTGCCTGGCATTTTGTGGTAGTTCTGTTTTAAGGAGGATTATAAATTGTGGTTCCTTGGTGGCAAAGATATTCACACTTCTCTTGCAACAAAGCGTTAAATGTTGCTTTTCAAATAATGGTGTTGTATTGGAAGTAATGTGTACGGTGTGCAAAAGAGTTTCAAGAAAAAGCCAAGTAGGAAAATTGCATCCTACTTTACCAAGTGAAGCAACTGCTAAGTATGTACTTCTGGAGGAATTTGTCTAGGGTTTGAATTTATGGGTCCTTGTCTTTTCTGTCCCGCTAGAAGTGAGAACTCCATCATTCTTGGGTGCATTATTTATAATTTCATAAAGCTGTTCTGTGACAGGACTTATTTTACTCAGCATGCTTAATCTTTCTCAAATAATGGTGCACCCAAAGAGCAAGGTGTCAAAAAACCTTGGTGGTTGGGAAAGGGAAGATTCAGCACCTGCCATTTTGTGTAGAACAAAGGAGCAAAGGTTGTGGATTTGATGTATAAATTAGGGCTTTGTGCGCTTGGAAGGGTTGGACAGGAATGGAGTCATCTTGAGCAGGTCTTGCCACACCATCCCAACTTCCCTTGTGCTTTACATCCCACACCAGTACCTACAGTGTAATGAACAAAGATGCAGAACCATCACCATGGTGAGATTGAAGAGGCCCTTAGAGTGAATAATTAGGAGGAGGTGATTACAGAACTAATAATTCATGGGAAGGAATGGGGAGCCAATTCAGTGAAATTGAAAGAATTTGAAGGTAAATATGCCTATAAATCCTCCAGGGTGGACTCAGAGTTTAGCACTTTCTCCTACCCCAGTTTTATTCCAAGGCAATTTCATTAAACACTGGAGAGAGGGAGAGAAAAAATAATAATATAAATGCCATAAAAAATCTTTCAGAGGAAGGAATAAAAAGGGTTCCTGCCAGAGAGAGATTTTATTGAAAGTTATTATAATACCTATCTTTAGTTTTATGGCCTTTAATACAGGGCCAAGCAATTTCAAAGCTGGGATTCTTTAAAAATGAAATACATATTTTAAAATAGTATAGTATGAATTATTATTTTTAATATAGAGTTTAGCTAATATATGTAATAGAAAAATATTTTCCCTCTCATGTTCTTTCCAAGGAAAACACAAACATCATTTCCATCATAGCATGCAGAGAAGTTTCATTACTATCATGTTGCCTGTACATAAGAATGTTTAGCATTTACCACCTCTAGATCACTGGGAAGACACTAAAGAATTAGTTCGTTTACCTCCCATGTGCCAGTGGCTGAGTATAATCAGTCCCATTTCAAAAATGGGAAAATGGAACCAAAAATGGAATAGCTGGTTTTTCTTACTGCTTCGCAGTGCGCTCTTTCTGATGAGAACAAATTATGTTGGTGGAGAAACTTCTGGGGTCGCTGCTCACTAGCCTCTCCTGTCTTGTGGAATCAGCAAGTTTAATAATTACCCAGTGAAAATTCTCAGCTCCAAGAGGGTTTTGAAAGGTTCAGATTCCAGTTGCAAGAAGTTATGGTCTTCTGGAGGTTTCCTCGACTCTGTTTCTGTGGTCAGGACTTTGCTGGTGTTTCTGACTGAAATAGCTTTATTCCTCTGGGATGATTCAGATGTTGGTATCTGAACGGAAGGTGCATGGAAAACCAATATGTGATGGGACTAGAAAATCAGTCAGTGATGAATTGATGGAAAGTACTGAGATTAAAAATACAAGATAGGAAATGGCAAGACAGATTAGTGTACTTATCTTTTCTGTGGTTTCTAGAGATCTCGTTAATGACCTTGACTTAAGTCTAACACCACTTCTGGAGGTTTTTCTCTTTTTCTAACCCTCATTTTTATACATGCAAGATCAGCAGCATGCGATAAACAGCAATCACAGAGCAAGAAAAAATGGAATACCAGGGGAAATATCATGCAGTGGAAATGGGGAGAGAAGGGCAGAGGTAATTGATAAAATTAAGTGTGGAACCATTCATGAAAAAGCAGAGATACTGGTTGGAGTTGGCAGGGTTGGTGAGTATTGCACATCACACATTGCATTTTGTCTGAGTCTGGCTGACTGTGCCCTTCTCCATTCTGAACCAAAGCAAGCTGCATGAGGATTTCGTAGAAGGAAATCTAAAACACATATTCAAGGGTGCAGCATAAATGTGCGGCACATGTTGTCCTTAAGCTGCTTATTAGATGGGAAATTGATCAAGAAGATAAACAAGGGCCAGGCTTCCTGACTCTTTACATCCTGCTCAAAACTCATCTTGGCTTTAAAATTCTTCATCCCCCAATGTTTAGGATCTGTCACGCACCAGAGTGACTGGGACCCCGCAGAGGGTTACCACGCCCAGCACCCTGCTGCTGTCCCTGGCCATGCATGGGGCCTCGGAGAGAGAGTCCTCAACAGGACAATGCAAATAGTGGTACTTCTTTGGTCTTCCATGTCTTTGTGGTGGGTTGATCCTTGCTGGAGGCCAGGTGCCCTACAAAGCTGTTCTAGCACTTCCCATCCTCGACTGGACAGGAGAGAGAAAATGTGAAGAAAGAATCGTGAGTCAAGATAAGGACAGGGAGATATCACTCACAGGTTACCGTCAGGGGCACAACAGGATTGTGTAGGGTAATGAGAAAATAAAACCAAATCTTAAAAAAACCTTTCCCCCACCCCTCCCTTCTTCCCAGGCTCAGCTTCACCCTCGATTTCTCTACCTTGTCCTCCGCAGCATTGCAGGGGGACAGGGAATGGGGGTTGTGGTCAGTCAATCACACACTGTCTCTGCTGCTGCTTTCCCCTTCAGGGGAAGGACTCCTCACACTCTGCCCCTGCTCCAGAGGTGCTACCACAGTCGCTGATGGGCTCGGCCTTGGCCAGCGGTGGGTCTGTCTTGGGGCTGGCTGGCATGGGCTCTGTCGGACATGGGGGAGATTTCTAGCAGCTTCTCACAGAAGCCACCCTTGTAGCCCCCACCGCTGCCAAAACCTCATCATGGAAACCAAATACACTGTGGCACGGGGACTTCCAAAGCTATGTATGGAGTATTTAATAGCTCTGGATAGATGTTTTTATGTTTAATTCAGCTGATCACTTCCAAAATGCATCTAAACCTTTATTACCTACTAGTACCCTGTTGGAAGGAGTTCTCCAATTTAAAAAGAAAAAAAAAAGGGAAAAAAAGAAGTGTAAAAAAATATTACCTGGGGTTTTTTTCTGGGCATCCTACCTTTCTGGCTCCATATGACTGCCCTAATTAGCAAGAGGGCCCAAAAAAAGGGGTTATAAAGGGACTCCTTATTCTTTACAAATACTGACTCACTACCAGTTCAATTGGATCTGATTCCAAGTTAATGTTGCATGAAGCCCTTAGATATGAGCAAGTAAGTGGATAGGTATAGCAGTTGATAAGTGACAACCACACAGTGTTATAATTTTTATGTTTATTTCCTACTTGAAGCGCAAATCATCACTATTCTTCTGTGAGACCCTACATGTGAATTGTCAGATCTTCAGCTAGGAGCAAAATCCACATGCTCTAAATTTAACCTGGAAAATAAAACCAATTGCCGGGGTTTTAGCACTGTCTGAGCAAGGTCTTCTAGTAGTGATGGATAATTTATTCTTTATTCACAGTGCTATCCTTAACACTCTTTCACAAGTACTTAGACAACTGTAATATAAATCTCCAGTTTTACTAGCTACATTTCACCTGCTTAAAAAATTTCTTGCAGTATAGTTTTGTTGACTTAGTGTGCCAAATTACTTTACAGTGGTGCAATTAAAAACTAATACCTTTCTACCTAGGGACAACTGCATTTCACTGTTGGAAGATGTTATCACTGTAGAAGTTATAAAGTGATTTGATGTCCTTAGGGATAAATTATTCTTCCTAAAATTTATGTGACAAGACTGTAAGAATTGTAAAAAGTAAACTTGTATTTTGTGCACTCCTCCTTTCTTGACCTCTCACTGAACAGACAAACCTTTAGAGCCAGCTTGTTCTAAGAGAGAAGTCACCAGGAGTTCATCAGTGTTCTTCCATTTTCTGTAACTGAAAAAAGATGTTAAAAAAATGACCTTAGCCTCTGAGGCAGGAAATTGCTTTGTACATGTTATCCCCAGTTCCTTTTAATCTTACCTCCCCATTGAGGCAAGATTATTAAAGTATTTAATTAAAGTATTTAAGCGTGAGACTACTACAAGATTGCATCCTACAAAACATTGCCAAATGGCAGTGCTGGGTAAGACTGAGTAATACATATGATAGGGATTCCCTTACTTCATGTCTGGTTTTCACAGATACTTTATTTCTGTATGTTTTATTTACAGCTGACCAATCCTATTTTTCTTTCATGGTTTACTCTAAGCCACTGAAATCAAGAGTGAAAGAATGTTAGATTCAATCTGATCTTTCTGACTGGCTGCTCGGTTCTGTTTTTTAACTTAGCTGAAATATAAACAGAGAGGAGGAAGCAAGGAACTTCTGGCAGGGGAAAGAGGGACTTGACAGCGCTAGGACAACGGAAGGCTAAAGGAAAGGCTGAGACCTCAGAACACTTAGGCAAAAAGAAGAGGGAGCATGTTGGAGACAGCCATAACAGACATAGGAATGTAAAGGAGACTTTATTTAATGCTGGAGAGTCTTTTCAGGAATAAGGATTTGGAAGGGTTGTTACGATGTAAAATTCCCAGGAATATTCACCTGGAGTACTAAAGTACAGTATAGTGAAGTACAGCTGCCCTGCTCCTGAGGAGCTGGGATTTCAGCAGTGCTTCTTGCCTGGTGAGGAACATTTTAGTGCTTTTGTTTCAAGAGTCAACCCACTGATCCTACTGCTCAGCAGAATAGACTGCTCTCTGCAAGGAAAAGTTGTTAAGGGAGACAATTTCAACAGAAGCCATGGTTTGAGCCGATGCTGCTGAGCTGGGGTAATTTTGTACTGTGTGCAGGATCGTTACAACCTGTGTCCAGAGGCTGCCACAGACTCTCCCTAATGGTCTGCATTACTAATTCAACTAATTGCGGCAATTACAGGCAGGAGATGCTGCTGGGAAGAGACGCCAGTATACTTCTCTCTAACATGCTGCGGTACATGCTGCTCATTAATTAGACCAGCATAAAAATTAAAAAAAAAAAAAAAAAAGAAAGTATCACCAGCTGGAAATGCAAAGGAATGTGCTGAAATCTGTGAGGGCTGTAAACAGTCACAGTTCGGTTTAAGCCTTACAGAACCATATTTCCAACCGGTAAGCCCAGTCACAGCCACATCCCAGTTCACTTGGCAAGCAAGCAGGTGAGGTTGCATGTTGAGCATACCTGACACATGGAGCAGTTCTTCATCGTGCAACAAATGGGTTGCACAGATATTTACAGTCTGGGTAAATACAAAGGATTCCCAGCCCAAGAGGTGAATTAGTAGAGCAGGAATTACTTCTGCCTCAGAGTGATGCATCTAGCAACACAGCAAAGAGTACTGCAGGCTGCCTGGGTGATGCACATTATCTGAGTCTGTCTTGTACATTGTTCTTTGCACAAAGCATGTTCAGCTTGAACATGCCTCATATGGCAGGTCTCTTGGTATGTACCTTCTGGCTGGCACTAGGTGGTATTAGTATTTATCGAGGAGCCCAGTGTATTCCAACCGGACAGACACATCTACTTTGGCTGCTAGAGGACAGTTTGCCAGCCAAGCAGGTTTCGTAGCCCACTACTGTGTTTTAACAGCATGGGGCGATCCGCCTGCTAACTTAAACAGCCCGGCAAGCACACCCCACCTGTGCACACCTGAAACATTCCACAGCACAGGATGAGAGCTATTCCTCCAGCAGGAGACTCCAGCTGCATGGAGGACACGTTTAGACAGGTCAATGCTTGGTCCAAACTAAATATTTTAAAAACTACAATTCTGAAACTTTTTTATCTTGGATATGTTTTTACTTAGCTGCCTCTGTAACAGCCTCTGGAGTTCCAAATATATTTTTTTTTCTTTTGTTCCTTTCCTTCACATGCCAGACAACCGATGACATCGTTTCATCAGCTGAATGTTCCAGTGATGATGAAGATTTCATTGACTGTGAGCCCAGTACAGGTAAGTCAGGTCAGTCTTGTTTCGCTTGCTTTCTGATTTCATTTGCAAAAAACAATGCATACATATATTTATATGTGTGTGAATGTATACATATATAACTATATATGTATATGTATGTGTGTATATGTGTATATATATACACTTATGTATATATACACTGTATATAAAATCAAAATTATACAGCCAAGCATCAGATCCCATGGACTTGGCAACAGCTTGTCACAGAGATGTAGTCAACTATTTGGCGAATATGAAGTTGTTTGCATGGAAAGCCAAACTTCCTGAAAGGGATCCCAGCTAATTAATAGTTCACATATTTGTAGCAATTACTTCACTGACACAGTGGGAAAGCAAAAATATCAATGTGGCATGTGACAAATAATAAAGATTTATGAAGTGCAAAGGGCGAATGTTTGAAAAACAGAAGAGAAGCAAAAGTGAAGCAATAATGGGTTATCAGCATTGTTTAATTTTGTTAATTGATCTGAAGATGGACTGCGAAAGGATACAGTTGTCCATGGGATTTTGAATGCAGCTAACATGGTAATGTATTTATACTAATTTTGTTTCCTGTGAGCCCAAAGAAATTGGGGAGTATCAAAGCAGAGTTCTAACATAACAAAATTAGTACTAATTCTTGCCCTGTTATCTGCAGGGATGCTTCAAAATGTATCCATTAAAGAGTCAGAAGAACTGTCCATGTGGAACTGACTCAACTTCTCCCTTTCAGATACATTTTGATAAATTGATGGCTTTTCTTTCTGGTGAGATATATGATGTGATATCCAGCAGGCAACTGCAGTCTATTTTATTTCTTACAGGCTTTTTCAAGTCTTCTTTTTCAAGGCTTGCCATGAGTTTAGCATTTCTATAATAGAGAACAGACATCATCGAATTTCTGTGTACATTTAAAAGAAAAAGAGGGAGTTTGGTTAGAATTTTTCGTCCTTAAAAGTGAAACATATAAATAGTTTAGGGTTTGGGGTTGTTGGGGTTTTTTTATTTATTTGCTTTGTTTTGTTTGGTTTTGCTTTGTTTTATTTGGGATGATTTTTTAATTTAGAAAAATCCCAGGGGAGCATTATAAATGTTCTATTTCTAGTTTTTGAAGCCATTTGATTAATACAATAATAACATTAAAATTCATCTAGTGCTAGTGCTTTCATATTTCTTTTCAGTTCATCATGCTGTACCTGCATTTTTTTGGTAGAACTTGGTCCTGCAGTAACCTGAGATTGGCATTGCCCTGTAGCTGGGAACTTCCATCTATACTCTTGACTTCCCTGTGATTGCAGGGAAGGCATTGATACAACAACTGATACTAACAGTTAGCTCAGCCTACTCCCATCTCTATTTTCACAGATGTCTGTGAGTTTTTCACCTCCACACCTGGCAGAAAAGCAGTCCAAATAATACTAGATAGTGAAGCATAAACAGTGTGGGTATTGGGTTTTTAAATAAAGGTAGTAATGAAATGCCAGCACAGTGATTAGCGTGAAAGTGAGGCATGAGATTAACAGGACCATGCTAAAAGGACTAATGTACCCCAACTGGTATGCAGGTGAATGGAAGAGAATCATTTCATTAAAACTTCACTAACATTTTAAGAGTTCTTTTTTTTTTTTTTTTTTTTTAATTCTGATTGCCAAGTATTTCAATTAAAGGAGAAAACAAGATCTTTATCAGACTTCTTCTCTTGTACATTATTTTCATTTATGTTTCACCACAATAAACACAATTACCTAGAAATTGTAATAGCAATGTTTTCAGCTTGTGCTGCCAGTGGAAAAATCAAAGCTTGAGGAGAAATTTGGTAAAACAGGATATTTAGCATGAAATTTCAGAGTGCTTTAGAGCAACATTTCCAAACTAAAAATACCTCCCTCCTGACACAGTTAGAAATCTAACGCTACAAACAGGTACAAACCGGATTTGTAAAAATGGCTTGCCTTTGAAAATCCTGCTAAGCATTACTGTCGGCAGCTATAACTGCCTACAGACATTTGAATATCTCCTGTGTAAAATAATATGATTCCCTGAAAATCTGCCAAAGGTACTCTCTTAAATTACTATAAATTCTTGATAATTTCACCCAGTATCTCTTATCGCACCCTACTCCTCCTCCATAGGGTGGTGGTCTACATGAGCCACAGAAATCTGAATCTTTTTTGGGGAATTACTGTGGCATTGAGAGTAAAAGTTGGCTTGGTTATATGTAAAAAAAGTTTCCCAGATGGTCCTTGCTGATGAAGTTTACACTTCTAGATTTTGAGTTTTCCTGCTCTCAGAGGCGCTGGTGTACAAAGCCACCAGAAGGAGGAGGAATATGCAGGTCCTTTTTGCCTCCAGAAGTACAAACTTCACTCATTCCATCATAGTAAGAAGGAAGAGTAACACGTTTATGCTGCTCCTTATTTAGGTTTCTTTTTCTATCTTATTGTCTCTATTCCCAGCGCACCTAGGGAAGGTAGAACAGTGACTGTAATACAGCCAGTGTCAAAGCACTCACGCAGCACATTCTGCTCTGGAGCACTAAAGCAATCTGAGCCGGCTTATCAAAATCCAGAGGTGCTGGCTTGGCTGAGCAGATATGTTTGCCTTTACACTTCACCAGCCAAGTCAGGCTTCTGGCTATATGCCAAGATCTGGTACTAAATGTATGCCTGGTGGAAAGAAAAGAGCCAGATTATCTTGCTTATATTTTCTAGAGTGGGGATTGGGATTTTATTTTATTTTATTTTAAATAGACCTATTTGAAGTTGTTTCATCCTGTCTTTTTGACAGGTCAGTGTATTTTATGCTGCCTTTCTGGCTTTTGTAGAAAATTGAAAATTAAGTGACCTAACCCAGAACAGTCCCCTTTTTGTTGCTCTGATAATGTGTAGCTTTTAAAGCTCTTGAGTTTCTGCCAAACACCAGGACTTGGCCTTTCATCACCCTCAGTGCCATGGTCCAGCAGTGCAAAGGTTACTGGACTCACTGCTGCAGCTGTGAGATATGATATACATCACTATGAACCTGGTCTGCAGTAACCAAGACAAGGGCAGTGGAGAATGTTGCTGTGCAAATCAAAACCTTTCAGATTTCATATGGGTCAGAATCAAATCCCAAGATCTAAACATATTACTTTGGTCTCGGTCCCGCCTGGATGAGAGGCAGTACCCTACAGAATCCTTTTGAAGATTTTGGTTTTGGTGTACTCAAAGGTAGTTCAAAAGACAGAAAATCATGTCCTCTTTGAGACTAAATATCTTATGAGAACCATTTGCCAGGTCTTATTGACACTTAACTCTGATAGTCTGTTGAATCCAAGACTTGAATCTCTGTAAGCATACAGTCTGCATCTGGATACTCTTTAAAAGATGGTGCAAAGGCAATGTCCTCACTCCACTCACTGAGTTTCCTGGCTAGCTTGAGACACTCACTGTAGCAGGCTGGCTATCCCTCTGTGCCCCACTTCCAAAGGTGATTTCTGTAGATCCCCTTGTATAGAGACCAGGAGCTGTCACGGGACTGAAGTAGCTTGCAGCCATCTTCTGTAGACACATATGTATGAGTAAGGAATTAATCTAACAAGTGGTGGCAATGACAGCTATGAATCCAAAACCTATCCATATTTTACATAATGAAAAAGAAGCCATTGCAGGTTCAGAGATAAAAAATACTTGCTATTCATCTTATTGCAGACAAGCCTAGGTTCCCTTAGATCTCTAGATCTCCCAGAAACAGAGAGCATAAAACATTTACTGACGAAACATTTACTTAGAGTTGAGAGCAGTCCCTCTCTTATTTCTATGGAAATATTGCTTGTCCCAGTACATGTTCAAAGACCTTCTGGTTTCAGCACTAGAAACATGATGCTTTTCTCTGGTATAAGTACAGGACTCTCTTATGGCCTGTTCCAGGACATCTGAGGTTCAAATATTCAAGTTCCTCAAAGCTGAAGACAGGTCCTGAGTCTGCACTTTCGAACAAAGCTGTAGTGGTGTTTTGGTTACTCAGATGCTCTCAGTGAATGAAAGATTAGTAAGGGAAATAACTTCACTCCAAACTAGGAGGCACTGTGTCATTGTAAAGAAAGAAAACATTTATCTCTTTCCAGTCAAATGAGGAGCACCGCTGCAATCTGATCTTACCGATACTTTTAACACCATGATTATAGTTATGCTTGCCTGACAGCAGCTGCTGCTGTCTCCTTATACCGTTGCCCTTGTTCCCCTTAGCTCAGCACTCTGGCACCAGGAAGGCTGGATAGTGGTGGTTGGGTGGATTGCGAATGTAACCCAGGCTGCTCATTGCATTATTAAAAACAGTAAGACCAAACACTCACTGGTTAGCCTGAAGCCTATAATGAACCCTCTTGAAATGGTCTGTAGGGCTTAATCCTAGCTCTTTGGCTTGACACAGCCTGTGTTTCCTCCCTGGTGCAGTTGCCAGCTTTCCCTTCCTATTGGCTCAGCAATTTCCTAGATGATTTTTTTCTAGAGAAATTCATTCTGTCTTCCAAAAGGCTTCATATATCATAAGGCTGATATTGTCTAATCAGACTGGTAAGCTTTTCCCATGAGGACTGGACACAGCAACAGAGATGCCAAAATCTATATTTGTTTGAACTGAAAGTTAGTGTTTTCTGGCATATAACCCATAAACAGGAGACACATATCCTGCCAGTATGATGTCTATATCTATACGTCTATCTATAAGAGGTCTGCACCCATCCACTTCAGGCTCCTGATTCATGGGCTAGGACAATCAAGTTTCCATCCATGTAAGCTGGAGAGCTGGGTACCTGCAGGCTGCCAAGGTCACAAATTTATCTGCAGAAAACAAACAGCATCTCTCTCAAGAGTCCACAAGCAGCCAGCACAGTACAGAAAGCAGTATGCTGGAACAGAAGAAACCTTGACTGAGGAAACCAAGAGAAGATCTGGCTCTCATCCTCCATATACTGCATCAGCCTTCTTGAAGCATCTAGGGATTTTCATTGCTGTCGTCAGAGAAATATCCCCACAAATCCAGTGCGCAGTTACCCCTAGTCTCTTCCTCTGTCAAGCAGAAGGTGTTCTGCTCCATTTCTCATGCTGTGAACAAGAAATGGCCTTTAAAGTTGGGCGAATGCCTCAGAATATGCAGAGAAGTAGGCTTCTCATCTCACAGGCTGAATACCATATGGACCCAAAGGAGGAGGATTCCTCCGTGGCACTTCCCAGGGCATCACTTGTTTGATGGAACTTCCTAGCTACAGTCTGACAGCCAAAACAAAAGCAAACAAACAAGTTTTGCTAATCAATAATGCAGATGACTTACAGGAATTTTTTTTTTTTTTTTTTTTTACATTAGGAATTTATACTCAGTTTGATTTTGAGCATATTGGTCTTTTTTCCTATATAAGCTCCAAAGGCCCCACCCACGAGGATATTTTATCTATATATGCACTATATACAGCATGCATATATATCTATATGTGTGTATACTAAAGTAATAAATGACCAATATCAGCAGTAGCCCCTATCATCCAATCACATGTTTACACAGAAATTCATGCCTTCATCTAACCCTGGCATCCGCTGGCGTGGACAGATGCATGATATTGTTATTTCTTGGTGAACAAAGCACGTTAATTTCTTTTTTTGTTGGAGTTTTTCCTTTCTTCCTTTTTATTTATTTGTTTACTTTTAATCGATAGTTTCATCTACCAATTAGCCTTGGGTAGGGTGGGGCAGGGAGAATAAAAAAATTATACAGGTATATCCATCGATATATACATGTATACTCCGTGTATATATAGATAGATATATACATTGTATATATTTGAAGAACATTTTCTGTCGTTTCACCTCATCTTGTGCCGCATGAATTTTTGGTGATTGACATTTTAGTTTATTTTATATTTCTTTCCCGTTTTTTTGGCTCGTAATGGTGCCATACTGCTATTTTTTAATTTTTAAAATCATTGCTGTACTTTTCAATTTATATTTTTGGAGTTCTTCCAACAAAATAATGGTTTAATCATCTCAAGAAAGAGATATAGATCTGCAAATCAATAAAGGCAACAAAATCTTTTCTTGCCATCCTTAAGAAAGCCACATTTTCAGACATCCCAAGAAAGTTGTGTGCAAAAGAATGAAGATTCTTACCCCTCCTTTCTTTTTATTTTCTCTTCTTCCTACCTTTTTAAAAAACTTCTGCAAAGTCTCTATCCTGTCTTTTCCCTTTCCCCTTTTTTTTTAAATTGAGTTCAGAATAAAAACCCCCAGAAGGAAAAAAAGACTTCCCTTTATCCCTGCGTTCTCCCAGGAAAAATTCTTCCAACAAAGAAAGCCCTACAAACCGCAGATGGCATAAAAAGAATTTTATTGCAATGCAGAGTATCTGTTGTATCTTTTATTTCTGAGTCAGTGCAAGATCATTTTTATGGCATGCTGTAGTTTAGCTGATTTAACTAACCATGGCCTTCATTAACCGGTGCATGGGCTGTGATGACGCCATCTCGTGTTTCATCAGAGCTACGCATTCAGGCTAACTGAGCAAGTCTAGTGTATGATTTGGGGGAATATTGTTTCAATTTTAGTTTTCAGTTGTGTTATATTTTCTTTTTGGAAGAGTTATGCTAGTACTGTCAGCTGCTTCTTGCAGCCTCAGCGTTATATATCTACTTTATTTTATGGGGTTTTTTGCTCTTTTTTATTTCTTAGTAGCAGTCTTATGTCTTGTCTGTGTCCATCTGTCTTGTCAGTGTGTCTTGGAGTCCATTGGTCCAGTGTTGTTATGTGATTCTGTTCTCTGTTCGTAAGCTGGTGTTCAGCCCCCCGACGCTCTGTCATCCCTCTTCCCCTTCCCCTGCCCTCCTTCCCTCCCTACCCACCTGATGGGGGGTCCACAAAGGGGCACCAAGCTTTGAATGACCTGAGGCTTCGGGCTGGAAGTTGTAAGGTGTCCGCACAGCTTCTTAAGAAAGACAAAGTTTGCAGCTGGAAAGTTTCCAAACTCTGTTATCAATTCACTCAGAGAAATGATTTACTGACATAATGCTAAAGTGATTTCTTATACAGCTTTTTAGGGGATTTGTATGTGCATGCTGACATCTTAGAGTAAGAACTCCTGTTATCTGTGCTGTAGGCGCCAGGAAACGCTATGCAGGGTGCAGGCTGTATGTTAAATGGAAAATACCTAGGCGCTTTTATAAAAGGCAGTCCTGGGAAGATAATATCACTGTGCACATGTGACTGAAATGGTATCTATGTGAATGTATTTCTAATTCAGAGTTCATCGTTCATTCATAGTTAGGAGACAAAATCTAGAATGTACTTGAAACTTGCTAAGAGTGGTGCATCTTCACTTTATGGGGTCAATCTTCTGTTTGTCACTGAATGATGACTGCCTCTTCACTGATACTGGTGAAAACTGTCTTGCTGATGTTCTCGTGTATAACTTGAGCACAAGACCGGAAATGCATCTGGGGTGTCTTCTGCTATATGCGTCATAAATTACATGTAAAGCAGAAGAAAACAAGTTGAGTTTTCAGGTGTCTGCTTAGTACTCAAACACTGTTTAGAAAAAGCATCCTTTGGCTTGTATGGTGGTGCATTCCCCAGTATCCTTAATTCTATTCCCACTGAATGGACTAGCTGTGTTAGTGGCACAGAAGGCCTCAGTGCATTAGGACACATCAGCTGGCCTCAGTGAATCAGATCAAGTTAGTGGAGCAAGAGGCAGCTAGTTTCCTCGAAGATAATGTTCAGGGCGTCACAAAAGTATGCTTACACATTCCTCTAGCCTAGGTAAATTCCTGGTTGTTACTCAGGAATTCAGTTGTTCTGCAGGGAAGGTGAGATTAGGAAATCTATGAACTTTCCTCACAAGAAAACGATATAGGGCTTACCTGTTTAAGCAAAGAGTTACCAGAAGAGGGAAGTGATGGAATATGTTCAGATCTCCAGCATGGAATTATTTCCTTTAATTATTTCATTTAACTCACCCAGGATATGTTTCCTGTACTTGCAGAGGGATAAAAAGAAAATAGCTTTTCTTTCACCAATAAGAACCAATGATCTTATGCTCAGCTCAGTTTTCTTCATGCAGGTATGATCTGAGAAACATTACTGAGTGCTGTTAACTGTAGCAAAAAATGAATCAATATTTAAATCTTGCTCAGTTTAGATTTTAGATCTTTGTGTTTTTCACAACTGTTAATTCCTACCCAATTTAAAACTTTTTCTTGGCAGTTGCTTTAATGGAGCAACTGCTCATGAAATTATGTTACAATCAGCAAGCTCATGGTTTTGTGTAATACTGCCCTCTGTCAGATAGACCAAACAGTTCTGTGATGAGGCTAACAGCAAAAGAAACACATTTTTTAGCTCAAGTGGCAGGTTATTGGAGCAGAACAATCGGAGTTTAAGCCCCCTGCATCATGAAGTTCAGGGTAACCTTCATATTGGAGTATTGTGATGAGTAAATCAAGTGTCCAGGCATCAGGACAGTAGCCTCCAGGCTGTGGCAAAGCTGCTGTGTCCTGCTGAATGGTTGCTTTTGTTTGCCTTATGTAGCCCCTGTGATGCCTTCAACTAGCCCTCTGCTGAAGGGAGCAAGAGGCTCACTCAAACGCAGGAGATGCCGTGGAAGGCCCCGTTGTGCTGTTTTATCCCACTAAGTGTATATATGGGTTTCTATGACTTGAACTAGTTAGTCCATACTTTTGTTTTCTGTCTCAGGGCAGGTTGCTGGCTTTAGCTTGTGACATTTGTCACTGAGCAAGGGGGAGAGCTGAGGGTTGAGTTGTTAAAGCCAAGGCTTTTTTTGCCTGACCTCCAGTGTGTCACTCCCAGCTCTGTTGTTGATTCCTTCTGAGCATCTATATTGCTTATTTGCCTACCTGTAGGGCAGGCTAAATTAAACACTTCTTCAATAAATAAAGTGGAGATGGCAGGAAAGAAGGCTTAATTAATATTTTAATGGACTATGATATTCAAGTGCAAATTGCTGTGGAATACACCAAAATGGTACTGTACTGGTAACTACCAAAAATGTAGAAGTAAACTGTCATTGTAAAAGTTTCAGTACTAAGTGCTATCCTCTCTTGCTGTGGCAAGTAACATCTTTGCTTATTTTTAGGAAGTAGATACAACTCCAAATCTGTTAATGCAGAGAGAAGCAAGTGAGAGATACAAAAGCCAAATATTTTCATGTCAGGGAATGTTGATGTGACATCATTTTCATTAAATACCACTTTTTCCTCTAGACTTAACACATGCAATGCAAGGGACCATGCTCAGGCTATAGCAATTAATGTCATGGGTGGACTACAATATACAGATCTTTTTTATCAGCACTTCCATCACTGGAACTTGCATCCTGATCAGAATTTTTCTTCAAAAGCTTCACAGTTTCTCCAGCCTGACTTAGCTGATGTAAGTTTCCTTGGTTTTGCTTTTCAATCAGGAGGAGATCAGGATTAGACCCACAGTCTGGCTACCTTGCCCTTGCTCCTTACAGTCTTTTTTTAAAGCATGTTCTCTAAACTTGAAGCCATGTGCACTGTCACATTCTGGCAATCCCTCTAGTGCTGTGCCTATGTTATCAAGCTGACACATGTCTAAAATACTAAGATATGATATTTTCAACCTGCTGGGACTTGCTTTTCGTCCCTGTTAGCTTTGATTTTCAGCTTCATAAAATATATGGGAAAGAAAGAGAAAATAGCCAATGACACATTCGTTGGAAGAGAAGAGCTAGCACATGACTCAAGAATGGATTTTGCATCAAAAGCAAATGTATGTATATATGTGTATGTCTTAAATGTCTGTAGCAACTGATTAGTTAGCTTTAAACAAGAAGAAGCTATCTGATTTCTGAAAGAGATATCTGTAGAGAGAAAACATGCTGAGTGTTTACAGATGCTAGAGACAGAGATGATATACTTTTGTTTCTAAAGGGTTTTATTGTGTGTTTCTTTTGGTCATCATGCTTAGACCTGAAGGTGCCGTATGTATTAGAAGCCCAAAGGTACTGCTGTTCACCTGAAATACAGTACCTGGAATGATACTGCAGTAGAGCAGAAAAATCTGTTCTACTTCCATTTTCAACTCAAGTAGATCATGAGATAGATACCAAAACTTATGTCAAAGGGGTTATTACCTTGCCTTTCTGCCTCTCTATTTCAGTTCAAATTTATTAATCACAAGAGCTAGAAATCAGTGCTTTATCCTAACTGAAAGCACCTGGGAATCCCAGTTCCTGAGAGATGTGAAGTGTTAACACTACCTTAAATGCTGAGTGAGAAGCAGGAGACGAAGATCACATCAGTTTTGAGACTAAGGAAAAAAGAAATTAGACTGACTTGATTTGGAATCTCAGATGTCCACTAATTTAACAACATATTTTATTCTGCATTTTCACTGTGCTAATAAATCCATTATTAAAACCTTACAAAAGAGCCACACTCCAAGATTCATTTTTCTACTTATGCTGAGTCTCATAAAAGCTGAAGTTGGTTGGTGCCATGGGGTGTTGTTATAAGGATCAGCAGCCCCTCTTCTGGCATTCAGCTGTTTTACAGAGAAACATACAAAATCTCAAAATTAGCTTTTTTTAGAGCAACAAGAAAATTGCAACATTTTTGTCTTTTTGCTGGTTTCACTCCTTCTTAGTATCAGAACATTAAATGTCTGAGGCACCAAAAAGGTGGGGGAAGAGTTGTTCTGTCTTTGCAGGACAGCAGAAGTGAAATGCAATTTTGAGCTTAATTTTATTTTTTTTAATGGATGTCAGTAATTTTTTTCCCTGGTACTGAAACCAATATGACTGATATTAGATACTAGTCTTAGCAACTACTGATTTTCACTACTGAAATCTTGGGGGCTTCATAAATTTTATAGTTGACAGACAGAAGAGACAAAATAGCCCTGTAAGTAGTTCAGGCTATGTTTCTATGGTATCAAAATACAATTTAATTTCTTCTTCTGGCTTCTCTTCATGAAGCAACAAGTCTACTGTGGAGTGCCTGGAGATCTGTGTTTTCTCTAGAATCTGTGGTTCTCCTGTATGCTAATTCTTTTAGCGCTGAAACACGGATCATTAATATATTGCAAAGTATGTGCATGCACATGCGCTTTCTCTCTGTATACATGTGTGTATATTTATGCATCTGTTAATGCTATGTTTATGTTTTGGCTAAAAGGAGCAATTTTGGGAACTGAAATACAGGAGTACAATAAACTTGTTTAGGAGCTCTACAAGTCAATGTGGAACAAGTAGACTGAATTTTGCCTTATTCTCTTTCTCATATTCCTTTTAGGGTCTGTTAATTCAAGTCTCAGCTTTTATGTAACTCCAAAAGCTGCTAGTATATCCAAGCATTCTTGGGGAGGTGTTTTGTGAGCGCAGCAAGTCTGAATCTTGGGTTTGAGATCTGGGCATAGTCTGAAATAGAGGACTCCTGGCACACATCTGAACTTGCAGCCGGGAGGTGCCTTTGGTGAGATTCTGAATCACTTAGCTCTGCCAGGGAACTGGAGACTCTCAGAGAGCTGTGGAGACAATTAAGCAGGATTTGGCAACCAAAGAGAAAGTCAAGGGACTTGGCAATGTAGTAGGAGCATGTATGTATCTATCAAAATTTTAACAGTAGATTGGAAATACTACCAGCTCTGCCCTTATTCCAGGGGTTGATGGGTAGCCTTCCCATGGACAAAATGCTGCGAGGTGCTCCATACAGCAGGAGAGTGAGTGAACTCTGGGCAAGAAATTATGAATTATTTCTGAGCTTGGTGTTCTCATAACTGAGAAGTTTTAAGGTTTGCATGATACCCTTCACTTCATGTGCTTAAACTTTCCGTATAAGCCCAAAGGGAGTACAGAGACCAGGAAGGTAGTTGAAAATCTTTGTGCCGTAGTTCCTTTTTAATAAAAAGGGAAGATTTGGTGCTGTCAAAGTCCTGTGGGGGCTCCATCTAGTTTCCTGTGAACTATTTGTATCAAATCCAGAACAAGAAAATGTTTCACGACCCCTAAAATCTCAATTTTTGTCTTAAAATGCCCTTTCACTTTTAAATGGATGCTTTCATAAATAAATTAATTCATTAAAAAAATTAAAAGTTCACATTCTAATAAAGTGTCTTATTATGAAAACTATTCAGTCTTGTAGTCATAAGTATTGTGTGGGGATTTCACCACACTTGTCTCTTTTTTTTTTTTCATTTCTAATATATGACTAGTACCTTTGCCTTTAACTAACTTGGGAACTTTTCTACTCCCTTTCAGTTTTTCAGCTTCCTTTCTTCTCTGTTAGCTTCTCCAGAACATTAAATGATACTTTTCTCCATAGGAAACATCTGGCACTAGCTCTGTACCAGTTGTGTTAGAAGAATAAAACCTTTGATTACATTTATCAAAGGAGATGGGCCAGTGTATTTCAGCTTCTTCTGTTGTTTCATTCATAGCTTTTTGTTATATTTTGAATAGCAATGGTATAAGTCCATCCCTGAAGCTGTGTGATCTTTCCCACATATGCTGTTTTCCATATCTATCACTTTTCCCTTGGAAAGGAAAACCGAACAAAAATTATTTTGGAGAGAGAGGGGAAAAAATCTCCTTCACTAAGGCAATATTTTTAAAAACAGCTGGTAACAAACTGCAAATGTTGTGCCTGCAGCACCTCTGTTCTAATAACAGGATTGTTTAAAGATGAAAGCAGCCATTTGTGTGTGTAGCTCACTCTGTTAGTAGTAATTCTTCCTCCATAGGGGAAGAGTGAGGAAACCTGGTGCCGTAGTTTGCTCCCTATCTTACCTCCTCTGAAAAGATATTTACACAGTGCTCTGCCCAAGAACGAGCCTTCTGGTAGTGCTTTCTACAGCAAGCGCAAAGAAGTGAGAGCATAGGAGAAATGAATCCGTCTCACCTATTCCTCATTTACTACTGAGCTAGTAAATTCATTCTTCTTCTGGTGATTTTTTTTTCTTTGCCCCCTAGATGACCCTTCCTTCCTGATGACAAGCTGCAAGTTTTGTGTTGGCCTGTCTCGTAGGTGGCAAGTGTCCAAACACGAGCTGCCAATTCACATAGTTTAAGAAACTCTTAAGAGCTGCCAGGCTTGGCGCTTCTCGTGTAAGAACACTGTATACACACAGAAATGTTTAAAGTATCCTGTGGAATTTGAGCAGTTTTTCTTCTTTTCCATACCAAATTTACTTAGTTTCCATTAAAGCTAATTAATTAGGAGGCTGAGTACCAAATGCAGTAACAACCATTTGGAGTACTTTTAAAACCAGACTTTTTGTGTAGGCCTAGCTTTATGGTGATAATTGGAGTATCAATTGGTATTGATACCTACTGCTTTTGCCTTAAAATCCCTATAAAAGCAACATTGTTTCTTGTATTTTATTGGGATTTAATTCTGATGCCAGCTATGCATTCAACGTACTTATTTAAAATTAGTTTTAGCAGTCAGATCCTGGAGATGGCTGCATGTGCGAATGTCCAATACCTCCAACAACATTTTATAGCTGCATTGTCATAGTTTTTCCAGTGGCTGAGAGGAGATTCGTGGATATTAGTGCAGCTGAGCACTTGCTTCAAAGTTCTAAATTTAAGATTTATACGCTGACAAGAGATAGTTAATCCTTTTGTGAACGGGGCCCTTAAGGACTGTCTGAATGGCAGGACTTGAAATAAGACCTTGGAGTCTTAATTCTTCTTTCACTTTCAAACCTCAGTTAATCTCTCCTTCACTTTTAAACAAAAGTTGCATTTTGATCCTACAGATTTTTTAAACCTTTTGTCCGATACACTCTCCAGGAGGTCATTTTTCTGGGGATCCAGTCATGTTAGGTCAATGACAGCTTTTCCTGCGGTGTGTCATATTACATTAATTTTCTTATTCAAGGGAGATTTCAGCAAATGCAAAACAAGATGAATGAGCTATCTACAGCGAAGTTAAAGATTTCAGACATCAGCTTAGAGCAATGATCATTGTTCCTTGTTGAACAGCAGTTCTTTATCAGTTTTCTCTTTTGCTTTGTCTTGTGCTGTACTTTTCTGATAATGAAATGCATAGAACCATACGCATCATTTCAGGGGTAGCAGTGACAAAGCCGAGTGGAGAGGCACTGTTATCTCTCTGCTCCATTACAGTGAAGCCTCTGCTTATACACAGCCTGAGTTCTGAAAATAGTTGGAAAGCTTAATAGGCATAGGGAACTGGTGTGGAGGAAAGGGATTCTCTGCAACAGAGGATTAAGGGATGACAAATGCAGTTTCCTTATATAAAATCCAAGAAATTTGAGCTCTGCGTCTGGCTGGAGCACTGGGAAGGGTGCCGGAAATAGGAATTAAAGGAAATACAAACATATATATCTATCTATACATATGTATATGTGCGTATTATTCAGTTACAGAATAGGATGACAGATTTCAGATAGTTGTTGTAAATATCTTGGATATGAGAACAATGTAATTGTAATATCCTGCACTGGTCCCCAGGAGATGGCCTGCATGTCACATTGAAGGTTTCTGTGATGCTACTGTAAGAAATGATGCACATGCTTTACCTCTCACTGAGTGCTAATGTAAGTTAGCAATAACTTAGCACATAAACATTATTATCAGTGTAAAACTGCTGCAGGTGAGTAGCAAATCATGCTTTTAAGTTTCAGATGTAGGATAGTTTGCCAGAGCTGGACATCAGACCAGAAACAGTGAATTTGGAAATTCATTCATTTTTTTTCATGCATGAAAAAAAATTTGCACACCCAAGGAATTCCTGGGAGACTGCAATTGATAACAGGCTTAAAATATCAACAGTAGAACTTTTTCGCCACATTCCTCACTTGTTTATAACTCTTCCAAATCTTTTGTCCAGAGGACTTAAAAACGCGATGTTGAATTTTCTTTTGGAAAAGGAAACAGTCAGCACTTGGATCTCCATAGCAGTTTGGAAACTGGATGCAAATTAAATACTTTCATGGTCAAAAAAAATTTTTAAATGTGTGTAGATTCCTGTATGTATGCATGTGCATGCATAATTACTAATTACATTAACCACATGGCTGGAAAAACTGGTAGCCTGATGAAATGTTGCATGTCCTCAGTTTTTACTGGAATTAGTTAAAGCAGAAAGTATTTAGCAGTTTGTAGGTTAGGGTTGAGTTTGTGTAGTTATATGGGCAGGGAAAATATCACTACATAGAATTAGCTAGACTTTAAATCACAGCCTGGAAAACAAAAAATCTGTATAGTTTAACATAGAGGAGAGACTTTAGCCCGAGTGTTTCAAAGCTCAGCTGTAGAATACAACAGCTTGTTCTCATAAGGTGCATATCATCCACATTTTTTACTGTATTTCATTACAATGCTCTGCTTTGTTCTACATGATTTGAATACATGAGAAATGTCTCTTGGTTTTCTGAGATCAGGCAGCTTCTGATTTCTGCATACTTCGAGCCCAGTTGGTGCAGCTGTACTCTGCACATTAGTATTCTTGAAGAGAGCAGAGATGAACCTTCCTTTTGCTTAGAAAATATGTTCTGTCTTTAAAGTAAGTCATTGCAACTTCCTTTTTTAGTTCTGCACTTGATAATGGTCTGGATCTTCTTGGTCTTATCTGACAGAACACCCAGTCCTATATGTCAGGTACCGTGTTTGACCAGAAACGTACTGTTAGTACTTCAGTAGCGTTGTTTATCTCAGACTTTAAAAATGCTTTGCAGGTATGAAAAAGAAGCTTTTCAGACCTATAGTAAGGGGGGTGAACGCTGCTGTCTGCACTTTATAAATACCATTATCAGAGAGCTTAGAAGGCTGCTTCCTTAGGCGACTCAATAACAAGCTTTAGTTTAGAGAAACATGGGGACGGTTTGAGAGATGCATGGAGAAAAGGATTTGTGGGGCATGTAACAGTTGCAGAGGTGGGAGGAGGAAAAAATTTCTGCTGAGGTTAAAAGAAGAATTTCGTCAGTAAAGGGGAGGAAATGTTTCTGTATACAATTATTTCTGTATACAATTTCATACAATTAAGTATGCAAATCCACATTTGTTAAGGCAAAAGGAAGAATTTTACCTGTAGCTATACCTGAATTCTGTAGATGAGCAAATACATAGTCTTTTCTCATCCTCACTGATAGATGTATTTGCTTTTAAAGTCCAGTCCACTGGCTTTAATGGTTTTGTATCCCGTTGGTCCCTGTGGAGCCCACACAGCGCTGGGGTTTGGGGCTGGGTTCCAATCTGTTTCTTACTTCTCCAGTGGAGTCATTTACCTACATCCAATTTACAAGTTCAGTCAGACATAATTCTGTAAAACCACTGATGGCAATAGGTTAGCTACAAGGTTGCTGCGGGCATACGTTGACCTACAGTCTTTCCTTATGTGTGGTGATGGTAGGAGACCTGAACTTGACTCTCAGATCCCAAGCTTGGGTTGGCAGAGTTGGTATGAAGAATATCTTTAGAGCTGGAAATAGATCAGATATTGTTCAAGTTGGAAATGCCTCCACTGAGACATAATAAGCATGGAACCCCATGGCAGAGTTTTCAAAGTAGAATGTATTATTCTAGGAGAAATGTGAAGCTGAGGAAAGAGCAGAAATGAAGTGCTTTTCCAGTTTAACTCCATGCACTGCCTCCCTACCTATGGAAACACAGCACATACAGCTGTCATCCCAAAGCTTAGTGCTTCTGTGCTGAATTCTTCTCTTTGTAGTTATGTCACTTGGTTCCCTTTTTCTCCATTTTTCAGCTGAGGTTACCACTTTCAAATTACCAGACATGAAAAAGTTGGTAATAAGGAGTTGTGATGGAGCTATAATGTGGCAGTGGCAACTAACGTCAAAGTTATTTATTTCAGCGTCTTATATGGATTCATTAGCCAATAATCAAAGACAAACTTCTGAAAACATGGAGCATTCACGTACCTGAGAATGAGGCACCTGAAATTATTAGAAGTTGAGAGGAGTGTCCTTTGCGTATACCTGTGTAACATGTAGTAAAAGTCAAGCAGTTGACAATTTGGCTTCTGGCATATTTCCATTTTGATGGATAACTCAATGCTATGGAAGGTTTTGAAAAGAAACCACTTTGCATTAAACACATTTACCATTAAAGACTGCATGCATTGTTTAGGCACTGGGAATAACAGGCAAATCTGACAGTTCTTCTCCAGAATAATGTTGGTCCATGTGCCTGTCTGTGTTTAGTGTCCTTTTGCAGAATGCAAGGAAGGACCCAGACAGGCTCACGTGTTTATAATGAGTCTTTTGAAGGTGAAACATTTCTTCTAACTTTGAAACAGTGATGTTCATTAATACCCTAATAAGCCAGTAAATCTCAGGGCACTAAGGTTAGAATTTGAACACCTTTTTAATTCATTCATGAAGTTCAAAGCTGCAGGTTTTGCCAATAGCAGAATTACCCAAATAAAGTGTTTCTTCTTTTAACATAATATTTCCAGTTTTGTCTGTGTTTTGCTTGTGCTTAAGACCATCAATTAGAATAAGAATAGGAATCATGAATTCATCAGAAAAAAAATGCATGAGAAAATTTTGTGAGTCATACAGATAAAGGAAATTAGAGTCTATGAGAAAGTAATAGACTTTCCCATTAAAATGTAACCATATAACATCTTATTTCATAGCAGACAAAAGCCTAATATGATAAGATTTTTTTAGCTGCTTTTAATTAACTTTCCATCCTATTAGACTTGATCTGCAGTTAACTTTCATTTCACAGGTATTCATGATTGTTATGCTCCTGTGAATTACTAAACCATGAAGCTCAGACATGATGGTTAATAGCTAGGCAAAATCATCTTTTAGCTGATTTTCTAACAATGACCCTAAAATTTAAATGTAATATTTCAGGTAATACCTTAAGCAGTCATATGGAAAACATATTCAAGTGTATGACTACGTATCTCCTTAAACAGTGATTCAGCAGCAATATGACCTGCCCTGGTCTATGAATATTAACGGTTGGGTTGGTTTTTTTAAAAAGCACATTTTGGAAGTTCGTGGTCCAACTCCTCTAACAAAGAAAACAATTAAATGTTTGTGACAGTTTAAAACGTTATCTTATCATGGTGTGAAGATAAGGGAGAAAGGATGCCAAGGCCACCTAGCTTCCCAATGAGGTAAGCAGAATGAATCAATAGCAGAAGTCAGTCTTCCTGAATTTTTGTTCAAAAAGTCCTTCAAAGTCTGAATGGACCTGAAGAATTCTGGTGTCCAGCTCCTTGGCTTTATTCACGAACATGCTATCTTTACCTGTGCTTCTGAAATACAGCTAAGTATCATCATTATCATCGATTTAAAGTAGGTTAACTTTTGGAATGAGATCTGCCTCTCTTCTAATCCAATCTGTTATGAAAACAGAGCAAATAGCCTTCCCAGCCACTTTCTTGCTATAATGCAACCTCTGATAAACAGCTTAAAGCTTTGGCTTCTGAATCACTGTAGTTTATTCCAGTCATTCACTATGTTGAAAAAGAGGATTCAAACTTGCCTGCAGCAGCCTTTCACCACTGTAATCCTGAACTTTCAAAAGGAAATCTGCAAAACCAACCCCCTCTCTCTGTGCTTCTGCACTTCCCGGCTAGTATTAAACTTGCCCATAAAAACAAACAAACAAGAAGTCCTGCCAAAAATCCATCCCAAAATGCCTGAATCACAGCACTATCCCCTCTTGTCTTTCCCAAATGATAGACAGAACTAGCTCACCCGTTGAAAGCTCCTATACAAAAGGCTCCCCTGCAGTGCTTCAGAGCTAAGATAGTTCACACATTAGTTGGCTCTGTTGTATTTCTGATGCAGTTACAAGTGCTGCCTAGTAGGAGAATTGACTTCAAAGCACGGATTAATAGTGATTGCCATTCTGTCTCCAAACACCTCTGCTTGCGGACTCAAGGGGATTCTGGTACATTTAAACATTAGTACAATCAAAAGGAAAGAGCATCTCTGGTCCTCTGAACTGATGCGAGAGAACAACAGCAACATACTGCTCAAAAGTTTGACGTTCCCTTTTTTCCTTTTCAAAGGAAGAGTTGTGGCTGTATTTATTTGTTTACTCAATGTCAGGATTTCTACCTAGGATTTTCTATCGTTTTCCAATGGTAATTTGGTAGAACCTATCCGCAGTCTACCTGGTAGCGATGATCTCATAAGTAACAGTGTCTTTTCCCTCTACAGGTAACTAGGTATTATACAAGCCTTTTAGTGTACCCATCAGCAGCTCATTTTGCTGATGGGGAACGTGGCTCAGCCTTTCCAGCAATCCCTGTATTAGTTCTGAGGAATATTTTGGCTTGCTCTTGGTTGAGGAGTCTGAAGGGCTTGTCCTCAATTCTGGAGTCCCAAAGCCTTCTTGTAGTATGAGGAAAATTACAGATCAAAAATGTCCATTAACTCCTGTCTAATTCATTTTAACTGCAGCAGCTGCCACTGATGTACTTTTCTCTGTATTGTTGAGGGTTTGTCCTGGCCAGTTAATTTCCCAGTAGCATTTTGCACTGTCAAGATTTAACTTCCACTATAGGAACTACTTTTTTTTTTTTTTTTTTTTTTTTAATTTCTTGTTTTCTTTCTGTTTTGATATGGGAATAACACTATTCCAAGTTAGCAGAAAGAACATACTTTGACATCAAAACCTGAAGAAGAGTAACATTATGAGCAGGACTGTACTGCTGGGTAAGCCATCATTCGGAAGATGTGCTTATTGAGTCCTTGATTTGTCACAGTTTTTCTACATGAGTTTGAATAGGTTGCTTCAATTCTTAACTCTTACACCCCAATTACCCTGAGTGCTCAAACTGAATAGGTGAGAACATGCAGATCCTTATTGTGCCCTTTCCACCAGTGTTGACTAATGAAAGAAGTAAGTTTAGGTGTGAAGGCACAGGTAAATGAGTCTTGTTTGAAAGCCTACTGGAGTAAGCTTCTTCCCAACCATCACACTGTAAATTCTCTTCACTCTACATTTTACCAATGCTGAACGGACATGGTTTATTGTTTCTTCTCAGTTATTGCAATATTTGGATTTATATAATTTCCAAGAAAATTGTGTATAGTTTTTAATTGGAATTCTTCTCTATGTGTAGCCCAACAGCTTTATTCATTAACATCCCTGTTTTCTTCTACAGCTTGTCAAACAAATTTCCTTTGTCCAGTGTGTACACTGTTAAAGGTCCTTGTTAAAGCTCTGTAGTAGTACTGTTTCCCATGTATCCTCAAGGATAAACTGCAGCAGCTTCTCTGAAGGGACTTAGAAAGTGAAATGCTTTAGATCTTGAATGTCTTCCAGAGAGATAAGTAATGCCTGGGATGATCCTGGATTATTCAGCTATCCAAGAAGTGGAAAACGTTTTTCTTTGTCTGGTTTTGCTTTGCTTTGTTTTGTTTACAGCTCCAACATAAAAGCACAGCAGCTATCTCTGGATACAAGCTGCAAAGGCAGGTTCTTCCCAGCACTGATTTATGTCTGTAAGAGGAGCAGGAAATACTAAAAGAAGAGGGGTTATTGAGGGCAGAACAGGATCACTACTTTGACATCAGAAGAGAAGTTTAAATTCTTTGCAAGAGAAGCCTTTTTGACAGTGAGTCTACTGTGCTTTAGATCCTCCTCTCACAAAGCGAGGGAAGAAGTTCCATACACTGAGTCACTTGCAGCTGGACTAGCTAGAGATGTTCAGAGTGTAATGGGCTTATGTTAGCTGAGGTATGAATTAAATTACTTTGTAGGATCTTTCAACAGAAATGGCAATTGTAGCCTAGCATACAAGTGATTAAAAATATTAAAAATATTGCAATGAAAATGCAGTCTACTTCTGGATTTCTACTTCTGAAGTCTACCAGAATGGACTTCTTAAAGCATCCAATATGAAAATATATTTATGAGTAATTACACATGAATGGAGGAGATCATAAGAATAACTGTTAGGCATCAGTTAAATTGGGTGTACAACTCCCACAGACGATAATGTGGAGTCAACAGTAAAGTTAGGTACAAAACCGCATTCATGAAGTATCCAGATCTTCATGTGGTTACAATTTAGCTGCACCTGAAAATGAATTTTTATGCTAGCCAAGTAGGCAGTATGTATCGCAGTATGACATACCCTTCTTACATAGGCACACATTTCACGTGTATTAGGATCTGGACATTTAAATCAGTCCTGAGTCTAAGGACTTCCTAAATTCTTAAATTTTCCCATGTAATTAGCCCCAGAAAGTTTCCTAAGAAATATTTCCTATACAGACGTGCCTAGTGATCCCTTAGACAGCATATTTGAGAATTGCTTTGATATGTTTCCTGGGTACATTCTAAAAAAGTAATATTAAATGGTATGGCAGTATAAGACATCTTGGGATACAACTACAAAGAAGGAATGTAGTCATGGAGTAATCCCTAGCATTTGGACAAACTGGTGACATGTATTTTTACCTGACTGCTTCATAGCTGTATATGCTGAAGAAAGGAGAAGACAATATCCTTGCTGATATTTGCAGATAAGCAAAAACATGTACATTTTAGTATGCTATAAATAGGCAGGAAACATTTGCTGCATGGGTTTAGACCAAAGACAGTAAACCCTTCCTGCTCCTATTCAAAATATTGATGGAGTTCTGCCACTGAGTTTGTCAGTATGAAGATCTGGTTTGTGGTTGCAAAATCCCTCAGAATTCAGAAAGACTTCTTCCCATGTGACTGACTTTTAGGATTAAATAAGTTTAGCTTTACATGAAAAAGCTTTAGCTGGTCTGACTACAAATGTCAATCTTCAGTCTTTCAAAAAAGCGTATCAGATCCTTCTCCCAGGAGAAAGAGACGGTTGAGTAGAGATGCATGGGAAGAATGCCTTCAGGCCAGCAAGATTGGGTGGGCTGCTTAGCACTGGAAGTATCAAAATACTTTGGTTTGGAGGAATGTGAAAAGTTAATAAGCTTATGGCAAACACCTGAAAAATTCTTTGCCTCACAGAGCTGTGGTGGTTTAGGCTTATCATTTCCTTAACTCTGATTGCTGTATTTGTATTTAATAGTTTTCTATAGCTCCTTGCTATAAACAAGCCTCATTCATTAATTCTTAGACACAAAACCAAACAGAACGGCATGTGGGGACTTTGTCTGTCAGTCTGTAGACATTCTTACTGTATATTAGCTTTTATATTTCTGAGCTTCAGTTGTGATCATAGGCTTAGAATGAGAGCACTTTTTGCCAGTACAAACAGCTAGTGCAAGGGAAGTGATGTAACTGATTTCTCTTCTTAGGCTATCTCCCTGTGTTTCATAGTGGACCAGCTAATGAAAAAGTCTTCCTTTATGATTTGAATTAGTGTGGATAACCAATGGGAATTACAGGAACAAATTTTTATTCTTACTTGGAGTTAAGGAGGAGGGGTTGCCTTGAAAACTAGTATTTTAACCCTTTTAATCTATAAGCTATTTGTTATTTGTGGCCTGCTAAGCATTCATTTGGCTGGACATCTGAAAAACACTACTCTGAGAAAAGTTAAAAGCGTGCAAGAATGAGCAGGTGGCTTTGGGAGCTACTACAAGCAGGAAGATTATCTAGAAATACCACTTCCCCAGATTCCTGGTGGAATCCCCCATCTGCCTTCTCTTTCTTGGGACTTTGTCCTGCAAAACAATGTCCCCTCTCCTCTGCTTGTTTCCTCCTATTTTCCCCATGTGCCAAATAATGATTGCGTTGTGGACAATCAGAAATGCCATACTGCATCTATAGCTCTTAGGAGGGTTTCTTTCTGGATGTAGCTGGATCTAGCAATTCTAGTGTTAGGAAGAAGTAATTTCACAAACTTTTAAACAGCTTTAGAGGGTACTTAACCACTTTTAGGGAGAGGGAGAGAACTAAGTCTCTTAGTCTGTTTGTGTATGTATTTATTTTACAGTGAAATCACTGGAAATTGGGAAGATTCTTCTCTTCCTTGGTGAACAGACATATGCCTGAAGTGGAGATTTTTGCAGGGTTTTTTTTTCCCCGCCTTATCTATTTAATGTGTATTTCTGCTACCAAAATATTCTAGCCAGAGGAGAAAAAATTTCCGACACATCTTGAGACTAAAAGAAGATGCATTGCTAACAGGGCCTTTTTTCTCTAGTTTGTAGGTAAACTTTTCACAAAAATTGAACACTTTCCAGTTCACTGGAAATTCTCCATTTGTTTCTTTTCACTGATATTTTGATGTCAGCTGCTTAGAACTATGAGTCATTAGTATCCTTGCCCAATGCATATGGCTTTAAATGACCCTAAAAGGGTGCTGCCTGATATATAAAGTAAACTTACAAAGGTAACAGCAGTTTGGGAGTCCAGATTATGCAGTGATGAAATGCACGCGCCCTTTTAACACTGAAAGTCTTGGAACCTGTTCTAATTAGGACAAAATACAAAAACATAAAAGAAGAATTTTGTGCCCTTGTCCTTGTTTTGCAATTACTGCACATAAAAATACAGAAAGAAAAATATCCCGAGTAAGGAAGGGCGCATGATTAGGCCAGCAGGGAATCCTGAACATCTGAAGTGAATTGACAGGCTTGCTGGACAACTAGGTCAGAAGAAGCAGCTGGTACAGCTGGTTAATAGTGAGATATATTGATAGAGTTGTGTTGCAGTGCAGAGAACTCAAATAACGTGGTGTTCAGTGTGTTAGGGAAGAGATAAACTGTCAGTTTGATGGAGCCTGAGGACTGGATTGGTAGAAGACTCTGAAGTTCCAGAGCTTTGCGTGAGCCTGGGGACAGTAATGCAACCCTAGAGCCTGATTTGAAACTTGCTCTTTAAGGCACACAGAAATAGTTACCTTTGCCAGCAGCATTTTAAAATGCAACTTGAAAACAATTAATGAGATAATACAACTTTATAATTAAAGCTGCTGAACAAGGCACTTTTTTGCAAAAATGTTTCCTTTCTTAAGTGTGGGTTTTTTTAATTTGAAAAATTTAGTCATCTTGGCTTAATCCTTCAAACAAGAAGCTTGTAAGCTTTGATAGTACACATGCCTCTATTCCCTCCAGTCCTTCAATCTACTTTAAGTTTTTGAAAATACAAAAAAGCTGCAATGGTTGTACTTTTTAATTTTGGCTTTGTGAGGAATAATTTACTACATGTTAAGTAAAATGTTGTCTATGTAGCTTGTTGTGGAAACTTTCGGGATCCAATTTTCAAATTAGGAGATCTACTTTTGACTATTAACAGCTAGATTTTGGAAAAGATTGGAGAAGATTTTCCTAGCCCCAGCAGAAATTGCTGGACCCAGATGTTCCAAAGAATTCTTCTTTTGTTCAAGCACCTCTGTATTGACCAAGTAAAGAAAAAAATTGTTTAGCACCCTTCAGATCCTCTTGTGATTCTAACACAAGTCTGTAGTCGTCTCTTTAAGCGTCTCTGGCTCCAGCGGTGGTTCTTTAGGTCTTTTGATATTTCAGTCAGTGAAAGGCTTTTCCAGGCCCTCACACAATGAGTTAGGTATTTGTCGTTAAATAGGGCATAAGTGTTTACTGGAGTGGCCAGACATAGACTGCACAGTTGGCAACCAGACCTGTGCCTTGCAGTCTGTTTTGCATCAGAGAGAATGCACTCGATTCTAATGTGCTGAAGGGGGATATTTCACTACTCTGAAAATCCAGCTGCAAGTCATGGCAAATACTGATTAACATTCAAAGCTTAAATGCCTCTTTGTGAAACTCCCTAAGTACAATTAAACCAGAGGCTCAGAATCCTGGTAGGGAGTGTTGTCCAGGGACACTAGCCTTGAAACCTTACCAAATAAAAATCTCCACTGAGGTCTGAAAAGGCCTCACTTCTGTCTTTTTTTTTTTTTCTCCTTGCCAATCTTTTCTGATCCACAAATGAATCCCCAAAATTTCCTATGTAGACCAATGTTTTGCTTCCTATAACCTGCATGTTCTGTCCCTGAGATCACCCTGACCAGGTTTCCTCATCTTTGGTTGGACCTCTTCCCTTTGTAACATGTTTTCCAAAGAGATGTAGGAGATAGTTCCAGTGCCATCTTCCAGCAGAGGCATGGTACATTCCAGCTACAGACACACTGTGCTGGTAGTCAGCGCAACCTCATCACTTCTGAAATAGGAGATAAGAGCCTTCTAATATAACTCCTCTTAAAACTGGACACTTTCCAGGAATTAATCTAAAGCCAAACCGATTTATTTCATTTTTGTGTTATTTATGCTTATTTAATATTCCCCAGAACTAAAACTGATTGCTTAATGGCTTTAGAGGTATTATTGTTCCTCATCTTAATAAGTACAAAAATGTCCGACCTGTTTGTTACTACCATATTTATACAAGAGTACCTCATGCCACATCAACAGGGTGGATAACTGCATTATTCCTAGAAATTCAAACTCAAGATAGCCACCCACTTGCACTGGTTTGTGGTAGTATGACCTTTATGACGGATTATGGAAGGAACTTGCTGGCATTCCCGATGGAAACCTAAAGTACATGCAGTGCTTTGTAGCCTGCTTTTCCCATTTCCTGGAGAGATTCATCATGGACAAGGGTCCAAAGCTTTATATATGTAACATTTGCCCTCTCAAACATCAGGAAGAACCGATAGTTTTTCTGGGGCCCTGAGTTCCTTCTTAGAAGGACCTTGATGTCAGGATTATTGTCTTTCTACAAGAAAAGTATGGACAACTGCATGTGAGGCCCAGGGAATTTAGAGGAAGCCAGGGACCCCTCTAAGACATATAGCCTTTGGGATCCAGTTTTAGGATCTGGATCACCTCTGAATAACTGCTCACTGCTTCAAATAAATATTCACTACAGCCATAGCGTTTTCCAGCATAGCAGTGTTAGAACTAATTCTTCACCCTTTGCTGAAGGTGATCTTCACTTACAGGAATAAGCCCACTCTGACTAGGCAGAAAAATAAATGCCTCTCATTTTAGGAATACCCTGGAGAGTTAGGGCCCAAATAAGGGCTGGAATCTGGAGTTTTGAGTGTTTGATCCAAATACAAGGTCATAGCCAGGGTGAAATGTATGTCCTAGCATAGCTTACGATTTCTCCTAACCCTTTTCCCCTCTGACCTCCCCCAGAAATGCAGAGAACCTGCTGGAATGTGCTTTGCCCTTTCTGGACAGGCATGGATGGTACACCTCCTGCCCACCCCACCCTCTCCTCTGCCTGCCCACGCCCCCGCCCCCCCCAAGTCCTTGCTTGCTGTTCTGTTTTTCTACTTTCCCTAAATGCAACTTACTTTAAGCATGCATTATTATTAACATCCTACAGTAAAATTAAGCTATTATATAACCCATTTGTCGATCTCAGCCAATTTCTTCTATCTTTTTCTATGTCTATTTATGACGTACATCCAGACTGCACGTCTTTTCTTTTTTTCTTTCCATGTTTATTTTAAAAAGAAGTGATAAAAAAAAGATGTATTAAAAAAAAAAGCAACACTAGAGGGTGGTGGATTTTTGGCCAACAACTGAAAACAAATTTAAATGAGAGGGGGAGGGAATAGAAGAAAATCCAATTCTTAACAAAAATTATCCGAATGATGAAAGTGTCCCTAGACTGCTTTGTCTGTTCCTTTCAATGTGTGCATCTGGTTCGTTCATCTTTGAAAGTGTGTGGAATACTTTTTTCTTTAAAAATAAAATTTTAAAACCCCACAATTGTTCTTATCTCCCTTCTTCCTGGGAACAAAGTGCTCTTTTTCATTTTTGCTTTTTTTTTTAGTATATCTCTACATAGTTATATTTTGATGTATTTCTTTTCAATGGTTGAATTTCTATCTTAGATTTGGTTTGTTCCAATCTAATAATGAAAAAACAAACAAAACAAAAGAGTTATGAATTGTTTTCTGCAATTTTCCCCTCTATTTCCCTCTTTAAATAAGGAACTACTTCACTGGCAGAATCCCACAGCTGTATTTTTGAGATTCTCCAGAGGATCTGAATGTAAAAGCAGCCTAATTTGAGAGTGGGGAAGGGGTGTGCCAACACAATCGTTATATTTGAAACAGTGATTTGATGTGCTCAAGAAATGATTGTCTCAAATTGTTGAGAAGAGTTATGTCTATCTGATGGACTTCAGAAAAGATGGCTCTTAGAAGAATGCTGTGGGTAGCTACAGATGAAGTTGTTCTAATTTCAATGCATAAAACTAGTTTCCTTGGTTTTTTTGTTTTACTCTCTGGTTATTATTAATTATTATTATTATTAGTTTATGTATTTTTACTGCTATTTTTAGTAGGGAAAAGTTATAACTGTTTTTATAATTTGAGAACCTTTAATGAAAATGTAAATATTAATACTATAATTATTAATTTTTTGTAACTTGCATGTTGAAGAAGTTGCAGCTTAGGGTTTGTGAGATTGTCAATGTTAGAGTTCTGTTCTTTCTTTTTGTTGATGGGCATGAATATGCTCATTTGTTTTTGTATATTGCCCATCCCTTCCTTACAGCCAGAAGCTCTAATGCTGCTAGATCACTCCGTACCGCCCTTACATGGACATGGCAACTGACTTACACATTCACTCCCATCATCTTCATCTCCTGTGTAGTACACTCATAGATTTTTACACTCCCACTCCATCCAACCTAGGCATTTTTTCTTCCCATGAGTTCCCCTCCACCACCCCTTTCTTTAGCATCGTTAAAATTTTATGTGCAGTCATCCATTCCTTAAAACACACACACACAAAAATTATAGAAAAAAAGAAAATGTTTAAAAAAATATATATCAAATTGACCAAAAAGGCAAAAAAGCAACAAACTTTGCTTTTCAGAAAACATTATATATGTAGATATGCAAACAAGCAAAAGTAAATTCTATAAAATGTACAGGATTTTTCAACTGTAATATGCTAACAACTTTACGTAAGATAAAAAAATACAACCAAAAAACAGCAGAAAAAAAACCAAGTTCGAATTTGTTAAGGTGCAAGATTTTTTTCTTTTCATGTTATGTGGTGTGGATGTATGTGTTGTTGCCTCCCTGTATCGCCCTTTGTTGTAAAACAATTATATTAAAAAAGAAATAATAAACATTTTGCTAAAAAAGTTTTTAACAAACAACAACGAAAAAAAGCAAGTTAAAAGAATGTGGCAATGCTACTTGTCCAAGAGCATTCTTACACAACTTTCTTTTGTAAATTTTTCCTTTCATGCCAAAAAACATGCGGGCAATTTGTTGATGTAAGTTGACTGTTATGAAATCAATGTGGTATGCTTTCTAAATATTTTTATGTATTTTTGATGACTTTTTTTTTTAAGGAAATAATGTTTTTAATTTTCATAATTTTTTTCGGTTCTTGTAGGTTTTAATTTTTGTTTTGCTGAAAAAGTGAATGACTTGTTATGTTTTTCCTTTTTTCTGACCTTGTTGCTGTGGCATTTTTGTTTTCTAGTGTATAGTTTTGTTTTAGGAAAACTGTATAAATTCATTTATTTATTTTGGAATCAGTTTGTATTTGCCTTTATGTTATGTGCTCTTTGTATATTGTCGATTACCGGAATGTATTCTGCATAGGAAGAGGGGTGAAGGAGCCTGTGGTAGTTTGCTCCTATTCTTTATTAGCCCTTCTCTATAGCTTTCTTTCCCCTTTCCCAAAAAGAATCACCAGTAACGCCACTTTCTTCCATGCTACTGAAATTGTGTGTAACCTAGTGATGTGTAGCCTTCATGTCAAGTAAAAAATGGTGAGACTTCTTTAGCATTTTGGTAGCTCTCAGGACCTTCTTATTGCAGTTCTACGTCATTCCTACTTTATTCCCATGAAGGGTTTTATTTCTCTCAGTCATTGCTGATTATCTGCCTGATGTCGTGTCTAAATGATACTCTCAAGTGTACTCTTGCTCAGTAAACGCACCCATCATATTATGCCTAGTATCAGGCTTCCTAAGATCACCCAGAAATGGTACATTTGACAGACACTTTCCTACTGAAAGTCACATCCTGAATTTATAAAATGTCCTGGTTTCAAAAGAGGTTTGGATTAATTTCTTTAAACAATAAGCTTTTAGTAAAAGTAAGAAAAAGTTGTACTTCCTTACAAGCACGTTTTCAGCATTCCTGCAGAGCAGTGCTGTGTTTAGCAGGTAGCTTAGGTTCAACTATCCCTTGAACAGCTGCTGCTGAAAACAGAACAAATAATTATGCTGAGTAGGAAGCTGTCACCATTTAATCACAGGAGTATAAAATAGATTATTTTGTCAATTGGAAAGGACTGCAATGATCACCTAGTCTGCCTGACCACTTCAGAGCTAACCCAAAATTAAAGCATGTTACTAAGGGCATTGTCCAAATGCCTCCTAAACACTGACAGGCTTAGGGCATCAACCACCCCTCTAGGAAGCCTGTTTCAGTGTTTGACCACCCTCTCGGTAAAGAAATGCTTCCTAATATCCAGTCCGAACCTCCCCTAGCACAGCTTTAAACTATTCCCACACATCCTGTCACTGGAAAACAGCGAGAAGAGGTCAGCACCTCCAAATCATGGGAGATAGAAGAGAACATGTTTCAGTTGGTTCAGAGCAGCTCAGTGTTTGTGCACCAAAATGCTTATTTTTGTGCTCTGAAATCCTGCCTGCAGACATGACGTCAGGTCTTCTCTGGAAGGTATTAATATCTGTTTCACTGAAACTGTTTGCACAGTGGTGACCAAGAATTCACAGCAATGAAGCACAGCCCAGTATTAACATGGGATTCATGACCTCTCGAACTCTATACCTTGCTGTGCTCATGAGCCATGTATTAGAAAGCACTGCAATAGTGTCTTTTAGTAGAGTTTAGGGAGCTTAGGAAACATTTTCAAACAGGTCCACCAGAAGTACAGTTTCACCTAATGACTTTAAGGATGATATATTTTCTGAAAGGAAAAGGAGGTATTTGAGATTAGAAATTGCAGTATTCCATTGTGAAAATGATGTTTTTCTCTCTACTTCTGACTGTCAGTTGCAATTAAATCAGACTGTAAAGGGTAGAAAATACTGAGAATGCTCATCTACTGGGTTTCATGTTAGCATCATCTTTCCTGTGAATCAAGGAATGTGTTCTGAATAATTTCCCCAGACGACCCAAAGGAGAATTAACTAAAACACCATTAGGCTGAAATTTATGAACTCAGTCATTTAATAAGGAATTAATATGTCAATACAGAAGAGAAAAAGGTAAGAAATTATTTTCTGTGGCAAGTATTTCATACTGAAAGTGGAGTCAAACTTCAGAGGAACACCGTAAGAATAAAAAGCAAATGACAAACTTTGGAGGCACTGCAGAAATGGATGAGTTGTGCAGCCTTTTTGGATGGCATTTAAAGCTTTTCAACCACCGCTGGGAAAGAGTGACAATAAGGTTGTGTCCCTTACCTCCTTTATCGTCATCAGGAGAAGATGAACATTTCAGGCTTCATTTTTGTGTGCCTTTTGTCCTGTATCAGTTTGATGCCTGAGACTCCACTGAAGTAGTTGTGGCTCTAAAGATGAAAGCTGGCGGCTGCTGCAATTTTTCAGGGTTTTGATTTTTTTTTTCTGGGGATTTTTTGGTGCCCTCTGCATTCCTGACTCGCCCACAACATTCTCACAGTTCATAAGGCTTCTATTAAATTTTTAACACTCTGTCTTTTCCAGTGGCAGAGAACTCTTACTGGAGATCAGCCCCAGAGGTATGAATTATATATCTATAAATACGCTCATAAAGCAAAAAGCAGGGCAGCTCCAAGGCTAAAGTAGACCTTTTATATCCCCAATGATCTTGGTAGTTTAAAGAAAAACACAACTCTGTGAAAATAGTGTATGTGCTAGATTTAAAGGCTAACTTTTAAAGAATATATGCACACGGTGTTTGCTTTGTAGAATGAGAAGGCCAAACAGACCACTGGGCTGCTCAGTACAAGGTTTCCAACCTCACAGACCTCAGTTCTCTCAGTGCTGCTTCCAGTTTGCTGTTCAGTGATTTTTTTGAAGCTATACCATTGATGAGCAAACTAATTTTGCATCTCTATCACTGCAGAGGAAACCATGTTATCTGTTTCCCTTTTGATTAACTCTTTGGTGTGGTGGTGTCAACAGAAGCTTTTTAAAAGCTCTATTTCTGTTTGGGAAACATCCATTCCCTCCTTGGGAGAGAAAGTACAGAGTAGGTGAAAAATAAGTATGGAAAATCCTTGTGAAATTCTGAACTCGCAGCATACCAGTGAACAGTGTTAACTGGTGCTTAAGAGACAACAGAAAAAAGGGTGAAAGAACCTGTAACTATCAGGAACCAGCCCATGTTATCTAAATACAGAATCTAAGTCTCCTGTGAATATTTGTTTCAAAGCCATGGTCCAAACTGAGTGGCAGCCTTGCTATTTTAAGAATAGAACAATTTGGAAATTAAAACTGTAAGTTTTATGCAAGGCTGCAAAGCATTAATTTGGAATTTAAAAAAAATGGTAGACCCTGTGAAAAAAATCAAAACTTCAGACAGGAAAATAAAAATGTAAAACCTGTCTCAAGTGTATTTCCCTTCTAAAATGTCATGTAAGGTTTTTCAGAGGCTTCTCTCTAGCTTATTCTGGAGATCCAGATCTTTAAAGCATTGGCCTTCCACAGCAAACCTTTCAGGATCTGAGTCGCTCCTAAGATGTTCTTGGCGAATGAGTGGCACTTTGTCTTTTAAATCTCCCAGAGCTTACCTTTGAACCAACTTGGGGCCCTGGGCAAGAGGACCACCTCTCCATCAAAGGACCACTGACTCCAGGCAGCTGCCTGATCCCTCAGCTGTCATTCTGCAGAAGAAGGTTCTTCCTACCCACACCCTTACCTGCCTGTCGTCAGATTCCCTCTCGTGTCTCCTATGAGTAGAAATGTAGTACCAGAAATAGAGTTGTTTGCAGGTGTGATAGGAAAGTTTGCATTTGCTCCACTTTGTAGATGTTGGTGATCACATTTCTCACACTTTTCTCAGAGCCTTTCAGAATTTGCATTCTCTGTTATCCTTAAATAGCACATTTCTTTTAGACTGAGCGGCATTTTTATCGCACCATTTTAAAGGGTGTTTTAACTTCTCTGTAAATCACATACCCAAAGAAGTATTCATTGTGCTTGCATTCTATTAGACCTACAAGTGCTAGCTTGCTGGGAGTTTTGCATAGATGCCCAACATACTAATAAAACAGAAGCCAGCTTTGATACTTAGAGTACTTTTTTCAAGTTACTTTCTCCCACACCGCTTTTTTTTACGTCTCACAGCTTCTTCCATTACAGACAGAAAAAGCGAAAACTCAGAGCATCACGACCACCCTTACAACAACTCTGATACTCCCCCAAAGTATGTTGTCTTAAGTAAATGTAACAAATGAACTTCCTGATGGAGAAGTGATTCCTTACAAAAGACCTTGAACGGTCTCTTTATTTCTTTAGTATACATGCAAGCATAGTATGGATCATTGAACATTTGGGAATAAAACTAGAGATAAGGTTAAATAATTGTGTTACTCTAGCCTTCCTGGAATTAAAGTTATTTCTCTTCTCACATACGCTGCGAGACTAAAACTTTGTGAAACTTATTCCTGATCCTGCCCTATTGTCTTCCATCCAACAGACCTGCTGGAATCAAAAAGCTCTGATCTTCTCTCCATTGCTTATGTGAAACCCCAGTTACCATAGAAACTCTATCAACTTTTCTTAACATTTCAGGAAGACCATGATTATTTTATAATTGCAGTAGTCTTGATCATTGGCTCAAGTCCTCGACAGGGACAAAAAATGTAGAACTGATTTTAAGGCAAGGGTTATTGGGGAGAAAATAAAGGTCTTCATAGTAAATATACAATATTACTGATTCCCTCAGGAAAATTAATCATTAATAGAACCAAAAGAATTTCTCTTTGGAAGGAAACTGGCCAAAATGTTGCACCAGTGGCAAATCAACTGCATACTGATACTGTGTACCAGCATAACAGATTTTAAGGATAAAGGCACGTCAAAGCTGTAGTTAAGCAATTAAAAGCCACCAAACTGATTTTTTTCCAATTATGTCACAGATGGTGAATGAAAATCACAGTTTAATACTATTTTTTAACAGCAAAACACTGATCTTAAAAAAAAGTCATTTAAAGGAACATTACCCATCCCTGACTTTCTGGAACTTAAATTCCTGATTTATGATATTTGATGTAGTGTGCAGTTAAATGCTACTATTTTTATTGATTTTTTTTACCAGTCTCACAGACAATCCTTCCCTGTGAGGCATACTCCAAGTTTATCTTGGGACCTCCTGTTTGCATAGATTATAGATGCTCTGCTCTAATCATGAGTAGGGCTTCTTGACATATATAAATCGTATTACATGCTCCAGTTTCTACACTGCACAGAATACAGTTCAGATGCGCGAGCACAAGTTGCTGTGTAGCCATTTGGCAAGCTACACTTTCTGCTTTTTCCATAATTTTTTTTAATATATGTAGTTTAAAGAGATTGACATTACTTTACACATGATATTTATTCATCCTCTATATAATAACAGAAGTGTTATGAACATGCTTAGGAAGGTCAGAAAACCGAGCCCTTTGCATCTTAGCTTAAAACTAACTTTGCACGAAAGTGTGTTAAGAGACTGTGTAAAGTACCGCATTCGTTCTTTTGGCCTAATTTCTACTCTGGTACCTCTGAGATAAATCTGACTGTTTCAGTTGATTAAACTGTGTCACCACTTAGTTTCTCATTAAGGATAAGAATAAGCCATATTGCTAGTTTAGCTATCCAGATTTAATCAAACTGTTAAGTACATTTTTCAGTATATGGCTATCTTCAGTATGTAATTTGTTCAAATATATTGCTCTCCAAATATATTTAGGAGGGATTATGATTTTAGACCATATTCCTTATAGAACTCTCATGGACATTACTGGCAGTAATCAGTGGGAAACAAGTGCATGTAATATATAGAGTAGACAGGAGAGAGCAGAATTTTGACCCTGATGCTGTTCAGCATTGTGACAATGCCAAACTGTTCATTAGCACATATTAATACATAAGTAAAAGCCAGAATTATTTATTCAGAAGATAAAATTCCTTTTGCATATCTTTCCTTAAGCAATGGTGATTATAAATCAAAATTTCCCATGCATTAGAAATGTTTCCTACTGAGTTGCCCCCCTTCCAACAGATCTAGATGACTATTCATGGTGTCAGATGAAATCTTCAGACGTCTGTTTAAAACATCCAGCTTAGGTCGCTAGGCAAAGAAAAATCACCCAAGGGAGAATTTATACACAAGTTTTCATGAACAATATGGCTCACCCTAAAAAAGTGTTGGTGACCTGATGTTAGCAGAAAACTATACAATCTGAATTAAATTAATTAAAGACATTAATTATGCCTCCACAGCAGACGAATTCAATGGAGTTTTAATTGTCCATAGTTTCACAAGCAGAAGTACAGTCATATGACAATATATGGACTAAACAAGACTACTACCCTGAAAGTTACAATATTGTTGCTCAGAAACCAAATCTTGGAAATGAAGGCACTGATTTTCTTGTTTCAAGTTGCAGCTTATACTGTGGTAAAGTACAAATGTTATAGCTATAGTTTCATTGTTCTACTTCAAGAGTAGACCATAAGCCCGCCTCACTTTTAGTCTTCTGTATGCAGATAGCCACCATGATTGGAAAAAGTAGCATTGATCACAGATATCTGCATGTGAAGAAATAACAGTAGGTGTGAGGACAACTTCTACACTACACTAACAGGCTGAAATGCTAATTTGGGTCATCAGAGTCCTTATTCAATTGTATCATCAATCACAATAAAGTCTATCTTAATTTTTAATCAAATTATAGTAAAAGAATATCAAGAAGAACTGAAGATCAAGATGGTATGGCTTTAGTAGCCCTAAAAGATGCAAGGAAAGGGACATCCCTAGTGTCAAACAGAATGGTAAAGAAAGATTAAAAAGAGATGAACAGGCGTTGAGTAGAGCGCTGTACCCTCATGGACCCCAGTAAGTACTTGGTGCTTTTTCCATCCTTCATTTTCATGAACCTTCCCACAATTTAAAACCCAGGCAATAATCAAGAAGAAATGGATGAATGGGAAAGGCCTTAGTAAAGGCCTTAGAAACTGCTACAGAAGGCAAGCAGACTTGAATGGCAGAGAAGAAATACTAATGTATCTTAAATGAAAAGAATCAGAGGAGAAAAAAGCTGGCAAGATGAGTGGTAAAATACATCTAGAAGAACATTGTTCTTAAGTGTAAAATAATCCACTTAACCAGTCTGGTAACCATATGCTTAAGAAAGATCACTACCAAAAATTGATGTCCACAGAGTCACTTGAGAGTATCTTCACAACTAAAAAGCTTTGGGTCCCAAAAAATTCAGAGTGTTTCCCTAGCACAGCCCAAAAGAGAGTGGAAATGGACCATGCAGTTTACCAATATGAGAGCAGGGGGTGGGAGGGAAGAATGAAAGGCACCTCCAGGAAAGTAGTGTTGGTAGTGCAGTTAGGGTGAGAAATCTGATCCCTGACAATTTTTCATAATGCCCAAATCTTCTACCGCCCTTAAGTAAGTGAATTGAGAATGTTTTGTTGAAATGTACTAATCTTCTTTTTTTCTCTCTTTTCCATCCCAGGAGGTGAATTAGTTATCCCTCTACTTGTAGAAGACCCTTTAGATATCCCTCCTATTGCTACTCGTGCACCTTTCATTACACTTCCCCCTACCTTTCGCCCCCTCCTCACCATTATTGAGACCACCAAAGATTCCCTGTCCATGACCTCTGAGGCGGGGTTACCTTGCTTGTCGGACCAAGGCAGCGATGGTTGTGATGATGATGGCTTGGTGATATCTGGGTATGGCTCAGGGGAAACCTTTGACTCTAACCTACCCCCTACTGATGATGAAGATTTTTACACCACCTTCTCCTTGGTAACAGATAAGAGTCTTTCCACTTCAATCTTCGAAGGTGGCTACAAAGCACACGCACCCAAGTGGGAATCCAAGGACTTTAGACCTAACAAAGTCTCCGAAACTGGTAGGACTACTACCACGTCTTTGTCCCCTGAGCTGATCCGCTCCACAGCTTCGTCCTCGACTGGGATGGTGCCCAAATTGCCAGCCGGCAAAATGAATAACCGTGAGCTCAAACCCCAGCCTGACATAGTCTTGCTTCCGTTGCCCACTGCCTATGAGCTAGACAGCACAAAGCTGAAGAGCCCGCTAATCACTTCCCCCATGTTCCGTAATGTGCCCACAGCAAACCCCACGGAGCCAGGAATCAGACGGGTTCCGGGGGCCTCAGAGGTGGTCCGCGAGTCGAGCAGCACAACGGGGATGGTCGTCGGCATTGTGGCTGCTGCCGCCCTCTGCATCCTCATCCTCCTGTACGCCATGTACAAGTACAGGAACAGGGACGAGGGGTCCTATCAGGTGGACGAGACGCGGAACTACATCAGCAACTCAGCGCAGAGCAACGGCACGCTCGTGAAGGAGAAGCAGCAGAGCTCAAAGAGTGGCCACAAGAAACAGAAAAACAAGGACAAAGAGTATTATGTGTAAAAAAGAATATTTATATATAAATATATAAATACTTAATGAGATTTAACTGAAATATCAGAACCATTGCAGTGAACGAGATTGGGAGATACCGTTTGTGGGAAAAAAGTATTGGGAAAAAAAAAAATCAGCAGTGACTGTTAGTGTCTCAGTCATCGCTTGGAGTCAGCAAACTCTGCCCTAATGTATTATAAAGCACACTTAGCGTTCTGGAGATGGCGCACACAGCTCTGCCCTGTTAGTGAACTTGGACGTCTCCAAATCTCCTCCTCCATTGAACTGTCTGCAAAGGTAGAAGACTTCATGGCTTACTTGTTTCATATCTCCAAGTGAGTCTTTAACAATGTTCGTGATCCCTGACTGTATCAATAATTTTTCAGTTTACTTATTTAAGAAAAAAAAAAAAAAAGGAAGGAAAAAGAAAAAAATGCAAATGTTATTAAACAACAACAAAATATTGAACAAACTGATCTGGCCATGTCCAGCATACATATAATTTTTCAAGATTTGAGGAGGGGAATAAATGATTTTGGAGATTGTTGTTTTTTGGTTTGGTTTGGTTTGGTTTCTTGGGTTGTTTTTTGTTTGGGTTTATTTTTTTGGTTACTTTTGGGTGTGGGAGGGACGGGTGGAGAGGAAAGGTGTGTGAGGGGTGAACCAGGACATGAGTTGAGAAGAAATCTCGGAAAAAAAATCCATAATAAATAAAGAGAGACTATTGCCATATATGAACTCAAAAGCTACACATGGTGTTTACTCTGCATATCTGGTTGTGTTGTCTCTAGAATCAGTCGTCTTGCAGTAAGTTGTTTGCTAACAACACAGTGAAAGTGTCTGATGGGTGGTGCTGAAAAAAATTACCATGGAAAGCTGGCTCCCTTGGATCTGGCTCCAGTATTTGCAATTGGACTGAAGACTAGATGGGTTTGGGTCTGTTCTGATCAGTCATTGGCTTTACTTGAGAATATCACTTAGTATGCATTAGCATAGACAAATTGTGCTTAACGGGATTTGAAGATTCAAAAAGAATGCTTAAAAAATGGTTAGCCATTCTGAGCTGAACATACCATGCAAAAATAAAGGAGCCTTCCTCTGGGTTCTGGTTCTGTGACTGATTGCAATGCATGCAAAAAATAATAATAAATCAGTTTAATAAAAAGATCAGAAAGACACCACTGGAGTTCAACTTGTGACGAGACCCATTAAAAAAATGCTGAACACTTGTAAAAGAATGCAAAATACATAGGTTTTTTGACATAAAACTTTTTTTCATATGTATTATTTTAATTTTGTAGCTTGACATTTCAGATCATCTCTGTCTTTCCATTTGCCCTATTCTCCCTTTTCCTTCTCTTTTATATAAAAGAAAATAAATAAAGCTGCTGTGACACACGAAAAATAATAAAGAAAAAGGAATTTAATAATATTATATATATATATATACACAGATATATTTATCATGGTATGTTTGATGGGACGACTGGAACAGAAGTTCTGTTATGGTCATAATGTAGAGTGAGAATGTTCTTGAAGAACAAAGTGAAATGAAACAGACAACAAAAGCAAACCTTAAAATGTGAAGAGAGCGTGTGTTTTAGCTTTGTCACAGTTACCTGTGTCAAAAAAAAAAAAATCTGAAATTTTGTTTACATATTTTACTACTATTTTTTTTGCTAGTATAATTTCTAAATGGGTACCCTGGTGGTGTATATACAGTTTTATGGTTCAATTGGGAGTGTCTTTTGCTTTTATTTAACTTATTTAATTTGGTTGTTTGCTTTTTACATTTTCCCAGTTACTGTGAAAAGGGTTATCTTACTGTACAGAACAATAGCCAGGTGGTTTGATGGCCATGCCCGTCATGTGCAAAAAAGCGAATGAGAGAGAGATACACAGAGACAGAGAGGAAAACAACAGAAAATGAGGTGGATTGAGAACTCTGGAATATCAGAAATGTACACTTTTTCTGTATACAGATGAAAACTAATCAGCTGTTTAGGTTTAGAAATCTACTCTTGCTGGTGTTTATAAGTCGCATGAATATTTGACTTTGAAGAAGTGTCATCAAATACACACACGCACATGGGAACTTAAATTAAAAAAAATACAAAAACAGCCTTCTCAAACATTTAGAGAAGATGCTTTCATGTTAACAAATATTTGCAGTGCGTGTATGTGTGCGTGTGTGGTGCGTGTGCGTGCGTGTGAGATTGAGCTTTTTTTTCCTTTTTTATTTTTTATACTAAAAAAAAAAAAAGACAGGTTTTAAAAAGGTATGAAAGCACGATTTTCGATGAATTACTGGCCGAAACTATATAAAGTTGATTATATCTTGATGTCTGTAAAAGGTTGCTGTTCTTGGAGTCTTGGAGTCTTGTGAAATGATTTCCTGCTTTCTTTCTTCCTTTCCTTTTTGCTTTCCTTTTTTAAGTTAAGGGAAAAAGATTTACACTTTCCTTTTTTTGTGTAAGTTTCTATTGGACAGTTTTTGGGAACATGTGCATTTCTGTATGTGGGCTTCAACCATATCCCTGTTGCTTTATGGACAACCTTAAGAATTTTTATTTGAGTTATTGTGATGTTATTGCTTTTTTCCCCATTTCTTTTTCTTCTTCGTTTTTGATTCTTTTTCTTTTCTTATTTGCATTTTGTTTAAAGATATGCTTAGCAATAAAATGTTCTTCCCAAAGCCCTGGATGTTGCTGGGTTTTTATTTCTGAAAAACTTAAGGAAAATTCCAGACCTTTAAAGGTGAAAAGTAGTCCTATCCCACAAGAGTGTCTAACCATCAGGTTACATAATCATTTTCATATTTGCATTCTTTCTTTAGTCAAGTAGTAAATCTTTCCTTTGCAGGCACATAAATACAACTTGAGTGTGAGGTCTGCCTCACACCACTGCCAAGTCCCTGTCCCCCCCCACCACCCCAGTGGGTAAAAGTGTAGTTACGGGTTTATGGGTTTCAGTGACCTTAGATAAAAGACAGAACTACATCTGTCAATGCTTTTACCACTAACTACCCTTTGGATAAAAGAGGTTATTGATTTGCCTCTTTCAATGACCCAAGCCTTACTCAGCACTTGAAAGCAAAATACAGCCATTTATGTCCAGGAGGAGACTTGGTCTAGATCCTTAAGGCAAAAAGGTCGGCTTTCCAGCAGAGAATTCAGGGTATTTGAGGGATAAGATTTAGGGCCTGGCCCAGCCTCACTAGTTCCTTTTTGGCTAGATATTTGCTACTGCATACCTAGGACATTGACTTAATATGCCCTTTCCAGTCTACTGCTTGTTTTCAGTCTCTGTGTTTGAAGTGTGCAGCTCCTCCTGCAAAGTTTACTGGATTCTGGATTCCTGTCCTGTGGCCAGGAGTCTTATTTTAATGCATGGCAGCAGCTGAATCTGGGGATCTGGCTAGCCAATTTGATACAGAAAAGTGTTCACATCATTGTATGTGGGGATCTAACTTAGGTTCTCTGAATTTATCTGTGACACTCCACACACTTACCTAAGGACACAGTTTACTTAATTTGGGTGCTATGGATCACACATAGGTATCTAAAGTGGATGATCTGAGTGCTCACTACCTTCCAGGTAGGCTCTGAGGCTCCCAGAACACCGATCACAGCTGCTGCCTGGCCCTTATTATCCTACTGAGCGTTATAGTCTATTATGATTCTGGCCATCACGTAAAATTGCTAATATCCCATCTGTCTTTAGCAAGTTGTGCAGAAGTTCACAGTGGTAGGTTAGTTCAAATTGGATCTTCCCAAGATACCTGCAAGATTGGACTTTTTAGAGGCATTTGGAGGTTAGCCAAATGAGTGTTTCACAGCCCCTTCATTTGTCAACCAAGGATGACTTCACCTTTTTCCTTTTAATTTTTTTTTCCCTAGGCAGAAACCACAGCTCTGTTTGAGCAGAGTTTTCCACAGGTTTCATTTACAACCACGTTAGACTCAGGAGAAACAGATTGTTCAGGTATTCCCTGGGACTTTTTACTTTTTTCTTTTTTCTTTTTTCTTTTTTTTTTTTTTGCTCACATGTTTGCATGGGTGAGAATATGTATGTGTGTGTGCATGTGAGGTTTTTTTAATTTTACCGGCTTTAGTTGTTTTGTGAATCATGTTCTAACACCTTATAGATCATTACAAGTCTCTAAACCACAGGTTCTGGTCTAAACTCCACTCTCCTTCCCCTCCCAAAACTATGAAATTCATGGGTGATGACTGGTAGCTAATATTCCCAGTACTGCAGCAGTCAGCTGGCACATGGAAGATGTAGGTCTGAAATTAATTGCCTCTTCTAATATTGCAGAAAATTTCCTTATCACCAAGCGGTTGCTGTTCTGAGAAAAGCTTTTTTTTCCTCAGTACTTTTCTCGAAACCCGTTATACTTCAAATCATCATGAAATATTATGTGAAGCAAGAATTCTCAACCTGGTTAACCCTAACCCTCTGGCTATAGTCACTCTTTTTTTTCATTTTCTCTGTCACCTAATAACCATTTTATTACTTAGGCTAAATGAAAGTGTCAGAAAGGAGATTTCATTGTTGCCTAAAAGGCTTGTGATTACTGTGTGGCTTTGGATGATCAGAGACTCACAGAATTGTTGAGGTTGAAAGGGACCTCTCAAGATCATCCATAGTCCAAGCACTACCTCCCCAAAGCAGGTTCAGCTACAGCAGGTTTTCCAGGGCTGTGTTCAGTCAAGTTTTGAATATCTCCACATGGAAACTCCACAACCTTTCTGGGCAACATGCTCTAGTGTGACCACCCTCTTTGTAAACATTTTTTGTTGTGGTGAGATGAAATTTAGCATTTCTTAATTTGTGCCCATTCCCTCTTCTACTTTTTTGGGGTACCATTGAGAAGAGCCTGGCTCCCTCTTCCCTTCATGTATATTTTCATATTTTTCAAGGTAAATTTTCACTAAACAGTTGGGCTGCAGGGATTCGATGTTTATAATTTGAGCACATGGATTGCATGAGAGAGGAACAGAGCACACACATGCAAGAGATTATGTTGGCCTGCAAATAGCTGAAAAAAGACTTAATTTTTAAAGATAATAAGGTGGGTAATTCTTACTGGAAACAGGGGAAATCAGCTACATAAATACCTTTAAAAATTGAGGCCATTTCAGTGTAGTAGTCAGATAAAGTTAATTAGCTAGTGTTAATTGCATGGGCTTTTGCAGTACTAAATGGTGTAGGTAAGTGGTGGCTCCTCTCTCCCTCCCTTAGATGAGGTTTACAGAACGCATCTTCCCTCAGAGTGGGAATCAGAATGAGAGTGAGCTTCAGTCTGCTGTAAATTACCTGGAGAGAAGTCCATTTCAACATGCTAGGATGGAGCTGCATGAGCTGGTTCTTTCCTTAAGTAAGTTCGGTCGAAACACACAAAAAACCACAAAACAACCCCACAACCGGTAAACAAAAAGCACGTATGGTCCCATACCTTGTAGAAACCCAACAGAAGCACAAACCTGTACTCCTGCCACAAAGCACAACTTAAAGCCACTCAGCAAGAGTTTTCACCTAACACTCCATGCATCTCTTGTGTCCGTCTGTTTACAGAAGACAACCAAAGGGCAATGTCCACATGGAGTCGGCATAATCCTGAGCAAGCACATGGGAAAACCGTAGGCACGCTTTTCTGCAGTGGCTCATAAACTGGGCACTATGCCTAACAGCTTTGGCTGGTGCACATGGAAAATGAAATTCACTGGAGAAGATTTTTCAAAAAATATAAATATATTTAAGAATGCTGCCAAAGCCTTTGAAAAAAAATCACTGAGAGCATCTGGATTTCAAGAGTAGTTACATAAAGTGTTAAAAACACTGGATCACAAAACAGTACTGAATCACACATGGAAACAAAAGTGGAAATGGGAAAAGTGAAGGCTCTGAAAAACATCAGTAATTGTATCTGACTGACTTCCTTGGGTCAGACAGTTCTCCACAGTTGTTAGACTTGCAGCTTGGCTCCGTAATTTACAGCTAGTACTATAAAGTGGTGGTAACAGCAAGTCTTTAGTGGAGTGGGGAAATAGGTAAATGGGAGGATCATTCACAGGGTGATGAGAATCCCCTTCTGAGGGCTGTTTGTAAGAGAGGCAGAGCTTGCATGCTGCGCACGGCCACGCACTGAGTAAAGCAGCAGGTGAATAACAGGGTTTTGATTTCCAAAGCCATGAATGCATGAGCTGAGGTATGCCAGGGCTAACAGTGTTTCTGTAACTTGAATGAAGCCCTCTTCTCCACATGCATTATGAACTAGTTTACTTGCACCACTGTTGCCTCTCCCAGAATCCCAACCTCACCAAGGCATGAGCAGCAGGACACTCTTTCAGTAGGTCTATTGGAACTCTTAAGTATTTGATTTCTACCACTTCTTCTGCATCATATGTTTGATGTTTATTCATTTCTGCCTGTTCCCTGAATAACAAGCGTTCATTTACATCCATAGTTCCCTTGTGAGCTGATACTAGTATCTCTCCTGTGCAAGGGTGGAAGCTAAGACAAAGAGAGTCTTGCCTGTGGTTATATAGAAAATCCATGGTTGTAACAAGATTAGCGCTCAAAGCTTCCGGACTCCCCCACTCTTTACTCGTGCCTCCAAAGTACACTGTGGTGTTGCCAGAGGTAGAATACATCCAGTCCTCCCGTTAACCTTAGCTTCTCCAAATCAAGAGCTGGCTGTCAGCTTTCAAAGACTTTGAACAGATGGTGGAAATACAGGAGCTTCTAAAAATATAATAAAACAATTCTAAACTAGGAAAGAACAATTTTAAAATGGAAAGTATTAGGTTATCAACTGTTGATTTAAATTGTCTCGTTTTCATACATACTGGTAAAGACATCATAGGCACATGCATGCATTGGAACACCTAAAGCAACTTCTAGTCTGCCAAAGTCTAGCTTTACCACCTGCAAACTCCTGCAGAAAATTGTTGCCTCCATCTGTAATATTTTGCTATAAACAACTTTTTATACCAATTATGATAAGATCAATGACAACACCATCTTATTACACCTAATTATAGGAAATAAAATAGGAAATAGGAAAAAGGAAATGCCATACTACAGCCCTTCAGCTCCTGGGTCAGTGGGAGTTGAAGTTGATTGTTATCTTTTACAGTCTGCACTGAAGTACATAGTGTTGCCAAGATTTTAGCTAACAAAGATCTTGTTATCTGGATAAATTGGGTTATAACTATTAGAAATATTCAGAACCTACTATGATTTCCTTTGAAGCTGATGGCAAAGATTCCCTTACAGTAAACAGAGAGTGCTCCCATTCCATAAATCTCTGGAAGTTTTGCTTTTAAATCAGTTTAGAATTATTCTTTTTTTTTTTTTTTTTTTCATTTTTTTGTAGTTTAGCCTTATCTGGCAATTAAGTACCACTCAGTTGCTCATTCACTTCCAGGTCAGAGGAAAAAAAAACCAACAAACAACCAAGGAAAGCTTGTAAAAGTTGAGATAAGAACTATTTAATAATATAAATGAAACATACAGTGATACTAACAATACAACTAATAATAAGTAATTAAAGCACTAGGAAATGGAACATATGATACAATGTCTCACCACACGCGAACCGACACACAGCCAAATCCCAAAAGAAGTGAGCAATTCCAAGAGCGGGGACAAAAGCCCCCAAGCACAAGACCTGGGAGAATAAAAATGCCAACCTCCTAAACCACTGAAAAAAGGACCTGCGTCTCACCAGGAGCTAACAAAAGGATCTAATGACCCAGCTGTCAGCTAGCCCAAAAGCATTACCAACCTTCTTGCCCCCTCAGGGCCACTTTCGGCCTTCCAAACTGCACATGCACCCAGCCTGACCACAGAGCCTGAGGTACCATGGAATGAAACAAGATCCCTCGACCACTGTGAGCCAGTTCATCCCTGCCTGAAACCAGCACACCTTTACCTCACGGTATTCACGAATCTTTTAAACTATTAGCCATACTATGACCATATGCACAAATAATGATGTTATGCATTGTAAAGGTTTAGTTGGTAAAAGGAAGGTTTTTGGAGGTTGTTTGTACTCCCTCAAAGCCTTCTCAACAGAAGGATTGAGTGTAAACTCTCCAAAGCCTAGGCTTCTCAGTTCTGAGATTTCTGGGCTCTCAAAAACAGGACTCATTTTCAGTGACCATAATATCAAGACTTCTTCTGCAGAAAGGGACCTGTAAATAGACTTAAAATTGTTATTTTTTCATAGCTGATTGTACTTCGTATTACGGCTTTGTCGTACAATATTGTACTTTAACCCCAGATGGCAACCAAGGACCACACAGCTGCTCACTGGCCTCACCCATCCCCCAGGTGAGATGGGGGAGAGAATTGGAAAAAAACTCTTGGATTGAGACAGAAACAGTCTCTCCCCAGTCAACCCACCTCAGCTTAGGTACTGAGCATGATGCCTTATGGCATGAAATATCGTTTGGGTCATCTGTCCTGGTCATGTCTCCTTCCAGCTTCTTGTAGAGAAGAAGCTGGGAACACAGGGGCAGTATGAGAAACTGAGAGTCCTTGGCTTAATGTAAACATTGCTTGGCAACAGCTAAAACATCAATGTTATTGACATTCTTCTCAGCAGAAATCCAAAACACAGCCTCATAATATCTACTATGAAGAAATTAACTCTATGTCAGTCAAAACCAGCATGGATATATTGCTGCTTGAGCACTTACCGCTGGAGTCAAGAAATACTTTGTCACTTATTTCAGAGAGCATTGGAGCAGCACTTTAATGAGTCTCAGCCGTGCAATGACTGCAGAACAAACTCACCATCAAAAGTTGTAAAGGAAAAGTATGTGCAGTTCTGAAGCCATCTGCAGTCCCATGCCTGGATTTCCTCACATGAGTTAAAAGTCCCATACTTTTTTCCATAACTTTCCAACAAAAAGTATGACATAATGTATCCCATATGCTAAGGGCCGTTTGATACAGTAGCACCTGTGCAATTATATCTCATAGCTTTGTCTAAGCTAAAATTCTTACAAGTCCTGGAAAAACAAGATGCAGCAGAACTAGAGATGCTTGTTTTAAAAAGCAAGTTAAAGTTATACCTAAATGTGAAACATGGATGCAAAATGGTTGTTTTGCTCCACTTAGAGCAGTTCCCAGCTAGGTTAATGCTTTTGCTGACATGTTCAGCACTGACATTTACGTAACCATGAGGGGAACTCAAATCCCAGGTTGAGGTGCTGAAGTGCTCAAAACACAACTGCATAACTAGATTCTACAACACAAAGTCATGTATATTCTTTTAATGCCATTATATGCAACATTTGTGCTAAAAAGTCCTAACCCAAACTATATTATCATTTATGGGTGAAAAAAAATTGCTTCAACTTACATAGCAATCATTGAGCTGAGTCAAAGCCTGCTACCTATTGGCCGTTCACCCACCTCCTAACTAAAAAAGATTTTGCAAACTAATTGATCGGGGTGGGGGGGGGGAGGAGGGGAAGAAACAATTTTCATCTTTAGTCAGGAGTTTCCAAGATATAAATAATAGTCGCAGTTTCCTTTCTGCCTCAAAGTTTAGGCCAGAAGAGCAGTGGCACTAGTCCAGCAGCAGCAGATACTACATTTCTGCACTGATGACAAGGCCTGTAACCTCAGGAGATACCAGACAGGGCTGAAGTGTCTTTAGGTACCAGACCTCCAATAGTAGAGAAGCAACTACTGACTTGAAGATCATTTAAAAAAAAACAAAACAAAACCAAAAAACAACAGTTGGGCTGCAGTTCAGCAATGGTCTGCTTTAACTGACTTTGGTTGAGAGATGCAAACATGATGTGATGAAATAACCTGCAGTGGCACTACCCATTTTTTGGAGGTTGGATGTGCTCTTACTCTCGACCATTTGTAACCATCATTCAGTCTTTAGTCATGAGACCAAATTAAGTAACTATTAGCACTTCACTGCCTAGGCAGTCACTGCCTCTGCATTTCTGAGCCATAGCCCTTTGTCTGCAACTCAGACAACAATGAAGACCATGCAGCAACGAGGAGAAAATAACCACAAATACATTCAGCTCAGAGGCTTTTGAACTGCAGAGTTGTGGAAATGCAAAATCAGGCAAAGCACAGGACCACATATATGGCTCCTAAAAAACCCCCACATAATCTTGTCTGTAGTGAAACATTATTCAAGCAGAGGGCATGCCACTAGGAAGGCATCAGTCCCAAGCATTTCTCTATGGTTTGATTTTCTTTTTGTCTTGGCTCCCAGTAGGGAGCTGGCAAACTGTACAAATGAAGTGCTCTTCAGTGTTGGGAAGGAGAGAGTCTGAAACACAGAGTAAACATAGATATGTGAGTTTTATGCTAAGAACATTTCTGCTTCCGTGCAGTTATCTCTTACTGCCAGAATAGCCCTAAGGATTAAGATGGTTTATTGGGATCAAATGCCTTAGAGATTATTATAGTGCTGACTGTTTACTCATTCGCATTAAAATACAGAACTACGCTTATATCCCTGTGTGTGCATCTCTCAATCACAAATTCTTTTCCATTCCCTAAATGGGTCAGTCCAGATCCCCAGCCTATCCTATTTTCCATATCCAAGATAAATCTCTAAAGACATCTTGATGTGTCTGTGTAGCTGGGCTATCCCTGAAAAGCATTGTCAGCATTCAGATCTCAGTACTTGCTGCCAGTGATTAACACAAAACTTTTGCTATAGGATTATTTAGGCCGGAATAGGGAGTGATGAGTGGGTTAGAGGCTGAATCATCTCATTGTTAAAGTAGCTGAAGGTTAGGGGGAAGGAAATCTGGAGTCTTAGCCTAGAACATACTTTTCTGTAGGAATGGCAATCGTGCCATTACAGGTATGAGACTTTTGAGGTCATTTAGCACAGATTTCCTTTGGCTGGCATATAAAATAGGTGCCTCTAACCAAGAGGATGGGGGAGAAAAAAATCAAGCCAACCTCTTGCTGTAAACAGTTAAATTTCCCAGCACTGAGATTCTGCATCTCAGCTGGCGTCAGAATCATCTCTATATGCTCTCCTTAACCGTGACGTGTATAACCTAAGATCTCCCACAACTAAATATGTTACAGAGCCCAGTCAGGTAAGTGTAGGCTGAATTCAGATGAACTGCCACAGTTTTGTTCTGTCCTGTCACTGAAAAGAGTCTGGCTTCATCTTCTTTACACCCTCCCTTCAGGTATGTAAGCACGAGATCGCCACCCTGAGCCTTCTCCAGCTCTCTCAGCCTTTCCTCACCGAGAGATGCTCTGGTCTCTTCATCATCTTCATGGCCCTTTGCTGTACTGTCTCCAGTATGTTCATGTCTGGGGAGCCTAGAGCTGGACCCAATACTCCAGGTGTGGAATGCTGAGCAGTGGGGAAGACGGACCACTGCCCTCAGCCTGCAGGCAACACCCTGCTAATGTAGCCCAGGATACCAGTAGCTGCCTTCGCAGCAAGTGCACATTGCTGGCTGATGTTCAGCTTGATGTCTACCAGGACCCAGGTTCTTTTCTGCAAAGTTGCATTCCAGCTGGTTGGCCGCCAGCATGTACTGGTATGTGGGGTTGTTGTACCCCTCCGCCCCAGGTGCACAACTTTGTACTTGTCTGTGTTGACCTTCATGAGGATCCTGTTGGCTCATTTCTCCAGACTGTTGAGGTCACTCTGGATGACAGCACCTCCCTCGGATGCATCGGCCATCCCTCTCTGTGTCATCAGCAAATGCCTGAGGGTACCGCTGGCCCATCATACACATTATTAGTGAAGATGATGAATGGCACTGGCCCCAGTATTGACTCAGTCACTGGTCTCCAACTGGACTTCGTGCTGCTATTCACCACCCGCGGGGCCCAGCTGTTCAGCCAGTTTTCAGTCCACCTCACTGTCTGCTTATCCAGCCCATACTTCAAAGTTAATATTTTAAATGACAAAATGCCACTTATGGTGCCTGACTTTTGCACAGGTGTCTGATGATTCCCATGTTCAGGAAGCTGTTGATGTGGTTTTGTTGCTGACCTGTTGTTTTGTTATCTGGTCTTTACACCTTGTATTGTTCTGCATTTTATCCAGCAGCTGTGTGATATAAGAGACATCTCTAGGCCAGGAACTGGAGATTAGGTCATCTCACCACTGTTTCAGTGGCCTCAAAGAAATAGGCTTTAACCCTATGAGTTTTTTTGCACCCTTTGCTCAACAGTAGTTGTGTTCCAAAATGAAGGATAGAAAATATCTCCCCCTGTGTAAGCTGCAGTTCTGTGATTCAGGTGCTGGGGTTTGTTATGTCTCTCAAGCAAGAGAGACGTCAGCATCCTGCTAAATCAATAGCTACTCACTACAAAATCTGCCTTGATGCTTGAGTTTCTTACCTAGAATCAGGACATTTGTGTTGTAATTAATAACTCCAGAATCTTTGTTAAGTTTGCATAAGTCAACAAACACAAGCACAAAGAGTACACTTCATCCCTGCCTGAAGTCAAAGGGCCAAAAGAAGAGGGCATTGGTGCGTATTGCAGGCTGTACAAACTTCACCACCCCACTCCAGCACCTCTTCAACATAACAGCCCTGTGAACCTTGGAATGGGCTGCCACCTGCACCTTCACATTACATGTGGGCAAGTCTAGGGTTCAGGTTAATGACTAAGTCCAGTCTGAGTGTGCCTCAGGTGTGAGACAAGCACAAGGCAGTCTCACAAGTTTTCCACCATATCAATATAAATAAGGGTCCTGGCACCATAAGGCCCAAAGGTGGGCTCACAAGAGCCAATTCAGAGGCCTCTGAACATCTTCCAAAGCAAGTTTGGTGTGAAGTTTTTCTAAGTAATACCTGACCATTTGATCCAGAAAAGTAGGAGTTGTTCCAAGTGAAGTACCCAAGATGATTAGGGAAACAATGTAATCTGTATAAACAGAATTTAGTCAAGACACTGAGTTAAATAGTTCTGCAGTTAACAAATGTGCCTTCAGAATTCAAATAGATGTTTTTGTCTGGATCTCATGTCTCAGCCAATGCAGACAATGCATTTTAGCAATGTAATGGAGAGGTGTTTGGGGTTTTGTTTGGGGTTTTTTGTTTGTTTTCAAGTACAGACACTGCGGCTAGAATCAGCACATGACACTGTCTAGCACTAGATTTCTCTGGACAGGTGTAAGGATGAGGAGCATCAAGTCAAGAAGGGACAAAATTTTGTGATCAAGTGCAACCACAGCTCACTGTTTCAAGGTTGCTCAGCCTGCCAGGTTATTAGTATTCATCTGATTTAAATAACGTGTTTCTCTTGCACAGCACAGAGTGAACTGGGACCCAAAAGTTGGCCATGCAGCTGAGCTGTGGACATGTGGAGAAACACCCAGGAGCACAGTTGTAAGCCATGGCTATACCCCAAGTGCAGAGCTACAAGTGCACATATATGCATGTACACGCACACACGCACAGAGAGTGGTACCTCTCGCTGTGTAATGCCTAGCAACAACAGTGCTTAGCAACAAGAGTCTCCACAGCCCAATTTGATGCTGGGCTGGAGTGACTTGCACTGAGACGTTCAGAAGTACTAATTTGCATCACAAGATATTAACATCCAGTCCAATTAAGAACAACATTTTGTCTGCTGGTTTATTTATTAAAAGAGGATAGCAGGAGAAAATAAGAAATAAGAGCTACTTGTTTTCCAGGGGGGGATGTGTGGTGGGGGAGAGGTAAAAAGGGCTAAGTGTGAGATCATTGCTGAACTGTGACTGTTTATAATGAAAAAGCAGAAGAGTAAATGTAGTAGAACTGTATTAAAATACATGACAATGGTCAAGAGAAATTGCACTAAAGTTTAATATAATTTAAGTTTGTGGGTTTTTTATGTTGTTTAAGTGAATTTAATGTCAGTGAATGATGTCAGAGTAATAACTCTGGAGACCCAAATCTTCTGCTTACTCTTAATATAAACACAACAGCACAGGCTGCACCGGTTCCAGGCTCCCTCTGTGGTGGTGCATTTCTTCCCCTCTTAACTCCTGGAAAGTTTTATGGCCTTAGAGATTCCTGTCAACCCTTGGCCACTGTGCAGGGAGTTTGGTGGTTAAGCGCCCCTTATCATATCAAAACACTCTTGCACTGCCAAGGTGGGGAATGGCCATACTAGGGGTCAGTTACCTGGTTACAGTGTGGGATGAGAGTGAAATCATCCCCTGCCAGCCTTGAACCTTATCACAGTCTGGATAGATTGGTACCAGATGTGAATTCCAATGACCACCTACCCCAATTAAGGCCAGGATGTAAAGTTATTTATGCCTAAAGTCAATTATCTCGTGACCCTATAAATAGCGGTTCCAAGGATGATCCATTTGAGCTCTCCCTGACTGCAGTGGGCTGCACCCAGCATCTCCCTCTGAGTGGGATGTCTCTCAGAGTTTGCAAACTCTCAAGTTCGTGAAATCAGAGAATAGTCGACACAAACTGGGCTGAATAAACCCTCCTTGAGCGCTCAACTCTTCATCCGTTGAGAGGTGCACAGACATTCGACGTGAATATTTTCACCGAACGCAAGGGGAATTATAACAGGTACCTTCATACAAATATATGTATATCTATCTCTATTTCTATATCTGTCTCTGTGTGTGCATGCAACTTTATGTTGATAACCTTGTTAAGGCTTTGATTAAGTTATTGTACTGATTTGTTGAAAGTTAAGTGCTGCTGAGTAATTGTGTGATCTAATTGTGTGTGACATATCTGAATAGTGTTAAGGAACTTTGAATCATTGCTGCCCCACATTGTTGCTATCCCCAAGTTTCACACCAAGCATGAAAGTACACACACTCCGATCCTTTCCCTAATTCCTTAGACATAAACTCTTGACCAGTTCTGGGACTAGGGGTGGATTCAGCCGCACCTAGACTTCTCTTTCGAGGAGTTTAGAAAGCAAGGGGGTCCACTCTGAACCTCATGACCAAATGGGAGGAAATTCCTTGCCCCTTTTCCCTAATCCATATCACAACAATCCAATCCTGCCTTGATTTCCCTGACTCTAAATAATTTTTAATTCATGTACCAACTACTTTAACATGTTGCTAATTTGATTTTGCCTTTGTATGCTTTTCCATGTCGAATAAGTAGTAGAGGGGACCTTGCCATTGAATTCTGTTAAGTCACGCTTCTCACATACTCATATTAAAAAATATTAGCTTTTCCCCTAATATTTGTGACGCTGATCTTTTAAGCGGCCTAAACCACTCAGCATAGTCCCCTTTCGTGACACCCTCTCACCTTGCTCCCAGCCCGCTCCTTGGGGCCGGTAGATAGGGGAGCAGAATCTTCAATTTCCACAGGCTAGAGAGTGGTCGTCAGCTACACTCGGGCTCCTAGTCAAGCAGTCAACAAATGTTTGCAGACATTATGTTTGAGACACAGGGCACTGTCCACTGCAAGTGAGCTGAGTTTCACCAAGCTGAGTTTTCCCAAATAGCTAAAGGCATATGAAGACTTTCTCAGCCCTCTTGGTTTAGCTTTGACTTTGTTAATCTTTTCTTACAGAATATTTTGTTGACTAAATATTTTTCAGTAAGATACCAACTCTGTAAAAGTGTTCCCAAGCACCTGCACATCACATTGTCTGATCTGATTACACTTAACCCCACAGGAAGAGCAGTCTCTTCTAATGTCTTTTGAGGAAACTGGACGCAGGTGGTCAAGTTTTGTTCTCTGCTTTCAAGGTAGAAATCTCAAACCTCAGTCAAAAGCCCATTTTGCTGGACAATACTTTGGTCAGAAGGGTAACTTTGCTGTCATTATCCTCTTGGAGCACTTACAACCAAAAGTTGTGAAGTCTTAGCAAAAACCTATAGACATGGATGTACACAAAGTCTATTTTCTATCTACATCAGTCCTTCACATCTCCATGAAACTCACAAGACAGAAATCTAGTTGAACAGACAGGCTTGGTATCAGGCTTCCAATTTCAGTTTACAAACTTGGGCTCAGCCACACCAAGGAATTACAACAAACAGTAGCAATGAAGGCCCACCATCAAAAAACAATAGATCCAGTTCATATAGTTCTGTCCCAGAGATTATGATGTGGATCATCAGCTGCAGGGACAAATCACAAAGGATGAAATCCACTTAAAAATATCAAAGTGTTAGAGAAAAAAAGGCCCATCTCATCTGACATATGAGGAAGCAGTGGCATTAAAAAAATAGGGGTTCATGCATTTTTGCCATTAGATAATATCAGAAACAGGCCTAGAAACAAATCTGTGATCCACAGATTTTGTCCATATGCTTTACTCCTAGATAAATGTACCATATTCAATTTGTATTAACTTTTATTAAGCAGATGCAGTTATTCCAAAATTATTATGAAATAGATTAACATAATTCAGAGGAGTGCAGCGATTTAACCAGGAAGAGCTGTTCATCATTAAAGGTATACTTTACTTTAATACACATATACTTTTCATTAGTCTTGAACTGATCATCAAAGGATCTACAATCTCATCTTTTGGTACTATATGACACATCAAGAATTACTGAGAGAAAGGATCCAGGAAATAATTGGTAATAAAAGACAAGTCTAAAAAGCTCCCAAGCTTTTGATAGACTATTTATGATCTGAAAGACAGATAAAATGTATCCCAAAATTTTTCACTATTAATTATTCAGCCTGCTTCAGAATTGTTTTGATCACATAGGGTGTGCTGCAAATTCTAAGGTAGCCACTGGATTTACCTCCTACTTTGGTTCCTGTGATTTATTAGACATCCATTGCTTTTAGGCGTTAGGATGCAGCTGCAAAGAGATGATTCAATGCAAATTAAATAGCTCATGTCGTACTCATCAAATTAGCACTGTTCAATGCAACATTAGCTACTTGCAGCCACTGTGTTAGCTCATTTTAACACAGACAAGTACTCTCTGCATCTTCGCACATCTTTTTTATGCTGGGGATCCTGTGGGGGTTCATAAATAACTCTTTCTTTTTGGCAGTTCCAATCCTTACCTGGAAGCACAGTAATGCCAGCGGACTTGCTCTGCTCTGGTGGGAAGTGTATGGAGCCACATCACCTCCTGTGATACTGCCAAGGCTGCAGCCAGCACCATGGGAAAGCACAATCAGGCTGCGAACTGGCAAGCCACCTGAAACGGCTTGTTAATTAGGTCGCTTACTCTAACTGGTAATATAAAAATTATTAAATTATTTTAACAGATGTTGTATGCTTTCACATCAAATCTTTTTAGATTAGTTACTGTATTGCTTTTTCATTACAATATCACCAGACCCTAAGAATTATTCAAGATTAACATTGCTAAAGACTTGGAAAGCACGAAAATGATTAAATTATCATAGGAAACACTGTAGTTCTGCAGAATAAAGTAAGTTTAAGATTTTTATTTCATTTCATTTAATAAACTTCGACATGGCCAAGCCAGAGAAATGACACATTGCAGAAATGAAGTTTATCAGTTTCTAAAATGCGGTTTGTTTATTTATTTATAACAAATAACAAATCAAATAAAACTTCTCACAAAGCCAAACTTTACATAATTCTTATATTCTTATACTAGGTATCAGCAACAAGATGAAGAAAAGGCAAAATTTTTTTTCTTTAGAAAACATTTTTCTGAACACTTTTGTCTCCAGGATATGAAATTTACATACACATTTGTACACTATATTCACTGGTTAGTTATTTCCTCTAATTAATATGCTTTAATGCATTGGTTCAAAATTGTACTTCAATTATCCCCCAAGGAAAAGTGGTTATATTGCAACAAAAACATATCCTTTACCTCATTTATAGAATCATAGAATCATCTAAGTTGCAAAAGACCTATAACATCATTGAGTCCAACCATAAACCTAACACTGCCAATTTCACCACTAAACCATGTCCCTAACTGCCACGTCTACACATCTTCTAAACAATTCCAGGGATGGTGGCTTCCCTGGGCAGCCTGTTCCAGTGCTTCACAACCCCATCAGTGAAGATACTCTTCCTAATATTCAATCTAAACCTCTCCTGGTGCAACTTGAGGCCATTTCCTCTTATCCTATCGCTTGTCACTTGGGAGAAGAGACCGACACCCACCTCTCTGCAGCCTCCTTTCAGATAGTTGTAGAGAGTGATAAGGTGTCCCCTGAGCCTCCTCTTCTCTGGACTAAACACCCCCAGTTCCCTCAGCTGCTCCGCACAGGACTTGTGCTCCAGACCCTTCCCCAGCTCCGTTGCCCTTCTCTGGACACGCTCCAGCACCTCAGTGTCTTTCTTGCAGTGAGGGGCCCAAAACTGAACACAGGATTGGAGGTGTGGCCTCACCAGTGCCCAGTACAGGGGGACAATCACTTCCCTCATCCTGCTGGCCACACTGTTCCTGTTGCAGGCCAGGATGCCATTGGCCTTCTTGGCCACCTGGGCACACTGCTGGCTCATATTTAGCCAGCTGTTGTCCAACACCCCCAGGTCCTTTCTGCCAAGCAGCTTTCCCGCCACTGTTCTGCAGGAGTGTGGTCAACCACCAACTGGATTTAACTCCATTCACCACAACTCTCTGGACCTGGCCACCCAGACAGTTTTTTACCAACAAAGAGTACACCCATCCATGCCATGAGCAGCCAGTTTCTCTAGGAGAACACTGTGGGAAACAGTGTCAGAGGCTCTACTAAAGTCCAGGTAAATAATGTCCACAACATTTCTCTCATCCACTAAGCATGTCAAATGTTTATAAGCATTTCATGCACTGCAAGGGTTAATTGTCATCATTGCTCCGTTACTCGAAAACGTGTCCTTCACATATCAAAGTAAATCACTGTACACAAGTTCAAGATTCAAAAATTGCTTTATAACCTAACTGAGCTTTAGTAACAAAAATTATAATTGGTTCCTACCCTTCCTATTTGAAGAAGTGTTTGGTAACAAGTTCAAAACCAATAACCTCAGTACTGCCACTTTAACACTGCCTTGAGTTCATGGAGTCTAAAGCCAGAAATACCAAATAAGTCATCACTTCTGCCTTGTATGTATGTGTGTGCTTATGTGAGATTATAAACATAGTTTAGGTATATCGGAATATAAAATGTTGCAGAATTTCCCTTTCTACTGCCACTTTTTGCTCATCAGCTGTGTAGGACTAGAACAACTTCTATAGAAAGGTGCCAGTCTTCATCTGAAGACTTCATGGAGACTCTGTGCCTGATAAGTCTGTCTTCAAGCTTAAGAATCTATTTTATTTCCAGCTTGAAAATGCCTGGTCTTAAGTCCTCTTTCTGCTAAATAAAAGACCTTTTTGGCATCTGGTATTTTCTCCTCAGGAAGGTATTTATTCACTCTTTCCAAGCTTTCTCTATAGCTTTTTAAATAATCCGAACATGCTGACTCTGTATCTTTTTCACTGCAGGATGTTTTCTTCTACTTCCAAACTAATTTTGCAGCTCTTTTCTGTCCCTTTCATCAATTCAGTGTCAGGAAAAAAATATTAGATATCAGACTGAATGTACAGATACACTGTCAGTCTCTTCAGTTTCTCATCAGAAGATTAAACTACACCCCCCACGCCCCCCCCCCCCCCCCCCCCCCCCCCATACTCCAACGAATATTTCACTCTTCACAGGATAAACATATGAAGAACAAAAGCAGTTGCCACTAAAATGTTCCCCCAGAGGCCTTTAACAACACATTTCATTGCCATATCATATGCTTTCCCTGTGCTCTGTAGGGTAGGATAATCACGGAAATATGGAGCATTAACAATATCCCTATCTCTTGCTCTCTTCCTAATAGCACTCTGCACATGAAGGTTTTGACTTCGTTAGAGGATTTTGGAATATGTTCTGAACATTTTTCTAAAACGTCATGTGATGCAGATGCTCTGTGCATCACTGTGGGCTAAATGTCTCATGTACAAGTTACCTGTGATCATAAGGCACTGAATTCAATGGTATTGGTGGGTCTTTCCAGTCCTATGTGCCTATTTACCTATGGTTTCAGCTGAACACAAATGTTTACCGCAAGTAATTAGCCTTGCTGCAGCCCAAAAAGTGGGGTGCTGAAATGTAAATAATCAGCTTCAAAATCAGTTGAAGATCAGATTTCAGTAACATCTGATCTGATTTTTATCTCCCTTATTACATGTAATGTAAAATAACATTAACATTCACTGTATATTTTTAAAGTACATATATTGAAGAAATTAAAATTACATTTAACCAGACAACAAGGATGGGCATCACCATTGCTATAGCAACACAAAAGAGCAGTAAAAACGGTGAAAGGCTCTCACTCTCAATAAACAGCATAGGATGGAAAAAATAAACCACAAGATTCACTATCCCCCCACGCAAGCAAAAGAAGGGATGATATGAGAAGAAGGAAGGGAATACGTTAGTGTAGGACATATGTCTAGGTTGAGCTTCACCTTCTTCATTCCTCACAGTTGTAAGCCCCAAAAGACACTGCCTCAAGAAGCAGAAAAGAGACTAATTCCCATGGAATGCACCAGGCTGAGGGCTGCCTCCAACAAGCTGGTTTACAGCTGCAGCTTCTCTGTCTCGTGCTCCACCTGTACAAATATCTGATTGTTCCTGTTTTGCCAATGCAGTGCATGTGTCATTGAGAGTTTGTGTTAACACAGTCTCTGTAATGCATTACAGCACTTTCAAGACACACTGTACATGGTTAATTCACTGTCAGTCATTTTCAGATGTATCATCTACTCTTGGTCTAGCTCTCCAGCCGAAATCTAAGGTCAGAATTGCAGTAAACCTCTTTGTCTTGTTCCTGTAAGGAACTAGGGGGGTTGTTTTCTTAATTGCTTGGGGTTTATTCTTTTGAGGCACAAATATTGAGAAAACTTTACATAAAGTGAGTCAGAAAATGATAAACCAAAAAGGAAATTGCAGATTTTATACATAATGTTTTCACATTGCTCAGTTTTGAAGAGAAACTGGCAGCTGCCCCCAGTTAGAAAAGCAGCTTAGGTTAGCTGTGCTGTATCGTACCCAATGGGGCTACCACGGTGCAGCTAAAGAAACTGTCATGAGAAGCAAGAAATCCAATTTCATTCCCTCCTCCCTTGTCCTCAGATAAGAGAGTTCTGCTATTGCAGGCTAAAGATTACAGATCATTTCCACATGCACACCCATGTCATACTCTTTTAACATTTTCATATGAGCACTGGAGATAAACTCCATAGCAGTAGAGGTTGAAAACAGACTCAGCCCACTGTAAAACATCACCACAAAGGAACAGAAAAACAATAGCTGTATCACAAGCAATAGAAACAACTAAATTATTGAAAACATTTGGGGCTTGGGACTTGGTTTTATGCACAGATCAAATGCAGAATAGGCACGACTGATTCTAGGCATTTTCTTTTTGCTCCACTTCTGACTTATATGTACCAACCACATTTTCTCCTTGTTGTCAGCAAGTTAGCACCCCACCACCTCCTGAGGGCTCAGCACAGTTTACATCAGTGTCACAGGCAAATCAGACTTACCACCATCACGCCATATGGCCCCTCCATTTAGTCTGCCAGCAATTAAATGCTGATGATGACCATATTCTGTGTAAGCCAAGCACTTGTCCCCTAGGACCTGACAAGAGACCAATATCTAATGTCACAAGGCTAATTGCAGACCAGCTAACAACACCCATTATTCCTGTATGCATCACCCAAACCCTGGCTGTATTACTGACCAAGTTATTGCCCCTCTTACCTTACACTGCTGAGTTCTGCAAAGTAGATCAGCAATTCTATTAAAGACATCCTAGGGATAGACATTTTGGTTCATTGCTGCCAACAATCCAATTATAATCATCTGGTAGCTGTATCTTGTAGATACTCATGTATCTTGTAGATATTCATCTACAAGACAGATCCTCCACCACTTGATTGAGGCAACTTAAATCAGGACACTGAAAATCATCAAGATCACCTTAACTAGCACACTATTGCAGGTGAACATATCTTTCAGTCTCTGTCATTCAGTGCCCTAAGACTCCCTGGAAGCAGCCATCAAACGAAAATTGGCTTGGTGTCCTGGTGTTAGGGTGATCACTATGTAAGTCTGAGAGTTAAGGTCCACTCCTTCTCCAATGGTATTTAAAATATTTATGTTTAAGGCTCGACTACTGCTCACTGAACTATCATACACCACCTAACATTGAAACATACTTCATCTTTGCAGAACATAATATGTGCTAATAACACACTAAAGCTGGGGTCTTAGTTGTGTCCATTACTAAGTTCAACTAGACTTCACTATAAATCCTTTAGCCTATAAAAAGTGTATTTGGGGATTTTACAGAGCTATGAGGAAGAACAATCCACATTCATCAAACACATAAACTCTGTCACCATTTTAGAAGTCTAAGCAGGTTGAAAAACAAAAGGGAAAATGATGGTTTGCAAATAATTTGCTGGCTGAGGGAAAAGTAATGAATAATTTATTTGACAAACATGATCACATAAGAGAAAACATATTCATAAATCTTCTTAATTGATGGGGAAAATAATTGAATAAAATCTAAAAAAAAAAAAAAAAGTGACAAATTAGAATGAAAATCCCTGGTCTGGTTTAAAGCTTTGTTAGGGCAAGAGAATTATAGCAGCAAATTCAATGATCTGGGGTAAGTACCAGAAACATATAGACTCACATTCTCTTGATTCCCCTTTTGTTATTGCTAGTACCATGAGGTGTTCAATGCTTCATTGACTGATAGCACAGATTTGATAGTCACAAGGCATTAACAAGTTTTGCTTTCACACAGTGATGCTCCAGCTGTATAGCAGGAGGAAACCCTCACCTCCCAGCTCTGCAGTGGAAGGAAGCAGGACCCAAAAGGGCTCCCGCCCTTCTGCCACCTTGAATTCTGTATTGTCAAGGTTTGTTCATGCTGCCTAATGGCAATAATTTCAGTATGCTTGATGAAGTGTCCAAGGAAAGGAATATTTCTGTCTTGGCTGGGCCACCGCATCTACTCTGTGGTACTTTTTACCAAGTCTGAGAGCCAGGTGACCATGGGGAGGTGATGGGCTGATGTACAGCCTGACTATTTTTGTTTGTGTGTTCTTCAAATCCTTCGTAGTCAAGGAATAGGGAAGGACCCCAATCCAACTAAGGCTTTGAACTGTGTCTGGCTATGCCTCTGCTCCCTGGTCCTATCTCAGTCATTGATGTACCAGAAAAGCCTTGGTTTTTCTGTTGAATGTCTGCATACTTCCTCCTTCCCTGTTCTTGCCTCTCCCACCTCCCTTCCCTGTGTGGACTTTGGTAACATCAGCCCTGTGCACTGTCAGAGAAGACAATGTGTCCCTTCCCTTCTTCCAGCAGGTCCCACAAGGGCCATCAGGACAGGGCAAACATCAAACTCTGCAGCCGAGGCCCAAAGGCATCTAACGCTCAGCCTAGTGCTATGCGTAAAAGGGCTATCTCTAGTAGATATTGCCACTCACAGGCTGTGATGATGCTTTTGACTGAAGAGATTTGCAAAGACCAAATTTCCATTCAGAACAGAAGCCAGCTTCCAGTGGAACAACGTAAGATTTCTTGCTCATGAAGCAAGAAGTCCAAGATGTACATTGATTCAGGATTGTGTCTAGCTTCCAGACACATTGCTCTATGGTCCAGGCTAGCTCAGGTGCCCCTAATATGACACTGAACCCTCTGCCTAAACATGGGGCAACTAAAGCTGGAAAAGGCTGCTGATTGTGAGCAGTTTCTAGGAATTAACCAGTCTGAGCTCTGCTCCACCCGTGTCCGGAATAGTCAAGATGGAATACACTTTGTTAGCCTTCTCTTTTCTGTTGCATCACAGTTCACCTAAGTATTGATGAGGTCTTACCTTGTTTGGCTGGGAATATGTGAAGAAATGCAAAAGTCCTGAGGCTGTGCCAGTAGCAATTGTATTTCACAGGGAAACGGCTTCAGCTTTGCAGGCTTAATATACAGCTGCATGAAGTTTGCTTTTGATGCATTCACAGACCTGCACACACAGACTACATAGTTCCATAGCTTTTATTCTGTGTTACTGCTCCAGGTAAATAAAAATCAAGCTTTAAATTGTCGAAGTATATATTTTTCTGGAATGGATTGCTATGGTTCTGAAGGATCCATTGATTTCTGTTAGATAAAGCAGAGCATCAGCACATATGTGCTGTATCAGACAATCCTTTTCTCTCTCTCCTTTTATATTTCTCATTGAATTAATAATCTCATTTCTCAGTTTGATGCCACTATTTTTCAGTGACCTCTAGTCAAAATCACATCCAATATCTACTTTGTCTTATTTTGCACACACTAAAAGAATCTCCCTTAACGTATGTCTGGATCCTTTCTGATTCCTGTTTTCCAGCCTAAAATTTTGGAGGGGGTGAAAGAGGGAAGTAAAATCCATGTAGAAGAGACTGTTTTATCTATATCCTTTGGAATGTACTTGCCATCATATGACCCAAGGGAGCGCGTGCTCTGAGAGACAGAGAACATGCACAGGTCAGGCAGAGGGCACAAACACAACACTTCATGGTGCTCTGCACCTACTGTGTGCATTTAAGTCAATGCAAGGAGGTTTCAGAATTATTTTGGCACTGAAAAATGCAGCAGTAAAATTCTCAGACATCTCATAAGGAGAGAAAAGTTGGGTGAGCTCTCATCACTTTGGAAATCTTAATCTCTTAATGTCTCAGTTACCAACTAATAAAACAGGATACCTCCACTTGATTATTATCAGTTCATGATGCTAATAGAAGTTTTATTACTAATTTCAAAGAGAGGAGAATTAGAGCCATGTTAGATTAAATTAATCTCATTTTAGATACATGATTAAAGATGCCAGGCTTCAGTAGTTTTTAGTGATCTTGAACTGAGCAGCTAGATATCTGGAATCTCTAAGAATTGGGCTCCAGGCCAAAAAAACACCCTCTTCATGTAAGCATGTATTGCATTCCATCCCTTAATTAAAATTACTTACATGTGCAAAGTTTGTCACATCCTAAAATCTTTGGATGTTTTTCACTGGGTCAGCCTACACATCAGTGTTGACATAGTGTAGCCTCTATAAAGTATGGTACACTGTAATTGCTGTCATTTTGTTTCTGGTTGACAAAAAAATTTTGCACCTAGTGTTCTGTGTTAAAATAACAGTAGGTATCTTCCTCCTATACCATTCTTGAGCATTTCAGTCACATCAGAATACATCTGAAAGCATCCAAGGCTGTGTTTAGATGCTTCTCCCTCTCCAAGTTCCAGTGAAGCTTAGACAGGAGCCAGGAGTCTATTTGGCCTGGCTGGAAAGTTTCACCAGTTTCTTGTAAACCTGGTGTAAAACCGGCATTCTGAGCATTTTTTTAATTACCTAGAGTATATTGTGCTTGAAATGGAGGCACTGCAAGATGTTAGGCACCTGATGACTGAGTAGTACGGAAAAGTTCTCTGCATCTTTTAGGAGCTAATGCAGGAGGCTGAAATACTGCACAGAGGGACCTCCGGGACCTCTAGAGATAAGGACCAAGTCTGAGGAGAAGATGACCTGAAGACTTAAAGATAACTGTCTTAAAGATAACTTCTAGCCTCTATTCTTTTCCCTACCTGTAAAATATCCCATACAGCTCTGTGGCTCTCCATTTTCTGGGCAAAGGGAAAATCCCAATTCTAGAGGGCATGCCTGGGGGCACAATACAGAAAGACCTTCCACAACAAGGAAGCATGAGTCCAGCATTGGCCCTAAACACAATGGTGCTGCAGTGCAGGCATGCATCTCAGCTTGGGTGTAACATCTGCCAGGTATCTATGGGCAGTTCCTGAAATGGTTAAGTGTTCCCAGATTCTCTGTCAAGAAGGAGAAAGCTGTGGAGGTATCTCAGGAACATCACAGTGGGGCCAATGGACCCAGTAAGACTAGCACCGGAAGAGACTATTGTTGGAAGCAAGCATTTCCATGGACAGACATTTTGGTGTGTCTACACCCAAGCTTCAGAATACAACAGGTAGTACAGAGACACACACGTCAGTTCAACAGGGAAGTGATGTGTCCAGCAAAGTTCATACACCCTGACCTAATAACCCATGGTAGCTGCAAGCAGGCTGGGCAAAACAGCAGCTCCAAAGTTTCTACCGAAGTTGTTACTCCACAACCTAAATAGATCAAAACAGCTTGCTGAGAACCGGCTGTGTGCTAATCATAAAAATCCTGCCAATTGGGTTTTGCATTGGGGTGAGATTTGGTACCCCACTGGCTGTTTGATTTTCTTATTAAAATTGTAAAGTTCTGTACTGTGTTGTTTTTGATTTTGTAGATGGAACGTGTTAGCCTAATTAATGTTACTGCGAAGAACATTAAGGTTATGAGTAGTCAAGCTTCCTGGCATAAAAGGAGGATAAATTTGGATAAGGAAGAAATCTTCTGGCATAAAGAGATACAATTATTTATACTGGGGAAATTTTACACCTTCTGATGAAGCATTCAGCTCCAGCTGCTGTCAAAGTCTAAATGAGCTGTGGTTATGTTACAGCATGGCTGGTTTTACTTCCTTTGCTAACAATTTATCCTCTCATCAGACAACCACTTAAACAAGCTCAATTTTTTCACACTTAGCAAACAATAGCAATCTAACATGTAAAAGATCCTATCCAGGTATTATGGTTGATTATATAAATGGTTAATGCCTGTACCTCAAGAGAAGAAGTGATTAGTAAACTAAAAGCTGTTAATGGAAAGCCCTGAGCAGAGATCTTGACAGAGATTGGATTCCATTTAAAAACAAAGAGCCGCAATGATTCCTTCCCACACACTCAAGATGAATTCGAGAAATAAAGGTATCACAACAGGGGTACATTTAAATTGGACTGCCTTCTGAATGTGCACAGAATACCAAGACAGTGGTGGCACTGGATGAAAGAGCTACACTACTGAGAACAAACACACACATAAGAGAGTGCTTACGCAATTACATCACACACTTGGATGGAGCTACACTGTCATTCTGTGCTTTCAGCAAAGGGCAGAAGCGCAGCCCTGTTGGGTTGGGTATCCTATTGAAGAGAAACCATGGAAAACTTTGTGGCAGGATTGTCCCCTTTCTTTCCACTCTAACCCAGTTTCTCAGGGTTCACACTAGAGGTCACAAACTCCCCTTCAAGAGAGCCTGAGTGTGGAGGCAGCCCTAATTGTGAATTACCTGACTTGAGCTGTGCTAGTTCTACCCCAAAAGAATACTCTGAGAAGGAGCCTCTCTTGTTTTCAGAAGGGTTGTACCTTTGATGGTTTAATCACTAGTTGACCTGAGGTACTTCACATACAATATGTGATTTCTAGTGTCACACTTACGACTTGTGCAGTTGTAAGGCCTAAATTCTCATTTCTGGTCAGGTGCAGACAACTTTTCCAGCCCCTTGCCTGCTCCCTATTGCAGATAGTCACTGTAACTCACCCCAGAGAGACATAATGTGGTTTAGACAACTTAGGAAACTTTGGGTTTAATCTGTTTACATGAGAAGCGTTATAAAAATGCAGAACTTCTTTTAGCATTACAGAGCATGATGAATTTCTCTGTGTTCTTTCTTTCAAACTACCCCTGAAGCAGGCACATATCTCAGGTGAACCTGAATTTGTGTGTGCTACAGTAAACCCAGTCTGAAGAATTAGAATAATGGGCCTGCATTTCTCTCCTGCATTTCTCAAGTTTCTCCCACTGCCCTCATACTTGCCAGTCATCTGCAAATTTCAGCAGTTTGAAATGGCATGCTTCTTTGGATCACTTATACCCAAGCTGAAGATAAGTGCAGTCTTCAGCTTGCTGCCTTTTTCTAGCTCTTAACTGTTATCTTTCACTGACACCCCAGGTGTCCTATCAGTCTCTAAGCTAATCTTTAATCCATTTCACAAGTCCTAACCCTTATGTCAAGCTCACCGACTTACCTGATCAATCTTTTTCCCCTCTCTTTTTTTCTTTGTTGTACTTTTAGCAAGCTACCTAAATGCCTTTCACATTTCACCTTTGTCTCCTCATTCAGTAAGGTATTTAGAGGACCTGGGATCTCAGGTGCATGTGTCATACCTGGACTTTTTTCTTTTCTTTTTTTTCCCTAGTAAAGCTCTTTTCCAAAGCCATTGTTAAATCATACCTAAAATAAATATTTTTCTGTTCTATTTTCAACCAGGAACTCAAAATCAGGCTCCTGACTCTGCTGCTTACTTTGTGTGTGGCCTTTGACAGGTCAGCCGGCCACTCTGCTTCAATTTGTCATTTTGTACTATGAAAATAGTGACCACAGTTTTCAGATAATTTCTTGTACCTCAACTCAAGTTCTGTATTGCTTTGCTCACCACATAGATGGGGCAATTGAAGCACAGTGACTGATTTCCCACAGGTCACAGGAGAAGACACTGGGAGAGAGAAATAAGTTCCAATTTGGAAAAATTCACATTCATAAGATTATTTTTTCCTAGTAATATTTGTATTTTCTTGACAAACACTATGCAAAATGCCAAGAGTCCAAGTTGCCAGTCTTGACCCAGATTATTGGGGTGGACACAGTCCAATAATTAACTTTGCTGATAAAAAATCAGAAATCTTAAGCTCCTAAAATGGCTATACATTTTTGGCATCATTAAGCCTGTAAATCACACTTCTCTGTGAATAAGGAGCATATGGTCATTGAAACAATACAAGCTTTGACACGGGTATAAACGTTAGCATAAAGAATTCCTGCAGCTTCTCAGCAGTAACAACACTGACTGTCACAACTGTCATTTATAATGTTCTGAAACAGGCAGCTTTGGCCCCATATGCATTTGTGTATTTGTATTGCATATTTATTGCATAATTACAATATATTCATTTAAACTATTGTTTATTTTCAGATTTTACTAACCATTTAACATCATATTCATATTTATTTGAGTTCAACTCACAATTTGGCATTATTTTAGGCATTTTACAACTTTGCTCTTGGCAGTTTCTCATTCAGAGAGGGTTTCAAAGAAGTCATATTCTTTTCAGATGAATTCATACTGGTAATCTGTTTTTTGAGCTGCCTTGGATTTGAACACCTGCCACATGAGGCAAGGTCACTGTTGTATCTGAATAATAACCTTTCTCCAGCCAGCCTGCTTCTCCATATGCAGAAGGGATCATGCACTGCACAGAGCCCATTTATTGCATTGCCATTGGCCATCAGCCCCAAGGTGAGAGGCAGCACTAAAGCCACAGGTGGAGGGGAGAGGAAGAAAGAGAATTTGACCTGCACAAGGCCATTTATCAAACCAGGAAGAAGCCTCAGGAATTCCTCCAGGGAAATGTCTACCTGCCTCTCTGCATTGCCTGTCTTCTATGTCCCAAGGTCTGACCTAAAGAACTGTTTCAGACACAGCTGAATCATTGGCTGTGAGCCTCAATCACAGAGGTAATTTTCAGAGGTTGTAGAAAGGGTCCAGCAAAATAATGGTGCCCTGATAAGCAGCTTGTTCTGCAGGAGAGAGAAAAATCCTCATTCATTTTGTCTCCATTCTTTTCATTTTTTTCACTGACCTCCAAAGCTTCAGGGCTTTCACTGCTCCCCTTCCCTCACAGCATGTCATCACTGAGAGTCCTCGTGCTAGGAGAGCAGGCAGCACTGTCCATCAATGCCATTCACCGAATCAACAACAGGGACCTGTGCAAGGAGAAAAGAGCCATCTATGCTCAAAAAACATCTAAATACTTTCCAAACGTGCAAGGGAAGAGGGAGAGAGCAGAGTGCGTAAACAGAGCAGGGGGACTCCAAAACAGACAGCAGTCAGGATCTGCCAAAGCCAGACTGTGTCCCAGCATCTGGATGTTTGTCTAGTTCAGAGCATCTTGGTGTCCACAAAGGAGCCCAGACTCCAGCACAATCAGTTCTTAGTTCAAACAATTTGGTTTCTTCTTTCAGGAGCGCAGCAGCTACAAAGAATGGCTTTACTATGAAAGAAGGAAAGATAAACAGACTCTTTGAGAAATGTCCTTCATATGATTTAGTGCAGTGACAAGGTTCTTGGGAGCTGTCATGGAAAAACACACGGGAGGGAAAGATCAGAGAAATGGGTGTTTGAAACGGGAAGTTTACAGTGTTGAAATGCTCACTGAAGCACTTTACTCTTTTAAAATGAAGTCAGCACTGGCAAAAGCTTTTCTTCTTTCCTCCTTTCTCTCAAATAACCTGTTACTCATATTAATTATTTTCTACTATCACCAGCCTTTTGGGCCAAGACTTGAAGATCTCAAGGACAGTGACTTTGGTAATACATCCCAGGGAAGCTATGAAATAGCTCTTAGATGTATAAATTTAAAAACAAAAGCAAATGTCAAATAATTAGTCTGTATTTTCCCAGCAGGAGTTTATGCCAGATAGGAAAACCTGCCATCTTTCTGCTTTGTTTCAGCTTTTTAGATGTGATACCTCATTAATACCAGTGCTGTTTTCACCCCAGTCACTGCTTCTCATTTCTAGCCATTACTCCAAAGGAAGCACCTCAGTAAGCAGGCAAATGTATGTGGACATACGTATCCAGAGCTACTTAGCTGCCAAGTTTCCTGGACTGCAGATTTCCCCTCTCCCGCCACAGAGATAACCACTTGACTGTCCCTAGTAACCCCCTGTATTCCACAGATACCGGCTACCTTTTCTTTTAGACACAGGTTAACAGATTCATATCCAGTTCTCTACCAAACCTTCCCTTTTGAAAGGAAAAAAAAGAGAGCTACTTCCATTCCTTCTCATGCCCAGCATGTGCCTATCTACATCTGGGGATCTGGACCATGCCCACTGCCCAGAAACTTCCCAAATTTACTTCTAGAAGGCTCCTTTGAGTCAGTGTGGAGTCAGCTTGTCCCAAGATAGTGAAGTACCTTGCAGAACTCTATTGAACTGCCTGGAAATGGAGGGTACAAAATTAACGGTAGGAGTTAGCATTCTGTACAACTAGACCCTTACAGTGGCTGACAGAGCTGCTTTAATTATGGGAAGAGGTGCCTAAATTATCTGTAAACATTGAGACATTTCTTTATTCTGTATCCTCCACATTTTGCACTTCTCACCTGCCGCAACTAGAAGAGATTTCAGAGTGTATTTAGTAGGTAATTACCCTGGAACTGCAGATGCAGTTATAAAATGTGAAACTGCCCATATTTTCACTCTTCCTCTTTATGAATAGCCACAAAACATCCACTGTCCAATCAACAGCCCTTAAACCTGAGCGATGATATGTGACCAGCTCCACTGAAGATGTTATCCATTCATGCGAGAAATAAGCAGACACAATTGTTGGAGATAATTAGTTTGCACTCCACAGACCCGTCACGATCCTTGGCACTGGTAGTCACTTAACGAGAGGGCCACAGGCTGTTATTCTGAGAGCAGGGAGCTTCTGCACGCACCAGGCCATATCACAAATGTTCAGCTTTTTCATTTAAGTGCAACGTGCTTTCTCATGAGAGCCACTTTGCATGAGATGTAGCCAAAAACTGGACTTCAAAGCAGCTCTCTTCAAAAGAAGCATTCACACCTGCTCATCAGGACATGCAGGTGTTAATTTGAAGTAAATCCAGAAAAATCAGTGTGGCTATTCCATTTTTACATCAGTGTGACAGACTAAAAGTGGCTTCAAATATTTAAAAATACCAATCTTTCCTGAAATGACATGCTGTCATACTATTGATATAGAATCTGAATGTCATGGTGGATGACAGTGTAGAAACACAAAAGTTAACAGTCAGATTTTTTAAAACTAATTTCCATTTCTTCTCTTATCCCATTAAATTTTTGTATTCTTCAGTGTGAAAATGAATGTTGCTCAGTCAACATCCCAAATTTCTAGTCAACTTTAGTTTCCATTTCTCATATATGAGCAGCTATGCTGCAAGTTCTTAAACTTTTGATGACATTTTATTTAGGGCAAGCTTTGCTTAAAATTAATATCTTATTTCAGAAAATTACAGTGTTTCATGCATCATATTTGGGCTTGCGCCATACTACGTTGAATTTAGAAAGAAAGATCCTCATCCAGACAGTAAAGAAACAAAGATTTGCAAAGGCCAGTATTGCCAGATCTTGGTACTCTTTACCAGGATTTCATTTTTTCCCACAATACATCTTCTAAGCCAGAAAAAAAAAAAAAAAAATTAAATCTAAAAATATTTCATAACCATTTCCAACTCAGTTAATTATAGGAACTTTTACATGGGAAACCTCAGAAGTAGGCTGTTTTTCTCCTCAGGAGTGATGCAAGAGGGAAAGATTTTTATTTTTCTTTGTTCATAAAGACAGTAGGGTTTCTTTTAGACTAAAAATGAGAGCTTTCTCAACACAGGTTACTTGCAGATACAGCAGGAGCACTATACTTCACCTCCTGGGGGGCAGCATGAGGTCCTTGTAAAGCATATCAGTTCAGCATTGGACAAACAACTCGGGAAACACTACAAGGCAACAACAAAGGAAAAACCTTGAAAGTCGTAATGTTATTTTAAGGGGTCTACTACATGCTGATGGTCTTGATCATAAAATGGGCTCCATTGCATTGAAGAGATTTGTTTCAAACCTCCTCTTGCAGGGAAGCCGTTATGATGATATAACAGGTCCTGGCTCCTGTAATTTATAAGATATGTCCAAGCTGTGAAAAAATGGAACATTCCACAAATCAGTTTAATGGAGGTCATCATAAAAATGATCCTTGTGAACTAGAAACTCTCTGAGCCCAGTGTGCTGTGGCTTGTGATAGAAGTGTACAGCTGCATTAGAAGTCATTGGCCACAGTGTTTAACTCCTTTGCACCCATTTTGGGGTTTGCAGGGTGGGTCATTACAGGTCCATTAAGCCCAGCTCTACAAAGTTTGAAGTACATAATCTCCAGGTCAAATTAGCAGCAGTGAGTAGTTCAGTATCTTAATAAAAATAAGACATCTACCTATCTTAGTGCTGCTTGTGCTTTACAAACTGCCGCAACATGTTGGGTTGGAGCCTGTGAGCAGGCACACCATGGAGGAGACAAACTTAAAAGCAAAATCCTCAAATATCTCAATGTCTGTGAGCTCAGGGCCAGGAATCATGTCAAAATAAAGAAAGAGGAAGAGATTTTTTTCATAAGGTAACTCTGCTAAAGAACTGGAGGTATACAAGTATAGTATAATTGGGAACAAACTTTAGCCTTCAAACTACTGGCTGACAACAATTAAGGGATAGCCTCCTTCAGTTTAAGCATTCCTCTACTACCTTGAGATTGAAGAGTTTTCAGTTTGAATTCCAGAAGTGGGATTTGCCTTCACTTATATAGAATCACAGGAAACGTCTATCAATGTGACAGAACCCCCATTTTGAACAGCAAGATCTGACAGGTATCATACAGTATCAGACAGTGTGCATACTAGCAAATCGTCCTTCTTCTGGCAAGAGGAACCATGTTGCACAGATCAACAAAATCTGCAAAGCTCTTAAATTACATCCTTTTTAAAATGTAATTTCAATAAATATTTGTCTTTTCAAAAATCCTGGAAAGCTTGTTTGGTTTAGAAAGGAGAACACAACCATCTGCTGGGAGACAAAACAAGCAGCTCCAAAGCAGCTTGGATTCCCCCTGAGCAGCCCACTGTTCAAATACCAAAAGTCACTGAGTTCTGGGTACAGCATGTGCATTAAGATTTGCTCAGGGGTTGGTGTTTTCCAAGTTGAAACCATCAACTCTGAGTCACAAGTGAGGAAAAGTAATAGCCAGATACCTCATCAGCTGTTTGTAGTTTAGGATGCTCTGACAGAATTTAATCCTATTATTCATATTTTCCTATCATGAATATTTACCGTGATTCCTTTTTTCCCCTCTCATAAAGTTTTATGTTGCATGCCCTTGGACTTATTTTCTTGGCATAGAAACAGACAGGGGAGGAAATTAAGGCTTATCATGCAGTCCTGAAGGATGTAGTGTTTCAGGTTTTTGGAGATAATTTTAGGGAAGAAGATCCCAAGTAAAAATTATTTAAGCCTTTTCAGTAGAGATTGACAAAGATTGTATCTAGTACTTCTCTTAATATCAAACAGGACCTGACAACTCCTGAGTTGTATTCGGGTAAAAAAGGGCATCAACTGGACAGTCATTTCTATATTTTTGTGTAATAGCTGGGTATCCTTGGCAGACAAGTCTACTCAAACCAGAAGTGATGAACTTCCAGTGCAGCGTGGTGCTTGAAGAGCTACTGCTAGAGAAAATGGTTATAAAAGGAGATTTTCCTCTAACAGAGGAAAAGACACAAAAGACTTCCAGAGGAAGGCCAGTTATGTGAAGCATAAACCTAGTGTAAGAGCATACAGGTCCTTTTTCCTTTGTGTTTTATCTGTCTTGACAAATTTAAAGAGCAAGTTTCCAAGACTTGTACATCTTCTGAAACAAGTTTCCCAGTTTGTTTGTTTTGAAGGATTTTTCTCCTTTCAGAAGTGAATAGATTCAGAACAAATTACACTCATTTTTTTAATAAAGGTGACATCAGAATAGGTCTAGCAATAACATCCTCATGCAAGGTTTAAAAATGAGCTTTTTCAACCATAAAATTACTAATTGTCTGCCTTGTAAAAAGATAAATAAAATGAATGTTTCATTACTGTCAAACTCCTGATTTCTTGTTTTATATGGAGCAAAATTAACCAGTTGCAGCTACACAAGTATGAAAATTAGAGATATGTCGTTAGGTTTCCTGTAAGATATCATAAAGAGCTGGTTGTCTTTATTTTTTAATTGAACTTCTTTCAGTCTGGCAGACAGCTCCTCTCCTAAAAACACTGGAGAATGTGTGGCGCTGGAGCTGTTGCTGAAAAGGAATGCTATCAAACGTTTCTTTCAAGGGTGTCCAAGGGCCTGGATACCCGGTCCTTTTTCAGCTCTGTCACTGTTTCCTTTTGTGCCTTAGAGCAAACTGTTTACCTTATCTTTCAAAGCTAAGGAGTTTCTGCATAGCACATACCAAGGAAAGAAAAGTTGATGCAGTGCAGCACGTAAATGGCAAATAAACTTGTGTGCAAGAAAGACCTACTGCAAGATTTATCCACTGCCTTGACTTATGAGACTCCAAGAAACTACACATCTGTTTGTGTGCTTTCAAAACCACGGAACAGAGAAGGAACAATGGGAAAGGTTGCCCAAAGGAGTCTTAATTGAGTTTGACCATAGCAACTTTTAGCTTTGTGCCCCTCAGCATCTCATTCCAGCTGCCAAGCATAGGCTATGTAACAGCCACGGTGCTCAGCTTCTGTTGATGCAGGCTCTGACTTCCACGCAGAAAAATGGACTGTTCTAAATCTTTTGGTTTATATTTAAAATTACAACCATTTATATGTGCATTTCCAATAAATGTATCAATGTAAATAGTTATAATGTTAACCTCTTGGAGATATTAAAGTCGCTACTCCAAGCTATATGGCATTGGTATTACTTTCAGCCTTAATATATGTCCATAAAGTTCTTTGAAATCCTCTGATGAATATAAGCAGTAACCTTCAAGAAAATTTTAAAGGATTTATGCAGCACTGGATTTTATGATCTGGCATATGCAATGCATATTTGCTAATAAGAAAAGGGGCTTAGGTTCAGCTGACCACATGTTGGAATCTCTAATTTTGTTGTCTGGATGGAGTCTACATCATGACTGATCTGATCAAACAGTTTGCCAACAGCCTATGCTTTAATACTGCATTCTAAGCTCCACAGGTAGGCCAGATTTCCTTATTTATGGAAGTTTATATAACTAGCTCAGGTGTGGAAGCCCACACTGTAGGTACTTGAATTGATGAATACCATCCCTTGTTCCTGACCTGGGATATTTTGGTTTGGGTACATTGTTTGGTAATCATAAGAGCCAACAAGTCTAGCAGGTCTCCTTTTTTCGATGTCCAGTTTCCCTCTCAGTTTTGTACAGCAAAACATGCACTTCTGCAAAACAGCAATCGCTTCCAACTGGGCTCATAACAGGGACTTTTTAATATACAGCTGTCTGCATTTTACTTACCCATCCAAATATATTGGTAGCGACCAACAGCATTTACATAATACACCATTTTAAGTAGCTAGGCTGTAAACAAATTTGCAGTGAACAAGTGGTTGCCAAGACACCAGTAGCATGGCATGGATTGTAGGCAGATTTTATACACTTACATCCAAAAACAATTCAGAAAACCTCTCTCCAGAGGCTCATTACACAGTCCCAGCTTGACCAACAGAGTCTCTTAGACAGATACATCTACCTCATCAAACCAGAGGAACAGGGTGTGTGAGGTGCAGAGTTCAGTGCCAATTACGTGGCTGCAATCAGGTGTATGAAAAAAAAAACCCCAACAATGCATCATATCAAGTTCATTTAAATGGTCCATTTATACATTTATAAAGAGTGTATAATTTCCAGCAATAGTGGGTCCAACACAAGACACAACAGCGGTTGAAAGTACTATTGAAATAATTCAACTTAGGCCCACTGCATAAAGTTAAAATATACTTCATACATATAATATACATTATACATTACAATAATTAATATGTTTGGAGATGAGTAAAGCCATAACAAAATGCTTTAATCAACTTTTTCTTGAGAACCTTTGGATTATGCAGAAACTGAATTTTCTATCAGAAAATCATTCCCAGTACAGGATTCTTGGTCATGGAGCTTATGATCCAAAAAACATGGCTACAAAAATTAAACGCTGTGGTATAAGGGCTTTTGTAAACACCAGCTATAGCTAATAAGTGATTGAAGGGGAAGAAAGGAGTTTTTCTGAGACAAACTGAAGTCAGGGGTGGGTGCTGAACACTTTGGAAACAAGATTGTCACAGCCTTGGCATTACATGACATGACAAAATAATTCAAGTCAGAAAGACGTGGAGAAACATAGCTTTATGGGAAGAAGACATAAGGCTGCACGGTCTGAGCAAGCATGTATGAGGCCACATTTTGTCAGATCCTGACACCAATGGGTAGCTTTTGAATGGGTTAGCCATGATTGTTGGACTACGTTGCACAAGCACTTAACTCACATAACATTAAAAGACACTGAACTGAATGGCCACTTATCACTTACTGTAATGCCTGGCAAACATGATCACCCAGTCCTGCAGACAGAGGTATCACCTCATCTTTGGAAGAGCAAACTAAACACTTTTTCCCGCAAAATATCCACGAAATGTTTTCATAATATAGTGACTATGTTGGTAGTCATGTACATGAGAGACAAAGAGAGAAAATAGGTCTAAAGAACTTTCAGCAAAAACTATTTGATCTACAAAATTCTGGTATAAATTTCAGCCCAGTATTAAGTCAGGAGATGCTCACCTATGAGAACTCATTTTGATATGAGCCTGACTTCTACTATTCTGAAGGAAAAGGGTTTATATGGGGTTTTCTCCCAAGTGAAAGTCTTCCTGAGTTTAAGTATGGTAATGTGAACACCATACTTCATTTCAGAGAACAATAGTCTAGCAAGTAGCAAAAAAATCCTAATAAAGGCAGGCTATTAAATACCAGTTCTTTTCCCCTAGGGATAAATATAGATGCCTCATCATCCATGGTCATTTCAGACTCAACTTGTGCAGCACCAAGTATCATGATCTTTTACCTCAGGATATTTTTTTGCTTCATTCTCAATGAATCTTAAGCAAAGTTCCTGATGGGATAACAGCTCTAGAGAGGAATTACACAGAGTGTGCTGTAGCTTGTTGCCTTTCTCTTGCTCTCAGAGCACAAACCTGCTGAGAAGTCATCTGTGTTGTGGCCTTATCAGAGCAACACGTTTCTGGTATGTAAATAATGGATGATGTAAATAATACATTCCTCATGCTCTATGGATTTTATTTAAAAATAATTGTTTCCTTGGTTAACAATTCATGCTATTCTTTTAATCCTGTTGTTTCTTCTGGTATTTTCATACATATACGTTGTCATTCAGCCTCCATGTATAAGAACCTTAGTATTTCTGTTGCAAATGTGTATTCCTTCAGAAATGGGGACCTGAACTATGAAGATTTGACTGAAGACCTTTGTTTACCCCAGCTGGGATTTCTGAGCTCAGATATAATCAGTATTTCATTTCATCACTGGAACAAAGAGACAAACCTTTTTGGTCTGCTTCTAACATGTCAGATCTTCTAGAGCCTTCTAAAAGTCAGTGGTAGTTTTTTTGTTTTCACTTTGATAGGCTTTGCTTCAGAACCTCAATCCTTAGCCTACCAATTTCATGATCAGTTACAAAAACCTTTCAAGGAACATTTCATGTCTCTAACTGCACACCTAGGATTTAGAAAACCAGGAGTACATTCCACCAGACAGTTTCATTGAAGTGTATTTAACCCAATAATAGGAAATTTTGCCACAGAGGTAGCATGTTTGCTTATGCTAAAAAACAGAATGCCCCATTTGTCAGTAAGATCAGAAGGAATATGGATTTTCTCTGTTTGGGAAGAACAGAGTGCCAGGGAGACCAGGAAGCTGAAATGCAGCAGTTGTGTGAGAGAGGAAGCGCCGCAAGCCACATATTGGGATTCTGAGGGAAAAGTAATATTCCTCATGGCATCGTGCACACTACTGAAATGAAATTGCCACAGCTTTTGGCGTGAAGAAGCAACTGCTGTGGTGCAGAAGATTCAAATCTATTCTATCCATCCATGCTTTTCCAAGGTCACGTCAGCCAGAGACTTTCAACTCCTCTTACTCCACAAAGAATCTAAGCACCTTTTGTGCTGACTGGGCTCATATACTGCTAATAGAAACTGAATCAATACCTAGAAAATCTGAAGTGAGATTTTCTAAAGGTATCCTTGAAAAAGATAGGAAAAAGTAGGTTCATATATTATACTACTTGCCCTGAAAAAAAAAAGATCAAGATTACCTGTTTCTTTTGCCACCAATTGACACAGAAGAAAACATCTTTCACTAACTGGCAGTAATTGTCTTAGCAGCATAGAAGTGGACCCAAACCTTATTCTTCATGTATTAGAGCAAGCGATGACAGCAAAAACAAACTGTATATCTGTTTTGATTCAGACATCAACTATGTTAGAACTCATAAAAGCAAAGCTATGTGTCTAATGACTTGAGTGTGGCATTGCATTTTTCACGGAGGTAAAGCTCTTCAAGATTTTTCAGAAAAGTGCTATAATTATCAGGACATGATAGCTGGATGTGATTTAAGAAGAAAATGTCTGAGATGACTGGCAGAGTTTAGTTATTCTGAAGCTAATACAGGACACAAAAATTTAACATAACTACAGAAAGAGATCTTACTAAATGAATTCTTCAGTTCATGCAAGTATTATATTTTGGAAGTTTGGAAGCTTGCCTGCGAGCTCAGTCTAAGCTGAACAATACCAGCTACAGTGAGAGGGAGACAGCAAAATTGGAGGAATCTCATGCTGCCTGAGGGGCAGACTGAGGAGACTGTAGAGACATGGGTTTCTTTGCTACAGCTGTGTGATTAACTAGACATAAGATATATTGAAGATTGGTTTTGTTTTTTCCCTCTGCTTGCCTAACTGGAAATTTGACTCAGCATTCATAGCTCTACATACAGTCTTCTATCTGGATGGGGTAGAAATGCTGAAAATTTTTAAATAGAATAAAATTAGACAGATCTAGAATAGATGAGTGCATTTGTCAGGGAGTTCTCCCATACCACAGAGCACTTGGAGACAGTTTGTACTTTGCCTGTGAGATGGGCTTTCTCAGTTCTTGTACCAGAGCAAAGTGACATACTGGTTGCGTGTCTCCATTTACCAGCAGTATAAGCATGCTACTCTTCTGCATCTTAGGAGGCCATCAATAACATGAAAATATTTACATTCAATTTACTCCATTTCACAAGATCTATGGAAACTTTTACTTTGGCTTCTGGGGAAAAAAAAAATTGGAAAGATACAGTTCAATTGCCTCCATTGTACAGGTAGAAAAACTGAAAATTTGAAAGATACATGCTTAAGAGTTTACATTGATTTGGTTGCTGAAAAAGGAAAAGGATTTCTAGCCCCTTTAAAACAGCAACATCAGTAGGATGTATTAAAATTTCAACCATCTGTCAAGAGGAATGTCTTGTCACATTTTATTTTGTTTACTTTTTATTATTGGGAAAGGGCACTGACTCTGCCCCCAAGCTATGAGAACAAAAGCGGTTTCCGCTGAGGCTTTGGCTTCAGCTTCTTCAGTTCTTTTTTCTATTGCCTTTTAATTCAGTCTCCTTTGTGTTTGGATCTTGTCCAACCTAGCCCTGGTCTTACAGGATTAAAGATCTCCTGAAAATATTTGATTATATGTCTCTATTACAAGCTGAAAAGAAACTAACATGGGTTCATTCTTATATCCTGGGATGCATCCATTACAGTTACCATTTTCCTCAGGCTTTCCTAGTCTCTGTATGTGCAATTCTCTTTGTTGTGCAGACTCGCTGGCTCTTGCTGTGTCACAGTCTTGTGTAAGACCACATTGGCTGTGTTTCTAAGTCTGAAGCTGTGGGAAGAGATGCATTCTTCATCCTTTTACTGAAAATATCTTGGAATATCAGATTCTGGAATTCTGCTCTCTTGAAGGTTTGGGTTTTTTCCCTGCACCATTTCTTATTTAGAAAAAAGGATTTTCTGAACTGGGAGTCATGAAGTGTTTATTGTGTTACTTGCTGCAAAGACCTGCTGCCAGCTGGTATTATAGTCAATAGTCCAGACAGTACTGGAGGTGGAATGAAACTAGAGTGACTTATCCTAGAAATGGATACCTTATTTTAGTAAAGTGAGTAAGTAAGTGGTCTTGCTTAAAAACTTCTCACATCAAAATATACTTTAACTAATTCTAAACACTTAAAAGGGAAGTAGAGGGGAAACATAGATTATATTTTTCAGACTATTAAATTCTCTCTTCTGCTGTAGCTTTGCCACATGCTCTAGAAACACCTTAAGTAACATGGCTGATACTTGTCATAGAAGATTTTCTGTTTACTACCCAGAGAGGATGAGGATTTCTTGTTTTATTTTTCAGTTATTGTGTGTTTTCTGTATTTCAGCTATCTTACCAAAGGAGTCAAGCAACATTCCATTGTGGATTGTACTGATGTTTGAGATAGATAGTTTTGAGGTCCATCATGACCATGGTCTGACCCAGCAACAGTTCTACTTCCAACACACACAAGTTTCATTCTTGCTGTGGAAAATTTATCTGCAGCAGACAAAAGAAGCCTTTGAATACCCTAATCCTGAAGTTTTAGGTGGCTTCTTGAGTATTTTGGGCTCAAATCACTGAACAACTTGAAATCAAAGAATGGGACTGTGAAGGTGGTTAGTATTTTATGTGAATCTAACATAGAGTGGAATTTCAGCTGTGCTTACAGTAGCCTACTGCTCCCAGTAGTGTTGTTGAAGAGACAGGTTGCTGCATCTATACTAGCAGGTTGATACCCATATTACTATTCTTCATCAACATTAACATCTCACAGAGGCAGAGATGAAGGAAGATCCCAATGCTACAGCACCACCCCAATTACTTTTTCATTCCTTCCACACCTTGTCCACTATGCAGACATAATACTGTTTGGATTTGTACACTAACTTAAATTACCAGTGCACCCACACCCAGTGGACTCCAAATTTTCCCAACCTCTGAAATCTTTAAGTGTTATTCACAATAAATACAGAAGACTGGAATCTGAACCTCAGGCTCACTGTGGTGATGTAGGATAAATCCACCAGCCCAGGGCTAATGGCTGGAGGCTGGCAATGCTGTGGAATTCATTACAGAGGAACCTGCTGCCCAACCTGGTTTCAGAAGAAAATCACATTTCTCATAAACCCGCTGCTTGACTGATTAAACCCGGTTGATTTTAAACAACTACTACAACCTTCCACCTGACTGGCATTGCGTGCTCTGCACTTACAGTGCCATATCCCAGAAGAATCGCTGTTTGTTTGTTCCTAGGTATCAAGCTTCATTTTCATAATCATTCTCCTGTTCCTCTCTAGATTTCACACTATATACACAGGTTTGAATGAGACATATGCCTCCCAGCAAGAACTTCTACACAGAGATTGTATTTCCTAACTTCAGTATGCTAGGATTTTCTTTATACACCAATCATTTAAGTGATCCTACCCATGGGGGATCTCCCATAAACAGCTGTTGTGTGTCCAGATGTAGGATGCCATGCGACAGATGAGTTAGTCTTGGACATCATTTCAGTAAAGAGGTTTAGCTTCATGATTTTATTCTTTGACAGATGCTAGGGACATCACTTATAAAAAAGCTCCCTATTTATATTCTGATTTAGAAAAGGAATATAGAGAGAAGTAAACAATATGACTGTTACTACTGTCTTCTTTTGTGTCATATTCTCAGAGCTGCACATATTGCTCAACAGCTGCAAACAGTTCTTGTTTACCTTCAGATCTCAAGAATGTTACTTTCACCACTGTAACATAGTGCCAGAGGCAGGTTACTCTACTGTTATTCAGCAACAACTGACAACATAGCAAAATTCAATATATTTTGAAGAGTTGGAAATATTCGGCTATTTTGAAGGGGAGATACTTCTAAATACCTATGTTTAAAATAAAATAAAAAACAAACAAACTAACAACAACAACAAAAAAAAAAAAAAAAAAAACCACCAAAAAAAACCCCCACCCATATTGCAGAAATGGTACATCAGTCAGCACTATTAAGCCAAACACAAGAGGATCAAAACACTGGCTTTGTAGGACTGTCACATTGGTAAGAAAATGAAGGAGACAAGAAGTTTAATGACATAGCATGCCATAAGAAAATTTTTCAGCACTCTTTTTTCAATCACATATTTGGCATAGTTGCAAGTGAGCAGGTTCAAAATTTCTGTTCTACATTGTTGGCATTTTCTCATTTAGGGTGACTTTAACATTTGCTTTGCATTCGAAATGCTTTATAAAAAGAAGAATCTCAAGAGGGAAGAGATATTGCTTAAAATGATTAAAGGTAACATATGGTTTTATTTATATTTCAAAACCCATATTGAATTAGGGGAAAACAACATCAAGCAGAAAAAATGTGTAGCTTCCAAGAAGGTTTACAGAGTGGTGTAATAAACTGAAACAGCTCAGAGAACAAAATAGCCACTGACATGGAGGACAGAAATCTTCAGAATGGAAAGTTAGAGAAGACAAATACATTCCACTCATATTGTGACTGAGAGGAGCATAGTAGATGAGAGACAGGTGTAGCAGAACAGACTAAAATTAGAGACAAGGAGGCTATGCATTTGTGATAATTAAATCCTGAGCTATCATTACTCACCTAAGAGAATGGAGTGTATCAAAATGCAAATTATAATAGATAATTTCCATAATTACTAACTATAAAACATCCAAATATTGCAAAAAGTTAGTGCTAGATTCTCAAAGAAAGTTGGCCCTTGCAACCAGAAACATGCATTGTACAACACCAACATTTTAGGGCCTTTGCTGTCTTAGGAAATCTGCAGAAACACAGATGGTTGTGCCACCCATCTGGCAAAGGGGGCACCTGAGTTCCAGTGCCTGTATAATTTCAGTGAATATACACATAAGGTTAACTGAAGCAAAATATTTCTCTCATTTTCCCTGTAGCTTTGTAATTGTGAGGCAGTAATGTCCTACTCTTCTCCTCATCCAGATTTTCACAGTGAATAATATTTCTGTATGAACTGGTGTAGTACTGAGAGGCAAAAGAGATTATTCTTCCCACTATATTTGATTGAACCCCACATGACAACTAAGCACCACACAGCTGCTCACTCACTCCTGCTGGTGTGAGAGAAAACTTGTGGGTTGAGATAAAGACAGTTTAATAAGTAAAGCAAAAGCTGTGTACACAAACAAAGCAAGACAAGGAATTCATTCACTGCTGCCCATGTTCAGCCATAGCCAGGAAAGCAGGGCTCCATCACACATTAACAGTTACTTGCATAAGAAAAAGACCACAACTCAAATGTCCCCCTTCCTTCTTCCCCCAACTTTCTATGCTGAGCATGACATCATATGGTATGGGATATCCCTTTGGTCAGTTGGGGCCAGTTGTCCTGCCTGTGTCCCCTCCCAGCTTCTTGTGCACCCCCAGCCCACTCGCTGGTGGGGTGGTGTGAGAAGCAGAAAAGGCCTTGGCTCTGTGTAAGCACTGCTCAGCAGTAACAAAAACATCCCTGTGTTATCAACTCTGTTTTCAGCACAACTCCAAAACACAGCCCCATACTAGCTACTATGAAGAAAATTAACTCTGTCCCAGACAAAACAAGCACAGCTTCGCATCCCAGCTCTGTTGGCCCTCTGTTCATTGCACTGCTAGGCATGACCAATAGGCGACTTTAATTTCCTAGAAAACTTCACTAAGGAAAATTTAAACACCTAAAGTAAGTGAAAAGGAATTGTGAGGACCCAGGTGGTTTTGGGTATAAGTGAACACCAGCTGATCTTGTGAGCACTCTGGTAAATCTGCTATTTTTTTGATCATAATACCTTACTCCATCCTCCTTACAAAAGGCAGCAGAAAGCCATATAACATCTGTTGTCTATACACCCCAAAGTGAAATACACATTTTTATCCCATTGTGTCTTATGAAGTAAACCAAGCCATCTTTCAAGATACGTCTTCTAAGTTGAAAAAATAATGAAATAACCCTTTGCATCATAAAGCCCCAACAGGTTCAGCTCTGTGTGTGCAGATTCTCTGCTACTATGGTTGATATAAGATTAGAAAAGATTCCACCACAAAAAAAAAAAAAAAACATGTCCTTTGATCCTGTAGGATAATAGGCTGCAGTGTTCCCAGGTTACTGTCAGAAAGCAATCTCCAAGAGGCCAGCTAGCTGGAGCAAAAAATAGGTTTATAAAACTAAAGTTAGGGAGAAAGTTGGAGTCTTTTGAATTCAATCACTTTTCAAGGTGTTCATCCCAATGGCATCCAAATGCAAAGGTGAGAAGAGTGAAATAAAAAATGGAATAGAGCAGAATAGTTAGGCATTAGAAGGTCACAAAGGGAGGCAGCTTTTTTCTGGAACACATTAGCTTCAGTGATAAGTAAACCTTGAAAGTTCAAAAATCAACTCCAGGTGGACAATCCAAAGTTCAGTTATTTCTCTAAACTTTTGGACTATACACCTCTGTGGAATAAGAAAATTCCATGCTCCACTGTCATTTACATCCTATAAATGGAGGTAACAGAGATCAGGTATTGGTCTTTTAATTTCAGTAGCATTACAAAGGTGGTTTATCTGTCTCATCAGGCAGCAAATCTCCTGAGAACAGATTTTCAACCAAAACATCCCTTTGGTTTAAAAATATGATAGAAATATCTGCCACTGGAAAGTATTACTAATTTGAATTCCAGCTCCAAATGGAACCAGTAAATTCACAGAAGGCACTGAAAATGGACTTTATCAGAGATACATTTATTTATCCAGCTTTTCAAAATATTACAGTGGGGGAGAAGACACAGGCAGAATCATACTTTCACTATACCATTTTACTTTCTCATTAAGCTACAGTTTCCATCAGTGTCACATAGATCCTGTCTCCCTCTTTTATTACTCTGTCAGGAATACCAGGTTAGAAATGCCACCAAGCCGGAAGGAAAAAAATATTACTAATGACTGAAGCTGATTGAGGGTCAGCTGAACAGGGTCTGTTTCAATAGCCTCTACCTTCAAGAAAGCACTGAGTCTCATCTTTGCTTCATCCTTAGACCACAGTATGTGGCCCTGTAGTATTTGCAGGAGTGGACTCAAGGCTGTGAACAAATTCACTGGCTAGTCACACTAAAGAATCCCACCTATCACTCATGAGCAAAGCTCCAGGGCATTCATACACTGCAGGGGGACACATGGTCACAGTTATTTAGCAGGTAAATGGGCACCAGCTCTCCCTGCTCAGCCCACTACTTTCCACCAATTTCATTCTTGTAGCAACCTTATGTGATTTACAGGTGAGTAGGACAGGCTCTGGACCATCCTTCACAGGGTTCCAGTGCTCTGCCACAAAGGTACATACATGGGTTTTGTGACATCTGATTACTATAGGCATAAGATGTGGTCAAAGTTAAGCATATGCTTAGTTGCTTTCTTGAATCAAGAATATTGATTCTTGAATCAAGAATCAATTGGTCCTTCCAACACTGGTTATGGCCCTGATCTTGCAATGCACACTGATTCATGGCTTTGGCTTCATAGAGCTTATTGAAGAATCAGTGCTAATTTCCCACATTTTAGAAATGTTTAGGTAGATGAGTGTGGGCATCAATCAATGTACTCCCTTTGCCATTATAAATCTTAGCCGCTATCAACATCTAGTGCCAAAAGATGTGAAATAAAATATTTCACTCCCAAAACCAAATATGAATGCCTTTGAGAGAAGAGGTCAAGTGTGGTGGGGTGTATATTGTACGTGTACATACATAAATCACTGATAGCCAGATTACTTCCCTATATTGATCACATCATACTTTCCTAGGAGGTAGATTATCTAAGAAAATAATCACTAAATTAAATTGAAGACACCAGCCTCGCAGCAAGATTAATGATACATAATTTACTTTATGAAAGAAGCAAGCATCCAATAAATTAGAAAATGCACACCACCATCAAAGCAAATTGTTAAGTATTCTAACACTCACCTTACTGAGTAGTTGACAAATGGATTTCACATTCTTTCAATTACATCAGAAGTAGTTTCTTGTCATCCACCTCATTGTATAAGCAAATGCCTGCTGGCTTCCTATAAGCATGCTGTTTACACCAAATTCATTTCAGGACGAAGTATTTACATTCACATGTGCGCATGTACAAACACAGTAAGAGAGATTTAAAAGAACTGTGATTCCTTTTGTGGGACCTGAAATGAAGACTTGTTTGCCATGGATTTAGATGGCTTTTACTGAAGTGAAAAATAAATCATCATTCAGGGGCAAGATTCATCTTGAAGTTAAAAATATGGCATCAGACCTTGACTAACAGTGTGCTGTTTACAACTCCAAAAGCAGCCCTAATTCTGGGCTTAACAGTCTCCTTCCTTCTTTTCTCATCAGCTCCCTCCTACACCATTGATCTCATACTAACATCTTCTTAGGACCACTGGAGATAGACATTTGTGAACTTTTTTCCTGAATCTTTTTTTCCTAGCGCTATATTTGCCATTTACATTCATGTAGTACATGATTTCTCCACTAGCATTATCATAAAAAACCCCACCAAAACTAGCTCACTTCCACCTCTTCTTAATGTTTTTAGCCTCTAGCATCCACTATAGTTACATTTTACCTTCTAAGGCTTGTTTATTTTGTTCTAGGTGATTGATTGTTACTGATTACACTCCATGGTGCTGTCACAAGAGGGAATGGGTGAATGGAGGTTATAATTAGCACTGTTTCTGAAAGCATTGATCAAATATTAACCAGCCTTCACTAACTCCTCAAAAAGGAAAGGGCTATGTTTCACATTTTATGTGTGGGAAACCGAGGCACGGAGAACGGATGTGAATTGCTGCAGTCAAAAAGTCATTTTACGGAAGTGCAGAGTAGCATGTTGATAATCTCATGTGTCAGACAGCACAATTGACACAGAACTCTGTGGTCTCATGGTGGAAGGATGGGGCTGGGAAGTTGCTGCTTGGCAGGCAAGAGAGGTAACAGAAACAGAGAATTCAGGACAGACTTCTGGGGCTGAGCACTGTTGAAGGAGCACACTTTCTGCTCCTGTCAAGTAGTGAGAGTCAAGAAGGGTAATTTTGGCTCCCTGTGGGCACAGTTCCTCACAGGGACTCATACATGCTATGCCACAGATCTCACCCCAATGGCATCAGCAGCAAGAAATCTGACTTTACAGGGCTCTGGTACAGGAATCAAAGAATATCTTGAGCTGGAAGGGACCCATAAGAATCATCATCTAAATCCCTGCTCCTCACAGGACTACCTAAATCTAAACCATATGACTGAGACCATTGTATAGTCACTCCTTGATTTCTGACAGGTTTTGTGCTGTGACCCCTTCCCTGGGAAGCCTGTTCCAGTGACCGACCACCCTCTCAGTGAAGAGTCTTTTCTTAATATCCAGTCTGAACTTCTCCTGACACAGCTTCATTCCATTTCCTTGTGTCTTATCACTGGTCATCAGAGAGAGGAGATCAGCACCTCCCCACCCCTCTGCCCCCCTTAAGGAAAGTGCAGACTTGTCCTGGAGGGCACCCCTCATCCTTCTCTTCTCCAAGCTGAACTAACCAAGTGACTTCAGCTGTTCCTTGTGAGTTGTGCCCTCAAGGCCTTTCACCACCTTCATCACTCTCCCCAGGACACACTCTAACAGTTTGATGTCTTTCTTATATTGAGGTGCTCAAAAGCGCTCACAGCACTCGAGGTGGGGCCACACCAGTGCAGTGTAGGGGGGGACAATCACTCCCCTTGACCAGCTAGATATTCCATGCTGGATGCACCCCAGGGCATGGCTGGCCCTTTTGGCTGCCAGGGCACACTGTTGACTCCTCTTCAACATGCCCTCACCCAAACTCCCAGATCTCTTTTCATGGTGCTGCTCTCCAGCCTCTAGTCCCCCAATTTGTATGTATAATGAGGAATACCCCATCCCAGGTGGAGAATCCAGTTTTTGTTAAATTTCATACAGAAAAGAACACGCAATGGGTTTATGTAGTTCCCCAGGCAATAAAGTGATTCACTTGGTTCTTGAGCCAGCCCTGATAAGCATCAAATAAAGAACAGAGGGATGAATAAAGGACTTGCATGAATCCCATCTGGAATTTTGGGAAGTGACTGACAACTCCCACCAGAGCAAGTAACACTGTGAACAACACAAAAATTACAAAGAATGGCTTAGAAACTCAGTGACTTTGTGGGGAAAGGATCCCAGGGACATAGTTCATATGTCTACTACTGCTTACAAAAGCTCAATTTGGACAATATTTCCATTGCCTGACATATTTTGCAAAATACGACACCATTCAGGCTAATTAATTCTTTGCTACAGATAGTTATGAAGATGAAATTTCTGAGCAAAGATGACTGGAACAATATAGCTGACGGTTTCTGTTGGAGGTTCTGTCTGACCAAAAAGCTATCTGAACAAGTAAGCCACAATACTGCTTCTATAAAACTCAGAGATGATGCAACTCAGTAAGGGAGCACTGAAAGGAACTTAAAACCTAGAAGCAGAGTAAAAGACAGAAAAACAAATTCCTCCCCAGCAGCACACATACATTCATTTCACAGTTCTGGACAATTTTGTTTGACATGAAGAAAGATTTTTACAAAAATATCAAATTATCATTATGAAAGAAATATAGGGAACTTGGTACACAGTGGCAACACATTGCTGCTTCGCCATTGTGGAGATAACATAGAAGCAGAGTTCCACATTGGAGGAGGGAAAGCGCTTTGACATATTACCCAGCCTTGCACAGAATACACATTTTCAGAAATAATAGCTTACTTCTGCATAGAATGCTATTACAGCCTGCAACATTATTTCTGAGTGTAACCATTATAGGCAGCATTTTCATTTGGCAAAGACCAATTGCAAAGAGGTAGCAAAGAGGGAAGTACAGAAAAAGTCACCCTGCATGCTACAAAAGGAGAGAGAGGGAGGGAGGAAGGGGAAAAAAAGGACCACTTTTCATCATTATGTCTGAATGAGCAAAGGGTGCTATTGCACACATTCGGGCAGATTCAATCATCACGCTGCATACTTGGACAACCACTGTTCTGTCGAGTTTGGATGTTTGCAGGAATAATATGTTGCACTGCCTCCTTGCTTGGCTTTGTGTGCTGTTTCTCAAGAAGCTTACCATTTCTGTGAACAGCAGCTGTATCCACCTGCTTATGCTAAGTCAGCATGCCAGAGCCTAAAATCACCCTTCTTGGACAGTGGTCCCCATGGCACAGTGGATTTCACTGCTGACTTATAACATGTCCTAATCTGAGAACCATCAAAACATCAGCAGCGGAAAAAAAAAAAAAAAAGAAAATGGAAATAGGTTGTGCAGATGTGAAAAAAAGTATATTCTCTTCCATTTAGCATGTAAGCAACTGTGACGGGCACAGTGCTCAGATAGATTCTGAACAAGAATATCATGTTGCAGACAGAAAGTCTTCTTTCATTGCATTTACTTTTCTCCAAAACAACGGATGAAGAGGTGACATTGGAGTGTACAAAAATGGAAACTGGAGGCACAGTGGCATGCTAGCCACATAGTCTCATGCCCTGTACACCTTCCAAAGTGCAATAGGCAATGACAGAATGAAATAAGGGCAGTCAGTCCCAATTCGCACACACACTACTGAAGCAGAGCCATCTACTGATACAGAAATTGCACACGAGGCCAGCAGACACTGAGCACAGCTGTTGCTTTACAAAGGCGCTGGCAATGTCACACTCCGAGAGTGCAAATCTCAAGGGGTATTTGACGACACCAGAGTCAGAAAGGGCCACTTTGAGACAAAACTGCTGAAAATACAGCTATGAAATACACATTGAAATGTCTGTGCTCTGGCAGTCCACTCTGGAGTGAGAACCAGCATCTGGGCAGAGAAATGCAAATAAAAGGCTCGCTACTGAGCCTTACGGCACATGTGCTGCATCAATCATTTTTTACATAAGATGAAATTGATCGCTTCAAGATACCAAACTGCATAGATGGGGTTAATGGATCAAATCAGAGAGCAACATATAGCCTGGGAGCAGCATCCCTCCAGCTTCTCAGCAATACCCTTATTCACATATTGGTGGGGGGAGTGGGGATTAAATAGTAATCCTGCCCACTTGTAAGAAGGTTGGAATGTTGAGTCATTTATTATTCACAGCAGTGGAAGGCCCTGCATAAGAAACAAGAGAAATAAGCCAGGAAGGCACATGGTGAACCAAATATGGTTCTGCTGAAAGCCTGTACAATTCCATTGCCCTCTGTGGGTGCTTCAGCTGATTCAGTGTTTAACACTGCATCACTTTTTGAGAATGTATATACAGAAAGAGTGTCTAAGTCAAATATGCCTCCATAAGAGGTTATGTCCTTTAAGTCCTGCCCCAAAGAGGCACAAAGCATACTGTATATTCACTGACTTCATGGCTCTATCTGGAACCTCCAAAAATGGCTGACATCTACATGGACCCACAGGGCCATGAACACAGTTCATGTCCATGCCCCTCCAAATGCAGTGGATTCAGACTGGGGAACTGCCGTGACCAAGCGTACTACTGTCTGCCAGCTTTATCTCATCACCTGTCACGTATAATCTCAGCTGTGAGCTAGCAATAAGCAGTCTTCCTTATTACCATTGCAATGTTCACATAATTAAGTTGTTCTCAAATTGTAGGCTATAAGAGCTTACAGACTTAGATGAAATTGTTGTGACAATTCAGAAATGCTTACTCTCTCTAAGCAGTTTATAGGAAGAGACACCTCCCAGTTGTGTGTGAAAAAATTATCTAATTCATTAGATATCATGTTATAACCGAGTGTCTTGATTGAACTGCTCATTAATGTTAGAAGTCTTAAGAAATCTTTGGGAGTATATTTATCACCGCTGAAAAAACGAGTCACCCAAGGAAGCATGGAGCTCTAGACAGAAGTTCGATTTTGGAGAGAAGTTGGCTCCTATTCTCACAAGTTGTGACAATTACTTTTTCTCTCTGCCAAATTAACTTAACAGAGAACACCTAAAGCTCAGCTTAAGCCTCAGGTAATTATGAAATTCATGTACTCTTTTCATTTTTAACACCCAGTAGCTAATTTCTTTTCTTTACATTTCATTAGAATAAACTGGTTTGTTGTTTGTTTTGGTTTTTTTTTTTTTTTTTTACTGTGACATTGAACTGTATCCAGTATTATGCAAAAATTCAGGTTAGTGGGACAAATGAGTCTCACATTTTCCCAAGGGGACAGAAAACATATTAGTGTGTAAATGTATATGTTACATACATTTCTTATAGAGTAAAATATAATTTACCCAGCTATGGACAGACTGAAGGAAGGCCCTTCATCAAGCATATGAATTTGGAAGTAAGCCACTGGCCTACTGAAGCAGCAAAAATGTCTTCTGTGGCAAGTGATTTTTCATTAACAGCAAGACAAGACTTGCTAGACTCAAGTTCTGAAATTCAGTGCTGTGCAAACCTGTTAAAGAAAATGCTTCCTTTTCTTGCTTTTTCTCCCTTTTCTCTTTGCCATTTATACAATGAAAGATTGGAGGAGGCAGGAGTATCATTCTACAACAGCATCAGAAATAGACTTTGGGGAAAGAATTAGTAGAAGGACAAGCTATGCCTCTGGGCATTACACATAAAAAATAAAACAGTAAATACAGCAGGGAGGGATAACAGAGAAAATTCCACATCTTCCATTTTTTGCAGGCAAAGAAGCTATCTAACACAGGATTTTTAATGATTAATGAAGATGATAGGATTGCCTTTCCAAAGCCTCTGAGTACTAAATCATAAACAACCTTTAACCCTTCCATCTGAGGATGATTTTCTTATTTCACCATCAGTGTCTATCAATCATTGCTTTTAATAAAAATTGGACTATCAAATTCTACTAATACATGTTGTTGCCCTGGGGATGGTTCAGACCCCCTCAACAAAACGCCCCTTCTAAAGCAACAACAATCTGAGAGCAACTGCTCTGTGCACTCCACTCTCTGCTGTTCTTTGCTAACACTCAGGAGGGAAGCAGGAATGAAGTCAGGTTTGCTAACCTTTCCCCAGCTCTCAACAGGACCAGAGACATCTAATTCCTTGGATTTATCCTCACCTTTAAAGCTGCAGGATCTTGGGGCAGATGCATTTGAGATTTTATGATATATTAAAATGCAACTTTTTTTTTTCTTTCATACCAAAGTAACAGAAGTACAACAGAAAAGGGTAAGGACCTAATTTAACGTATGATACAAAACTAAAAGGACCAGACTTCTTAAAGGAAGCTTTCTCAATCAGCTTTCCCTTATATAAGCCCCTTTCTGTGTAATCTTTCCAATGCAATTCCTTCCGTGCAAATCAAAGTGCCTTTTAGGATGAGAAAGTGAGGCCAAGCAAATAAAAGATTCTCCTCTGGCTTTAGCACAGGATTAATCAAGAAATGTTGGGGTATAATACAAAAAAGAGAAGATAACAGGATTCCACCGAGTTCCCTTGCCATCCGCTTTCACCAGACAACACTCCCACACTTTCTTCGAGAAGGGTAATGATACAGACAGACATTAAACAACACTGGAGATACGTATATGCTAAATATAAGAGAAGAGAGATCAAACTTTAAAGGAGTAGATTCACATGTAGTGTTTTTTTGTCATTGTTACAGTATCTAACCTTTTTAAACTCTCCTTTATTTAGTGTCCTGAAAACAAAGATCCTTACATAATGTGGTGAAAATGGGGATGAGCATTCAGAGAGAAAGAATGAGGTTTGCAATTTGGACTTTTGTCAGCATAACAGAGCTCACATCACTTTGTATACTCTGTAATCTCTGATATCCACAGAACTGATGGAAATGAAAGATGTGAAATACCTGTGATGATGTATGCCAGCAGTTGTTATATAATCCAAGCCCCTAGCTGGTACTTGGAACCACACCTACTGACTTCAAAACCAAAGAGCTTTCTTTCAGCCTCCCTGACTCATTTGACTCGTACCACACAGAGAGAGCGAGCTAGCTAGCATGTTGAAATGTCTCCTTTTAGGTAGAACATGAGGATGTCATGAGAGTGGGTGGGTGGAAATATCTCTCTGTATTCTTTCCATAAAACCACAAAATAGCCTTTCATGGTAGATAATGAAAATTAAAATGGCAACAGCTAAGAAGAATAACATGATTTTCAGCATTTTCTAATTGTAAAACTTAAGCTGCATTAAACTGAAAAAGTTTTATTTTAGAACTCAAACAAAACAAACCCAAGGCAAAAGAAAATTCATTTCATAAAGGTCAACTATATTCCTAGGAACATGTCTGCAGTGTTGATTTTTGCAATGGTGTTGTTTCTTTGATAAAATTATATTTGTGTAAATCTCATCTTCCTCACTGTCCTTGTGTATATTATATCTGACACAGATGCTGCTTTGCCCAGTTTCATACTGAAAATACATTTTTACAGTTTCAGTTAGCTTTAGATTAATAAATACGTTTCTTTTCAGAGCAGACTTGTGCATACCATTAGCATCACCTTTTATCATATTACTAATCTTTGAGCTTGTTTAGTATCTTATATTAAGGGCGTAAACCACATTTTACAGATACAATATGAGGCATACAGGAGAAAGAAGAACAAGCACTTAACCCAAAGAGTAGTGCCTCACTTTGTGCAAAGTACTTAAGTGCAGTACTAGTCAGCAAAAGTAAATTCAACAACTGCTCATTATGAAGGAAATGCTGTAGCAAAGCTAGGAATAAAACTCATATTTCCTACCATTCATGTAAGCTGTTAGCAAGGTTGCAATAACTTACATTCAGTGTAATTAAATCTTGTTATATCTCCTGCAATTTCAACACAGCAAGGTATCCAGATATTCACAGCTTATTTACACCTTTTCAGGAAAGAAAATACCATCTCAGATATATAATTAGCCACCATGACCTACATAGATGTCATCTACAAGGCTGTGACTGAATCCCAGCCTTGGAATTGTTGGCATCCCTTAGTGGGGATTATTGCTTCATAGAAACCCATGCATGGAACTGGCTTCCACTTTTGCTTACTTGTCCCTTATTGCTACTCTTTACGGTATGGAATTGCTGTGCATTAAAGGAATGAATAAGATGGTTCTGAAGGGAGGTCTGGGCTTCAACATATATCCTCTGGTAGTCAGTTCTCTTAAAATACTTCACTGAGATGCCATCATTTTGTACAACCTAGACGTTAATCATTCACTTGCTTAATGTAATACCTTTTCATTAAGGATTTACACTAATAGATGTGCAGTAAGAAATCCTTCTTGTAAGAAAATACTGTGTACTCTAAACACAGAGAACACACCAGGCTATGGTTCTAAAAGGAATCATGTCTCCATATGAAGAAGTTGAGATGTAATACTTCATTAATTAAGTGAAAACTAAAAGGGACTGTTAAGGTAGACTGTTCAGTCTCCATTCCACAGAAAGGAACAAATCTTACCCACTAACCTCTGTATGGGGGTTAGACCCCATGTCTTTTGATTGACCTAAGATGTATATCATTAAAGAACACGTTTTATCTTGTCTGAACAACTTCAAGAGATGGAGAATGAATGACTTCCTAAAAGGTTTGGCTAACCTACACCCACCTCTGGGAGAATCTCACTTGCCAAGTACAGAGGAAGAGGTTCTTACCTTATGTTCATTAAAAACCAGTTAAACTCAATTGGTTTGTACACTCAGTAAGACTGAGTCTGGACACTTCCCAGACATTTGTTCTAAGACATAAACCACAAATGCTCTGGCAATTATCTGACTCCAACAAACATTGGTATATGCAAGTTCATTGTTCTCCACACCCTCTCCAACTCCTAGTCCTGCTGGCAATCCTTTCTTCTCTCTTCACTGCTATTAGGACCCATCTGATGCCTCAAACATTAACTTTCATGTGTTTCTTCCACTGGTGTTTTCTCCCTTTTTCCCTTTCCAAGCTTTGTTCACTTAGATCTTTCCTGGTACGCAAATCCTTTAAAATAGCTGCTTCCTTCACACTACCTTACCAGCCTATTCCTGAGGTCTCAAAAGTCTACCCTTTTCACCGCCTTATTTATAAATTTCCTTTCAATACATTATCTAACCTCTTTCCCAGCAAGTACTCAAATAAGAAGCCTCCTTGCTTTTAAAAATTCAGATCATGTTCTTCTTATCCCTCTCTGGGTTTCACTCTGGCTGGACATGAAAACAATTCTTCTGCAAGTATTTAATAATCTGTCTTTCTACTTAGATTAGCTTTCAACATGATGGACAGTTCCATTCTATTAAATTGCTCTTCAGCAGTGCCATCATCTCCACTTCCTTCCATAATCATTTCTCTTTGCCTTACTCTTTCCCAGTCTCTCTCCTTCTGTCTGCTCTCCTCCATTCACACACTACTTCTTTCATTGATTCAAGTCCCCACAGCCCTAGCAGTGTTTCTTAATATTTATTATCAAATTACTTACCTGTTCTCTTTCCTGGGGTTTGTTGGGGTTTTTTTTCTGTTGTATGTCATAAAATTCCCAAAGGACTGTAATGCTTCCTGTGACAAGTTTTGGAACAGTAGTCCTTTGTTACCCACATCTCCTTTTATCTGAATGACTTGGTGGGTCATATTGATCAAGATAGCAAGAACTTTGGACAACTACTGAACTTAAAATCATTGCCTTTGTACTGCTATCCAAAACTAGGATTCATCAGTCTTTAGTCCTTTTTCCTCCAGGGCAATCACTGTGAAACTTTTAATGCATTTTGGCATCCCTCCACAAGGCTTTGCATTAAGCAGTAGACAAACATTCTTCTTCAAAGCAGCCTGCAACATTTCCAGCTACTCACACTATTTTAATTGACAGATTTACATAGCTTATAAGGATCTTCATTAAACATTTCTGGTCTTCTACTGTCTATATAAATCAGGCATTATCCATTGCATTACTACTCTGCCTGTTTTCCATCTTCTGGGTATCTCTAATTACTTTCCTGTCTATTCTGTCCATCTAACTTTGTGGTATTAGCTTCATTTCATTTAAACAGTTGTCTGGAAGACATTTATGATCACCTGGAGAAGATCATCTTCACAGTCCCCACTGCTCTCCATGACATATATTCTACAGGTTTCTTCACTTCCATCACAACCTTGATATTAGGGTTGAGTATGAGGTTTTCTCCTGCTGCTGCAAGTCTGCCACCGTGATATCCTCTGAATATCACCCCATTGGTTCTGATAACATTTCCTTTGATAAGTTTGTGTCCTCTCATCTGAACTACTGAGCCGCCTTCTCCTGGCTTCATCAAATCCCAACTCCCCACTGCTGTCTATTGATTTTCCTTTACAAAAATTCCTCTTCAGAAGTTTTAATTCTTTTCTTGCTCATCTTGGAATCCCAGCCAGGATAAGAGGGGAATCAGCTTAGAAATTGTTTCAGCAAAAGTTTTTTCCACTGGAAAACGACAATTAATGAAAAACAATTTCTCATTTCAGTAACTTAACAAGGCAGCTTCCATCAAGAAATCATCGTGTAGATCCAGAATGGAACTTCTATTCAAAACTATCTGCACAGAGGACCCCAGCATGGCCAGTTATTCAATGGAAAAACCTGTTCAAACCCCTGCACTTTCTGATTTTTTTAAACCTAAAATTTTGGTGTGTACATAACAGGCACTCCACACCCATCCAGCCAAATTAACTTTTTTCTTCTTTTTTTTTTTTTGACTATCGCTTTGAATTTGCTCTACCCAATTTAGCAGGCCAGTGGTCTCCCTGTTCCTCTCATACTAAACATCAAGCAGTGGTGCAAGGGTATTCTGCTAGTCAGTGGCTTTCTGGCTTTTTCTGCTCATTCATTTTTCACCTCAGCTCAGATCTTACTGAAACACCTTTCACCTCCCTTGCTTATAGTTCTTGTCTTTCTCAATACCTTGCTACTTATTTCTTAACTCAGTGAAGAGTTTTGCTGTTCTCTTTGTGTGACAGATGCAGTCCTAAACACAGGTTGATTGTATTCCCTTTCAGCAGGGCAATATTCCTATTAGAATAGTAACCAGCACACTGAGACACATTTAAATTTTCTCTCTACCTCACTGTAAACACACTTTCACTACAGTAAATACAAATTCCACTGCATGCAGACTGTAGGAAAATACACAACACAAATAAGTACTTCTAACTTTCAGGGAGATTCCAGCAGGGCTCTGGCTTTGGCAAGTGAAAGATTTCAGGCAGTACATCTTATTACATGGGTGGTCGAGTTATTGAACTTTATTGACAAAGGGCTGGATTTTCCAGCAAGACAGAGCTTCATTAAAATTCTGCAGAGACTGAAAATTCAATAATCTCTCTCACAAAGCACTGCATGAGTAGGGCTGATTAGGCAATTTCTCTCTCATTCCATTTCTTTTGCTAAAAGCGTTGTTACTTCTTGTTGGTACAAAAAGACAATCATTAAATGAGCATTCGCTATAGTTGATTAAGCAGAAAGTTTTAAAGGTGCATTGGCTCGCTTTCTCAAGGCTTAATTGAGGCCTTAAAAAAGTTGCAATAACAACACCACCACCACTATCTATCATTCTAGGTTGAATTATTTAAAATTTGGACCTGATGAATCCATTCGTGGGTCTTCTTTTTTTTCTTTTTTGAAACATTGTGCATTCCTAGTTACTCATATATTTGAAGCCAGGTCTGCCTGGTGCTGGAAGGAGTGTGTAAATTACTTTCTACTTAATTTCTTTCCCTGTAGATCACAATTTACTTGCTCTCATTGGGTTTCAGATTAAGAGACCCCATAAGAACAGAACTGCAGGATCAGACTGAAGATCCATCAGGCTGATTATCTCTTTTCTGGCAGTGACTGTAAGTACTTAGGTAGAGGAGCAGTATAGCCAACTTACTGCTATACTTCCCCTGGGAAAGCGATGGGCTTTAGCAATCCATAGTTTAGGGATTTCTTGACACAGAGGTTGTATCCTTGTATTTAACAACTGTTAGAGGATGTTTTTTTTTCTGTAACTTTGTTTATCAAAATGCGTCCTGTGTTGTACAACGTGATGGTGCCCTGCTGCTTGCAAGAAGGTTTTCCAATAAGCAAAGCCAATTTAGAGACTAGGAGACCCTACATATCTGCTCTTAGGAGTCCATTCACAGTGATCACAACAGCAATTTCCTCCTTTCTTTGTACATGAACTGAAAGGAGAGGTTCTTAGGACTCCTTTTATGCAAAGAAAGATGATGAAAAAAGCCTACAGGATGGACCCATAGAAAAAGAAGTATAAGATTGGTATTCCTGACCATTCTTAACCTATCTCTCTGCTCTTGATCAGTCCTGTATTACTGCTTGTTCTTTTCTCTAAGGCAGTTCAGCTGCACCTAAAATATAAGGCTATATAAGACCACAGCAAATGTTGGTATGTGTTGGCTCAAAAGCATTAGTTATCTAACCTGGTCAGGATCTTAGAACTGTTTGGTCCCCGAAAATAAGGTGAGAAAGCTGCTGCTGTCATTCAATATCTTCTGCTGTGATGTTTTTGCAACGCAGATCAATCCATCCTGACCCTGACTGTACTATGGAAAAAGAAAAAAAAAAAACACCATAGTCCTGATTCCAGTTGTATTCATTCTCCACACAGCTGAACTCCCATTAACCTTAGTGAAACTTTGCCTAAGTTACCACTGAGAAAAACAAAACAAAAAGTCTTCTAAAAACGGTCCAGTATTGATGCTGATACATGAAACAGCATTGAAATATGAGTGCAAAACCTACATATTTTCAGTGTCTCTCACCTTTTGACCACCATGCTCTTTCTGAGGAAGTGTTTGATATTTGTCCTGATGATTTTTTTCAATTAAGGGCATTAAAATATATGTATATTTAAAAGCTCAGTGTAGTGAGAGACATAGGCCAGAAGAACAGATGTCTAGCCTGAGACATCTGGATCCGAGATGATCGTACAAGGAGCACCAGGTGGCAGTGGGACCCAGCGTCATGCCAGCAAAGGGAGGCTGAACAGGGGTGGAGAACTGTCCTGCACGGAGCGGGAGTAAAACAGGAAGGCTCAGCTTTTCCACACTTAGTTCCTGAAGATACCATTCTAAGATTAAAATTGTGGACACAGTTATCTTCAAATCTGAAAATGACACATAAACTGAGATTTTTACCAGATCTACCATCTTCAGTAGCTTCTACATTCGACAGCCTGGAGAACAAATTTTGCAAATAGCAGCTTTTCTAATGGCTTAGGAGATTCTCCAGTGCAGGACTAGATAGCTGTCTTCTCTTGGCTATCAAAGAGATTCCCTTACCAAACACTGTTCAACGTAACTGCTATATCTGAAAGCTCTTTTTCTTGTTTATTCTGCTGTTTCTCTGAGCAGACTTTTGCAAGACAAAATTGCTGGCAGTGCTCACAAGCCTACACGAGGGGGCAGGAGCAGCTAACAGTTTGGGCAGCAAAGGCTGGCTCTGACACGAGACGCAACCGGCAAAAGTGAATTTTGCAGAGCTGGTCCCTCTATTTCTTTACCTTTCTCCTCTCCCCCAAAGATAGCCCTTGCTGCAAGGCTATTTTGTAATAGACACTGGAAAATAAATATGACTTGCAATAAAACTTGTGTAACAAAGGTCTGCAGATTTGACTGAAATGTACACAAACAGCAGAGACCGTTAGTAGGAAAAAGCCATTTCTGCACAGTCATTTCCATTCCTGTAATTAGACTTTGAAATAAATACTAGTAAGAACTGCAGTTAAAAGACAATTCAGGACATTCCATTTCCTTATGTCTTTTCTCTGACCATAATTAAGACATTGTGCTTTAAAATCAGGAAACACAAACACCATGACCAGGGAGATGTGAGGAATAGGGTTGCAGGAGAAATCAGTAGGATGCCACTTTACAGTTGCAAAGTAGTCCAGCAAAGTGGAGCAGAGCTTGAGTGAGCCAAGCCATGATCCCATCTAAATCGACATCATCCTCTTGATGCAGTAATACACAATTTACACCTAATAAAGAGTGGCTTACATTCTTCCGTAGGGGAAAAAAAAAAGTGCTGAGAAGAAAAAAGTCTTGTTCATATGTTTACCAAATCCAACTATTTGCTACAGTAATAACCACTAAAATTTGTTTTGGAGCACTACCCTTCAGTCTTCGCATCTCCCATACTTTTTTTTTTTTAATAGGTGTATGCACAACAACCATGAGAATGACTGATACATCTGAAGCTGAAACCAACTACTTTTTCTGGAAAATAAGTAATTTAGCCTTGCAATACTTTTAGAAGGCAGAAAGTTTTTGTTTTCCTGTAAAGAGAGGAAAACAGAGTCTCATGGAAGCAAAGTGACTTGAAATGGGCTCTATAAGAAGACAGAGTAAATGAGGAGTTTCTTGTTTCACAACATCAACTCAGGATCCATGCTGCACTAACCACCTTCCTTCATCTGCACAATAACCCTCAGTGTCTCAGTCCTGCTGCTGCACTACCCTACATAGGGAGGGATGACATGGACCAGGGTAGATCATTGAGCTTTGAAAATACAGGTGATGCTACGGGAGCAAGAGGTATGAAAAACAGTGACCTTGCAAGAAGCAGATGCACAGGTCTAATTGCTGATGCAGACAGTCCCTCCCCCTGCCACAGTTCTAGACACTGGCTGCCTTTTCCTTTACAGCCATCCTAATGCTGCAAAGGGAGGGAAGGGATGCCATCCGGAGGGACCTCGAGAGGCTGGAGAAGTGGGCCACTGCCCACCTCACGAGGTTTCATAAGGATTTATTACCAAGAAATCCTATCTATTTAGATAGGAATGTGCTCACTGTGATCTGCTAAAGAAAGAGGACTGGCCTCCTGCACTTGTGTTCATAACAGGTACATAGGCTATGCAGACCGCTTTCCTGCCTCAGCAGGTTTCCTCCCAGCCCCCCTTTCTGCTTTGCATTGAGAAGTGCTTTAAAAACAATGGAGAAAGGGGACAAACACAGAAACTGCAGGCAGATTCTTTAGGTAGATTCCACAGGTAGAACCTATAGATATATAGTTAGATTGCTCACATATTTCTAATTTAATGCTGAGCATCCTAAAGAGCTGTTCAACATGGACAGTGGGACTGAGTGCACCCTCAGGAAGTTTGCCAGTGACACCAAGCCGTGTGGTGCGGTCAACTCGCTGGAGGGAAGGGATGACTTCCAGGGGGACCTGGACAGGCTGGAAAGGTGGGCCACTGTCAACCTTATGAAGTTCAACAAGGCCAAGTACAAGGTCCTGCACATGGGTTGGGGCAATCCCAAATACAAGAGCAGGCTTGGTGGAGAATGGATCGGGAGCAGCCCTGAGGAGAAGGACCTGGGGGTACTGGTGGACAAAAAGCTGAACGTGAGCCGGCAGTGTGCGCTGGCAGCCCAGAAAGCCAACTGTATCCTGGGCTGTATCAAGAGAAGCGTGGCCAGCAGGTTGAAGGAGGTGGTTCTCCCCCTCTACTCTGCTCTCGTGAGACCCCACCTGGAGTACTGCATCCAGCTCTGGAGCCCTCAACATAAGAAGGATATTGACTGGTTGGAATGAGTCCAGAGGAGGGCCACAAAGATGATCAGGGGGCTGGAGCACCTCTCCTATGCAGAAAGGCTGAGAGAGTTGAGCTTGTTCAGCCTGGAGAAGAGAAGGCTCCAGGGACACCTTCCAGTACCTGAAGGGGCTACAAGGAAGCTGAAGGGGGTCATTTTAAAAGGGCCTGTACTGACAGGACAGGGGGTAATGGCTTTAAATTGAAATTTATGTTAGATATAAGGAAGCAGTTCTTCCCAGAGAGGGTGGTGAGACACTGGAACAGGTTGCCCAGAGAAGCTGTGGATGCCCCATCCCTGGAAGTGTTCAAGGTCAGGCTGGATGGGGCTTTGAGCAACCTGGTCTAGTGGAGGGTGTCCCTGCCCATGGGAGGGGGGTTGGAACTAGGCAATCTTTAAGGTCCCTTCCATCCCAAATCATTCTATAATTCTATGCTTGTCTAACTTGTGAGATGACTCAGTTGGCCTAAATGAGCTAATAAAATACCAAGACCACCTCTTGTAAAAAGTAATGCTGGGCCAGCTTTGGTGTCCTACTAAAAATCATGCTAATGTGGCTAGAAAGCACACCAACTCCATCTAAACCATGTAGACTCTACTGACAATGCTGCTACACCTTCTCAGATCAGGAGATCCATGAAGAAAGAGTGATGCCATCACAGACAACAGGTCAGACATGTTATGGCAGCAGGAGTAGACTGGAATTCAGCTCCAGTCTCCTATCAACATTCTGCATTCACAGCAATAATTCAGGCAGAGGTTTGTGTTCTAGTATTTAGTCCTGGAACTGCTGCTCCTCTTATACAACTTCCTCTCCATCAATGGACTTATTGTTGCCAGTGTCTATCTCCATATCAATCCTGTCAGCTATTCTCTACTTCAAAGCTTCTCTTTCTTCCACTTCTCTGCCAAGTGAGCATGTAAGCTTTTGTTGCAGCTCCTTCAATAGAATGCCTCAGAGAGAAGTGTCTCATCTTCATTCCCCAACACTGTAGTAGTAACAAGGAAGATTGCTAGATGTGGGTATGACTATTCTGACTATGTGCATTTTTTAGGACTCAGGTGGCAACCTGCCTGATTTTAAACACCCAAGTAGTTCCTCTGATTTACTTTTGTGGTTTAACCCCCAGTCAGCAACTACGCACCACACAGCCACTCATTCACTTTCCCCATGGCAGGATGTGGGAGAGAATCGGAAAAGTAAAACTGACAAAATTCAAAATATCCAAAAAATCCAAAATATAGCCCCATACTGTCTACTATGAAAAAAATTAACTCTATGCGAGACAAAACCAGAACATTTCCACCCCTTATTCCATACCATTTATGTCAAGCTCAGGTACCACACTATCCAATACAATCTCATTATGCACCATCCCTCCCTGCCCATCCTTTGATATAATACACAGATATCATTTCCTTAGTCTATGGCCCACCCTTGTAAAATATCTTTAAAATGTCCACAGAGTGTCCATTGAGTTCATTTATCCTTTAGTACATGACTTTGGGCTCCATCTGTTATGGTGGTCACTCAGGACAGGAGAGGTGGTGTGTTGCGTGGAGTTAGTGGGCACCCAAGCCAGCTCAGGATGGATCACTGCTGCTCTTGTACTGCTTCTTGTAAGGCTTCTCCTCCACTGGTTCAGATAGTTTCTGCTATAGTAATTCCCATGACATGCAACACATATCATGGGTTGCAACAATTTAAAGGTACTTCCATTACTATCTCCACCCCTGGCCCCTTTGGGCCAGGTTATAGGGTTAATATTGCAATTAACTGGTCCTCTTGCTCCTAGCCTGGCTTGGACTTATCCAGAGACCATAGACCCTTAGGGGTGTACCTGTTCCAAATGGAGCCTTGTCTACAAGCCACAGACTCTCCAGGGCTATACCTGCCACAGCATAAACCTATCCACAACCACAGTCACTTTGAGGCACCCCTGTTCCATCATGACCTTATCCATGGACCACAATGCCTTCAGGTATATACCTGCTCCAGTGTGGCCTTACCACAGCCACAGTTCCTTCAGAAGTAAACCTGCTCCAACATGGCCTTACCCATGGCTGCAGTCAGTCCCTCCAGGAGTGTTCCTGCTCTGTCGTGGGCTTATCCATGGCCACACACTTTGAGGTGCTCCAGTATGACTTCATGCACAGCTATTCAAGGTGTACCTGCTGCATCATGGATTTATCCACAGCCACAGATACTTCCAGCTGTACTTTTCTCAGCATGGACTTATCCTTAGGCCACAGTCCCTTCAGAGGTGCCTGCTGCAGCACAGACATAACCACAGGCACAGATGCTTTAAGATATACCTGCTCTGCTGTGGACTTATTCATGGCCACAGACGTGTCAGGGTGTCCTGCTCTCATGTCGCCTCATCCAGAGGTCACAGTCCCTTTGACTCAAGCTCACACTGGAGTTCCAGCCTGTCTGGTACCGCAGCACAGAAACAGCAGCAATGCCCTGGCTATGTGCCAGCCCAGGCACATCGCCATGGCTGTTACTAAACTGTTCCCAAGCACAGCAAAGTAAGGTGATAAGCAGTGCAGCAATACAGCAAGCAACAAAAGCAAAAAGCAGCCACTAATGAGCACTAGACTCTAATATACAGTAAGGCCAGCAAGGCCCAGGCACAGAAGCCTGTCAATTAATAGATAAAGAGCTATAAATTCAATCTAGCACATTCCAATCAAATCTCTCCTTATCTTGAACCGTTCCAGCCCCATGCTGGGCACCAAAAAGGATGGTTATGGTTTAATTCCAGCCAGCAACTAAGCACCACAAAAGCCACTTGCTCACTTCCCGCACGGCAGGATTGGGGAAAGAATTGGAAGGGTAAATGTGACAAAATCCATGGGTTGAGATAAAGATAGTTTAAAAAGTAAAGAAAAAGCCACACATGCAAGCAAGCAAAACAAGGAATTCCTTCACCACTTCCCATGTGCAGGCAGATGTTCAGCCATCTCCAGGGAAGCAGGGCTCCATCATGCATAACGGTTACTTGGGAAGACAAACACCACCGCTCTGAACATCCTCCCCCTTCTTTCCTTCTTCCCCCAGCTTTGTATGCCAAGCATGATGTCATATGGTATGAAATATCCTTTTGGTCAGTTGGGATCAGCTGTTCCAGCCGTGTCCCCTCCCAACTTCTTGTGCACCCCAGCCCACTCACTGGTGAGTTAGTAGGAGAAGCAGAAAAGGTCTTGACTCTGTGTAACCACTGCTCAGCAGTAGTGAAAACATCTGTATGTTATCAATAGTGTTTTCAGCACAAGTCCATAACACAGCCGCATACTAAAAGCTATGAAGAATATTAATTCTACCCCAGCTAAAACCAGGATCATCAACTGACTTGAAATTAAAAATGTTTTAAGTACCTTGCTAAATCAGACTTCACTGAGTGATACTGCCTGTAAGGGATACAACAATTAAAAAAAAAAAAAAACAAACCAGCTGTTGGCACTGTTCCTCTTTCTTCATGCTGGGTGGCCAAGGCCGCATTTTCAAAGCAGAGAGACGAAGGCTATAATTGAGGCTTCCTATGTGTGTTCAAATCAGAGCCTTACACAAAACCTATTAGAGGCAATGAGAAGTTTTGCATTGACTCAAAAACATTTTGGGTAAGACTGTTACATAGCAAACATCGCGGATAAGGCCACCACAGATTGGCGTCCTGACACTGGAGGCAGATTTCAGATAAAATTACCAACTTGATCCAAACACATCAATGAGAAACAGTGCTGCTCCATATTCCTATCTGATCCTTAACATAGCCTGCAACAAAATATCACGTTTGTGTGCTGCATCCTGGTTACATCATTTGTACTTGACTTGGAGGTCTTTTTGTATTCCCCCAATTCAACCAAGCAGAAGTATAGTTTTGCACACTGCAGAAATCACTTATGGAGTAAGTTTATTGGGTTTATTATTTAAGTGAAGGGCTGTATTGTGGCTACATTTCCTTACAGCAGAAGTTGTAATCAATGGCAATCGACAGAAAGAATTGCTCACTGCTGAGGCAGAGATGAAACAGCAATAGTTAAATGCTTCCCTCCTGTGATGGTATTAGCATGACTGCTAGGAAATATGTGCTTGAAAATGCCAGAGAAAGTGATTTGTCTGTGACAGAAGCTGTTTTAAGAAGAGAGAAAATGAAAACCACAACCACACTAGAATAAAGCCACTTTTAATGAGCTTTGGATGCCTTTTGGAAAATTGAGAAGAGCTTTTCATGCATAAATACTTCTGGTATATCATTATATTTTCTGGTGGAGGTTTTTTTTTTTTTTTTTTTTTAATTTTTATTATTATTATTATTACCAAATATATCTTTTTTTATTTAACTGAGAACAGGACCTTTGTTGTTAGAAACAGAAAGCAGGAAGGACCAAATTGCTCTAGTCATCAGAAGAACTAGTGTGAGATGTTTACCTGAACCTAACCTAAATTCCTGAGGATACCCACCAGTATTTCCTGGAAGATGATTTGGTAATCAATTTAGCTTTGTGTTGCTGAGCATGAGTCATTAGAAATCATAACGATCAAGTGTCTGTATCATCTCTCAGGTGAAAGTGAGAAGAGGGGAGAGCATGGAAAAGAAGTTTAATATGCCTTTTCAGACCCTGGTTCTGGGCACAGAAAAAGGCCTGGAACAAACTTAGAAGAAAATCACACCTCTTGAGGGTGAGGTTTTTCAGTCTATTTGACTGTTGCAAACCAGCTGTATGCCAGTCTACCACCCTCCTGTTGAATTCGGCCATATTGCCTGCTCAGAAGAACAGACATAACTATGCCCTTTTATGTCTTAAGTTATCTGTTCCTTAAGCTGTCTTATTTTAGGCCACTAAAGCCATCAGTGGGGTCCTATTAATGCTATAAGTTGACAAAACAACACTCTTATTCTTCACTCTAACACAGAAAGTGGGAACTTGTCATTAAGGAATCTTGAACTCGTTAGCTACTTGTATGCCAGCTTCCCATCCATATTTTTGCATGGAGTTGTACAAATGTATAGCCCCTGCCTTCAAAATGAGTGGAACAAGTAAATCATTGGAAACTATGAACAATCTAGTTTTCAAGGTGTAATCACTGTACTATTCAATCATCCTGTATTTCTGCTTGCTTTCCAGTGAATCTGTGCACATTCTGCACATTGACCCAGCCTTGAGAAATGCTGTAAGTTTTCCCATATGAGGGTTATTTATGGCATTACTGCAGGCAGAAGGTCTATACTCATCTTTAACACTTCCCGAATGAGTAATCTAACCATGAAACAAAGGTGGTTGCTCCTTCTTCAAACAACTTTTATGAGAAAATAGCGGTGTTTACCCAAAAAACACAGGCCAGGCACTTGTCTGCCAGAAGCAGTTTCAGAAGCTGAATCTCTGTTTCAGAAATGCCACCTCTGAGATCACTCTCTAAATCTAGGCAATATAGAGAATGTAAGATTCCCTTGTCTCATCAGCATTGCCAGTTGGCTGGATTAGACTGTCTCTCATCCCCTCCATTTGGTGTGACTGCTATTCTTAGACACCTAAATTTGTTACGTAATGATCGGAAGTCAGCCCTGTGCATTCCTGTGCTGTAACCAAGCTTTTGAATTGCAGGGGGAGGAATTGCTGTACTGAATATCACTATGCCTAAATCCTGGTCTGGATCCGATCCTGAGAAAGTAAGGCCTCAGATTCCCTTCTTAAAAATGAGTTTGTCACACTTGATCAGACTGTTGAGCTTGATATTTTCTGAACTCTAGCTGGTCATTAACATGCAGGCTCTGTGACAAACATTTATTCTTTATTTCCCTCAAGTCCAACTGCCCAGTTACACCTCAAGTTTCCCTTTGCTCATTCCCTCTGCTTATTCCATGCAGTGGGTTTCCAGGGCAGGAGTGAGCAGGCAGCTCTGCTGCACAAACACCAGAGAGTCATAAAATCCAAGAGAAGAGGAACATCTTATTCACCTATGCAAAGGCTGTGTCACCAGCGTTTTTTTCTTTTTTTTTTTTTTTTTTTGAAGTCTCTTGAATAACTAACTGCCTCAGCAGAGACACCTGAAAGCATTTTGTCTAGCAGAAGAGAGGCATTCACAGGCTGCAGGGTTGGGTTTAAGTTTGTTTTATTGCTTCAGCTTGTGGCTGTCACAAGTCAAACTAATTGGGGGGGGGGGGGGGGGGGGGGTTGGGGGTGGTCTCAGAGAGCAGAGTCAATGCTCCCTTTGCCCATTTACAGACTTCAGCTTCCTCTTAGCAAGATGCCATGTGGTGCATCTTCACCAAAGACAGTTTTGATTCATGTCTCATCTGTCTTTAATATCTTGTCTTGAAAGTATGCTCAGCCACCTGGAGGACTATTCCATACAGGCTTTTGACTACACATTGCACCAGCAACTCATGTAATTGAAAACCACTGTAATTAAACACTCCATCTTTCTCTGGGTTGTGTCAGTGACAGAATTGTCACTGAGATTCAGATCCTTCATTATCTGCTACCTTCTACACAGGCTCTCTGAGACTAATCCATATCTATCCTCCTGCCAGCAGTCCTGTGAGAATTCCTCTCTGCAGGAGGGAGGAGAAGTGTCATGAGGTTTCAAGCTGCCATTTTGTCCCACTAACATACTCAGGCTTCTGCCTCCATTTCTAATTTTGTTGCCAGCAAGATCCTGTCTAAAACAGCCGAAGAGTGGGCTCATGGATAAGCCTGAAAGATCTGGTTATTTAGTATCTGCCCCCATCTTTGTTGTTGTCTCCCCATTTACCTACATCACTTTCTGCTTTACTTCTCATCACACACATTTTGCCCAGCAAGGAAGAAGGGCATTTGGCAGATGGAGACCTAGCTTATTTTCTCTTCTAGGTGCTACCACACTCCAACTATTAATGTGTAACACTGAAACAAGTCTGCGGTTTCATAAGCTCACCAAAGACTGAAGAAGAAAGTAAGTTAGTAGCTAAGTCATTAATTCCCCTTGGCTGTTACTAAACTGTTCCTGGCATCAATGACAAAGGGCCAAAAAAAGTCCTTGGGAAAAGAAAATGTCTGGTCATAATTACAATGCAGGTGCCTAATCTGTCACATGAGAGTCCGAGACAAATTCTAAATGACCGAATTCACTCCTGGAAAAATGAGACCAGAGGTTGCAAATTAGCTACAAAATCTCTACTACAAAATGAACTAGAGAATCAGTGGGCCATGATAAGAAACAGCAGCTGAAGAATAAATGCAAAGAAAAACACACATCTTGCTCCCTTCTGAGTTGCCTTTCCTTTTGCTTTAGAGCTCCTAAGAGTCAACTGTCTGCCTGCATCAGTTAATAACCATTCAACAGCTTATCCCTCCAGGTGCCAAAATCTCTCAAACCTAGAATCACTTTTTGCCTATAGCTGGCCAGCTCATCCCCAGAAGGGTGGAAATCATTGCAGGTTCCAACCACATGCAGCTTTAAACTGCCTGGGCAGGATAGCACCTGTTGCTCATTCACCTGGCAGTGTTTTTCTCATCCATACCGAGTGCTAGGAATTGGAGAGGGGCAAGGGACCACAATGTTGTAAAGCACACAGGAAATGGCAGTAAAGGTTGCTGCCTTCCATCCAGAGTGTCAGTGATGGATTCAGCAATCCTTACCTACATAACAACAAATCCTCTCTTGCTACTGCAGCACATATGAGTAACTGCACTTCCAAAGAGGGCTTTTATAAATGTAAAAGATAAGAAGGAAATCCCTTCCACACAAGGCTGTTGTTCACCGTTGCTGGTTGCAAAGACACATAGCAAGTGATTAAACAGGCCTGATGTACTAGTCGCATCTGCATGCTGATCTTGACCCAGTGCCCAGCATCTGTAGGGTGTGGGTGCCAGCTCTGCACCCACACTGCTCACTCTCCATAGCCTCATGCCTACAAGCTCTAGCAGGAAAGCTGCAAGAAATTTACAATACAGGTAATGTCCTCCTTATGTAAAGAAATCCACAGGGCTTTGGGGCTAGATGTTTGTGTATTTTCACCCCGATTCAGCAACCTCAGTACTTAATTGCTTTTCCCAAATTAAAGCAGAGAAGAGAGACAAGTTCAGTTAATGAATAAACTGTTCCCATTGTTAATTAATCAGCAGCAGAATAATGATTCAGGATCAGAACTGCTCTGTTCTAGCCCTGCTCAAAAGGAGATCAGCTCACCTCCTCCCAAACACTTGAAAAAGCCTGCATTCAGAGGTTGCCTAGCAAGTTAGCCAACGCAGGCTGCAATACAGAGTGTGCTGCCACAAACGTCGTCCTGACGCATTCCCACTCCAGCTCCCTCGTCACCAGCTCTGGGTATGACATTGCTAACAAGGAGCATCTCCCAGGTAATCAGGGCCTTAAACTGTTAGGACTAAGTTTTGGCACTGAGTCTTGGCACGCCATTCAGATTGTAGAAAGCTGGTGTGCAGTGCTCATGGCGTGACATGCTTAATAAGCAAGCTGCCACCACCACCACCCACACTCATTCCACTCTTCAAACAGTCTCAAGGTTTAGCTTGATTTGTTAGAGCCATTAGTGTAGCCCCAGTAGTTAGTGCTGGACACATCCAGGCTTCCTCTTCAAAGCTGTTGGCCTGTGATTATTTTCTAGCAAGAATGAGCTGGAAACTTTTTATAAATCAAATCATATCAGACCTGAGACTATCTGGATAATAGTAAGTGGTGCAGGGCAGGCAGTCAAATTGACAAACAGGGGAGGAAAGCATGTCACTGGTGAGAAAGAGCAGCTCACTTCCATCACAGACCAATTAAAATGGCATCTGCCATAGGTTTGCCCACATTTCCCTACCATGAGTTCACCTGCAGCAGCACAGGCAGGAGGGCTGGCTTTGCACATGGTCAGAACATTCTGCTTTGTTTGAGTACTCGGCAGTCCATTGACCTGGAGTTTTACAACGAAGTCCAGGCACATTTATCCAGAAGACTGGCAGACTGGGGGCTGGAGGGCTATTCCAGGAGCTGAACTGACTGAAGTGGATGTCCTCATCATTTATGGCTTAATCAGTTTAATCATTGTGTCACCATTACAAAAATATCACCAGCTTCCAGGCTGATCGATACTTTTATAAGGTTTTTGTACATTGACCTTTTAATACACAGCTGACTCTGTAATCTGCCCTGATTGAAGAAAATGGTATTTTATCACATTAAAAAAAAAAAAAAAGTTTTGTCATGGTATTACCACACTCCATAGAAAACGGTTAAACTAAAGAAAGGAAGGTCACAAGTGTGCTAAGGTAAGGATGAAAGGAGCGAATAAGTCAAAGAAAACAGGAAATCAAATTTCCAGGGAGATTTGCAAGCCTGTGGGTGTTTTCTGTGTGCAGTGAGACAGTGCTGAAGGATTCAGAAAAGGAAGGAGCTCCTTCCTATCAGCTACAACAGAAGGTGGTGACGATTCAAGTTTAGGCATGAGAGGAAACAGGGAAATTTGAGGGACAGAGGAGAACAAAATGGTTAAAGGGCAAGATGAGTGACAGCAAACTTGACAGGTGTCCCTGCCACCGGATGCTGAAGAAATTAGGGACAGTAGTGATATGGAAGGGCAAACTCATTTTGAAAGCCCATGCTTTAGGATCAGGTGCGGAGTGATAAGAGTTAAAGGCCTGGGACGCAAGCAGATTAGACAGTAGTTTCTGAAGTAGCAACAGCAGGAAGTTTATGTGGGAAATAAGTAGCAGACAACCTCTTCAGAGACAAATATCCTGTTTTCCTCCAAACTTTCCTAGCTAAGAAAAAGAAAGAGCCCAAATAAATCCCATATAACGAAGTCATCAGATTTTTTTTATTATTTTTTAAGTAAACAAAATGTTCTTTCAAGTTCTGTGAGAGGCATTAGTGGATTTTAAAATAAGAAAAATTAACACCACATTTCCCACAACTGAGCTTGCAGACCACAAGGGTTTTACTGCCCACTCTGGTTTCCTTTGTTTTGTTAGTTGTGCTCCACATCAGAAACAATGAATACTTTTTTTTTTCTGTTAAGCAACATCTTTCAGATTGAGCTGTAAACCACTCCTGATGCATGTGAGCATGGATGTGTGGGGGTGTGTGAGCAAGCTTGTTTGTGAGAGAGAGGAAGAGTGGATACATGTGTGGTAGGGGAAAAATGAGAGCTAAGAAGAAAGAAAAACCAGTCTAGGGTGGAATTGAGCAGTGAAAAACCAAGTTGTGAAATAGGATTATAACAAGATGAGGTTATTTTTGTGATTTTAGGCCAATTGGGGAAGTGGGAAACCTAGAAATTCTCTCAGTTAATAGGAAGGCAATTCAGAGTTCATTAAATACTCTTGGTTGTTTGGCTGTTTGTTTTAAATCTCCCAGCAACAAGGGGAAGAAGATTTACAAAAGCTATAGGAGGAAAAAGTTCCATGGGATTTAAAAAAAAAAAAAAAAAGTAAAACCTTTATCCATACGAATAAAAGCTCTCTGTGCTGGGCTTCTTTTCACAAGCTTTGCTCATGTTGTAAGTTTCTATATTATAACAGCTGGGCTGCATTTTTTTCACCATTCCTTCTTAAGCAAAAAACCAGGCATATTAGTGGGACCTGGTGCAGATTACAACAGCTCAGGGTAACTAATCAACTGCTGCTGGGTCAGAAAGAAAAGACCCACTGCCGTGAAATGGCAGGAATTGTTCCCCTCTCTCAAATAAAGTAGTGCCGTGTACTGATTCCTTCTGGCAGTTTCTGTACTACAAGATTTTTTTTTTAAAATCATATTTACTTTTCCAGCAGTGATTTAGGCAGTTACTTAAAATCCTGCAGCTAAATCAAATATTTAATTTTCATTTAGTGTCAGTGAAAGATAACAGAGCTCAGGCAGGTACTCGACATGAACAAATTGAGATTTGGATTACTACAAGTACTTCTGTCTTCTCCAGATAGCCATAGATACAGTCCATCCAGAGAATGATAAAAGTTAAAGGGACATTCTTTCTAAGACCAATTTTGTCCTTGCTCCTTTCTCAAGGCTGCCGATAGAGCTAGTGGTTACCTGCAATGCATACACTTGACTCCACTGCGCTGAATCCCATCACAGGGCATGCAGCAGATGTTTGAGACAGATCTGCCCTCACTTCTGGTGTAGGACAGAGCTGAAATATTCACCTACAGGTTAAGCAGTCAGTATTCCATTTCTAGTCCTACAAAGCCATCCAATTACTCACCATATAATTACTTGGTAGTTAGTAAATAAAATTCACATGATCAGAAAAATACTGCTTTGTTAGGGAAAGAAGGAATGGGATAAATAGAAAATTAGGGGGTTCTCTTCCAGTAGAGAAAAATAATAGTTTCAAAGCTTGTATCGATATTTCCTCTCAAGTTCAGGGATGTTTGTCTGGATCCATTTCTAGTTTTAAGCTGCAGGATGACTTACCATCTAAAAAAAGCCTAACATTTGGGCAATGTGTCTCAAGTCCTTTTCAACTTATTCAGCCAGCAGCTTCCAGAAGCTGGGCCACCTAGGATTTGGTCCATGTGCTGTTAGCAACTGGCAGTGTGTAAGGGAATAGAAGTATTATACGAAATCCTGGTAATGCCGAAATCCTGCCTGCCAGATTTAATAAATTAAAAAAAAGAATTACTCAAGTCTAGCAAATCTGTTGGCAATCCAAAGCTGGAGAGGTCCCAGACTTACCTTCTGCCCTGCATTTAAAGCCACTATTTGAAGACAACTGAAATAATAATAGAAAAAATTAGACAGCACACTGGTGTTGGAGAGAACTTAAGTTCAATTGTCCACACTAGCTACAGCAGAGAAAAGCCAAACCACCACCATTATAAAAAATATCTGGTTAAATAGACACATAGGAAGACCATGTGGTATGTTCAGCTTTGTAATATAATGACCTAGGAGTGCTTCCTACCTGGCAGAGGGAGAAGTGATGCCACTTTCATTCAGTTTCAGCTAGGTTTGGAGAAATCAGAAAAATCTAGTTCACGTTCAGACAGCTGTAAGGTTCCATGGAAACATTGTTTTAGCAGAGGGGATAAAATAAAGGCTTCATAAGGATTTATTACCAGGAAATCCTATCTATTTAGATAGGAATGTGCTCACTGTGATCTGCTAAAGAAAGAGGACTGGCCTCCTGCACTTGTGTTCATAACAGGTACATAGGCTATGCAGACCGCTTTCCTGCCTCAGCAGGTTTCCTCCCAGCCCCCCTTTCTGCTTTGCATTGAGAAGTGCTTTAAAAACAATGGAGAAAGGGGACAAACACAGAAACTGCAGGCAGATTCTTTAGGTAGATTCCACAGGTAGAACCTATAGATATATAGTTAGATTGCTCACATATTTCTAATTTAATGCTGAGCATCCTAAAGAGCTGTTCAACATGGACAGTGGGACTGAGTGCACCCTCAGGAAGTTTGCCAGTGACACCAAGCCGTGTGGTGCGGTCAACTCGCTGGAGGGAAGGGATGACTTCCAGGGGGACCTGGACAGGCTGGAAAGGTGGGCCACTGTCAACCTTATGAAGTTCAACAAGGCCAAGTACAAGGTCCTGCACATGGGTTGGGGCAATCCCAAATACAAGAGCAGGCTTGGTGGAGAATGGATCGGGAGCAGCCCTGAGGAGAAGGACCTGGGGGTACTGGTGGACAAAAAGCTGAACGTGAGCCGGCAGTGTGCGCTGGCAGCCCAGAAAGCCAACTGTATCCTGGGCTGTATCAAGAGAAGCGTGGCCAGCAGGTTGAAGGAGGTGGTTCTCCCCCTCTACTCTGCTCTCGTGAGACCCCACCTGGAGTACTGCATCCAGCTCTGGAGCCCTCAACATAAGAAGGATATTGACTGGTTGGAATGAGTCCAGAGGAGGGCCACAAAGATGATCAGGGGGCTGGAGCACCTCTCCTATGCAGAAAGGCTGAGAGAGTTGAGCTTGTTCAGCCTGGAGAAGAGAAGGCTCCAGGGACACCTTTCAGTACCTGAAGGGGCTACAAGGAAGCTGAAGGGGGTCATTTTAAAAGGGCCTGTACTGACAGGACAGGGGGTAATGGCTTTAAATTGAAATTTATGTTAGATATAAGGAAGCAGTTCTTCCCAGAGAGGGTGGTGAGACACTGGAACAGGTTGCCCAGAGAAGCTGTGGATGCCCCCTCCCTGGAAGTGTTCAAGGCCAGGCTGGATGAGGCTTTGAGCAACCTGGTCTAGTGGAGGGTGTCCCTGCCAGTGGCAGGAGGGTTGGAACTGGATGATCTTTAAGGTCTCTTCTAACCCAAACCATTCTATGATTATGTGACTATACTTGCAAGTCAGCTGAATACATTCCAGGGTTTTTCTTATGCTGTTCCATCTCAATTTTCCTTTGCTTATATTTATCCTGCCTACCATCCTAAATATTTCCTTTGCCTCCTCTCTCTTTGGCATTTATATCACACAGTTTTTCAGATTATTATATCTTTCTATTTCAGCATCCCTAAACCAAGCCAGATTTAGAATCTTCTCTCATAAATTGAGCCAAACATGACAAAACTACACATCTCTTAAAGGTAGGTCCTCTCACAGAGCTGGACTTGAGAAATTGTAAAACCCACTGCCTAGGTCTTCCCAAATTAGGGGGAACAACTGTAATAAACAATTACGGGTGTGCATTTCCTACATTTTTCCTCCTGAAGACATACATTAATAAACAGATACTGACAATCTCCAAAAAGCAGATCACAGATTTTAGCCAGCTAAAGAAAAGGCAGAAACCTCAATTTGAACACACAAATCTGAAAACGTTTTTACCCTCTTACGTGTTTTACTTCTTTTGGAGAAGAAAAAAATCCCTTCTCTATTACAGGTGTGTGAAACTATACAAATTTGCTGCTCTGCAAGTGTGAAAACTTGCAGAGGGACTTGTAAGGGGAAGGCAGGAGATTTCTTTGCATGTTCTAACCTGCTATCGCATATTTATGATACAGACTCCTGAGGTTAAGAAGCTGGCATGTCTCAAACATACCCTACTTGTTGGAGGATCACAGTATTGAAAGAGGCATCCAGTGATCCAGGCTTCTTCTGTACTACAATTAGTTGCAAACCATGCATGGAGACCAATTATTTTGCCCAGAGCTATTTGGTTCTCTAGGCTAAACAACCACTAACTGCCTGAGTGCAGCTACAGGAATCAAATACACAGCTGGGTCTTTGCAGGTCCTGTCTCCAGACTGGAAAACAAGATGTCCACCCTTCAGCTTTCCAGGAGGTCTGTGGGAAAACAGTATAGAGGAATAAAGGAAAGGCATGGGAATTATTTTGCAAGGCAGTATGATTCTCTAATTGCTCAGGAATTAACAGGTGAAATGTAATTAATCAGTACAACTAATTCACTGTTTAACCTTGACAAGGTCCCCAGTGATTGATTCTGTGCTCAGGTTTTCTGGTGTACATATTGGGAATATTAGTTAATGCAAAGCAAGAGTCACTCACATTTTTGAAGGCCTTTTTGGAACTCTCTAAAGCCAACAGCTAGACTATTTCTCAGAGTACCCCACTTACAACTTACTATGTAAGAGATAAAGCAGTCATTTAACTGTAGCCACATTACTGAGTCTCCTCACATGACACAATTTCCAAACTTAAGTACCAGTTGCAAAGAAGTCATACCCCAGATCTGAGAACCCTTTCCCACCATCTCATTGTCCCTGCACAACACAACACCAGTGTTGCAATAACCCTGAGGACAAAGCCAGAAGTCTGTGATACACCCCAGATCCTGACCATCACAACTTTAAGATGAAGAATTTTGAGGGCAGTCAGTCTGGAGCATAGGAATGATAAGTGACTATCATCTTTGTTGTGGCTTGAATGTCAAATGTTGTTTTAAAGACTGTTATTTTAGACACCCCTTAAGTGCAGAAGGGTTCATCAACACCAAAAGTATCAACATACTCGAACCAGAGGTTAAAAAAATGCTTCTACTACAGAACACAGTAGAAACATGTTAGGGCACATGCATATCAAGAAAGGTAAAAAATCCCACTGCCCTTAAATTTCTTGGTCCCAGACAGCACACCAGCATGCCTGGAATTGATCTGGTATAAGCAAGATGCTCTGGTTTCAGATTTTGGAAGAAACCATAAACCCAAAAGATATTTCCAACTGTCTCCATCCCTGTAAAGGATAGCTCACACCTTTACTAGGAGCACATACTTTGCACTGCATCCAGAACCTTTATGTAAGAAGGTATTAAAAAAAAAAAAAAACAAACCACAAACACTTGTACGCTTCTGCAGCAGCTCCACAGCCAAGCCCTCAGTTACGCTGTGCTAGAAGCACTAGCATAGCAAACAGGGTATTTTTGTGCCTGCAGTGTAAATTGACACCTGCCTCAGGTTTCATTTTGCAATTAGCAATTATTTGGTAAATTAAGGAAGACAGGAGAGTTTCCTCTCAAATAAGGCTATTATTAAACAAGAGGAAAACTGAGTTGTGGATGAACTGAGCATGTTATTTCTGTCCTCACAGAGTGCCAAACAGACTAGGGTATGTTTGTAGAGTTTTATGGTTTTGATTTACAAAGATGTCTTAGTGTCTTCCATTTTCAACATTGCTAATGCTGTAGCTGATAATTTGCTGTGCAAATCCACGTTCTTTCAAAACTTTTCTTCTGTCTTGAAATATCATCATTGGCCCAGCCACCAGAAATATTCAATGGCCAGGTCTTTTTCCTTCTTAAATACAAAGCTGACTGGAAACAAGAAGCATATGTCCCTCCATGGTGGACTGCAAAGTTCTGCACAGCCTAATAAAAATCATCCCATAGCACTAGTACCTGAGGATCTGTCATTTGTGCAAAGTAATGCATACACGTGTCTCTACTTACCAAAACCAGCAGAAGACAGTCAGATCAGGTCCTAGCTCAAGCAGGTACTTTTTGTTGGCCAAGTGTAAGATTCACACTACCTCTTCAGTAAAAAAAAAACAAAAGCAACCAAACCCAAAACTTTTCTGCCCGGAACAAGGCATTCAGTTGTCATAGGGACAACTCAAAAGGAGAGGCATTCACTGAATAACAACCCCATGGGAAGGCAAGGATTTAACATGTCTGAGATTTCCACGTGTTCCAGGCTGCAGATTAGAAGATTAGGCCTGGCAGTGCATAATCTAGAAAAGGGACAGGTCCAGAGCCTGCTGTCATTCAAAGACAAACAATCAGCATTATCCTGTGTTAAGAAAGACAAGAATAAATTTAAGGAGTTTTTTCCATGTCCATCACCTGAAACCCAGTTTCTTGTTATATGATTTCCAAATATTTTGCTTGTGGCTTAGTGTCTGTTTGATGGAGCAACAAGCGAAGCTCTCATACTTTGCATACTCAGAAACCCCTCAAAACTCTAATGGCAGAATCTCAGTCCCATTTACTTCCAGTTCACAAAACTGTCAGGTCAGGTTCTTCTGTGAATCTGGACATTTATGAATTTACCTGTATGGGAGCAGAACTGTCTAGAAAATCAGCCCCTGAGTTTACAAAGTACATGAAACATTCTCTGTTGTATGAACATGCACGTGTGTTTAAGGCTAACAAGTAAAAGAATGTAATATTTGAGTATGTTGAGCCCAGGATTAAAAAAAAAAAAAAAAAAGCATTGTCAGGCAGTTTCACAAGAGTCAGTTAAAAATAACAAAACCTGTAATCCTTACAAATAGAGGGTCTACAAGACAAACAGCAGTATATGTGAACACAGATCCTGGTAGTACTGTTTGGTTTTATGCCATGGACCACACACCTGGTAGGTCTTCTCTTGGTTGGCAATGCTTTTTGATGCACTATTTACCCAGGTTTGTGTCAGGGTTATGCCAGTTCCACCTGCTCTGACCTTTCCTCCACATACAGCTCAGCAGCGAGCGTGACACCCAGGCAGTGCTCAGCACAGCGTTATCAAACCAGCACTGAGAACCAGCTATCAGCAGTTGTCCTCTAACCACCTGCTACAGAAATGCAGCAAGAGCTGGCCCGTGCCCGAGCTTCACGTGAAAGCCCAGAGTGCCAGGACTGGACTTGTAATAAACAGGACTGAAACCCTTGCCGGGCGAGAGCTGATTAAATGCAAGGAAGGAAAAGGGACTTGCGCAAACTAATATTTTGAAAGAGAGTGGGGAAATACCACTACTCTTGTGTAAGCTTAACAGAAATTCAGTAATGCCCAGGGTCACTGAGCAGCAGCCTCCAGACTTGTGTTAGAGGATCTCTAGTGCAATACCAATTCAGAGAGCCCTGCTCTGGCTGTTGGAACACTGATCATATGACTTCCTGCAGCTGCCTGCTTTTTCCAAAAAAAAAAAGAAAAAACCAAATTCCTAGAAAAAAGCCCACAGGTCTGAATGCTGCTTAAATGACAAGGCCTACGTGTGCCTGTTTCATGAAAGGTCGAGATCCTTAAGGACATAAATGCATAATGAATTATCCAGGAATGATGGCAGACCTGGAAGCATTAGTACTGAAACAGAAAGCATCTAGCTTTGCAAGAGACAAAGATGTATTTTTAAAAAACATCATAGTCATTCAAAGCAGCAGATATATTTTTCTTGCTTCTCTGAGTAATAGTAAAGTGGTGGTGGAAAGGAAAGGTTCTCACCTTTTATGGAAATAAGGCAGAAAAACTGAATTCCTATTGTAAATGCTACCAATATCAACCAACACCCTACAAATAACTTCCAGAGCATAACAAGATATTCGGAGAGTATTTACTATACAATATTCTGTCTGAATTACTAGTTCTTCCAAAAACCTGCAGTGGCAACTTTAATACGTCTTGTTTTTTCTTACTTTAAACAGAGGATAGACTAGAACAAAGCTCTTGCTTGTTTGTATCACAAGCAAAATTTGGATAGGCAAAACCTGGATTATATTTGCAAATGGCTCTGAGATTTACAGAAGACCAAGACAGAATGTTGGCTATTGATTTTCATACCTGGGATTTTCAAAATCCTACGACTACTCTAAACCTTATTTATACATAAGTGACTTTTTAAATAGATTTTGGACTAGGCAGTGTGGTCTAAGGTTTACAGCAAAGGGCTGAGAAACAGGAAACTTGGGAGAATTGGGTTGGATGACAGCCTGGATAAATGAATGTGGTTTGTTTTCATGATTTTCAGTTAATAACAAGGGAGATCGAGTGTCTCAGAAAATTCAGAAAAGGGAAATAAAACTTTATCCTGCCAGTTAGAAAAAAAAAAAAAAAAGAAAAAAATAACAAAAAAACCACCTTTATATGAAGGTAAGTGAACTTGTAAATAGTAACGAACAGTAGTTACGTGTCTTATCACTTAAAATTGGAATGAAGAAAGCCCTAGAGAATGTATAGCAGGGGACAATGCTATGCCAGTCTGCAACGGGACATCTAGAAGTGTTGGACCTGTGACTGAAGAAGTGTTGGGCCACCGTGAATAAGAACCAACTAGTGGTCAACTGAGTGTTCCTGTCCTCTCACTGATACCAACCAATGATTCAGAAAAAGCTGAAATCCCTTTAATGTGTTATGGAAACACTCAAAACCAATCTTTAGCTGTTTTCCCAAACCTGCTCTTCCATGTGAGATAGGGCCTGAAGGCATATAAGGTCTAATATGTCTTGTAATTGTTATCCTGCCTAGGGCAAGTTCAGATATGGTCTCTGTGTATGCATGTGCAAAGGTCTGATTTTCTGAAGAAAACTTGGAGAGCTGCCCAAGAAGTTAATTAAAGATGACACTCCAAAGACTCATAAATAAATCTGCAGGAATAAGACCTGCAATTATTTGAGGTGAAGAAAGGGCTAATTTGGTAGATATTCTACTGTTCCACTGCTGATCCTAAAGTTGTCTTTCTTCTTTGATCTTTTGTGATGCTCACCCCCTCCCTAAACTGCAGATCAACACTAGCTCCAAGGGGCTGTAGGCAAGAACAAGGTAAGTGATGCTCTGACCTTCTGATGATTGATGCAGATAGAAACAAAAGTGTAGAAGTGTAGAAGTGGGACAGTCTTCAGCTATACTTCTTATTTTCCTTGAGGCTTGATTACTAGATACTTATCTGACTTTATTTACAACCATAGGCATGAGGACATCAAGAAGTTATTGTTCCTTGCTTGAGAAACTTCTGTTTTCAGTCAAAAATCATAATTTTATCATAGAATCATAGAATGGTTTGGATTGGAAGGGACTTTAAAGATTGCCTAGTTCCAACCCCCCTGCCATGGGCAGGGACACCCTCCACTAGACCAGGTTGCTCAAAGCCTCATCCAGCCTGGCCTTGAACACTGCCAGGGATGGGGCATCCACAGCTTCTCTGGGCAACCTGCTCCAGTGCCTCACCACCCTCTCCATGAAGAATTTTTTCCTGATATCCAATCTAAATCTACCCGCTTTCAATTTAAACCTGTTACCCCTTGTCCTATCTCTACAGGCCCTTGTAAAAAGTCCTACTTCAGCTTCCTTGTGCTTTTATCAGAGCAAGCCCTTTTTACCTATGAAAGTCAATCACTCCACTCTATGGAAAATATTGCTGGGTCTACTTGACATCTGCAGAAACTACATTAGCATTACAGCTCTGAGAAAACCATTTGACAAACAGCCTTTAATTTTGGGTCCCTCATGGTTCAGGCTATACAGGCAGGGATGTGGTGAGAGTGAGAGTGCTAGCTGTGAAGTCAAAGTGATACCAGGTGCTTAACTTAAATCTGATTCACCTAGTGCCTAAATTCCAGGTATTTTCACACAATGAATTCAAGTCTTTAAATTAAATGTAAAACTTGTTTAAAGGTTCATCCAAACTTTTTTTGCAGCAAACCTTAATAATAAAAATAATAAAGTTGTTTACATCACACTGAAATTCAACTGTTGAATGCCAGATTCCTAATCAGACTTGTGAGTATTGTTGATTAATCACTAAAATATTGTTGGTTAAATATTATTGCTTAAACTTGAGACTTTCTTTTGAGATATCATTATCTTTATGATAAGGGAACGTCAGATGAGTTTCCTCTGAAAATTTTATCTTTTACAGCTTATGTTTTAACTTTCTGTCATAATTATGTGGGTTTTTTCTTGATGACAATATTTTTTCTTGACGATAATGTCAATGTCCAATGTCCTCCTTAAATATGACACTTTGTGTAGAGTACAAAACCACACTTCTCAATCTATGTCGACTTTGGGCAACAACATTGCTAGACTGTAGGGTTATTGTACACCACCAAAGACAGTACTCATGGATTCCCATCTTGAATCCTTCTTAATTCCTGGAAGGAGATATTCAGTTGTGGGATTTTTCTTTTCTTTTGCTTATTCCTTCATATTCTGACAACGTTTCCTTTTCTCTGACACTATTTTCTACACTTACACGAGTTGTAGTTTTCTAACGCATAAGAAATATCAACAGATGAAGAGAGATGAGTTGAGCTGCTCATGTCCTCATGTACATGTGCGGGAATTGGGGTTGTGAGGGGTTGGGTGGTCCTGACAGCTCATCTGTTCCTTTGTTCGACAGCTCTGGAAATTCCTGGTGTTCGAGAACTGTCTTTCTTCCCATCTAATCCATTGGATGAGGGAGAAGATTTTATGTGGGCTAAGAGATTTCTTTATTCTTCAGTGTCTTTGGATCTTTCCTCTGTATGTATGCTATGCTTCATTAATACTTAGTTTGGTATGGACAATGGCAGCAGAGGAACTGCTAGGACATGCCCTCTTGGCACTGATGTGGAAGAAGAAAGAAAATGAAGCAAGGTATTCACATATTTCTTCAAAAAATATTTACATATGTCATTCTGGACAGAAAAGACCATATCCAGGCTGTGGCCCAGGTCTGTCTACTTTCTGCACATGGCCCAACAAGCACAACTACAGGCACACTCCTCAGAGTATGCAGACCCTGTGCACGCTGGGTGCATTGGCCTGTCCCCAGAAACACATGCACAGGCTTTCACACTACACAGATTGCCTGTAAGGCAGCCTTGCAGAATAACGTGGATGGGAAAGGAAGTGTATGTTTCTCCAAAGGCTCATGAAAGAAGGTGCTTTTCCAGAGCAATGCAATTACATTTGCCTATTTAGAGATGTGGGGAGACCACAGAATAAAGAAAAAAAGTTAGTTTGAGCAAGACTTTACACAAATAGCTAGATAGTCATAATGAGAGTTTGGCTGGCCAAGGGGCTGATTTTACCCATGGAAAGAAAAATCTTCTGAAAATAGAGACAGGCTGGACGGCATATATTTTCCAGTAGCATTCCTTTAACAAGCCCTGGCTTCTTTTGAAAAACTTGCTTTAAAGTAGTCATCCTCCATATTCACCCAGGCCTTCATCTTTATGACCAGAAAACTAATAAAATCCAAGCCTGTGGCAGGTACTATCACAGTTTGTATTATGTGATTGTCTTCCTCAGAAAAATGCTCATCTGCAAGTTTTCAACAGCTTACATCATAGTATTATTTTTCCTGAAAATTCCTACTTCAGAGGATTATGTGCAACATATCAGGTGAAAAATGTCAGTCATGCTTGGTATGGCCATCTCCTTTTGTTTAAGTGTGATCATGTTTTTGGGGTTTTTTAATGGGAAAAATATGCATGTTTCTGTGTGTCTCTGTGTGGATGCATCTCTGTTCTTTACCACATTCTGAAATAGCAATGTAAAATGTCTTGACATTTTCCACAAAAAAAAAAAAACAAACCAATAACAAAAAAAACCACCAACAACTTTGGGATGAGTTCATGCCTGGAATGTTTCTGAAAAAAAAATCACAGGAGATTATATTTCAGAAGAGGGTAATGAATAATGGAAAGTATGAACTGTGAAGTTCTATTATATCAGTTGCATTTAGGTTAACCATATTTAATTTTTTTAAGGTCATAAATCCTTAAGAAATGTTAATCACATGATGGACTTATTTGTAAATTTACATACTGCCCTGAAGGAGACACTGATTGTTGCATTCTGTGATGACTCATAAGCATCTCTTGTTCAGGCTGCCAGGACTGAGAAAGCAAACTGCATAGTATGATCTTGTATGAACTGTGATTGAATTTCCAGTAGAGTTATCCTCAGGACACTCCATAGCATTTTTTAACACAGTAATGTATGAAAACTAAAAAGAGGGGGATATAATGTAGTCTTTAAGTTTGAAACTTAGCATCATTTTCTTAAAACTGAACATTATGCAGTCTAAGCATATATCACACTTAAACAGGAATATCCTATGCTGTGGTTGCCCAGTATATTAAAATTAGTTATTCAAAACTAATACTAACAAATGCACACAAAAGCCTTTCAAACAGTATGTGAAAGTCCTTTTCATTAATAACAATGATACTATTATTTCTTAATTTCACATCCAAATTCAAGTATCACAAACTTTATACAACAGTTCTTGTTCTCTAAATATCATAAATAAACCTGCATGCATGCTACATTTTAATAACATTTATATATAATTAAATTGGAATACTTCATAGCATGTCAATGAAAAAAAAAAGCCTATAGTATATTCAAAGCTCTCTCAAGTAATACCATCTGTTTTTTCTTCTATTAACAAGACAAACAGATTTAAGATATATTTAAGTATTATCAATGATTAAATATATAATGAGTGACAACTTATTGTAGTAGACACAATTAAAAAATAGTTGTTTGGGTTCCTATTTAGCTGTCAAGTGAACTGATATATCTGCTGTCCATAAATGAACATCAGATGTAATCTAATGGCTTTTTAATAGAAGGAAGCTTGACAAAATACTGGCAGATAGTATTTGGGGTAATGATCCAGATTGCAATGATCTCAATAATGACTTATTGTATCTATTTACCTGGCCTCAAACAAAGCGAGGGGAAAAGCTAAAATGATTCAACTAGCCAAGGCTGCTCTGGCACTGTAAATGTTTAAATCACTGAAGCAGCCCATTCACTTCTGTAGCAAAAGAAAACATGAAATTGATTAAAACAGCATAAATGCAACAGGAAAATCTTCCTCCTCCGCAGCCAGTTTGGGAATGGAAACTTACCTAGTTCTCATGGTTTGATTCCGCGCCCCCTCCCCCCGTTATTGCTCTGAAGTGGCCAGTTTAGGAAAAATTCAGTCCTTTAAAGGAAAAACGACTCATAGCACCACTGGGCCATTCCAGTATGCCTTTCGCAAGGAGTGGCGATTGACTTCTAGAACAGGGGAAGTAAGAGTAAGGAAGGCTTTGAGAGTTGTGTGCCCTGACAATCTTCCTTTTGCCTCACATTGGCATGGAGCATGATACAGGGTTTACAACGTCTTTCTCCTTCCCCCTACAACTCAGAGAAACAACTCTAAACAGCCATCAAGAAGGGCAAGGAATATGTCCTGACTTTGTCACAGTTACACGGCTTTTGAAACCAAAACTTACTTGTGTCCTGTAAAATTCCATTTCAGATATTGAAAGTCCCATTGAAGGTACAGTTTGATGACCTAAGTAAACACAAATGGACATCTCATGGAGATTTTCATACATACCTAAGCATATAATGAGAAAACTCTTGCAATTGACATTGTATAGTAAGTCCCATTGGAACAGAAAAGGTCTGTTGAAGTTTCTCTCCTTGCTTCACGTACTGTGATACTTCCACTGCTGAAAACAGTGCTGGGAAACTTGCTGATCTGCTGTCTCAGAAATATCCGTCCCAATAATAAACAAGATGACCTGAACTTCAAATGACTTCAGCACCAGTGTCACAAAGTATAAATTCAGAAGCCATAGCAATCTGCCCAAGAGGAACTAGGTGTTATGCTGGATAGTTTGCCACTTTCTTGGGTAATACAGAAGCAACATTATACAGAGGTACACAGGTGTTGGTGACAGGCAAGAGAAATATCTTGAGAGAATAGCTATGTTGTTTATATGCAGTTCCAGTCAAGGCATCCAGCCTAGCTGTTGTCAAATTAGTCTACAGTAGAGATGTACTTCTGGTTTCCAAGTACTTGGAGATGTCCTGGAAGCACAAGTGACAAAGCTGTGCTATTTAGGAGTGTTCATTGTTCAGGTCAACTGCTGTGGACAACTTTAGCACTTTGAAATCCTGAGGCCCCCCCAGTACAATTAAGTCCGTCTGTAAAGATCTGCAAGGATCACTTAGAGAGAACTTCTGCTGCTAGTAAAAAATCTGCTGGTCCTCTCACAGCAACATCAGCTACAAGACTTCATTTTCTCATGAAGCAAGGGCTTCTCATTTACACGAATAGTCCACCAATTTCTGGTTTGGAAGGACTGTTCTAATTTCCTGTGAGTCTCTGAGAAAACCTCAGAAAGATTTGTCTCCTAAGACATCTGGCCATGTCTAATCTATGGCACTCACGGTGCTCAGACCTTCACCCTGTATGAGGCTGGAGTGTAGGTTTTATGAGGTTTTACAAACTGCTACAAACTCTGGTAGCTAGGACTGAGATTAAAATCTGTATATTCACTCCCTTCCAGTCTGCAGGAAGTTAAGAACTTGTTTCTGCTGTTATAATCTGCCCAGAAAGCCAGTGTTTAGCTCTGCAGGCTAGCATGTGGAAAATGATGTTTGAGAACAAATCTGCATGGATATAATCTGCACTGAGGATACACAGATAAACAGAACAAAATGCTGTATTCTTCCGTATCTTACTTGACCTTCTGACAACTGATATCTTTTTAAAAGTATATTATACTTGAAATTAAATTCTCAGCTAATCTGTAGCTTAAGCAAACTCCACAAAACCAAAAGCTGAGGTAAAGGAATCATCACCAAGTGTGTTACATGTTGGAAAGAGCAAGAGATGGGAAATCAAGTGCAGGAAGAGTATAAGGGAAAAAGAACAGGGTTAAAGGAAATCAAGGGCTGATTAATTCCTAAAGAAGATAAGGCCTAGGAGAAAACTTCCCCTCATGTTACCTGCCCACCTGACCAATAGCTAAGTCACAGTAACTTTTATATGGGTAAAACGAATTCACATATGAAAATATGGGAAATATTGATTTACAAAGAGTATTTTTTCCTGATTACTAATTCTTTAATTTTATATAATAGGTGCTCTCTTAGAGTGACTTAAAATGCTTGAGTTATTTATATGTTTCATACGTATGACCTAAAATGGATGCTTTTTCTCTAGTCAAGTGACATAGTGAGGGTCTCAAATTTTTAAGGCCTTAAGGATTTGAAAAGAATGCTCACTCAACGTGCTTCCACTTCACATTAGCTCTGTCAGACACATCTAAGACACTGGATTCATTAACATGAACATTAAAGCACACAGGCATATGCAGTGAGTCAAATAATGCATCATACCATGAAAATGATATTCGCTTTAGCTGAAGTTGACTTGACTGTGATCAAAGTCTTTAACCAACATTTAGCTCCTTTGTTTGTATGTGGGAAAAGTTTATTATGCCTAAGGAATTCTCTGCATAGCCAAGTAAGATCTTGAGCAGTAGTCAATCCTCTTGAGATACTGCTCTATAAATAATCTATTTTCTAATTTTTATTTTTCCTTCTACCATGGACACCATCCATTGCAGAAAAAAATACTGTTACAAATATTTGAGAGTAGTTGAAGTCTACTTTTTGGTGACAAATAATGTATTAATGATACTATTTTCTAATAAAACTGTTATTTCATCACATTTGTCTTCACCTGATTTATACGACTGTGAAATAAGAAGCAAGTCCTGAAAGGTGAGCTTATTTCTTTCAGGATATTGAGTAGTTCTTTATAACAACTGATATAAAGATCATAATCACTAACGGCCAGGCTATGGGAATATTCACACAACTCAGAAGTCTCTTTTCAGTACTTCTGGGGATTGTTTTTGTGATGTGAACTGGGTAATCTAGAGAGAGTTATTTGTTTGACTGTTCCAAGGGACTGTCAAGTGTATTGTAATGAACATTCTGCTTCGGACACTTAGATGTAAACTTTTCTATGGCTTTCCTTTTGGTGATTTGTTATGTTCTTACCTATATTCACAAGCAGCTTTCAAATGTAGGGTCCTATAAAACTTACTGCAACAAAAGATGACAAAGAGGAAGAAATTTCTAAAATACAACAAAATCACAAAGTGAGTTAGTTTAGGAAGTTGTCGGACATGCACAGAATCACAGAATGGTAGGGGTTGGAAGGGATCTTCAGAGATCATCTAGTCCAACCCTCTGCTAAAGCAGGTTCACCTACAGTAGGTTGGACAGGAATGCATCCATGTGGGTTTTGGATATCTCTAGAGAAGGAGACTCCATAACCTCTCTGGGCAGCCTGTTCCAGTGCTTGGGCATCCTCAAAGTAAAGAGGGGGTTTCTCATGTTGAGATGGAATTTCCTGCATTCTAGTTTGTGCCTTTTGCCCCTTGTTTTGACACTGGACATCACTGAAAAGTATCTGGCCCCATCCTCTCAACACCCACCCTTTAGATGTTTATATGCATTGATAAGATCCCCTCTCAGTCTTCTCCAGGCTAAACAGACCCAGCTCCCTCAGCCTTTCCTCATAAGAGAGGTTCTCCATTCCTTTGATTGTCTTCGTAGCTCTCTGCTGGACTCTCTCCAGTAGTTCCCTGTCTTTCTTGAACTGGGGAGCCCAGAACTGGACACAGGACTCCAGACAGATGTGGCCTCACTAGGGCAGAGTAGAGCCGGAGGATAACCTTCTTCAACCTGCTGGCCATGCTCTTTTTAATGCACCCCAGGATACCCTTGGCTTTCTTAGCCACAGGGCACATTGCTGGCTCATGGTCAACTGATTGTCGCCCAGAAGTCCCAGGTCCCTCTCTGCAGAGCTGCTTTCCAGCAAGTCAACCTGCATCCTGTACTGGTACATGAGGTTATATCTCCCCAGTTGCAGGACCCTACACTTGCCCTTGTTGAACTTCATTAGGTTCCTCCCTGCCCAACTCTACAGCCTGTCCAGGTCTCACTGTATGGCGGCTCAGCCTTCTGGTGTATCAGTGATGCCTCCCAGTTTGTGTCATCAGCAAACCCGCTGAGGGTACATTCTCTCCCCTCATCCAAGTCATCGATGACTGTTGAACAAGACTGGGCCCAGTACCAACCTCTGGTACATCGCTAGTCACAGACCTCCAACTAGACTGCACCCCTGATCACAACCCACTGAGCTGTGCTCTGCAGCCAGTTCTCTATCCACCCCACTGTCCACTCGTCTAACCCACCTTCCTAAACTTAGCTATGAGGATGTTACGGGAGACAGTGTCATAAGTGTGGCTGAAGTCAAGGTAGACAACATCCACTGCTGTCCCCTCATCCACCCCGCAAGTCATGCCATTGTAGAAGGTTGTCAGATTGGTCAAGCACGATTCCCCCATAGTGAATCCATGTTGACTGGTTTCTTTTTACTTGTAACAGCTATTCAGCTGTGCTTTTAATTTTATTTTTCACCTTTGGCCTTTTGCCTGTTTATTGAAATGGTAGCTGCATGTATAACATGCATTCACAACCAATTCATCCAGGTTTCATGTGCTATGTACAGCTTAGCATGCTTTCTTCAAGAACATACTTTTTTTGAACATTGCAATGCTGTGCAGACTCAACAGCTGTCCTTGTAGCTCTCAGTTTCTCGCCCCCTTCAACTTTCTTAAAAGTTGAGAAGTAGTCAGATACTATGCTAGTCCCACTGTTTGTAAAGGGGTTTGCTCATATTGCTTAAGATCTAGTCAGGGTGGAGTAGACTTTTTTATTAAATACAGTTTTGTTTCCTTGGTCTAATGTCAAGATTCCACTGCATATTAATAAGCAGTACTAGAATAAGAAGACACAGAAGATGTATATTTTCATTTATTGTTTATTATAATACAGGAAAAACAAATCTAGAAAGCACATTTCATGGAGCACCATATTGTAACAAAATCTTGCTGGCTCTCCTACAAAGTATATTTTCAACATTTAAACAATGACACACACATAGTCAGTACACACAGGCACCTACACCGCAGCGATCTTATTAACGGCCCCATAGAAAGCCTCTTTCAAATACAGAAACACTAAGGTGCACAGAGGAATGCTAGTGTGAGGGCATCTGAACGCCAACTGAGTTAATTACTCTTTTGTTAGCAATCTTCATAAGCACACAAGCCTTCACTGCCTCACCCTAATATCTCTATTCCGAAGCCTCCAAATTGGGCCCAATGGTCACTGAATATGGACCTGGCACAGATGTGGTGTAGAGTTGAACAAAACTGGCCAATATTCCCTACCTGATACCTCTTTTTGCTTTGGTTATAGTACTGAATGAAAGTCTTAAAAACTTTTAAACCTACACTCCACATCACAGAAAAGCCACTTCCACACATACAGAAGCATAACCTCCCTCCCCCCACACGCCTGAACACATTAGCACTTACACCTTTTTGAGAAGCTTTATGGGTTTCCCCACCATGACCACCTTCATAAAAACGATTGCATTTTGTTTATCAAAGTGTTCAGACAATTGTTCAACAATAAATTTCATAATATACTTCTTTCTTGTTAATAGACAGGGCATGTTTTCCTGCTGCATTAAATTTATGTCATTGTCTATGCAAGCAAAGGCAAAATTGCTATTGTTTTCATCTGTACAAAATGTTTTACATTCATTTTGTACAGCATTAAATAATGATGCTAAGCTTAGAACAATGTAGAGTGATAGCCCAGGATAGCTTTTTACCTTGCTCAAAATGAAAAAGTACTGGAAGTTTCCCATACTAATGTTGAGACACAGTATTGGGGTCTCTATTATATACAGCAGCCTTCCAGCATACTTTCAGGCACCTATTTTGTGAGCTATTGCTCATTACGTATGTTACACTGAAGCACCTCAAGTAATATGGTTTAGTGCCCTCAAATAGTGAAAATAAGAGTCAAAAGTAAATCCATTCTCACAGCAGACTAGACCAGTTGTGAAGTACAATGCTAGCAAGGTAGCAAAACAACCCACTGTTACAATGATTTTGGGTATCTGACATATGGCTGCTTTTAGCATTAACTGAGGACAATGCATGAAGTTTCATTTCAAACCTGTTCTATAAAATGTTTTCTCAACAACAACAACAAAAAATTAAGAGCTTATATTTCTATCAGCCAGTTACAAAAGATATTTTTTTCTTCTAAGCCCATTTTGCTTAGAAATACTTCCCCTGCTTTCTGACCACAAATTTTCTGAGGAAATTTAAGGATTTGAAAAATGTATTTCTGTCTTGGTAATCAGTGAGGCTGAACTATCTTTAAGTTTTGGGCAGGGTAACACATTCATGTTGCCAAGAAAGAAATGAAGTTATTGTGTATTTTTTCTTGTGGAAAATCCTTCTGGGTTTCCCATTTACAGGATCCAATTTTATAATTCCTTTATACTACATGATGAACAGGCATCTATGAATAACAAGACAAAATAGTGAAAATTCAAAAGAAGAAAATGGACTTGAAAACAACCTGTAACTTTAGATACGCAAAGGGGTATTAACTAACTGAATTACTAACTCAGACTCTCTCCTCCAAGCTAAAGGTATGTTTCAACAGCTGTGCTAAACATTTGGCTAGCATTTCCTGGATAAACAGCTCAGACTTCAACTGTATGATGAGGAAAATAAGAGAGAAAGAAAAGACTTACTAGTTTAAGTTTCACAAAGTCTGTGGAGTTGCTATTTCACAGACTTCCAAAATAAAGTTTCAGAAGACTGAAGAAAAGAATGTAAGGAAAAGATGTCGTGCTATGTATATCAATACATATTTTTACTGTGAGTAATAACTACAGCTTTACTCACCTGAGTAAAAGGGCAGTGTAGCAAAAACAGAAGAGATTCAGAGACAGGGAAAGAATATGGACCTGTATAAGAATGTGAATTATTGTTTTTCTTAAGAAACCAAAAAAGTATGTAAGTTTCTATATAGAATATATAATCACTGACATAAAGAAGAAAAATTGGGATCACTCCTGTTTATACTGTCTTAGCATACAAGAGCAAGAGCTGAGAATGACATTGAAAAGCAGCCAATTTAAACCTGAAAAAAAAAAATATGGTGATTGGGGTTTTTCTCTTAAACATGATGTTTTTTGATTTTAGCATTCCTCAACTCATGAAATATTTAGATCTTAAAACTCAGGATCAGCCTCTCATAGGGATGATGAGACGTTAGAAAAGACAAAATTAATAAGGGCTGAAGCTAATGAAACTTGAAGAAGAAATTATTGCACCTTCCCCTGAAGCATCTGGTACAGTCAGAGGTAGGACACTGGATTAAATAAACCTTGTAGTTTGGCTATGTTACTTTTTCTATGATACTAGGTTTAAAAATTTCAGTTATATATCCCAGTTAGTCATGAAAATGTGTAACAATCTTCCACGCTGAGCAATGAGCTACGGTAACATATGCAAGAACAGAATAATTATTATTATTGGTCTTAGACACCTCTTATGTGTGCATGCATATGTATATATATATCAAAATTTATGATATACATATAAATGCATACATAACTGCATACATACACACACACACACGCCTTCTGAGAAGTGGGGTTCACCAGAAGGTCTGAAGACCAGTGTTTACACCCTTGTTTGATGCACATTACCAAACCGCTTAAATGTGTGTGTATATTTAACAGTGTGTAGCAGAAAATGTGAGAAGGAAGGGAAGCATGAACCTGAATATGGGAGAAATCACTCATGTTACTTCATCATTTTAGATCTGTGCTTGAAAACACCTTTCCAAATGCCTCATACATTGTCTAAGTTGGCCAACGGCCAAGCAAAAAGAAATACACGATATTAAAGCGGCATTGTGAAAATGAAAATTCTATGTATGTATTTTCTGTTCTTTCCTGCGTTAGTATTACTACATCTTATTACTGACGACTGGCAGGATGAGAAATTAAAAGAACTAATTTGATTTTGCCACTTACCCTGTTTATCTATTTCATGTTTCTGCCAAAGTTGAAAGAAAACCTGGATAGTCCATCTCCTTGTGGGTTTTCATTTATCAGCTGTAATGGGTTAGCTCATTGTAAACTTGCCTTTTCATCCGGCTTGATTAAATCATTTTAGGTTTAGAAATACCTAAACTTAAACTCTAAGTTTATGGTATCTCTTTAAACATAATTAATAATTCCTCAGACCCATTTGTATGAAAATTCTGCCATCTTTTACACTTATTCACATGAATTCACACTATTTGTCCTCCCTGTTTCTCTGGGAAGGCTTTTGAGAACACAAATGAAACAACCAGACTATCACTTCATCATAACAGAACTGCAGCTAATCAATTCTGAGGCTGCAAACAACTTTCAGACAAACTAATGTAGCTATAAACTAGTTGCAGGTATCCAAGACAGCATAATTCAGCATGACTACGTTTAACAGGGTAAATGACAGAATAGGTTTCCATTTCAATGAGGTAAAGTTGTGTATAAGTTCCCCCATCCCCAAAATACATCTTTAAGGTCATTATCTCAAATAAAAATAAACGAGAGAAATAAGTTATTTTTTAAAAAGCTAAAAATGAAATTATCTTTAAGCTTATTGCTAGACAGAAAGAGATCGAGGCGGTTAAAGAATCCAAGAAAAGAACCAGAGAATATTGAAAAATGTGTGTTGTCAGCTCTGAGAACTGAGGGTTGGTTGGCATCAGCTGAGCTTTGTCTGGTGATGCACACCCTAGATGGTTCTCACTGTTTTGTTACAAAGAGTCCAGTTCTTTTAGTTTTCAAATTGTAACGGACTTATTTGATCACCTGTGTCGTTTTGGTCGAACTCCATAGATTTTAACCTCTTTCTCAACAGGCACAGGCCTGCATACTGGATACAAACATACAGACAGAATTACAGAGTTAATATGCTGTGCAGAGGCATCCACAGAGAGTACAAAAACCACTATGCAATGCTTCGCATGCACAATACATTGCATGGTGGTTCCTGTAGTCTCTGAACAACAAATTCTCTAGGAGGGAGGACAGTTGTCACACTCCACTGCATTTCTATGCAAAGCTGTTGCAAGCCCCCTGGCTTTGCCCAGGTCGCTTGCATTTGCCACAGGAGGGTAAAGAAGCGTTTCTGATGAAATGCACAGCATTGCCTTTCCATGGATTATTTCCAAGCAACAATACTTCTGGCTCACCCCAGGGCCAACACTTCATGAGACAGGTTCCTGGGAGACCACTCTTCCTGCTCGCCAGCAGCACCTTTCCACAGAAGCATCTTCACCTCTTCTGTCCTGTAGCGAGCACAGGAGTGCGATTTTTTCATACAACAATATTTCTGTGAAGTTAAGGTTTTTGTTTTATCTTCTTTTCCTAGTTAATGTTCATTTCACCTTGTTATCAAATGTGTTCTCCTGCAATCATCTGAAAGGCCTTATTCAAACCAGCATGTTTTCTTTTTTTCCCTTTTACATCACCCTAAGGGACACATTCATTGACACAGCTTCTCTAGAGAATGGATTTCATCTTTTGCTGAAGTTTTGTTCCAGCCAAAGCCGAACCTCCTGCAGATTGTAGAAGAAAGGGCCTTTGCCTCCCAGGTAGGCAATCTTTTGTCTCTGCACGATGCATACTCGCTCAAATGAAACCCCATAGGCCACATTGGCATTGTTGTCCATGCAGTCAGCCACCACTTGGCACTGAGGTGGCAAGGAAAAGCGCTCTAGGAGCTGGTGAGCAGCTGCACATCGGTCTTCTTGGTTCCTGTGTTTCTTAACTTCAAATGAAGAGGGAGAGATTCCAGGGGCAGCCCAGCCATCTGATGGGTGAGCCTCATCAATGTAGACTAACAGAAAGTCAGCCACACCAGAGAACTCCTCCACCAGCTTGCTGAAGGCCGACAGCTGGCTTGTGAACGGTGGTCAGGTAGCTGAACCAAAGTTGACCACCAGTGGCCGCTCAGAGTTGGCAAAATCCAGAAGGTGGCATTTGGTTCCACACTTGCCACCGACACTCTTCCAGCTGCTACTGCTGCCATCACTGTCCTTGGCTATGTGGATTACACTGGAGTTTGGGGCTTCTCCTCCCAGTTTGACCTGACAGCAAAACAGATTAAAACATAGCAAGTTAGTGTGACTTGCTTGTCTAGTATCCTTATGACTACCCCCTTCAAATAAACCATTGCTTGTTCAAAGAGTGCACCTAACTACCCGCATGGACAGTAGCATGGGGATAAAGCAAATCATCAAAAGCAGCAGCTTCAACAAGTTCATCTAGACCATCTCCACTCACCGTGCAGGGAAATAGGGCATTCCTGACAGGTCTACTACTTCATTATTGTTAGAAAATTTGATCTGAGATCTGTCTTGTCCTGTCCAGTACACACATAGTCCTGTCCACTCTTATGTATTTGCAGACTCTTATTTGCTTTCAGACAGACTACCTCCAATTTCTTCTAACTTTTCCCTGTGAGCCAAATTTTCTAGACATTTTTTTTTTTCACTGCCATCCTCTTGAGTTCCCTCTACTTGGTTCATGTCTTCCTTGAAGAGCAGTATTTAAAACTTCAAAAGAGTTTTTATTAATTCTCAGAATAATCAGACAATTAGACAGGACACACCTGTTCATACATACTAGATGTTCACTTTTTCCAAAACATCATGACTGTTTTGGAAACAACAATAGACACTTGACCAGGGGTTACCTAGTGAGAAGTTATGATGCCCAAGTCCCTTTTTCTGCCTTTCTAGTTGCTCCCCATCATGGATTTGGGTACTTAATCAGTCCAGACTGAATTTGGTGTTTTGCACTTTGCCCCATTGAACTGCATACTATATTTCAAGTAATTTTTCCAATTCCCCAGAATCATTCTGCATTGTATTCCTGACCTTCATAACACATTTATTACCTCAGTTTTGAGAGGTTTGCAGATTTTATATGTGTTTATTCTCTTCCATCCTGCAGTCCAAGCATGACAATACTAAGTACCGTACCAAACACAAGAGATCTCTGCAGATGCCCACTCAATATATAATTTTGTTTTGAAAGTGGACCCTCCCAGATTGCACTCTCCAAAGGGTTTTCTATCCACTTTGCAGTAATTTCTGCAATGACTGGCTGACACATTTCCTTCTACTGCAATTTTTCTCTAACACATGACTGGGGAAAAAGCAGCAGAAAAAGTGGAAAAATTTTATGATGGTTGAAGTAGGATAAGTGAAATCACAATGTTCTCAGCTCTAACCCCAGATCTAACTCAGACCCAACACACAATTGTGGAAAAGCAATTTTGCTGGACTGTTTCTATTTCCCTGACTAAAAACAAACAGCAAAAAAACCTCAGAACCTATGGGAAAAAAGACAGGATACATGCATCTCACAGAAGGGACTGCCAGAATAAGGTGGAGCCTGCAGAGGGCTCCAAGATCCATAGCTGATAACTGCTATAGAACCACAAAATATTATTACATAAGACAATTAGTTTTTAATGAGCTCTGTCACAGCAATTCCTACGTATCTGCTTTTAACATCAGCTCTAGTACAACAATGCAATTATCCTTTTGTATTTCCCTGACTCTTTATCTCTCTCTGTCTTCTCTCTATTTAATTATGTTCAGAAGTTTGAAGGAAACATACAAGACCAAATTCTGGTCTTTCATATTTTATTTATTTATTTCTGGGGCTACATTCCAACTGAAGGTAATAGAAGTTAATGCTGAATGAGAACTGTGTAAAAATTGAATAAATAACTGATTTTTGGTGCATCTCTATTCTACATTACATCATAGGATATCCTGGGGAATCAGATACAGTAGGAAGCTGAGTTAACAGCTGAATACTTAAATGATGTGGTTGCTGCTGCACACAGATCCAAAGGCAAACATATGTAGATACTGGATCTTCCATTTCTTCCTGAGAAACCTGAATACCTTGAACAAATCTGCAGTTATTCATGACTTGCCATTATTTCATCAGAATCGCAATAGAAGCAAGAGTCTAACCAAACCAGTTTGTAAGACACTGCCCTTAAAGCTGCCAGACAGCAACATGAGAAGGCCTCACAGCATCTTGGCATACAACATAAACATCATTTTGACTATTTTCTGTGGGGCACACTGAAACACAGCTGTGCCACTATTCACTTGGAAATCAGAGCAGGGAAGAAAGCTACAGAAATAAAGACTGCCTCAAGGCCCACAAATCTCTCCAGGCCAAGCAAGTGGTGATCACACCACTGGGAGCAGGGGATGTGCAGTTGCGGGTGCACCACAGGCAAGGGAAGCAAGTAATGCCCCAGAAAAGCACAGGCCCTTGTGCCCCCTCCCCATAAACCTTCACCTGCAGCGTTACTATCTGCTAGAGCCCTAGTAACAGTTATGAAAAAGCCTTGTGCTTGTTGCCTTTGAAAACAAGTGAGGTTTGAAATAGCTGAGTTTAGGACTTCCTGTGTGAGTGAGCTGTCCATTGAACTCAAGGAAGCAAAAGAGCTGTATCCCTATTTTTGAGAAGGACATATCTGGAGAGAGACAGGCTCAAATGAAGCTGTAGCATTTAAGAGGTAGCATTAAGCATCTTGCAACGCTTAAGAACTACTGCTACAGGCCATCTACACCTTAACATCTCATTTCTCTCTGCCACTCTGTGCAGTAAAATAGGCAAAGCAGGAGTGAGTAAGGTGAAGGGCCAGAATGGAACAAAGAAAAAATACACAGGTCAAGATCATTTGGTGGCCATATAATGATCCTGAGGGCTGTATTAAATCCATAAGCCAGCTAGACAACTCAGCATTTTGTGATAAGTTGGCAACTACCAAAAAGGGGCACATCTCAAAAACCACAACATCTGCACATACACTACATCCCGCTTCACCTAGAAAGCTTAACTGTTCTTACACTACCAAGCAAATGCTTTTGTCAGAGCTAGCTTGCCCAAAATGTGCCTTTTGGACAAAGTCTGACATGTAAGTATCTGTGCTGCACCCACTCCCTGGATGAATAATGGACCTCAGCACTTAGGAGTGTGCACTCATCCAGTCAAAGAAAAGAAGTAATAACATGTGATTTATCTCATAAATCACAATTAAGCAACACACTTTGAATTTCTGATATTTGCTGACACTCTTCAGAGGAAAAGAAAAATAAAGGTAAAAGGATAGATGCAACTAAAACTCATCAATGAACAGAGCTGCTCAGGAGACAAGAAACATCTGAGCAACTGTTTCCCCTCACTTTTCTGGCTTTATTATTATGATTGAAAATACTTTAGCCAACACTCTTGAACTGGGAAACCACAGTCTGCTTCTTGATCATATTTAAGCAGAAAGAGAGGCTACATAAAGTAAACTCCTCATTACCAACTCTTCACTCAGGTCTACCAGATGCTTCTTTTCCTAGACGAGTTTGCAAACTCTGAAGGAACAGACTGACAAAACAACTCCCATTGAAAACCAGAATGGGAATGTCTTTCAGATACCATTTAGCATTGATACCAAGAATGGCAACATACTTCACTATTCTCCAACAATGCAAGTTTGCATTCTGTATCTCATACTCCTTATTGACCAAAATATAGATGGATTTAGGAAATAAAGTACAAATATATCTTATGTCACATTATAGTAGTTTGTGATTTTTTTTGTTTTCCACAGCCATGAAGTATGTCTCATGGCCGCAGGTTACCTATCATTTCAATTTCTGTTTCTAGGAGTGCTTCTGTTGGGTTTTTTCCCCCTTAATGAGACATCCTTGCCAAGCAGACATTCACAAGGCATTTTCGGCTCTTGCAGAGGAGTAATTAGGTCGGTGCCTTGTTCCATGCCAGTGTCAGGCACTCCAAAAAGCAGCCCTGCCCAATCGTTAATGCTTAAACATAAGCAGCGGCATCTCCACTAATTGGTCCTGATGAAGCGCTGACATTCCCAAAGGGACTCTTTATTTCACCAGTCTCGGGAACCGATTGACACAGGATGACAATATCATCCTTGCTGATCATCTGCAATGTAGGCCTTGGCTGTCTTCTTTGTTGTTATTTATTGAAAGAAAAAATAGCTCTTGGAAAAGAAAATCAACGCAGTGACAAAACAAACAAAAAACCCCATGTATTCAGCCAAGCCGCTTTTGAAATCTTGCACAAAGGCAGGCAAAATACAGATTCTGAGAAACAAACTAGCAGAATTCCCCTCACACGCAATCCAGCATTTCTATAATCACGTACTTATGTGCATGAATATTCGAGCATTCAGCGCCAGCCTTCTGGATAAGGTGGAAACCAGGCAGCGTTCAGGCACTCCCTCCCACACAGCCTGCATGGGACATGCGAGGTAGGCCAACCAACCCTGAAAGCCAGTCCAGCCATCAGCGAGAGCAAGCGCCACCTTGACACCAAAGCAGTGACTTGCATCATTTGTGCGAATTTTGTGTTTGCTTGACAGGCTCGGTCCTGCATCTCCTTCTCCCATTCTGCACACAGAGTGAAAAGGGGAAAAGGTTGATGATGCTTTAGCCTGCAGACTGCAAAATGAAGCAGACTTAGGAGTGGGAAAGTTCATAAACTACACACTAGAAATACACATGCTGCTAACTTTGTTGTAAGTTCTCCATGAGGACTTGAAAACATCCCACAGACAAAACATCACCTGCTCATTTACCTTTTCTTTTTTCTCCTTTTGCTTTTATCAGCTTTAGCATAACCCTCCTGGGATCCCGTGCACTGGAATATGGCTTTCATTCCCTGCATGAGGGATTTTCAAACAGTTTGACACACTCACCAGGCTGTGTCAACCCTCAAAAGAAAATAGGTGTTGCCAGACAATTAGCAGTCTGTGATATTAGCCATTTAAATATGAACATGCTGTGATTGGGACTGGAGACCAGTGATTGGTAATGAACTGAATCCCTGGAGCTTTTTGCTCCTTTTCAAATTCTCTGCTTTGCTTCGATCCCATTCAGCTAAATATAGCCTCTGAATCACCCAATATTTCTCAGTGTTTCATCCCAATCATAACCAGACTCTGGCTGGAGAATTACACAAATTATTATTTTTGTTTTCTTTATTTACTTGACACAGAGTTGTGCAGTGGATAAAAATTACAGGAGGTCCTCGTCTGGAGCAGCGTATGAAGTGGGAGCTCTTCATTTGTCATGAGGAGGTGGCAGCTTGCTTTAAGAGACTCAATTACTCAAACTGGAAAGCAGAGACTAGAATTTACTCTCGTTCTCCCAGACTCCAGAGTCTTTATTTAGGATCAGGTGTGTGAAGCTGAGGGAGGGAAGTGGGAGACAAATTTAAAAGGGCACAGTCCAGACAAAAATAACCAGTCAATTGCTGCTCTCTCTATTTAAAAACTACCAGTCCCACAAATGAGCAGGCATGGCAGAGGGAAAACATAAAGGGCCTTTTGCCTTGCACTCTTATAAAAGAAAATGGGTAATTTTAGTTCCTTTCATCAAGGAGCCTACAGTAAGCTTATTAAGGGCTTAAGTTTCCCTCAAGATGGGAGCATGGCCTATGACATGGTGGCCTCTGGGCCACTGGCTGCCCTTGTGGACTGTATCTGCAAGTGATAGATGCCTTCACCAGTACCTAGGAGACATCTGAAGTTAATTTGGATGATTTTTTTTTTTTAATCTTTTATTTTACTCAGTTTTACCACTGTATGAATACACAGTGATGGTTTTGTTGGGAAGGCAGAGCTGGGTCACAAGCACAGGGTACAAGCCTTTCCCTGGGTGGTGCTCATTAGCTAATTCTCTGTGTCTACCATAGCCAAAGGGGTTTTCAGAGGGTTTGACAAAACGAAACTTAGTCTTTTCAGTCTTTTTTTTTTTTTTGCACATAAGGATGAAAATGGAAGACTGCAAAGAGGTGGTGTGAAGAAGTGAAGCAAGATCTGCAAAACAAAATGGGTAGGATGAGACCCCACGTGGGATAGGAGTTGTCATATTCCTTTTCCTACCCTTTGACTGCCTTGAGGGTTTGAACTGTAAGTACCGTGAGACGAACTGTCTGCTCCTCTTGTTTAGGACACCACTTAGTACAATGGGGCCCTGGTCTAGGTTGGTCCTCAGACACTACTATAAAAAACATGATTATACATTAATAATAATGACAATGTTTTAATAATAATGACAATGACAATCCTAAATCCTGTTGAATTTATGTTCCAAACACTGCAGGAAAGGTTTTAATTGTGGTTTGGTTTTGTTTTTCTCACGTCTTTCAAGACTGTTTTCATTAGAAAATGTCAATGAAAACAATTCTTCTAAGGCTGAACTTTGTAAAACCAATAAAATATTTTTAATACCACATGTCTAGTTCTAAATGCTGAAACTATACAACATGCTGTCTTTCACAAATTCCCTTTATCACTGTCAAATGCAGTGAGAGACACTTCCTTACCTTGCCAGAAAAAATAAATACAAATAATAAGTATAGAGGTTATGTCTTTGTTTCAAACTTCAAAAGATTTCCCAAAAAAGCAAAGTGTTACTGGACAGCCAAACAGCAGGTAAAGGATCATACTGTTATATCACTTGCACATGTAGCTTTGTGATAAATCTGTGCAGCATGCACTTAACATGACAGTTTTTGGGCTGCCCTGCTTCGCATACTGATTTATTTAGTAATGAATGATGAACCTATCAGGCAGGCAGAAGTAGCCAAAAGTAATTTTAATTGTGCCTCCCTGAATTTTCAGGAAAATCCCACTGGGTGTTTACTGAACCAGTCTACTTGCTGCTACATCCAGAGCTGGGCCTATGCTGTGTGGTTGGTATCCTGTGCCAGCTCTTCCCTCTGTGCTGGATCTGTCATGCCAGAGCTTGCTGCTGGCCTGTTCTAAAGACAGTAAAAAGCTGTACAAATACATACACACACCCATCACCATCCACCGTTTCAGATACTGGCATCCTCCTGTGGGCTGTCACGTACTGTTACACACATGTGCGTTTATGCACATATGCATGCTACCTCCGTGGGCGCACCACAGCATTACTAAGCATTTGGCTACTCCAGCAAGGTGCCATTAAGGTCTTCGCCCTAACTACCTGCACTGACGTGGAGAAGAGGGAGGATTTCCTCTAGGATAATCTTACAGCTCTGTACTGGAGATCAGGAATGGTAACTCTGCATTGCTGAAATACAAAGCTTGTATCCGGCACAGGAAAAGCTCTCAGCACGAGGTCTCACCACAGGGCACTGCTAATGGATGAAAACATTTTTGTACCCATTTTAAGAACATTTTAACATAACAACTTCTCACCTTTGGAATCTTAGAAAGTAGATCCATCACACTACTATATAAAGCATGAACTTAGTTGGTAAATAAAGCTTTTAAAAGTGAATATAATGATTTTTTTCCAAAACTTCTTTTTCTTTGGATTTCTGTGAGACATGTGATACATACAGTATACATGCTGTAGGCTAAAACAAATGCCTCACTGGCTTTTGTATAGATGGCCTGTATAAATCATCCAGAAGGCATACTAACACTCTCCCAAAAATCTCTTTTTCCTCTTATTGGTAGGTGTGGTTGCATTCATATGTATACACATGCATACTTACACACAGATATATATGTGTATACATACACAGAGAAATGACAGAGGACTGACTCCTGAAAGAGCAGATTATCTATGCCTATGTGTATTTTTGCATTTATACACATACGTATATGTATGTACATATATATATATACACGTGTGTGTATCTGTCTATATATGCATACATAGAAACACAGATGAAAGTGTAAATACCTAAACACACATACATACATGATTTGCTCTTCAGGATTCAATCCACTCATTTCTGTAGATAAACAGAGCACAACAGTAAATTAGAAAAATAACATTTAAGTAAAACAGTTGCACTCTTTCAACTACATAAACTTAATGTAACTTGACTACTAGCTCTATTCATCTCTGTTATGACAACTAATCTAGTCTTAAATACTCCCTTGTTGTAATGTAAGACACGCTTGCCTCTCAGAAAAGAATAGGAGGAGGATGTTCTATAAATCAGAAAGCTGGTGCAGTGTAGACAATATCAACACGGAGTGTGACAGATACTGAACTCAGCTAAGGAAGTAAAGAGAAATATATTAATCATTAATAACATTTACATAAGAAAATCAGAATAACCAAAATATCAGTCATTTTGATTCCAGTGGGACTGTAAAATGTGGAGAAAACAAGTCAGATAGAATGTTCCAACAAAAAAGAATACCAAATATACTCTACATACAATATAACAAACTCTGCATTGCTTCCCCAGTGAGGATGTCAAAATCTTCAAATGTTGCTAGGTAATTTTGCCTACAAAATAATTGCCCTAACCAAATAGTCATGTACAATGATACTTAATAACAACAAAAAACAGAACAAAAGCAAGCTGATATTTTGGCAAGATACTCAAGTTTTTCTAGAAGAGAAAATGCATCAGAATAACTAGTTTCAAATGTACTGTACTTATTAATTATTCCAAGAGCATCTCTGGTACCCACTAGTCTTGAAGCACAATCACTTAATTCTAGGACAGTTTGTGTTCTTTCAAGGCAGAGCTCCTTTCTTGTAATAAATTTACTTTAATCCAGAGTCTATTATTTAACCAGAATTTTTCTGGAATGACTTCCAGTAAATTATTCTGTGAACAGAAAATTTTACATCAAATGCTTTTGTGAAAAATTTTATGAAATGTACTCAGAAAGAGTTCTGTGTATATGACACAAAACATAGTAAAACCAAGCATAGTTACTGCTTTAATCCAGTCTTCTGCTAACTGGCAGTCTAGCTTTGGTTTATCTCAGACATCTGCAATGCTGCTATTCTAGTTGAAAAATGGAGATTATCTCATAAATACTCAGTGGCATAAGCTTAAGCACCTGCTTAAGTACTTTAATACCTGGCTTCAGCTAGCAAATTGGAGCAATAAGCAATCACAATTATGATATCGACTGCATTTTGCCATGCTGTTTAGTACCCTAATTCCATAGTATTTCCTCCCCTCACTATTTGGCTAAGATTAAGATATCACAACTGAGCAGTTCTATTCAGGACTTCAAAAAAGGGTAATATAAGGAAAAATATTATTTGTGGAACTTTCTTTAATATATTTATTCCTCATGCTTTCTAAACAGTCCAAAAAGCAGGATATATTTCATTTTTTTTCAACTCTACCAGTACAGCTTTCCAGCTGAAACTTGTTTCTTGCTCTTCCTTACAGAAGCAGCAGAAGATTCTCTCCTCTGTTGTGGACATGATGACTCCTTGTAATATTGTGCCTAGGTTTATTGTGTTCCCTCTATAGTTTGATTTCTATACTTATCTACCTTTCTGTGACAGTCAAGCATTTCCAATAAACTTCTGTCCTTTTGGCCCATAATTCTATTAAGGAAAGCAGAGTCTTTCCATGAATTGTTGGTCAATTAGTTTTGTCTTAAGGATATCTGGCATGAATAAATTTCTCCTCCTTTTTGGAACAAGGTGATAGAATTTGGTTATGTTTATATGCATTTTTCTACTGAGTTCGTTGAGGCCAAGAATTCATCCTAGGGACCTTTAAGCCTGATTGGCCTGACAACCTAGGCTATTTAATAGAGATAAGGGAGAGATTTTAATTACCAAAGTTCAAGGTATGACTTTCACTGCCAACACCAAAAATAGCAGAGAGTCATCCTCCCCATAGCTTCTATGGTTGACCTCAACAGTACTGAGGGAAAGGCAAAGTATGACTTTGTAAAGTACAGAAAGGCATGTGATATCCTTATTTTAGATAATTTTATGTTATTTAAGCAAAATAAGGTTGAAAGTGTCTCATGGATACAAGGTTGATTACAGCTCCACACCTTCTCCAGACCCTGGGCCATATACAGGTTGTGGATGTGGGAATTGGAAACTTGGCTGCTTCTGAGCCATGCTACCAACTTCCACTGGAGCCTTGACCGAGTCATGTCCTGCCTTGCCTTGTCTGTAAAATGGGAACAATTGTGTTCACCAGCCCATTTGATAAGGCCACTGTAAAATTTACTTTATCTGTGAAGAGTCTAAAACCAGAAACTAGAAGGGCTAGGAGAATAGTGAGCTTCATTCAGCATTATTTTATTTGGGTAGCCAGCTGGCTGATTCCTATGGTGGCAGTAAGAGGTTGACCTATTTGGCAAAAGCTAATGTTATTTATATTTGTCTTACACTGAAAATTAACATCCCCGTGGCTTGGGTTTCAGGCTAAGCAGCTTGTATTCCATATCACAAAGCCAGTAAACACCACCACCACCAGCTCTCTGCATCTCTAGGTAAGAGCAAACACAAAAGCCATTGTGGGGGAGCAGAAGGGGACTGGGAAGAAGGTGATACAAAAAGTAATATTTTGGAACACACAGAGTTATCATTTGGACAGGACCCCTATGACCTCATGACACCACATGGGGTATGTTAAATTAGATGTCTAAATAAGACAACACATTAACAGACTAAGTACTGTTTTGGAAGCCACAGGGCTCTGAATCCAACTCTTCTACTTGCTAACTGGGTGGCCTGTGCAAGAAATTTCATCTTTTTGGGTCTACCTTTTCAATCTATAAAAGGAAACTATAACTACCTCATGAGACCTGGGTAGTACCACTGGGTAATGTTTGTACAAAAAAAGGAATGAAAAAAAGTACACGTTGCATAACTGCTATTCGCTTTATTAACTTAAATCACCAGACAGCTATCCCTCAGCTAGTCAAGTTCATTTTTAATCTCTGACATGTCCCTGTCTCTGCTTTCATGAAGAAAAAAGGCTCAGTGTTTCACTCTGTGCCCAATTTTACTATTACCTAGATGCTTCCTACAATATAAAAATTAACATATGAGTAATAGAAAATGCCAGTGTAATGACAAAGGTTCATTTCTATCTTTTATTCTAATTAAAATAATTCTATCTATGTTACATAGATGACATCTATCTACGTAGAGCTTGATGTGAAGATGCAGTCTTTGTATAACCTCTGAGGATCTCACATGGCAAACAATTAAACAACAGCTGTTACAACATCTAAGAGCATTTTACAATTATCCTTACTACAAAGATCTTGGAATACTTTATAAACATGAAGATTATTACTCATACTGGTGGGGAAACTGAGGCATGGCTAAACTAAGTGACATGGCCATGGCTGCTCAGAGAGTTAGTGGCAGAGCAGAGAGAAAGCAGCTCCTGGAATTTCAGGAACCCTTAGCCCCGACTTAAAAGCACTGCTCCTTCCAGCCTACAACTCTCCCATCAAACTTCACGTCAAATCGGAGCCAGTCTGCACCGCACAGAGTCGTTCGCTTCTCGGCTGACAACAGGGATGCTCATCTCAGCTGACCCACCCCAACCTGTCAGTCCCATCCCCGTGTACCCACCTGCTTGTAGGCGTCCAGGAGGAAGCTGTTCCAGACGCAGCGCAGCCCCTCCGAGGTCAGCATCCTCCGCCACTCGCCGCGCCCGGACTTGGACCGGCTCAGGAACAGCACCATGTGCTTCAGGAGGATCACAGAGTCATACAGCGCAAGGAAGAGGCAATTGGAGAAAAAGACCGGCAAGATCTGAAGCGTGATCAGCAAATCCACACTTAGCAGACCCATCTTCCTGGCTGCTTCTCTTCAGCCGGATGCCTTCAGCTCCCTTTTTTGCCCTGTCCCCTCATTTAAAAAAGTAGAGTAAAAAGCATTTCAAAAGCCTCGTTAGCCTTCCCTCAGCCGCTCTCTTTAAAATGAGCAGAGATAGTTAATTACGAGCAGGCTGGTTAAAACCATAACTGCGTGACACTCATTCAACTCGGAGCTGCTTATTTTTCAGAAACTAAGATGTTAACAGAAATTCTTCGCTTAACCGGGAGACCTGATTTTGTTGAAGAGAGAGGCAGCTGTGTTTCCAGTTCCCTGCAGTTACAAAATTTAAGCTGAGACTGTTAATTGTTAACTTTCCTGCACTATCCCATTGTTTCTCAGCTGTTTAAGCCCTGAACAGACCTCTCGTTCCTGTGTCAGTAAAGCTAGCTACCAGGTGCAACAATACTTTTTTAAAAAAAGGTTTATGTACATAAACTTTCTGTTCCTTCCTCCCTCCCTCGCTCTCTCCCCCCCTCCCCCCCACCCGCCTCTCTATTCCTGCCTTCCTCCTCTCGCCCTCTCTCTTGCTATCTGCCTATGGTGCAAAGTGCTTTCCCCTCTGGAGTCCTAGCTTGCTTCCCTGAAGCCTTTTATACATTCCCTAGCTAATTGCTGCAATAGAGAAATGAAACCCTAATCTTAGTAAAGATCTTGACGTCAATGTAAAAGAGGGCTTTACTTTGGCCAGGACTGCAGTGAATAGAAAAATGAAATTCTCAAAACTTTTTTTTTTTTTTTTTTTTTTTTTTTTTTTTTTTAGAGAGAGAGGAGAAAAAAAAAGAGACAGACAGCAAGGGTGGAACTTTGCTGCTTTGCTTTGAAAGGGAAAAAGAAAAAAAACAATATGCTTCTGACTGCTCTTATGAAATGCTTTCAAATTTTGGAAAAAGTATTTTCATATGACATGGAAGGTGACACAGCAACGCAAGCTGCTTTTGTTGATTCTTTTTTTTCCTCATAGCTGGGCTTTTTTCCCTTGCCCTTTTGTCTTTTCCAGGAAGGTGTGTGAGTTGATGCATCCCAAGTAAGAGCATATTTCTGTACATTTTCCTCCCAACCCCATGAAGTACAAAATGTATAGTGTTTAAATATCTTTTGTTGTCTTCTTGATATTTAAGGAAACAAGTAAACAACCAGCACTGACTTCATCTACTGATGTGTAAGAAAAGAAGATAAGAAAAGGAAAAAAAAAATTAAGTTTTTGGCGATTTTAAGCTAAAGGTCCCTGCTTAAAAATAATATGCCATAGCCTTAAATGCTGTTAATCAATTGAGCTTTAAGGACTTTAATATTCCCCTAGGACAATTACTTACATCCACTAGTCTAATAAGAATAACTAACTTTTGGTTAAAAGCTCATTAAAAAAAAACAGAAAGAAAGAACTTTCTTCTGGCAGAGCCATGTGTGCTTTAAGAACCACAAGCATCCCCTGCAGCCCCATGCTGAAGGTTTGCTTTGTTCATTTGTACTTCTCTTTGTTTCACCTTTTTAGTCCAATATTTAGTCCTCTTTCCACATGATTTTTATTTTTTATACAGTAGACACGTTTTGTTTGGTTTTGTTGGTGTTTTGTTTTGGTGGTTTTTTTTTTTAGCATGGTTCCAACTTCCTTAGGCAAATATTTCATGTTGCATCCATAATTTTGTTTTTGAGTGGATGTCTTCCCTATGTGCTTATGTAGGCTCTCCTCACCAGATACATTTCATTCCCAGAGATGCCAGCATGATATCTAACCTCTGTCAACTCACATCCTTGACGAGTAGTACAAGCTTCCTTCATTAATATATCGTAGTCTTCATCAGTCATCACTATCCATTCAATGCTAGGAACAGCAGAAGGTAAACACTATCAATCATCTTCCCTGTTCTCGGGTCTTCCATTTTCAGATATTGTACTATCACTTGAGCTGTCACTATACTAGGATGCACACTTCTAGAAAGGCCACCCCATGTCTTGTCTTGGGCTCACCAAAGTAAAGTTTGTTTAGGTAGCATAATATCAGGCATTTGCAAAAGATATCGCCCAGACAGGATATCTTCCAGCAAATGTTTACTCAAAGAAATAACTTTAAAAGGTTATGCACATTAAACCAGTGACCTTCTGCATTACTAACGTAAACAAAAAAAAAAAAGGAACCGAGTTTGTTTTTCAAACTGTAACAATTTTTAAGTCAAAATGTTGGTGATGACAGGGTTCTGTTGCCATAGAAAGGATTGTAACCTCACAGATCTGGCTTTATTACTAAAGCTTGCAAAAACACGTTATAAGGAGGCATTTATATATCCCCACACATGGATGAGTCAGTGTGCTCATGTCATGTGAGCGCAACACAGGAACAAGGGTCCCCCAAGCTGCTAAACTAGCTTACTGTCTGACCTCAGGCAAGCATATGTAATCACTTGATTACAAGCATTCTTAAACCTAGATTACTCTTCTGTAGATCCACCACTAAAACATACATGATTCTCTCTGGGAAGGTCCCCTTTCTTTATTTTGGGAAGGTTTGTTAAAAGGCAGGCCTGGAGATTGTTGATGACGATGCCAGATGAATCATCAGCCATTGTTTCTGAGAACAGTTTGCAAACAGCTCTGAGGACAGTCCAGCTCAGGCTCTTCCTGTTCCCTGGAGGTAAAGTCAGGCAAGAACCTACACTGGGAACACAATGTTTTCTGGGTTCCTGTGAAACAACTGCCCCTACCCACAGCATGCTTCATGGGTGAAGAGGTTGTTTATAAGACAGCTGGAGACCAGACAGCTATGGAGCTTTGAAGTGCATCAGAAGCTGAGCAGGAAGCCCATGGAGCACTAGTGTGAGGTGCTATGTCACCTTCCTTACCCATAAGGCTGACTGTGTATCGAGTTAAACACAAGTACCTCACATTGTGTGTTTGAGAGTTTCAGTCAAGAGATGATAACTACCTAATCCAACCATAAAGACAAAAATCTTTTGACTAAATAAAAATGTAAAAAGAGAGTTTTTACTACTGCTGTCTTCAGGAGCAGTCTATCCCTGCAGTGCACAAGCACTGCTTCTCGGCTTGAGAGTCTGAGTACAGCAGCCCTCAACAGAGAAGGAAAGCATAATCCCTGCTTCTTCTTGTTGATGCCACTTCTCTCCTCCTTGGCTGAAACAGTTAATCCCTGTGGTTTTTTCTCTCAGACACCAAAAATACAAGGGAAACCACTATTTACATCTTTTGTGAAAGAGGGGTATCTGTAGCATAATCTCAGTATTGAAGGCAGCAGTCTCTTGTAACTTCCATGCAGACCTTCATGAAGCAAGGAAGAAAAGCTAGATCTTTCAGACCTTGAGGGCTTGTAGAGAGCCTTTACTCTCTTGAAGGAAAATTGGATGAATTTGATACGTGAGGAAGAATTAGTCAGAGTTGAAGATACGCTTGAAAGAACTGAGATAGGGTTCAGCTAAAGCTCATTTCAGTTACCTGCTCTGCCATACCTTCCTATATAATTTGGGCACAGCCCTACAATGTACCTCAGTTCTCCATCAGCAAAAGAAAATAAAAGTCCTCCCGTAATCTAAGGAGCAGTCAGGTTCAGTAATGGGAATTTAAACATATCATCCATAATTTGTCAAGGTGGAATGAGCAAAGCCAACAACATTAAAGCATTCACTGTTACTAGACCTTGTATGTGGCTAAAGTCAACAGTATCGGTATAGATGTTCATATTCTGTAATGTTTATAGAAATCAGTGCCATCAAAACCGATCCATGCATAGCTTCATGTTTCTTCCCAGTTTCAACCACAGTAGCATGAAGATTAGGACACGGTCAGCTAGTAAGGTTGTATACTGCAACTCTCTTGATAACTTGAGATGGAGTTACTACTGCTCAGACCACTTTCTCTGATCTCATTTTATACTGGATCCATGCTAGCTTTCTGCATGTCAGAGAGTATATTTTACCCCCTTCACTTGGTTGTGTAGGTCTTCACTTGTTTGTGGCTGAATTGCCTGTGTAAGCTGCCAAGGCACTCGATCGGACTATAACTAGGTACCTAAATGCAAGACCTTAGAGCCCAAAAAAAGCAGCCTGATTGATATTTTGGTTACTTAGCCTTATTTTCTCTGACTAAGCAACACCATTTTGATTGCAATTACTCTTTGCAACACAGCTGGGAAAGGGTACCTAATAGTGACAGGCAAGCTAGGCCGTTGCTCCAGTCCTACCCTCATGAGGTTCATGGAAGAGATCATCAGAAAGGATTCAGCATAACCTGTGTGCCTGCCTTGCTGCTTCTCACTGCTTTCACTGCCAAAAACAAAGAATGAAGCTTTTTGTTTGAGAGCTAGTTAGTGTGTCCATGAGCTTATCCCTGGAGAATTGCGCAGCTGCAGAGTGATATGGCTAGAGATGGGGAGGAGAAAGTTTAGCTTAGCTTTGCCTCCCTGGCCCTGGGCAAAATTTGTTTATTACAGCCAAACAAGAATTTGTACCTCTCATAAAACTGCATTTTTTCTCTTTGCCAAAAGGAAAAAATCTCCCCTTTCTTTCAGCAACAATTCCCTCACTTAAAATGCCACGGAGCATTGACTGTCTATCTCCACTTTTTTACGAGGATCAGCAAACTATTTTCCTAAAAAATAATATCCTCAATAAAAAATAAGTCTCAGTGATACCTGGATGGATTACCTACGGCATGGATTCACCAGGCCCTGCCTTCCTCCGTCACTCCTGGCCGCAGCACCACGTCTGAATGGAGCAACGTTCATCCCGCTGGCACCCAGCCCCATTCTGCCTGCTTAAAGCTGCCTCTGTTCTCTGCAGGAATCCGCTTACCAGCTTTTCAAAGGTGAGCACACTAAATATATCCTTACTGCCTAATTTATTTACCTTTTGTATCAGCCTTGGTTTTGTTTTATTTGGGTTATTCTACCACTGCCATTATGCTGCATAATTGAGTTGACTATTCTGCGAAACTGGCAGTTGTGAGAGGTGCTGATTTAATGGCCTGGAAGACCTGACTAGTCATGTTTATCTGCAGTGGTGCTGAGTACAGGTAGGGAGAATCCAAACTGCCCACAGGAGCAGCTCTCCATGGCAATTTGGAGGAGAATCCCTGGAGCAGGAAAAGCAAGCCAGCCTCACTGCCCACTCAGTCCACAAGGCAGCACTACAATTAGCGATCGTTTCATCCAATACATGACAAACTGAGACAGTATTCAAATAAACTAAGGAGCAAAAAGGCCATATAATTGGGACAGTTCTGGATAGGGAAATAACAGAATATCCTAAGAGATGGCAAGTTATACTTAGATATACTGGGTATAACTAAGGCTGTCTTATAGTCAAGCCACAGTAGTTCAAAAAGATCGAAGCAGATGAGAACTGGGACTGCTGATGTCTGCAAAACCTGTTCTGTAGACTTAAAAGCTGTCAGTCTGGCACCTTCTAAGCACCTGCATTCATTGTATGACAGCAAAGTGAAATAATTGAGTGGGTGTGGGTGTGTAGTAGCAACAAATTTGAGGCTAGAAGAATTCCCCACATCCCTTGGCTAATGATCCCCAAATTTCTATGCAAAACAAAAATAATCTTCCTGTTTCAATAAACTACAGTGAACAAACCTGATGCTAAAACACACCTGGCTGAGTCAGACTTAATTTTGGAACAAAACAAAACACCCTACCCACCCTAAAATATAAGGTAGTTTCTCTTAAGAAAAACAGGAAATCTGGTCTATGAATAAGGACAACTAGAAGACTTCTTCAGAAGAAATATCAGTCAAACCAAATACTCTGAGTGTTGCACAAGAAGAGGAAAAAAGTCTTAAATATATTGAACATGAGAAGAGCACAATTTCATCTGCCTGTAGGTTCTGTAAATTACCTCTCAAACTCACAAGAGCAGCTGGGACTAGAATTTAAAGTCTTTCACTCACGTGAAGGACATGTACACAGGAGTCTCATATAGCTGTCAATAAGTTATGATGTTAATATATTCCTATTTATCTAAAACAACAGAGAGATATGGGGTGTGTAAATTTTTAGTAATATCTCTGTAGGGGTTTCTAAGTAAGTTGTCTCAAAGTTCTAGAAAAGCCCTCCAGCCTCAGCTTTCCCAGCTGAGAAGGAGCTATTTCCTTTTTCCTGCCAAATCACTAAACTTTTTCTTCAGCATATCCCTCTGAAGAGCTCCTAATTCAGCATGTTTCAGCTGAATTAAATGAAGTGTATGTCCTTGTAATTCTTGTTACATGTTCCTTGTCATTCTTGTTACATGTTCCTTGTCATTCTTGTTACATGTTCCTTGTCATTCTTGTTACATGTTCCTTGTCATTCTTGTTACATGTTTTTACATGAATTTCTATTGCTGATGATAGTTATACCCGGCCCAAGCTTTCAGTCTCCCTTCTTCACATCCTGACACATTTTAAAGTTCTACCTTCTGTAGATAATTTTCTGAGCAGGAGTGGAGGCAGAAGTGCTGAAATACCATAATAAAAGTTCTTGTCATTGTTTTTCTAGTTAAGTCAGAAACAGAAATTGCCAAAGAATGCTTCTTCCTTGAACTTGAATCCTATTCTCTGACCTTCTCTTCCCAAACCAAGACAATGAGATAGTTCAGATCTTATGTGGATCAAGAACTGATGTTTCCAGTCTTTATCAAAAAATATCCATCTAGAAGAAAAAAAGGCAGTCAAAGTACCTTCTTATAGAATGTCTAATATAAAAAATGTTGTGCTTTGCCCCAGACATTCAATTCCCTTCCAATATGGAGCACTGGAACAGAAAAAAAAGTAAATGTCTTACAGTGACATTAAGTTATGCAGCAGTTTGCCTCTCTGAGTGGAGGGCTTGTTCTCAAGAGGAGTCTCTTAGATACATAAGATTAGAAACTGTATGTTCTAAGTATTAATCAAAGTCTAGGAAGTGGTGGGTGCTGAAGTAGAAGCCACTAAAAATACATTATCATCATCCCACTCACATTAGATATTAAAGTGGTTTGAACTCCCCATTTTTTTTCAGCTTACCTGTAACAATTAACAAAAACTGTTGTTTAAAAAACATATAAACAAACTGTGTCTCAGATTGACCTCGTCTATACTAAAAGTGTAAGCAATAAACTTTCATATACTTCTTAATGCCCTTGCCAATCTGAAGTTAGTATCAACAACCTGTCTCCTAGGTTTCTTAATCTATAAATCAGATCATTTAATCCCTTTACATATTTAATATCTTACAAACTGTCATCCTAGTGCCCTTATGCACTTCTTTCTTCAGTTCAACTCTCCTCCATCTTGCCAGGCAAGAATGTGGTGGAATTACCATCCCAGTTGACAGCTATAAGTGTTTTCACCAGGGCTGTGTTGTCAGTGGTGGCTCATCTAAATACCATTCATATTCAGTCTCAGATCAGGCAATTTGGGGGTTTTCTCAATAGGCTACAAATTTCCAACCTAACCTTGCTTCTCATAGTTTTGTCACATACTCCATTATCATAATTTGTATGTCATTTATAAATCATGAGTTTGCAGCCAAAACATGAATCTTTTCATTCTTGGGAACAAGTAAAATACCTAGGCCTTCTTGGCTGAGGCAGCAAGGAATTCATGGGAAGTTTACTTTTCTAAGGAAGGATAGGGAACTTCTTATATCAAAGACTGAAAGCTAAGGCTTCATTTTTCATTTCAGAAACTACGTGACAGAAACTACAAATCTTTGGATGAAACCGTAATGGTCCAAAACTCCTTGTAAACAACTTGGGTTTATACATTTGCTTTCAGGCCTTTTAAAGACTGGCCTTTCTTTAATTGACTCCTTCAGATTCACAGATTCTTTATTAAAAACTGTTAAACATACATGGGACATGTGCACAATATTGCTCAAAGTCTGCAAAGAGCCCCAGGGCTCTAGCTTTTCCCTAAACTGCCCAGAACATCTGCTCATGCTCTTTTTTTTTTTTTTTTTCCGCTCTATTTCCTTCATTTTGAAAAATTGTCCATTTTCTTTGCTGCATCAGAAAAAGTTAATTCTATCATCCTAAAACAATCTAAATGATAATTCGAGAAGTGTCTGCTGTGCTTCCTATAGTGGGATGTTAAATATACATAAACTTATGTGCTTTTTCCCCCCATGAGGGTATTTTCCAGACCTCCCGTGACACAAGAAATGGAGGAAAATATTTAAAGCCAGCCACATGTCCATAAAAATATCCCACTCTTTAAAAAAATGTTTCACTCACATGGAAAAGAACACTCCTCACATTTTCTGAGCCGTATTTCCACAGATAATTGGGATGCTAGACAGGACACTAACTCAATAATGTGAGCAGTAGAAAGTATTCAAGAATTGTGTACTGCAGGAAATAATACTTTCTGTCTTCTACTCTGCTGGCACTGACTTCAGGTTTATTCAGAGTGTAGCTTTATTGAAACTTCTGTTTTCATTCTAGTGAAATTTAACTTCTCCATTCCCACTTTAGGATGTTTTCTTTTAACTCATTTTAATCCTATTACCCTGTTTTGTTTAGAAATTATTTAGGCCTAGGAAGCCTTGTAAAAGTGTTCTTTCAGCCTTCAGATGGTCATCATTGTGCCACACTTGAACAATCCCATGGCTTGTTCCATCCATCTCCTACCACAGTTCCCCACATTATGGTCATGATTCATGCTCATTCTTTATGGTCTGTGTATTTCAGTAGTAAATATGATGTTTAGGTTAAATAATCAACTATGCTAAGCTTTGTATTAGTATATATTATGGACAATCCCTGCCTTGAAGGGCTTCAATTTAAACAGAAAAGATTGAAGGAAAGAAGTGGAGAAAGGGGTGGAGTCCCAGAGAAATTCGCAATTTGCACAATCACAAGCCAGGACTTGAATTCCAGGGTCCTGTAATTCTTTTATTTCAACAAATCTCTCTACTCCTTTTATCAATGCAAAGAATCATTCCAGTCAGAAATAAACAGAAAATAGCAGGTTTGATTCTCAATCTTCATTCACTTGATACTGCCATGACCAATGTTGGTCAATGACAGGAGGTAAAGAAAATGTTGATGAATTACAGTACCCCAGAAAAGCAAGTTTATAAATGGCACAATTCAGGGAACATCACTTAAAAAAAAAAAAAAATCGAAACTTTATCTTAAAGAGAAATTTAGCACTGGTACAGGATTTAGTTTTTTTTCTTTTTATCCCCTTACCACATCCTTTGCTCTGAGTATGTTTTGTTATTTATAGTTGCCTAAGTATGTGTTGTGGGGTGTGTTATACCACCTTCCTAACCTAAAGATGAAAAAAAAATGTCAAGGAGCTAGCCTCCTCTTGGGAAAGGTAAAGTCATTATGGACAGCTGCTCATTCCGAGGTGCAGCATGACAGACCATTTCAGTAACTGCAGCGAGCGTGTACTCAAGAACATTAGTCTTCATTTTCTTCTAATAATATTTAAACAGGCATTTGAAAGGAAATGTAGTGATTCAGGAAGATAAATATAATTCGTTTTACATCAGAAGTATCCTTGTAGTGGCGGAAATATGCGTTTTTGACAGAACGGTAGATTAAGAGTCAAAAAACCTGTCCCCTTCCAAGCTAGAAAGCAACTTGCTGTGTGCATTTAAATAAGTCACTAAAAATACCCTTTTCTACCTCAAGAGTTATATCATACACAGGTTTTTATGAAACTTAAGTGAGCTTTTTAAAGTCTTTTTTACATCTTCAGAGGAAAGATGTTGTGTAAGTGTCAGATATTACTAACAGCAGTAATAAGAATAACTCAGCAGAGACAAAAATTAATGCCATTCACCTGTAAGGTTTAATTATATCTTGGTCTGTTTCCTGTGAGTTATCTAGGCAGTAACCTATTATTCCCTTACACCCAAGGTACCAGGAACCTTATCAAGATTTTGTGTGATTTTCTTTATGAAGTCTCATTGCAAGTGAATAAAGGTCTCTCATCTTCACTGTGTGCATGTAGGATTAACACTATTAATTTAAGAAATAAAAAACGTAGACAATATCTAGTCTCTTGCCATATATTTCTTTTAAAAAGCCCAAAAGCTATTCTTCTGGTTGTACTGTTACAATCAACCCAAAAGATAAATAAGAGCTAGTCAAGTATTTGTGTAGCCTACATAGCACTATGCAGCATTTATCTTAGATGTTTCCACAGTATCATCTGATACCGCTTCTATTAATTCAAAATCTTTGATTATAGTAAAATTGTTTTTTTACATCAAAACATTGAGAGAGTATGTGGATAAAGTATATATATACTCACAAAAAAAAAAAAAAAAGATCACTATCGACATATTTAGTCCTACATTTTTATATTTATTGCTGTACCTATTCAAGAGAAAACTTTGCAGAGCATCTGTTTTAGGACCATAGCAAGGTTGTAATTTCAAAAAAAAGAAGTTAAAGTTGTACCTTTTCCTTACAAAACCAGGTCATTTTCCCAAAACCTCCTCAAAATGTCTTCCAAAATACTGAAGCATGCACACACCTAACTTTAAGCCAGAATTATTCAGTCCAGCTTAGAAATTTCAAAAGCATAGATTTTCAGATGCAACTGGCATTTTGCACTTGTAAGGAAAACAATTTCTTATGACAGCATTGGATGAAGTATCCCATCCTTGAAACAGGTATGCACAGGAGTAATGCAAGTGCTTTGTAGGAAAGACCTTCCACTTTTGACTTCCCACTGCCCTGTCCCTCTTATGATCACTGACACCAGTACAAGGTGTATAGTTAATCATTTTCCAAGGGCGTAGCCGTTAACGTGCACGGTGTGCATCAGTGTTGGTGACTGTAAAAAGAACAGAGCAATGACAAATCATTTTTATGTGCATATGCTTGCAATTAGGAGCATCACACTCAAGTTCAGCATGGCAACTCATAACTGTACAGTTTCTTAAAGAAGTGTAGCTACAAATGGTCTCTGCATTGGTTCAGTCAGGGCTCATACAATATCATCACTGCTGTAATCAGCAGCAGAACTAATTTGCTGTGGTTTGAAAAAAAATGTCCAAGCATTTTCTAATGTTAATTTTCCTTGAGAACTAAGGAGCTTAACAGCAGCTAAGTCACAGCTAGTTTTATGGGAAACGTAAAAGATAATGAGTTGAATAATAATAACACTTAGCACTTACGTGGCTCTGTGTACTTTCAAAGTGCTGTACAAATACTAAATAATTCATTTTAATTAAAAAGGCCTTGAACAGATTAAAAGACCCTTGAAATAATGAGCAACAATTCTCACTTACCTCAACAAGAGAAAGATCTGGCCCCAAATAGCTTTACGTTTGAAAATTATTAAGAAACTAACAGTGCAATCTAAGCTTGGGGGAAAATAATGCTTGACCACATGGAATAAGCCTTTGGAATTGAGTGAAGCTACTTGCACAAGTAAAATTTGTAAGAACAAACCCTAAATTATACATCACATCTTTTTCTTTTTTTTCCTCTTTTTCTTTATTCCAGTGATATCAGCTTTTCAACATACCAGTCAAAAAGTCTCACTGACTTCACCAGAAGCAGTCCCTCATGTGCTTTCTAAGAAGATGTTTGTCTTTCCTGAATTGTTCCGTTTCACGTCAGCTGTGGTGCTCAAAGCTATAAGACAAAGCTTTTTTTTTTTTTTTTTTTATGCAAAACCACACCTTTCTTTTTCTAAGAACAGGGCTTGTTCTCGGTGCTCCTGCCACCTGTTATCAAGAGAGATGCTGCACTTCCTTCCTTTCAGAGACCTCCTTTTTGTTCCTTGTGAGAAGGTGATTGCCAGTAAAAGGGCAGTACACTGCATCAACTGATTTTCACAGACTCATTTTACTTGTTTTTTCACACTTTGCTAGGAACTGTTCATCTAAGGTGACAGTTGCATACCAGCTGCTGTTCTCCCCATCATACTGGCCAAAATATCAGGGCTGCATGCAGCAAGCAAGCAAGAGTACACTTCAGCTTCTTCACATAACTAAAGACCATACCAACTGATGTACAAATTTTCAGTCTCCTTGACTTTCCATCCTTACCTCTTCTGACTCACTTTTCCCTTTCATAACAGCTCTATGTGGACTTGGGATGAATCTCTCAATCTTGGTTTTCATATTCAAGCATACTAAATTTTAATCCATACAGCATTAAACTCTCAAAGATCATTTTTCCAATGCAGAATCAATTTTAACCTAACTGGTCCATGTAGTGCTACAATAAAGCCAGCCGGTCATTGCTATCTCTAGTGAGAAGCAGGAAAAGATCCCTGTTTATTGAACTCCATCAGTATTCTTTACCAGTTTCAACAATCTTTTCCAAAGATATTTTAACTGAATCTGTATAAAATATCCTTTCTGTATTTCAGAGTTAGATGTTTCTTCATACTGTGCTCTCAGAGGTCAGTGGTGGACACAGATATCTGGGAGCATACCATATCTACAGCAGGCATTCCATTAAGTGCGCAAGAGCAGTGAAGTCCTCATTTCTGGTCAGCAGAATTTATGAGAATGAACAAGGAGTTGCTGCTTGCACCTAACACCTTAAAAACTCGTCTATGAAAAAGGTAGGGAAATGTACCACTTAGATATGTTCCCTCTGGACAGGTGGTACAGGAGAGTACAGCAGAGTATAAATTAGAGGTGGCAGCACATATAAAACCAGAGGAATAGCATAACAAAAATAATCAGCAATTCTGGATTATATTGGAAGCCAAGATACGCTGTTTATGAGACTGGGCAAAATTGGGCGTGTTTGTTAGCTTGTCTACATACATTTAGGAGTAGCATTCACGTGACCCCAGCCTGAATGAGACACCACTATTCTGGATTTGAGTTCTGATATTCCAGGACATGCAAAATGCCAGGGCTCTGGACTTGAGGCTGTATTTTGAGGGGACCAAAGCTGAAGCTCTGGAATACAAATTTTAAACAAGACAAAGAATTTTACAAGAGAATGCAAGTGAGAAAGGGGCAGAATGGGAGATGTTCTTGTACTGCATGCTGCCAATGGAAAACATGAATCCGTTTTTTCCAGTCCATGATCTGCACTAGACTCACTAACTTCTATGAAGCCTATATGCTTCACTGTACCTATTTTACAGTGTGGGCAATGACTGACTCACATCAGAGCTAAATGAAAAGACAAGTAAAAAGACAATTTTTTTATCATGAAGTAGAGGAAAAAATATCAAATCTGCATAAGTTTTGAAAAGAGATGACATACATTACACAGCTATGTTTAACATTTTTCGCTAGATAAAGTTTACATTATCTGCATATTTTTCCTCTTTCACAACCTCTGATGAAGGTCAGGTATGTTGCAAGTTTAGCACCTTTCCTGCAGGCATCTTGTGGTTAAAAACATCTGGCATCTAGCTATACATCCCCTCTGTCATGGATGACCTCAGGGGAATTATTACTCGTATAGAGGATCAACTCACAGCCATCAAACTCAAGTCCACTTCTGCTTTGGCTCTTGTGATTTTGCCCTTTGGACCTTAGTGATATTTAATACATTGATATTTCTGAGACATTTTTGTATTATATCATTTCAGGCCATAAATTCAGATGGATCTGGTAGGGTCACAAGCAAATTAGAGCAGTCTCTTCACGATGTATGAAGTTCAGCCATAGTTCACAGTCACAGTGACTGTATTTTCCAAAGCATCCTGTGCAATGTGATAACATGAGCTTCTATCAGCCAGCACCAAGGAATAACAAGATGTCACTGTGGATGTTATTTCTGAGAGGCAATGATAATTCACTAGTGTTTGTGCAGATTACTGAGAACAGGTGTGCAGCAAAGTTGATTCCACTCATTTGTATTAATAGGTGTATTAGGGTATTGTATCTTATCACGTTAATTAATTAGAGTGACTTGAGCTAAGGAGTTGACTAGCAGCTAATTAAATGTTAATGAGGGGCCATGCAGTAAAAAGTAATTCTTTATGCTGCAACAGGTAAGCAGAAACTCTCGTTTGCTGCTAAAATTGGACATCTTTGGCCTTTTCCCCTGCAATAGCTGAGTGAACTCACACAGCATGCTGAGAAGCCATTGCTGCCCAGCTTTGTCTAAGTTTTAGGCATATTTGAAGGTACAAACAGCCACAAAATCAACAAAACCTCCGATTTCCGGTCCTGCAGATAGGCAAAATATATAAGCAATGAATTCTAGGCACTTTGAAGACCACAGCTGGACAAGCTGGCTTCACACATTTTTCTTTTCTATGGCCCATTTGCGTTACCCAAATAAATCCCTCAAATTATCTAGAATGTAACAAGGGCCAGCACGAACTGTTCTGGGTACCAACATTACAAAGCGAGTCACCTCCTCTGGAGGATGATTCTTTTTTTGCTAGCACATTTGAACTGCAACTTTGAGTCTATGTCATGCACAAGAATATCCATATAACACAAATAATATACTGCTTTAGTAACATGTGTCCCTTTGTGTTGCAATATCTGAATCACAAAAATTTGCCTGCACAGGCAGAGACCTGTGCAGTCCACCCCTATGCCAAAATAGACTTGTTCTCTACAACTATTCTGAACGGATTATCTCAACTGGTAGAAATTTCAAGGCCTGTAACTTTTGCCACATCTCTCAGGCAGAGGATTTGATTAACTAACAATTTCTGGAGTTCAAAAGGCTTTAACCTCTGTATTTTCTTCTCAAAACTCACGCCATTGACCTTAGTTTTGCTGAGGAATGCAAAATATGGCAGCTAGTTTTCCCCACTGTTTATAAAGTTGTTACCTGTAGACAGCTACACAGAATCAGAGGGTGGTGGATATTAGAAGGGACCCTCAGAGATCATTTAGTCCAACCCCCTTGATCAAAGCAGCATCCGCTAGAGCAGGTTGCTCAGCGTCATATCCAGTCAGGTTTTGAATATCTACACGGATATGAGTACACACACAAACACACACACACTGAGCCTTCTCTTCTCCAGGCTCAACAGTTCCAGTTCTTTCAGACTGTCCTTGGATGAGAGATACTCCAATACCTTATTGAGCTCTATGGTCCTTGCTGGACTTGCTCCTTTTGTACTGGGGAGCCCAGTGCTGGACACAAGACAGGGCCTCACCAGGGCTGAGTAGAGGGGAAGATCCCCTCCCTTGGTCTGCTGGCAGTGCTGTCCCTCATATAGACCAGGAGACTGGGCTTTCTGTGCTGCAAGAGTACATTATTGGCTCATGTTCAGCTTGGAGGCCACCCGGATCCCCAGGTCCCTTTCTGTCAAGCTGCTTCCCAGACAGTCAGCCCCAGCATGTACTGGTGCATGGGGCTGTTCTTCCCCAGGTGCAGGACTTGGCACTTCCCATTGTCAAACTTCATGATATTCCTGCAGGTGCATTTCTCCATCCTGTTGATATCCCCCTGAATGGTAGCACAACCATCTGGTTTATCATTCCCCCTGAATCTTCCTTTGGGCAAAGAGTATGTGTTGGACCGTGCAAGTGTGTAATCTAAATTCAGTTGAATTACGTCTGAGATCAATCTTAGCTCGGCCCAATTTGGTTTGCTCTACTGCCACAAAAGATCATGGTAACATTCTCAACAACTGTGCTAGGCCTTGCAGAGCCTGCGACGAGCAGAGGGGCCCTGCTGGTGTAGATGCATCTTACAATTATAATGGGATAAATACCCTGCTGTTTATTTTTTTAATTCAAACCTCTCCTAAAATTGCACAGAAAGGGAGAAAATCCGAAATGTTTTTCAAAAGTACAACAAAATCGAGGAAACTAGGAAAATAATGTGCACTGATCATTGGCTCACTTTGTGGCTGTGGGTAAGCCTTTCATCTTCACAATGTGATGTAAATACGAAAGCTGATGAAAAACAGTAATCTTAATGGAAAACAGACAGTGCAGAGATGATCTTAATTCAGATTTAAAATCCCATTCCCTGACCATCCCACCCATTCTGATCCATATCTTCTCCTGTGAGTGGACAAGCAGTTTTCTCAATAGTCAATGCCCTTTTTTTTTTGGGCAGCAACATTTTCTTTAACACAGATGATTCACATTAAAGGAGCCATCTGCCTTTACTACTCAGTTCACTTAAGTAGCAAGTTAGTTACACACATAGTAGTCTTCTGCACCCACTGTGTCCTGGAGTAAGTGTAATGTGTTGGCATATTGGCAGGAAGGGTAGTAGTGGTAGGCCAAGGGATTTATGACCAAATAATTCCTACATGATAAATAACCAAGAGAGGCTCAGGTAGAGCCACTGTGGACTAGTCTTGGGGCTACTAGGTGGCAACAGTAAAGCAGCACAGTACAATTCATACAAGACAGAGAGGCTTCCCACACAAAAAAATAAAACCAACCATAAAACCGAAACCCTCAGGGTTCATGCTGAAGAAAATGACTCAGCTTTTTCACTTCTTCAAAATACAAAAGATTAGATTTATTATTTCTAAAGTACTTCAAATCGAAGAATCATAATCTTGTCATGAATCACTAGTGCTATTTCCTGTGTGATATTGATGTTTTCTTGGAAGGCTTTCATCCAGATACCACCCAGACTCAACTTGGCTTAGTTTTTGAGATCAAACAACATATTATCCAGGATGGCATAATGAAAAAACACACTGCAATAACATGATGAAATGACTCAGAGCCAATACATGCCAGAACCTTGTCAGGATGAATTTAATGGAGAACTAAGTTTTCTACAGTATCAAAAGAACAAGTAACAAAATTCTACAAAATCCCTTATACTCTGAGGTTCGCATTAGCAATGCATATTATAGTAACATACTCCTTGCTTACAGATACTATAACCACAGTATGTGACAGAGCACTAGAGGAGCCTTCTGTGTTCCAGGATAATCAAATAACCCAGCACAATATTCAAAATCTTGCTCTTCGTCCTTTTGAAATCAGACTAAAAATCCCATATGCATCTATGGTAATCAACATCAGAACTGTGGTAGGAGAGACTCTGGGGTTAGACCAAAGATATCAAAAGAGGTAAGAACAGAAAGCTGGAGACTGCCTGGGCAAGTAGATAAGCCCCTAAGGCTGCTCTAAAGATGATGTACATCCACAGTTCACTGGGAATACCAGGTAAGGAACCTGCAGCCAGCCTGAGCATCATTCTTGCAGGAACATAACACTGAAAGGCAGTTAATTTGGTCTCATTCTGCCATTGAGACCTCTCAGTACAGTTTTGTTATCAATTTGACTCCAGCGGGTTGTAGCTAAAACATCCTGTTGCAAGACCACATAAGGACCTCATGTGTGCTGCATACTCTCCAGTGTTCAGCCCGTTGTCATTATTTAGCCAATAATAACAGCAACCAACAGCCACAGCTTCGTTTCTTAACAGACCAGGATAGCAGCTTCCAAGTTTTTTGCTGGAAACGAATCTTTGGGCTCATGATATGCTTGTAGTTCTGAACTACGCTTTTACAACTGAATTTCCAGTTGGCTTCTGACTTCTTGCATCATTGCCATAAGCGTAGGGTTTGGAACTGGCAAGTTCGTTTCCAAATGTTCAAGGTCATAAACTAAGAGAGATCTGATAAACACTAGGCAGAAGTCTGAAACCACACTGGAAATATGAGGAAAGTAAAGATCCTGGAATATGTTGATGAAAAGGTAAGGTCATAACAGCTCAGGAAGATTCCAAATGTTCAGCTGGCTAATACAACTGCCAGTTATATTAGAGAAGTTGTTCTCTGGTTACCCAGCCCCCCTGAGCTGGAAGACAGGGACGGGGAGCAGAATGAAGCCCCCATAATCCAGGGGGAAATGGTCAGTGACCTGCTACACCGCTTAGATACACACAGGTCTATGGGGCTAGAGGGGATCCACCCAGGAACACTGAAGGATCTGGTGGAAGTGCTCACCAAGCCACTTTCCATCATCTGTCAGCAGTCCTGGCTAACTGGGGAGGTCCCAGTGGACTGGAGGTTAGTCAATATGATGCCCATCTACAAGAAGGGCCAGAAGGAGGATCCAGGGAACCACAGGCCTATCAGCGTGACCTTGCTGCTGGGGAAGGTTATAGAGCAGATCACCTTGAGTGCCATCATGCAGTGATTGTACTCAGCACTGGTGAGGCCACACCTCGAATACTGTGTTCAGTTTTGGGCCCCTCACTTCAAGAAGGACACTGAGGTGTTGGAGCGTGTCAAAAGAGCAAAGAAGCTGGTGAATGGTCTAGAAGTTCTGTGAGGATTTGCTGAGGGAACTGGGATTGTTCAGCCTGGAGAAGAGGAGACCTTATTGCTCTCTCCAATTCCCTGAAAGGAGGTTGCAGAGAGGTGGGTGTTGGTCTCTTCTCACAAATGGCAAGTGATAAGACAAGAGGAAACAGCCTTAAGTTGTGCCAGGGAAGGTTTAGATTGGATATTAGGAAAAATTTCATCACCAAAAGGGTTCACAAGCATTGGAACAGGCTTCCCAGGGAAGTGTTTGAGTCACCATCCTTGCAGTATTTAAAAGACATGTAGATGTGGTGCTTAGGGACAGGGTTTAGTAGTGGACTTGGGCAGTGCTAGGTTGACAGTTGGACTTGATCTTAAAGATCTTTTCCAACCTAAATGATTCTATGTTTCTATGACAACAGGGGTGTACCCACTTGTCCCATCCTGAGATTGCAAGGTGCTGATAATTAGTAAAAGCCTTTCTATATATTTGCTTGGTTTGTGGAGAGGTACATGACGTTCAGAGCTCAAAATTCTGCCATGGTCCTTAAAAAAAAAATAAAAAAAAAATCTGGCTACGTTGGGAAACAGCATCAAAACCAACCAGGTGTCTTCTTGGCACAAAAGCTCTTTCTTGACAAAAATCATGCTGGAATATTTGGGTGGGTTGGGTTTTTTTCCATTTTGTTTTGTTTTTAATAAGTCAGTATGACCGCAAGCTAAGATTAAACAGTGAGAAAGAGCTGAAGTATTCTACCCGGCTTCACAGTGCCTGCAGGCTATGCCAGCTACAATACCTTTCAACACCATTCTATGTCCCATTGTGAAGAGTAAAAAACTAAAAAGCCCTTTTGGCAAAAGTGGCTGAGACATTAAGGATAAAATGGATGGGTTCTAGAGAAAAAAGAAAAAAAGAAAGAAAAAAAGAAGGAAAGCCATGGTGAAACAACCTGCAGCTGACACCATCTGCTCTGAAAAAGCAGAGCCACTGAACTCCATAAGAAATATTTTGGGTAATTGCCAACCATAGGCAATGTCTGCTTTCTTGTACTGTGGAGACGCACTGGCTTTCCTTTGTATATTCAGGCTTCTACAAAGGACAGGCAAGCCAGACATTGATCATACAGCCTAAGGGATTTCCTTCTACTACTTAAATATGGAAAAGCATATAATAATCATGTTTACAGAGGTCTTCCAGTTTACCTAGAAATTAGGAACAGCAGACTTTTAGAGGAGAGAGAACTCTGTAGACTGAGTATATTGTTTCTACTGACACAAGATAATCTGTACTGAGGCTTCATTTCCCCAGAATTAATCAGAGAATGGATGGATAAAACACACAATGACTGTTGGTGATGGATGCAGTGTGATCTTGTTACTGCAAGGAACTGGGAGTAAAGAGATAAGGTCTAATCCTAGCCTTGACAGGCTTTAGGTTATGTATCTCACTTGTCCTTCTTGTGGCCTCTAAATTTTCCCATATGTAAAAATGGAAGATTATTTTTCATTAACTACTGGATTTTTTAAAGTATTTTTTTTATTCACTGCTAAAACTTTTGCCATAGCACTGGTCTCTGTTCTTCTCTCACTTCTGCAGGTGCAGGAATGAATTCCAATTGCTTTTCACCACTTACACAGACATTCTTCTGCCTTTGTTTCACAGTGGAGATCTTAAAGCCTAATTTTTCTTCACTACTGAACCCAGCATTTGTGCAGCACCTAACACAAAAGGAGCACTATCTGAGTACAACAGTTACCACTACCACAGCAGCTACCACCCCAACAGCAACAACGTGTGCCCATGTGACTTAAACACTTGTACAGTTTGGATTTTCATACTTTTCACTGAATTTTTTTCTTCAGATACAATAGAAAAAATGCTTGAGCAATCATTTGACTGACAGAATAATTACACTGTGAGATTAAAGACATTTTGAATTTTTTTAATTATCAGCCTATATACAGTATGTTCTGGTGCCTACGTAGTTCTCACCTATGTATCCTGTCTACTGCTTAATTCTTTTTGATGTGAACAACAATGATCATTTTAATGGATATTACTAATTTCTTGTTTTCAACATAACTGAAGTTATTTTAATTAAATCATTTACATATACATTGATTAATGGCAGGAAGGTTAAGAATTTTTGCAGTGTCAGAAAGAAAAACAGAAAAATAAGGGGGGTTGGGGGTGGGAAGAACAAAACACCCCAACACATGTGGGAAACAAGCTCCAGGGCATTGTCCCTTCCCTGCCTAGGCACTTCATCATGATTTTGTGAGATTGTGCAAAGAGATAGCACCTCTCAGCCTGCCAAGTCCTAAATTATTATACTTTATCACTGGTTATTTTCCCTTCCATGTGCCCAAATCATGACACAAGTGTGAGTGAGACTCATTGTGTATATATGTACACATACACATTATGAATAGGATTATTCATAGTTGCATCATAGCAGTACTGGAGCAACAGATAAAGTCTCTTCACCCACATTCACCAGGCAAACAGTCCTAAATCCATAACCTACTGAAACTGAGAAGTATTGTCTGAGGGAGTCCTGTGGCAAGACTAAGACCTAAGCCCAGACTTCTGGAGGACCACTCAACTGCTCTGAAGGTGATGCCATTTAAGAGAAAGAAGAAAGCTAAAGAGGAGAGAAGGGTTAAGGTATGATGCTGCATGAACTCAAAGAGCTGAAGTGAAGGTCACAGGGCTCAATACCTGAAGAAATTTAAGAGACCAAGGATTCGGCCTGTACAACTAATAGTGCTAAGGAGAATGATTTTTTGCAATGAATATGAGCAGATGGAATGTGGCAGTTCCACAGCTGCTGTCAATTGTCATAGTTCCATATGACCTTGCTGAAGTCACACCAACGTATGTCAGCTGAGAATCTGTCCTTCACTGTGTTCATGCACTTGTTGCTCATATGTTAAAAGCTACCAGCACTTCTAGGTTAGAGAAAAAAAATTAATTCTGGATTAGGAAAAGTATAATTTCTCCTTTTCCAACGCAGTGGAAGAACATGCCAGAGCTGAACTTGAATTCAAAACCTGTGGACTTAATCTTGATCCTCACATAGAAGCACTATATTATGTTGGAAAGTTGCACAATTTTGGTCCTTAAAATGGGGATGATAATACTTCTCTGTGTCACTGAGGTACTGGAAACCTATGCATCTTTGAGACACACAGTTGCTAAGAAAACAGGGACAATACCAGCACCTGGAGAAGCTCCACAGTGGCAGCAGTTTTACACATTTAAAGTTCTACACATAGAAAATAAAACATGCCAGAGCACCAAAAAAACCCAAAACAAACAAACCAAAAAAAAAAAAACCCACTACTTGGGAATATAATGAAAAATAACCAGTGCAGACACACACCTTCCTTGTCCCCCTCACACTCCCCAGAATCTTTGTAACATACTATGCAAACACACTCTTCAGCTGTCAGCCCTTCATACCTTGGAAGCCTCCTGTGTCATTTAAAGCTGGAACAATACTGTGTGATTGAGTAAAATGTCAAGGCTCTTAATAACTCATTCAAAACTAATTTCTGTACCATTATGTGAAAGAATAGATCTCTGAGAAAAACAGTAAGATCTGATCCCTTACATCTAGTATAATTTTAAAATATTACCTGAACTCTTCAGGATATCAGGCATACCTGGTATTGCAGATTATTGCTGATTGAGGGAGTCCACCCCTGAGTTTCTGAAACGAAGATGACATACACCCCCTATTTGCTGAACATCCATACTTCTCTATACATGTAACTTTACTCTGTTATCTTATCTTAGGGGAATGAAAAAACCAACAGGGGGAAAAAAAAAAAAAAAGAAGAAAAAGGATTGCAAGGCAATTCTGTTTTTCATTTAATTAAGACATTAATTTAAATAAATCTGTGTCTTCTTATTCAGAAGACTTAAACAGTAAACTTAATGGAAGAAAGAAATTAAAACAAGTGTCTCTGTCTTCCCTCCTTTCCTCTCAACAGCACGAGTCAATTAGAGTTTATCTGCTGCCTAAGGGCAGGTCACCTTTAATAAAGGTGATTATGGTCTCTGCTTTCACTAACCAGACCAGTTTTTATTCTAGAATTTGAAAAACCTGGCTAGTTTTCATACCAGTCTCCTCCATGAGTTTGGTCTACCAAGCATTTTCAATAAATTCCTTTGCACACCTACTCCTGTTTCACCAAGCAGCAAGACCAAATAGAAAATTACTAAATTTACCGAAATGTAATCAAAATGTGGTGTAAAACTCAGCTCAGCCAAATTTGAGAAAATTATAGTGTTCTTTATTAGCACTAATTCCACAAACAATGGCCAATTAATTAATTTCCATATTACTGTTGCAAAGCAGTACTGTCTTGTTACAGAAGGTGAAGATTGGCAGAGAGGAATTGAAGTTCAAAACCTTGATGGCAGGGCAGGAATCTATTAAGGCACTCGAAGTTCCCCCTCACTTCTACCTCCTGCCCTTAAATTAATGACCAAAACCAGAGATGTTCTATTTTCCTCACCCACATCAATTACTTGGTTTTGTCTTTGCTGTTAAGAAGATGGTACCCATATTTTTCAGAGACAAGAGACCAAAGCTCTGTGAATTCGTGCTCCTGCTATTCCTTTTAATCTGCATTGTATTGTCTAAAGAATCCACATGCAAAGGAAAGAACAAGTCTGCCCAGAGCTCATCACACACCAGTCAAAAGCTAAGCAATGCAGTTGCCAGCATACACACACACTCGGTTCACAAAGCCTTACACATACAGGCACCTCTTACTGTATCCATTGACTAAAACCTTGTACACAGCAAAAGCAAAATACGGAAGAGTCAGTACTGTGGCCTTTTGGTTCATTCAGACAGCACATCCCACATTTTAGTCTAGAAGCTGGTAAAAAAGTGGTGAGAGATGCACAGACAGGTGAGGCAGAGGTGACACCATGGCAATAAGGTAAGGTGCAAACAGTGGACAGTTTGCGATGGTAGCCTTTGAGCACTGTGGTCATCTTCCTAAACAGCAGCTACGGCTGTCCTCCTCTGTAGGAGAGTTGAACCAAGAAATGCCCTGAGGGTGAAGACAAGAATCTTGTTTTTTAAGAAGCTGTAAGAAAAGAAGAAAACAAGTGGTGTCATAGTCCAAAAGCAACAGAAGAGAAAGATAGACATAGCAATATTTTGACCCTTATGCAAGGATGTTTTTGTGAGTACAGTGGCAGAGAGAAGAAGGATAGCCAGTTAAGGTGATTGACCCAAATGACAAGTTTTAATGGTGTAGCCAAATCTTCATAAATATCAGCAACCAAAATGAATAAGGACGTGCTGGATTCTCAGTGCTCAGAAACTGTTTTCACCATAAAACCATCAATATTTTGCCAAAGAAGTCATTAGTTATAACGATTGCCATCTTTGCTCAGGTAAAATGACCTCAGCAGTGTTACGGCAGCCATACACCCAGCAGAGAAGAACGATTTGCAGTGAAATGCAGGCAGGATAAGCTGGCAGCTCTCAAGGGGCTGATTATAATCCACAGTGTGTAGTTTTGCAGTGTAAGCAGTACAGGACAGACCCTTTCAGTCTGTTCTTGCTGTCGTGCGCTCTCAAAACTCCTGGGGTTCTCTGGCAACACTGTCTACGTTTGTTCTCTGTATAGGTAGCCCTTATACACGTAGCTTCATGGAATATTCCCAGCAGTAATGACTAGTTTCCCAAGAAGGGTTTGTGGAATCACATGTGAGCTTTACTTCAGCTGAATTATTCATATGCGTCAGAAGTTAAACACACGCAGAATCGTGTTTGCAAGAACTGAGCCCAAGTGAATATCTCTGTGTAGAGAAAAAGGCTCTGTTTGCAGCTCTCCTATTTCTGTATTACATGATACACACTTCATGGCAAGTACCAGTGTCCCCTTTTATTTGGCCAAAATCAAAGCCCTTCTATACATTTTATTATCTAAGGAAGCATAGCTATTTTGTGGCAGGAAGCTGTTATTTTACATTATACGTGTGGGAAACTGGAAAACATTTGAGATTTTTTTTCTCAAAGACTTGATTTTCACAAAAGGTACTAGTGTCTTTTCTTATCTCTAAAAAAATTCTAGATTTTCTTGTTGCCATAACTCTCCACCCCACCCCAAAAATGCTTGTGAAAAAAACCACATTCTTTTCCAGGCCTGTGTTTACCAGATAATAAATGAGTGTTGAAACATTTGTTCTAAAATTAAAATGTCCAAATGATAATGGGTCCTTGCTTATAAGAATGCTAAAATAGTGAATGCAAATTTAAAAAGGCAAAAGTCTGTGCATTTTGAGGTATCTTAGTACACCTGCAAAAACTGCACATACATGGAAAAAACGATTTACAGAGCCACAGCTGATCTCACAGTTGATGAGTACCCATCCTCTCAACATTTTATGAGGGAATTCTATTAGCTGGCAATCTGAAGTCTGTTTACATATTTCTCTATAGATCTCCTTCCTTTAGGGTAGAAAGGAGGTGCAACCTTTAAGCTATAAACTAGAAGAACAACATAAGAAATATTTCTGCCTGACTGCATCAGCCCTTTCAGCCTGTTACCACAGGTGGTTATGGAAAAGGTGGCAGGAGTAATGAAAGGATTCCCCTTGCTTGACAAGATATAATAATGCCAAGGACAACACAAAATAAGCTCAGGAGATCTATTTCTAGCCTGAAAAGTAAGCACTTCCCAGCCCCAGAGCATGTGGTCTTGTGCTTTGCATGTTCATTTATCACAGGAGAAAGAGAGTAAGGTATACAATACATCAACAATGCTGTTTCCCCATTTTGCTGTTACTACACAAACACCCCACCATCTCCCAGTTTTCCACACTCAGATCAACTTCTAAAATGCACTCTGGTCCTGCCTAAAGCGTGGCCTGCTTCAGCTGTAGCCTTAACTGCCCTGAAGAGCCACTGTTCACCAACTCTCATCTAATGAGAAGTAATTGGTTGGACACACTAGGGAGTTTTCTCTCTCTAGCCTATTCACAGGCCTCTTCAGAACACTAAGAAATAGCTGACAAAGTTCAACTATTTCCTATTCTTGCACTTGCCTAGTCACTTCCCTTTGTGCCAAAATCAACGTTATAGATAGACACAAAGTTTCCTTATAGTTCTGTTGGCTGTCTCCAAGTCTGTCTGTAGTCACTTCAGACTCTCTGCAGAGTTAATCACTTCCTTCACAAAGTCATTGGACAAAACTGGATTTTATTCTCACCACAGTAAAATCCTATTAAAATCCCAATTATTCTGTTTTCACTGTCAACATTAGCACAAATAGGAGCACTGGCATTTAAGATGGATGACCAAGAAGAAAAATAAGAAAACTGCTTTCCATTAATTTTGTCATGCTTGGCTCAATGCACAGCTGTGATTCCTCAGATTTATGGGTTAAGTTCTATTGTCTCAAAAAATACTTGAAAAATCATATCTCATTTTTGTGTACATTTATTTTAGGCCACAATACATTTAAATATTACCAGATTCTATAGAAAAATAAATCTTCAAAAGAATCTCTGATACTTGGTCATGGAGAGGAGAGCACTAACAGTTTCTAGGATATTAGAGATTTAATTTTAGGTTTCTCATTGGAATTAGGCAGATGGCTCTGTACACTGGGCTATCATCCGCTCTGCAACTGCATTTCGTCTTCACTAGAAATTCCATTGTGGATCTACAACACCTTCCTAACAAAATCATAACTGAAAGTAGCAAAAGTCTGCAAAAGGCTTTGATTACAACAAATTAATTTTTGAAGCTATTTCTTCACCGGAGTGCAAAACATCTCCATCTGTTAACTTTTAAAAAAATGTATGAGATTTCTAGATAATGCATCAGAATTAAATACAGCAAAGCCACCATTAATATTTCTCCTTGAGTTTCCAGGTTCCAAAAATTACAATGCACAGGAGATACATAACTCACACCTTTTTTTTTTTTCCTGTATGCCAATGTGCACATAATGGGCTGTGCTGACAGACTTGACTTGGATCCATCTCATTTAAGTCTGCTGTGTGTCTATTAACTCTTATTTGGGTTAGTATTGACTATGAGACAAAGTTCACCATTCAGCCTTTAAAAAATACCACCTTTACAAGTACAAGATACCTTGAGAAGCAAACAGAGGAAATGAATGAAGTGGCATGACCAGTAGATGTTGACACAAGTGTTTTAGAAGATGCTCCAGATGGAGGGTAAGAGACTACAGCTCTGCCTTACAAGGACCATGGTGATCACAAATCAACTTGCTACTGAAGTGCTCCAGGTCCTTCTGAAACTCCAGGTGTCTGCAAGGCAAATAATCTGCTCTGGATTAACTTCATACCTGTGTTTCTCATTGGATAGGAAAAGCTCAGTCAGCATGACATAGAGCTTTGCATATCTACCTCGGTAGCAGCACCAGTGGCTTGGTGCAGGCACAGAACCAGCCAAGTATCAAAAAGAACTGTAATATCTACTGCACTATCGCTGAATACAAGACGCTGCTCAATAAATTTATCTGATCATCTGGAAGATAAGCACAGGTTCATGCTAAGAGGAAAATTGCTGAACTGACCCTGGAGCTCTCCTCCCACTCTGATTATGTAGGTAGACAGGTGAGCAAGGATTAAATGTTCAGGAGACTCATGATGTCACCTGTTCTTATTGAAAAACAATGTTTCATTTGGCAAATGTAACTTCAATAAGTAAAAATACTTTTGTTCCTCTGCCATTATTTCTTAACCTCTCTTACCTCACACTTTCTGCAAACTCAGCAAGGACAATTTCTTCAGATCCTTCCCTCAACCCATTCTCTGACCTTCCTAAAGGCTATCCCCACCTGAGGGCTGTCAACGTTTCCTGGCAGCCCACAAATACTCCATGCTACCTTTTCCTAGAAGGTCTTGGAAAACTTCCATTTTCTATCCAACTCACAAATACAAATTCCCATCAGTATTGTCATACCATGGCCCTTTTTGTAGCACATACTGCTACCCCTGATCTCCAACTTGTGAGTTTTACCTACTTTTTCAACTTTCAGCTTTTAGGTTACGGAAAGTGTTTTGGTTTGGATCTTGGACAGTTTCAAACTCACAGCTGATATTTAGCAAGACAGAAACAACAGTCTGCATTTTTATTGCATTGTTATGGGAAGAATGTACACAAAAGGTCAGTCTATTGCCCTGCATCTTAGTTCAAGTCTTTAGCTGCCATAGGTCTGCAGAAACCAGAATCAGTCTCACCCAAAGACACTCTCCCTTCCATGGTAGAGTGGATCACACCGAGATTCAGCCAGGACTCCATCCTGGGGCAGAGAAGTGCCTTTTTCTGAGTATTTCAGCACTTCCTCTTCTGTCTGGAACTTCTAAAGCATCATAAAGAAAGAATGCAGTAGTGGCTGTGAAAGCTGACTGAAAGTTTTTACCTAAAAATGACTTGGTGTGTCAATGCTAGCTTTATTTGGTACTTTCTTTACAGCCCGGGCTATTTGAAGATGTGGCTACATGACACCTCTAAACCTGGAAACCAATTTTTATTTTAAATTTTCTGCGGAAAATCAGTCAAGAAATGTTCCCCAAATAAACAGCTAAGTCTTAGAAGTCAATTAAAATATTCCTTCTATTTTTTTTTTCTTTTAATGTTATTTTTTGTAATAAAGTCAAGCTGGTAAGGTTATACTCAATAGATAATAAGTAAAAGTTTTATGTATGCACTGATGTGTAGTAGGCCTCCATACTGCCAGGGCCCAAGTAGACCAAGAAAGCACTTTGGCATTAGAACGTTATCTACATACATATTAAAACCTCAACAACCAACTATGTATGTGTGCACATGCTTATCTGGATATATTTATTTTCTGTAAGACAGATGCCTCATATTCTAAGTAATGGGTACTTCCTATATATTTCTAATGGAAAAATATTATTGTTGCATTAGGAAATCCCAGAATGTTGGTAAAGTACCATATAGAAATATCTGTACGTTGGCCCTGACCCTACTCTAAAATTATTTTGCAGCCATAATTAGCCATCGCTAGAGACATAACACTGAGCTAGTTGACCTTTGATTTTATCAAATATTTTCATTTATATGGCCTTAAATAAAATTGCATTTTCTGTAGAAGAAAAGTTCTCAGGAATTAATTAAGTTTCAAAAATGAAGTCATATGGTGAACATTGAAACAGATCCAGCCCTTATAGGAGGTGGTCTTAGGATGCTCAGTGCAAAAGTATCACTGGCTGTACATGGATACACCAGTAGAGCAAAATGCCAGAAGGACTAGGATCTACAGAATTCACGTTCTTTTTCAGTTAAAGAATGCTGTCCTTGCATATCTATACACCGTAATACATAGGAGAGGGTGAATGGCTTCCTTTGCGCTTCTCCACTTGAGCTGTATAGTGCAGAGTATTTAGCTCACACTTTGAGAACAGTTACAACGGTTAGAGATTTTGATTTTCTCAGAACGTTAAAAGGAAAACAAATCAGTTTATACATGAGGAAGACTATCAGTTATTTCCAGTTCCTTAGGGCATTCACGACTTGCTTCAGAAGACAGAGAAATAGCTCTCTTTTTTGTACCTTAGAAAATTACTAATTCACCTAAAGATTCCATCTGTCAAGCTGGACCTAATTTGAGTCACTAGTTATCATGGTTGTTATTCTTTGCATAAGTGGAGATTATTGAACCATGTTACGTGTTGCATTCCTGTCTGCTGGCACTTCATAGTCTATTTCACTAGCAGTAGTAAGCTTAGCTCCATAGCTCCCTGAACTTTCTTTGAGGAATATTTATAGGGATGAATAACACCAAAAAACGCTTTTGATTATGGTACTTGTGGCAAATACTGCAGGGTAAAGCATCAGGAAATACTCGTTTCACCCTCCTGTTGCACATCTAGCAGCCAGCTCAAGTGAGGTCATGCAATTTGCTGACCAGCTGGCATTCCCACATCAAGTTTCTTTTAAAAAGTATCATTTAGAATCATGCCAGCTGCTGCTGTCATTACTTTTTTACAGTCATTGCAATTGTGCTTCTTAAGCAAGACTGTTAATACAAAAATACTTGATTTTGATTAAAGTGTAGAATTGTTTGACAAATACATTCATAAATTCAGAGGTAAAACTGCAGAACTTCAAATACCAAGCAGTAGTTAAGAATTTTAAATACCATTGCCAACACTGTTGTTCCATACTTGTTAAATTACTAGAAGACATTGTTAAGGAGCATAATGTCTGCTACTGGGCTTATGTGAAAATTTATTTTGTGTCTAAATGTAAACAAATATGTTCAGTTATACTGTCTCTTCAGTTTTAAGAATTCTGTAAAGAATAGTCTGCCTCTTGCAAATGGCACTCTTCTATTTTACATATCACTTTCATATTCTTCACTCACAGAACAATGCTAGTCGTATAAAACTGAAAATATCTTCCAATATATAAGATAGGGAGCATTTAGACCCTGTTCATCCCATATGTGCTATTTTATAATGTCCAGGAAACTATAAAAATACCTTCTTTTTTTTTAAGCATCAAGATTTCAGGGCATTTCCCAGTATAACTTCATGTTAGTATCAAAGCCAAGCATACATATTTTGCACATAAAAAGAGGTATGTTTTTAATGACTATCAAATGTCACAGAGAAAACGTGTAGCTGATGGCTCTCATGAGGATGACAAATCTACTTCCATAAATCACTGAATGTGACTACTCTGATATTTGTAAGGAGTCTACCACTTTGGTTATGTATAACTTTCTGTGGAAAGCACAAAGCTACGGAACTTAGTAGTGATATTGATAGTAGCAAAATGCAGAATTAAAAAATATCTTTATGACTATTTTCATTAGCCAGCTGCCAAAGACTTCACTTCATGTAATTATGCTGTATTCTGGTTTTATATTTACTTTCATATACATTTCTATCAAGTCAGTGATTCATCAGTAACAGATTAGTGAGACAGTATTTGTATCCATACAGTAGGGGCAGGAAAAAAGAGAAAGACATGCACTAAAGAGGTAGAATTTAGACCTGGATTAACATTAAGCTTCAGACCAGAACTGAATTTCAGCTCTCTGCCAGAAGCCTAAGATCTGAGTGTAGTATCTTACCCAAGAGTACCAAAAATCTCACAGTTGTCTTAGTAAAGTTTCAGCTCACAACTACAAAAACCTCACCAACTCCTAATATTTTTACTTTCCTGATCTATCACACCACTAATTTATACAAAACAACATCACACTGTGAAATTTACAAGTTACATCAATGTACACAATGTACACTAGTATGGAAAATCGTATCCCTTTAAGGTTTTGATTCAATCAGAAAAAAACCATGAAAGCAGGTTGGATCTGTACTGATTAAATAGAACTGAAATGCCATTCTGCCCCATTTTCCTGCCTTGGAAATTCATCTTCCAAATGCTGCTTGAGCATCCTGCCCTTAACAAAGTCCCTGAAATACAGAAACTAAGGTCAAAAGAACATCTTTTGCCTCCTAGAACAGTCCTCAGAAGCTGCCATCACGTTTTTGACTTTTAACTGAAAACAACAGCTTTTTCCTTGCTTCTCTCTCCCTCTGGAATATTTTAACTGTGTAGCTATATTATTTAACTTGGTAAAGTGTTTATTTGGGGCAGTAAGTGGAATGAAAGACATTATAGAACTTAACATTCTATACTACTGCCTCATACTTCTCTGAATAGATAGTATCATTGACACAAATGGCTGAACAAAAAAAAAGTCATGAGAACTGAAGATGTGTGGGCACTGAAATATTTCAAGAATTGAATAATGCTTTCCTTTCTCTGTTTAGTCTGACAGATGACAATGTGTCTTGAGCACTTCAGGACTGAATGATGGAGAAGATGAAAAAGCCATTTGAGGAATGCCTTTCTTATTCCAAATACTTCACTTCGCATTTCAAGAGTGTGCCCCAATGAGTCATAATGTTTCTTTCACTTAGGACAATGTATAATCTACAGAAACAGTATTAGTCACAATTCAGTCCCATCCCCTGCAAATAATGACTGCAAGTTTAAACTGGTCTTTGGGAACAGTGATCTTCAAGAAATGTTATTTTATTGTAACTTCTAATTGTAAATTTCAGTGATATTTGTAATTGGAGAAGCCTGTGGTTTTTCTCAGGATGGGGAAATCTCTAGTGTTTCTAGTAGCCAAAAATCTTCAGACTTCTAGGAAATGTCCAGACTTCTTTAACTGTGCAAACTAGGGCCAGAATATGAAACTCCTCCTTGAGTGAAGCCAACAAGACTGTGCTCACAAGAACATTTTGCCAGTGTAAGTTGCTCAGAGTGGGTCTCTCAATTTTGCAGAAGTCCTGGAAATAAGAAGATAAACTCTTTATTTATATTTGTTTATTGCAGCCCTTGTCCTCTCTGGTGCAGACCATGGTCTCTTTACAGCGAGGAGTGGGATGTGCATGGTCCCCTCTGCACTCACGGCCTGGGAACTCAGTGACTCCCTGCAGCACACTGTGAACCAGCTGTCCTATGTGGACAGCCTGCAACGTGAGCCAAGGGCAGAAGGTGTGGATCTTGTCCTTACCATTGAAGATACACAGAACAGCACTGAAATGAAACTCAAAAATGTCCATATACCTGCTGAAAGTGTAGCAACAATGGCTAGAGAACAATCTTGGGGGATGTACTAGATAAAGATCCCTATGCTCTCTCCCCACATAGCAACCTGATTTACGTTTTTTTTAGCATTAGCATTCTGCCTAAAGATAACACATTACACTGTAATAGTGTCATGTGCAATGATGTGTGCAAACTCACAAAGATCTACCCAGAATGAAGGACTTTGGATCAGTAAAAATCTCGTGTATTATTTGACCAAGCCACACCTGAAACCATACTCTTCCTAGGTTTCTCACAAGCTCCAGGGTCCAAAAATGTGTTTGGAAAACACATTTTCTGTGCTGCCTCTAAGAACATCTTCCTCGAGCCTAAAACTGCTGAATGAAATTGATATTCCAAGCAGTGCCATCAGCTGGCATAGGATGATCCAGATGGATGGGTTGCTCTGAAGCCTAATAATCTAGAAATCTCTTTCAGGAATGCCCCATGAGAGGGACTCTGGACATCACAGGAGTCCTTCTAGAGACAGTGGTCCCAAGGTCCTCTAGCTATCTGAAATCAAGGACTTTCAGACCGATTATGGTAAACTCTAACGAAAATTCCATGTACACAGCCAAATTTTAAGATCAAGGGAAACGTCTGAAAAACTATGTGAATTGCAATTTCAGACAAAATATATTTTCTCCTTGATAGCTTATTTACTACACTTTTAGCAGGTCTTCCACATCAAAAATATTACAGAAGCCATAAATGCTAAAAGTTAAGAATTCACCTTCAGTTTGGCTAAGACTTTAATTTTCTAACACTATAAAATATACCTCAAGGAAGTATCTATTTCAATATATGATTTTTTATAAAAGCATCACTGTGTTTGCAAGAGTTACATGGAAAGGCAGATCACCTTGCTTGAGATATGTTTTGTAAAACCAGCTGCTTTTCCTCTGCCTTGCAGCGTGCAACAGGGGCTGGGTGAGTCAACTTATAAAAATTTTCCTTTCCAATAAAATTGAAGCTTGGCATGGAAAATTATCCCATGAACAAATGAGAACTTAGAGCTTATGTTGCGGTTTAACCCCAGCCAGCAACTGAGCACCACACAGCCACTCATTTCCCACCCCCCCTGCCCCTCCCCAGTAGGATGGGAGAGAGAACTGGAAGAGTAAAAGTGAAAAAAAAAACCCCATGCGTTGAGATGAGAACAGTGTAATAATTGAAATACAACAGTAATAAGAATTATTATAATTATGATGATGATAAAAGAATATACAAAACAAGTGATGCACAATGCAATTGTTCATCACCTGCTGACCAATGTTGAGCAGTCCCTGAGCAGTGGCCCCTGGCCAGCTTTCCCAAAGTTGATATATGAGCGTGATGTGTTTATGGTATGGAATATCCCTCTGGCCAGTTTGTGTCAGCTGTCCTGGCTGTGCCCCCTCGCAGATTCTCATGCATTTCCAGCCTTCTCTGTTGGTAGAGCACGAGAAAATGAAAAGTCCTTGACTTAGTGTTAGCACTACTTAGCAACAACTGAAAAATTGGTTTGTTATCAACATTATTCTCATACTAAATCCAAAACACAACCCTATACCAGCTACTAGGAAGTATTTTAACTCTATCCCAGCTGAAACCAGAACAGACTAATAGAACTCATTTTCTTATAACACAATTTGTAATGATTTCAAATTGGTTAAAAATGCATGAGTAGAGGCTATTTTTAAACAAACATATCTCTAAAAATTTTAGACACTTCAAATGTTTTAGACACTTCTGTAGTAGCTTGCTACATGTGATCAGTTTTAAGTAGAACAAACTTTTAGTATGACCATGCACATTGCTGACACCTTAAAAATGCTGATTACAATAATTATCTCTGACATTTCAGTAGCACTGACAGAATTTATAAGAAATACATTTTTATTTAAGGTATAATTTTTCCCCAAGAAGGAAATCTTTTGCTTTAAGGTAGGAACTTTTAAAATAGCAAATTTAACACCTTTTTTTCTGTCCCCACCCCTGGATCCACAACAAGAAGCCATGAAGAGACCCTGCCATGGGACAGGGGACTCTGTGCATACAACGTGTGCTGGACTGGTGGCACAGCCCTGTGCTGCAGATCCAAAAAGCCTTTTCCAAAACTTCCAGTGCTGTAAGTCTTGGCTCTACGGTAGGAGCCCGAGACCCCTTCCAGCAGGGTGATAAAGTCCAGTCAGGCTGCAGACCTGGACTGCACAGCCCTAGCCTGGACAGGCTCCTGTGGCTACCTAACCCAGAGCTGCAGTCGTCACCTGGCACCGTTACATTTGGCCAGGTTCAGAATCCAGGTCAGCTTCAAATTCTCTGAAAGTTTGTTAAATCTGAGACATTTTTGGACAAGACATTCAAGACTCAACAAAAAGGCATTTTTAAATTAAATTCTTTCACTGTGCAATTCACAACAAATACTAACTGTGAGTTAGCTCATTATATAAACAGCAAAGGATTGAATTTTGGCTACTTTCAGAACTTCTAGTCTATTGCTCTTTCTAACCAGAATATCAGTCTCTAGTGTGGTGCTGATTAAGCTGCTTCTTTCTCTTGACACTTATGTGAGTGTTATCACATTACCTGTTTTTTTCTTTGCAGTCACTAATAGATATTATTCCCCACAAAAGGCTCTGACACAGGAAAATAATTATCCCCACTTTGAAGCCAAAGGATAAAATACTAGCCATAACTTATACAGTTGGTACAGGATATCTGTGGATGCACCGGAACATTAATCCGATTTCTGGAGTCTGCATTCCTACCAGCTATGCTGACCTTAGAACCTCTGTTTCCATCTTTTCCCTCTTACTGCAGCAGTACAGTCTCAACACCACATTTTTGTCTTTCAGCTGCATGTATTTAATTATGAGTCACTATCCCAAAAGAAGAACAAAGTGATTATACTTCCATGTGAATGTGCAGAATGTTTATCTGGTTATAGATACACAAATGAAAATAATGTATGAGTATATAAATAGAAAATAAAAGCTTTATTGTGGCTTCTTTGAAAGCCTGGAATGCATCTCGGAAGACAAAAAGGAAACCAAAAAAAGTATTTATTCCAGCTGATAAATGTTTGTTCTCTTAAGTTTCTGATCCATGGCAGAGAAGGATAATAAAACAAGCCCACCACAAGTAGCTAAATCTATTAGTTCCTTTTTTATTTTAGGCATAATAAAATTCCAAAAAATCAAAAAATGATGTATAAAGGTGTTTAATTAATCAGCATAAAAATAGCTAAGATTTATGAGTGTTAAATTTTGAATTATTTTGAGAATTAACACGATCCTTATGGTTATTATTTTGCCAGAAACACAACATATTTTTCATTTCTGGTATCTGAATGTGGAACTTGAAATAAGATCACTTCCTACAGAGCTGCTTTTGAGAGTCAGAAAAATATAAACTACATTCTCAGACCATCTTCTCTTTCCTTGCATTACACAATGTTTCCCCAGCAGATGAAATGTCCCCTTGAAGGACTTTCCAGACCTGTTTTCTGTGACTGTGGCTTCAATTTTGCTATACACCAGGTAAACTGTATCTCCAAAATCTGGGAAAACTTAATCTTTAGTTTGAGAGTAGAGGTAAAGAGGAATTCTAGAAAAGAAAAAAAAAAAAAAAAGGCCAAAGTGCTGGACCAATGCTAGAGTGTTTCCTAGTAAGATGCAGAGATGGGGAGGCCTATCATGACTTTGTAGGTACTTGCACTTTAGTAGTTTCAATACAAGTTTAACTCCTTACTCTATTCACCCAGGGCCCTCTGGGGAGATCAGCACATCGTTGCCACATGTGTAGGATGGGTGATTTTATGGACCTGCAGCACCATGGCTCCTCAGTGACCCTCACTGATCCACTTGACTGTACTGCAGATAGGACATTCATTCAGAAGCAGAACCTTTTGTTCTAGGAGAGGGATCGCTACAGCAATCTCTAATCCTCTGTTTGTGGCATCACAACAGTATCCACAGCAACTAAATGTGATGTGATACAGAAAGGAATGTGACTTCAAGTGCCAGCAGTTGATAAATGACTGAGAAGCAAAAATCCTGTTGTCATGCAGATACCCCCAGAAATGGCATATGTATGAGACAAACACATTTGAAGTAAGCACAGAAAAAGGTTGTCTTCTGGCAAGTGTCATTTCTGCCTTCGGATACCCTTTAGTCACCATAACAAAACACTCCAAGGGATGGAGCAAGCCAAAGATGGCAACAGAGTCCCCAAGGCACCTCTGTCTATCACTGGCTGGCTATTTATTTAAAAGTTCAGTGGGAACTATATCAGTTTTCTGCAGTTTTCATTGTGTTTTCAGAGTTCACTTATTATCTGTTTTAAATAAACAATACAGATGAGAAAACCAAGAAAACCCCAACGTCTGGAGTGCAGTAAACTGCTTAGAAGTTGGCCCTGGGAGTTTGGATTCGGGGAAAGTTCTTTCCCCAGACCCACCTCAGACTTGCCTTAAGAGTATGACAAAGAACTTTTTGTCGTGTCTCTAGCATACCTAGCACAATAGGACCCTGATCCATGACTGGACCCTCTAGGCATTGCCACAGTATGAACAAATAACAATAGCTAGCAGCTAAAGACATTGCTGGGAATTGCTTAGTAGGCAAGCAAGCTTCTTACAGAAGTGTGTGCTCTGAGCACTTACTCAGTTCACACAGCCTGGGGTTTCAGAACATTCTTTGTTGAAAAAAGCAACCGTTGGAAATATCCACTTGACCCTGAATCAGGGCCAAGAAGGTGGAAGATATTAGAGCCACTTCTCCTTGCGTAATACAGCATTGAAACGGTCTTCAAGGAAGTGAGCTTGGTGAGTGTTTGACCAAGGAATGCTCCAATAATGTCACAGCAATTACGTAAAACACCCATTCTTTGAGCAAACATGTAGTATGAAATCTTTACACAACACGTCCACCTATTTATGTGGTGCATAAACAGATATGACTGAAGAAAATTCTGCTGGTTTGGGCATTGGTCTTGTACACTGAAAACTTGCACCTTATTCCTGGCTCTGGCAGATATTTGCAGGCCCTTTGGCAATGCATTTCACATCTTTCTTTTCCTCCTTAAAACAAAAGGAAAACCAGAATACTTCCTGTGTCACAAGCATCATGAAGATTTCCAAGCACTGCCAAACATTCAGATGCTACTGAGATGAGGCCAAAAAGATATGTAGGAATCTAGACAAGTCCATCCCTGATGAAAACTCAAGTTGAGTTTATAAAGAAAATAATTTTCAGATTGCATTGCTTCTATTGCATTTTTTTCCTAAATATGGATGCACCTGGCTTTAAACGTATTACATTATTTCAGTAATTCCCTAGCTCCGTTGATTTTTCTCATTCTTCTATATTTAGAAAACAGTGTTAGTTCTAATGAGTACAGATTGTGTGAAACCTGAGCAATAATCCTGACTTTTGAAAAATACAGCTGTCTTTCTATGTCCGGGTCCATGCCCACAGCAAGAATATCCAACTTACTCTTTCCAGATCATTAGATATATTACACACCAAGTCTAACACCAGTTTTTTAGTTAAATAGCATCAGTAGAGCTCTGTTCTGGAGTGCCTGCAGTGCTGGGTATAAGTCAGCACAGACAGGGTAGGGCTACACTCTGGTTCTTGCACTTCAGTTTTGCCAGTCTTTTTCATATAAAGAAAACTCTGTCTTGACATTGGGTTTTACAAAATGACTCTTGTTTATTTCTATCTAGAACAAAGTCTGTGGACAAAGTCAATATATTTTATCAGACTAACAGGCAAGCTTTCAGGCACACAAGTCATTCTTCAAGCATCTTTTTTCGCTCTCACACACGGTAGACTTCACCTGACTCGATCATTTCTTACAGGCAAAAAAGATATTTTGAGAAAGTCATTCCCTGCTGCTGAAACTGCAATATCTGCTGGGCCAAAAAGATGAAAATGTGGCAAACTTCACTTTCCTGTGTTAGACCTGGAGAAACACAGAGATTCAAGTGGGCCAACCTGCCAAATACAACACAAACTCACCTGTAGAATGGGATAGCAGCATCCTTGCTCCAAGTACTATTTTTCACTGACTTGAGCAAGAAATTCCTAATTTAAAAAACTATGAGCCTTACTCATCCTGTTTTCTCATACATGAAGAATTTCTTTAAGGCACATGGATATACAAAAAACATTTTTTCCCATCTTACCAAAAGAGACACCAAAGTGCAGTTCTATTCCCAATAGTTAGCTGTTTTCCCACCCACCCAGCTGTTCTTCCTGTCTCCCACTTATTTCTTTCACAACAGAGTTATCTGACATGACTGATTTCCTTTGGGTATCTTGCCTCTCTCTGCAGCTCTCTCTGTCCTTTACGTTCTGCAAAGAACAGTTCAGGTATTTGCAGAATGTTCAGGCAGCAGATGGGGAAGCTAGTTATCAGCAGTTAGGTACAACCTCAGTGGTGATGGTAGGAGTGGGGAGTTGCAACGGTTCTCCTGTTACATATAGGGGCTGCCTCACTGATAATAGAAATCTTTAACACTTCTGCCTTCTGGCAGTATTTCTGTCTCATACTAGAAGGAGGAGATAAAAATATGGGAAGAAAGTAAGGATCCAACCTGACTCTTCAACATGGAATTGAGGGACTTATGTCTTCCGTATAGACATAGAGGTAACAACAGGCACACAATGCAGACATTTAGAGTCTGGGTTAGGGTGTAAGAGTACCTTCAACAGTCTAAAAGACACAGCACCATTAATTTTTTTTTTTTTTTTCAAAGTCAGACCCTATTACAACTGTTTACAGAGCCCTTTTTTCGTCCCTCAGAGACTTTGGCTGAATTCCCATCATTTCCGGGACTGGACCCAATTATGCCACTGACCACAGCATTCTGACTGCTTAATGCGATTCCATGGCAAGGACAGGGAACTCCCAGAAACAAGAAAGGGTTTGATTTGCTCCACGCTGTACCTGGAAACGTCTCCCAAAGCAACATGTTATGCCAAATAACTATGCCTCAGAGAAGCCAATTAATTTGTGCAATTCTAGATTAAAACAAAGACTATTCCTTATCTTTTATTTTTTGAAAAGCATTTTTTTTCCAGGTAAAAATTGTTGGCAGAGTGCCCTCTTGGCTGAAATTTCAGAGCTCTAATCTTTGTTCTAGTATTTCCATGAACACAGTGCTAGGAAGCAATTAAAAGGTGGTGAGGTGGGGGAAATGGGTGGTAAGGGTAAAAGAGGATATAGCAGGTTAAACTTACAAAGTACCTGTACATATCAGGGAAACCTTCAGTTCTTAGAAAAACCCCATGTTATCCCAGGTCTGACCTGTCTCAGCAAGCGTGCTTGCTCATGGTGGCAAACAAAAATGTTTGAAATGCACTGCAAGATGATTTATTGACTTATTTCATACCATCATTTCAGTTTATAACAACACTTAGAGAAGTGCTATATTATTCACTTTTTTCCTTGGCTGATCTCCTCTTCTACTCAAGATTGTTATGAGCTTTTCTGTCATTTATAGAGTACCATAAGTTATTAACAACCAAGGAAAAAAAAAATACAGGACAGAATAGAAACTCTCCCTTGAAAAAACAGTTGAGAGGCACATGTGAGTACAATGCAGTTCAGTAAGTACAGAGCAAACACAGCAGCATGTGACTGCTGCAGAAGGAATGCTCTGCAGAACAGATGGCATTTCAGGAGGGCTTAGTCAGAACAAAGTGAGGTGAGATTTGTAAGAAATAGCATTTCTAGTAAAACCTTTGGCAAACTCTGAAAAGAAGACACTTCGAGGGACTAGGTTATGAGAAATCCAATCACTGACTAAAATTATCCAAAGTATGTGCAAGCCAGCAGGAAAGTAATTTTAGCTTTTATGAAATGTATAAGAAGAGCAAAAAGGCCTTTGAGGACATAAAGCAACTGTGGGAATGTTTGACAGTTTTTAAGTCTTCTAATCAGGTTACAGAAATGTAATTAAACATGGATACTTTTCAGATAGGTAAAAAAAATTTGGCATTTGCTAATTAACCATATCATTGGCACTTCCTCCAAACATTACTTCTCTACAGTTTGTGTTTTACCTTACACGGCACAGCACTTTTGAGAAATTGTATCACCATCACTGATGTGGTCAAGGCTTCATAGTCAACTGCAGCATCCTAAAACCTAGTGTCGTCACACAGCTTTCATTTTTCTCATTTTGAAAGCCAGAATGACAAAATTGAGTAAGACAGAAGCAGGCAATATTTCTCTTCCATGTCTGTGTCCCAAGAAAGTTTTAAACTGTAGCTGTAGCATGCTTTTTCTTCCACTGTTCCTTTTGGTTTCTAAATCCCACTTTACTCACTCAGCACTCACCACCTCCTGTTTTCACCCTCTCTCTAGCACTCAGAAGCCACCCTGCACAGTCCTAGGTCTGGCCATCATAAACGGATTCAGTCAGCCCAGCACAGGATTTAGAGCTGAATTTCTTGGAAGACTAGGCCTTGAATGCCTAATGTTTAGACAATTAATCAATTTTTTCCCAGATATTAGGAAATCCTCTGAAGAACCCTAATCCAACTAAACACTTAAGTAGGTGTCTTACTTTAAACATGTGAGTCTCCTTTATTGAGTGGAACAAAGAAATGTATCTGAGAATATACTTAAAGGCCACACAGGAAAAATGAAAGAGAAGGCATGAATAAGGTACAGGATTCTGAAACCTAATTGCATGTTAGGAATATTCATTCACTACTAGTTTCTCAAATTACTTCGCTAATAAGCAACACTGAAAAGATAATGTATACATAATAATTTTCTACTGGCTCTTGGATGTAGATGGACTAGACCTCACAGAAATCCGAGAAGAACAAAGTCTGTCATTCTTCAATGAATTCTCATCTTTTTCCAAAAAGAAGCTATAGTTTGTATAAAGAATATGGATTTTAATTTTATCCAGCTATATATTGAGGATTTCCAGTAGGCACAAGAGTATTGTTGTCATAATCAACAGTGACAGCAACACATCAGTGTAATATTACCAGGGCACTGAGCTGCTGCAGCCTGCCATACAGTATTGCTCATCTGGATACCACATGGGCTTGTGTACTCCACCATTACCCAAAATGTGACTAATTTATCACATGGAAACTGCTTCAGATGGAAAAATATAGATGCCTTTTCTCACAGCTGTAGAGAAACTGGGTATTCCTTCACTGTACACTTGCTCCTAAACAAGAATCAAATTCTTCATGTTGTAACACTCCCCATGTGGGACTGCCTGGGAGCGATAAGTCTTACTTGTTTCTGCTTTCTCCACCTCTTTATTCCTATCATTTTCTTTTCTGTTTCTCTCTCCATGTCCAGTCTTTCATTCTCTTTCTACTCTTCTTTTCCATCACTCCTTTTTGCTTCAATCAAAAGCGAAGAAATATAAGTGTCTTTTCTCCAAGTCGAGCTCTTGCACATTTCTGCTGCTATTAGGGCTGTGTCATTATACTTCTCTGTGGCCAAAGGCTCCGATGGCTAAATATTCACGTGTCTCCACAGCTGCAAGGCCAAATACTTCAAAGAAATTTGACAGGGAATAACTAAGAAAGAGAAGATGCATCCTTCTAACTCAAGGACAATGGTAGTTAGCTTTCAGTGATACCAGCAGTGTCAATTACCTTACATACCCTCTAATTTTTAGACAGTATCATAAAATTGTAGATAGCTCTAGTATCTATAGCTGTGTTTAAAGGTTTGGGTGTTTCTGTTGTTGGCGGGTTTGGATTTTTTTTTGTTTGTTTGTTTGTTTTGTTTTAATGTGGCCTAGGTCACTACATTTAGGGATATTTACCCCTATTTTTATCTCCTGTTCATTGCTCTAGTGCTATTTTGTCTGGCCTTCTAAGAAGAAACACCTTTCAGTACCATGCTACTGCCAGCCTGCCGTCTCCCTGTAACTTCTGTAATCTGCTTACTTTTTACAGCCGAAACCAACCACAGATTACAGCTCTACGAAACAGGAGATGCCCATGCATTTTCTGAAAACCTGACAGCTAGAGAGATGGAAGACACAAGTTAAAGGCTACCTGAAGGTAACATGAATCTGCATGCATCACAGCTATCAGTTCTGTTTCACATGCCAGGATGGTGCACTGACCCACACACCTAGCTGACCCATACATGGGTATCTCCAAAGCAGTCTCAGGTGATGCTGTCCCTTGCCCAGCCTACAATGAGGGGAGCACGTGACCACTTGGCAGATGCAGGCTGGGAGAGAAGGGGAAAACCCAAAGTACTCCAGGAGCTGGCTAACATGTGTGTGTACTCCTCCCTAGAGTCTTTGCTTTGGGTGGTTATATTCCTTTCTGTTTGTATTTCTGCTTTTCAGAAGCTTTCATTAATCTATCAGGGACAATTTATGGGGCCAATAAAAGACAAGTTCTAGACTTTCCATGGCATTTCAGGTCACAGATATGACAATTCATTAAAAAAAAAAAAAAAAACAGTTCTCACATTAGTTCACCTTCATAAATGAAACCCTGAAGCAACAAAAGACCACAAAAACCAAATACTGATTCAACATGAGACAACGGGCCATTTCAGGTTTAAGTGAATATCAAGATATTCTATTTATTCTTCAAACCCTCATACATACGGTGAAACTTGTTTTTCATGTACACTGTAGAATTTGTATTGTGTACATTGAAAGACTTTTTTTTTCTTCCTGGTAATGGGGAATCTGTGTTATTTGCACATTGCAAAACTTGTTCCACAGGTATGTTGTGAAATTTTATTGGGCATTTTACAGTTTGTGATTCATGTCATGTAAATGTTGTTCAGTTCAGCTTTGTGTTTTACTGATTTATGAGTAATGCATTAATGTTATTTGTTGTTTGATTTTCCTGGGGTGCAAGGATAATATTACCATTTAAAAAATCAACACTAGCTTATACTCTCCTTTCCAAGCCTGCAAGAGGTTTTTAAAGCACAAACTGTATCTCTGGGTATTTGTTAGCATCTAATACAATAGCACCCAATCCTGTTTGTCTTAATTAGGTGCTTATGCAATAGAAGTTACTGGAAAGAGTTCCCTCTTGCTTTTATCGGGATTTTGTATTTATTTTTGATACTATCAACGGAGTCACACCAGTAATTGTCTGATTACCATGTGTTTGAATGGGTAGTGACCACTGTTTGTGAGTTTGGCACAGCAAACTGACATGCGTTGTATCAGACATGCTTGGACCAAGATACTACCAGATTCAGTAAATGCTGTCAAGGATCATCAATAAAAGTGAAAGCATCTACTCCTCTTCTTGAATGTTTAGGCCTATGTTCATTTTCCAGAGTAAATCATGCCAGCCATCTCCAGACCTCTTCTGCTCCCTTTTTATTTGTAAGTGGCAAAAATGGTTATGTTTACTTACGAAAGAAAAATTTAGGTAATTTTGTAGATGAGGGTGAAAAAGGTCTAAGTATGGTAGGAGTTGTTTAAAGTCTAAATTTTTTACTTGTTTTTCACTGTGTCTATCTCTGTGTGCAAAAAACAATGAGACATGATAAAACATGATATACCACCCATCTCTCTTTTCTGCAATCCCAAGCAAGTCTAAGTTCTAGATAATTAATGTCTCTTAGCTTTATCTAAAAATTGCCACATTTCTGTTATTTTGTGATTATACGATTTCAGTGATTGAATTAACAGCCTTTTCAGTTTCATAGGCAGCTACACCTCTGGTCAAAGTGTACCAGCCCTAACATGATAATGTCTATCTCCTTTTCACCACTTCATTTGAAGCATTGTGCTCGTAAAAGAGATATTTTGCCATGCTCACTCCAGTACAGCCCATTATTGTTAGTACCTGGACCACTTTACAAATGCAAACTATTACAACTATTCTTCATGTCTGAAAGGGCTTCTACATTTCTTGGTTCTAGCTGAAGCCAAACAGGAGCACCAAAATACCACAGGAAAAGCTTTCTTTGTAGTATATTTGGGCATACATCAAAAAATTTTAGGAGCATCAAGCTGCTAAAAAAAAGCAGGCAAACTATTGTGTTCTGCTTCACCAAAAATGAGCATGAATTTCCTTGAACTCTGCCTATTGCTGTGCTACTAACAAAAAGTTAATTTACATGGGGGATAAAAAAATGAAGGTCTAATCTCTGTTCCCTTCCAGAAATTAAAATGTATTTTATCTTACATAGATCTATTTTCTTACAATAATTCTCCCTGAAAAAAGTTCAGGGAAGGTCCAAAGGAGGTGGGCAGAAGCAAACAGCTCTTCTATGGCATCCTGGTATCTCCAGTACAATGTCATCTCAGTAGGGGTTGTCTTTGCTCAGCATTCAGGGTAGATCTGGACCTCAACTTTGGAGTGCTCCCCACTCTCCTGGGGAAGGGAAGAACGCCCACTACCTGAAAACATTAATTTGAAGACACAACCTACTTATTTCATTATTTCAGAAAGCTAACTCTGAATACAGAATTTTGATTCCTTTCATCACCAGCCTTCAGGTTTCCACTCCCAGGGAAGCAGTGGCTGCCAGCCACGTATCAAGGAACCTCGCGCTGTCCTAGGCTATGCCAGGTCACAGCAGGCAGGAAGCCCTGCTGGGCTGTCTGAACCATGACTGCTTCAGGTCAGTAGGTATTTGACTTGCACATACCTGAAGTAATGTGCACAGCATTACAATCACCCTTCTCCAATAAGACTGGGGTTTTTTTCCTCCACATGCACACATTCCCACAGGGACCAAACCTTTTTCTCAGTATGTACATAAGATCTGCTGCCAATATGTGAGAGATGATGAGTGAGTTACTGGTAGAAAATCTTATTTATATATTACGTACTTATATATACATACGGATATGTATGTATATTCTGAAGAGGACTATAAGCAGATAAATTGCAAAATTTTGTCAGGATCCCCTTACCAGATCCCACACAATTTTCCTAGTCAGTACAAAAACTTTGTACTTATCTTCAAAATGATCTCTTGCTGTTCAGTCAGAACTGTAGTTTGTGCTGTGCTTCACATTATGTGCCTCCATTGGCTTACATACCCCAGGATGTTAGACTATCCTAAAATTTGAAATATGAATAAGTTTAATTCCTTGCAGGCTTTAGCCCAAGGAACACCACTCTTTTTTGGTTTTATTTCTAATGAAGGATGATGCAGAGGAAGGAAAAAAAAAAAAATCCTACTCACTAAAAGCAAATCTTTAGGCAAGCAAAGCTTGTTATGAAATTCCCAGTTAAGCAGCGTTTCATCTTAAAAATGTCTACTTGTTCAAACTGAAAGTCTTTCTAAAAGTAGAACAGCTTCAATAAAAGCTTCCCTCCAGGATGGAAGCTTTGATCAAAACCAGAGAGAAGATAAGCCTCAAAGAGGTACCTAGCTGATGGGCAGTGCTTTAGACAGCATAAGAAAGGTTCGGATTCAGTTGCTTTTCTGTCTGACTCCAGTCAAAGTCTTGAACCTCAGCCTGACATACCCATTTGTTTGTCCTGCTCATTGGGATACTAGTTATTTTATGAGTATTGTCTCCTATTCTTGTTTTCTCCAAAAGGGAGCATATTTTTCTGATATTGGTGAGAAATAAATATAGACAATGTCAATTATTCTGTCATTTCTCTGAATAGGACCGTGTTTTAAGCATAGACTTCAACAGAAGAAACTATTGTTTAGTTTCAACAGAAGAAACTATTGTTTAGTCAGCAAAGGGATAATTATCTTCTAATTAATCGAACTAATCTTTAATCTGAAGAGTATTTGCTTTAGAATGGAAAAGTGTTGGGAAATAAAGTCAACTTCCTCCCTCCGCAGAGTTCTGTTTTTCACAGACTGAACCAGAAATAATTCATTTTGAAAGTTCAGAAGTGGTTGGTGAACTCTTGTTTCTTCCAGCTCTTCTGTGTTGTGTCTGCACTTCTGGGTTCCAGATAAATCTGGAAGCAAATGTGAAATAATGGTCTCATGGCATTTTGGCAGGAACCTCTGGAAATATCACAAAACAGCTTTTTCCAGACTCAAAGCTGATTTTAAACCAGCGTAACTCCAGCTATTTAAGAAATAAATTCTTTCTCCCAGAAAATGTAATGTTTCATGTGCCAGTAAGCATGATTAAAAAGCATCCTCATTAAAAAAGTCACGAAGAACAGATACAATAATTAAAATTTTGGGGAGACAGCTCTGAGATCACAATGTAATGTCTGAATCTAGTTTGATATTGAGTACATTTAGATATAGAAATAGAACCTATGCCATGGTATTATTTCCGGTGTAAATCTAAACTAAACAATCTTTAAAACTGCCCACTCCCAGTTAATTTATTGATCTAGTACACATACAACCTTTACTTGCTGTCACTCTAGAATAATCTGAAGGGGAATCTGTATTTTCACAAGTAAAACCAGCTTCCAAACAAGGAGGTTATCTCCCAGGGGGAGACAGGGCATTTTTAGATGAAAATAAAGGGGCCACAGCCTTCAAAGTGGAAGGGACAGCTTGTAGCAGTAAAAGTCCTATACAATGGCGAGGCAAGAGTGCCTCATGTCCTGCTATCTGCCTACTGCCCACAGTGGCTGTTCCTGGTTCCCTGAGATGGGGAAGAAAGGCAGGATTTTTCTAACTCAGTTTGTTAATTTATTTTCTAGGTGATGCAGGCAAAGCACTTATGGTGTCTGTGCCTCATATTCCTGTGTATATTCAACACATTAATATAAATTTACCAATTTTTAAGGTTCTGAGACCTTCCACTTTGATATAAATGCTGGGATTCCACATATTTTTACATTAAAAAGTCATGACTGTGGGTTTTTACTGGCTCCCATTATTCATTTTGGTAAATGAAGATCTAAATTTGAAAAGTATATTTTGATATGTAGAGTGTCTTGAATTTCAACTGATTTCAATATTTATTGTCTGTCTGTTGTCACTGCTTCAGAACTAAAACAGCTGGTAAAATCATGGCTTTGTTGAAGACAAAGGGGGTTTGATCTGTCTCAGTGTTTAACAAACATCATGTTCTGGTAAGATCTGATTGGTTTTTCACAAAATTTTTCCACAGTCTTACTTCTGAGTATTTAAACACACGTAGATTGATTTGACCCTGTTCTTACAGCGTCTCTAAATGTTATGCAACAGTGACACCAATCAATATTTAAGTCATGTTCTGTGCCACTGACCATTCATTTTTTCACTACATTTACACAAAAACGTCCACCACAGAAAGCCTGAGCAGGAGGAAAACATTTGCATATCCCTGGCAAAGGATCCTACACAGCGCCTCTTTGGTGCAGTAATACAACTCATTTCACATGGTCCCCTCAAAGCCATTCCAAACGAAAATCACTGCAGTGCTGCAGGACCTGACACACTGTTCACTAACCACAGATAATGCCGGGGAACAGAACTCGTTCTGTCTTCTTACAAGAGTATGTTCAAAAGTAAAAGCCCTCCTGACCTATACATCAGGAAATTGGAAAACGTGAATCAGAATCACACTTCACTGGAAACTAAATGGATTCAAATTTCTAAGCCATGCAAAGCAAAATTGCAATGCATGTTTTCAGGAACTCAGGTGTCAGCTAATGTTTCTGATTTTCACATACGAATGTTTGATCTGACATCCAATTTTCAAGAAACAGTATTAGAGAACAACGTACACTTGATGAAATGTTCAAAAGAATAAGCCCACTGCTCTGAAGGGGAAACAACACAAAGCCATCTGCACTTTCATAGCCCTTGGTAGTGCCATATGTACATGAGGAAATGCAGATGAGTGACTTAAAAGCATAAACATGCCAAGGGTATATATGGCAATAGGTTGATGTTAAGGACCACGGAGGATGTATCCCAAAATGCACCAGGGAGGGGCTGCAGAGAGATTTTGAGGACCTTTATAATAAATAATCTATTAAGTGGGTACAGTGGTTACCGCTTGCTGAAGAAAGCTGCTGAAACTATTATTCATGCTGAAAGTTCACCTAACAATAATCTACTATGTGCAGTGTTTGCAGAAAAGGCAGAGGTGTCTGAATAAAAATAGGTACCCTAAAATTCTCTACAGATATTTAACTTCTTAGTCTCCACAGCAAAATGTCAACCATGCTGTATAAACACAAAAGCACACATATACACAGATGTGAGCACACAAACTTCCCATCCAAGATCCAGGTACACTGATTCACCCTCCTATGGGGGAAATGAGCATGCTCATGCTTTAACCTTTTGCTGTGGGGAGGAAAAGAAAACTTCTCATTGAGAGTGCCCAGCAGGGCTGCAAGAGAGCAGTCTGGTGTCCTAGGACCCACAGAAGAAGTTTCTATTCAGTTCTTCTGCAGTCACATTGGCAAAGGAACACTGTCCCTCCCAGGCCAGCATGGTCTTTTTTCCTAGTGAGATCTAATGGCAAAGGCTACTTTTCCAGTTCTCCACCCCTTTGTAGATTGACAATGGGGCTGTTCCTATATTTTCCCTCATCCCAACATGACTTATTGTCATTTCCCATTTCCTACCAGAGCTCAAGTCAAGGGTTCTTGAAGAGCCTAAGTGATGTAACAAGGTTCTGACATGAATCAACACATACTTTTGGTTAATCCTTCTATTTTCTTGTCTTTAAGTCCATATGGACCACCAGTGACATCCTAGCGTAACCCTTTATTTGTCCCTTCCATTTCTCTTTACAGTGAATTGCTGACAAGACTTCCTTTTGCAAGTAGAAGAGATTAAATAAAGAAAAAATATCTTAGTTATAAGTCCCTAAAATTAAAAAAAAAAAAAAAAAAAAAAAGAGCACCTTGAATTCAGTTGCTGCAGAACTGCTGGCTGCAATTACTTTCACTCAGGGCCCATGCTGAGCCAAGGCTCTCAAACTGCAGTGTGGAAGGAGAGCTCACTGCTAAGGATGTCTGCAGGCAGCCTGTCTGGGCCAAGCAGTGACAGCTGCCACGAGCCTGCCTAACATTCAGGTGTACAAAGCATCACCCGGATGCATACTTGGTCAGGAGTAAAATTTTGGCTAATCCTTGTGTCCACGGAACAGAATGGAGTTTGAGGACTTTGGTCCTGACCTCTGGGCCAGCTGAAGCACCTCAGTTAAGTTCTGAGAATTCATTTTTCTAGGGGGGTAGGGTGGTGGGGGTGGTAGGGATGTGTGCATGCAAAACACTTTAAGGCACTTTTTGAGATGAAGAGGGTTGTTTTTCTATTAAGATACAGTTCGTACCTCTCAGGGCTGTTTGCCGATGTTGCTTCCTCGGTTACACAGTAGTTATGCTTTCAAAGTAATTTTTTTTCCCCAAAACAAAAGACAGAAGCTTGAATTCTGTTATAATCACATGACTCCAGCAGCTGGGGCCCTTGGCCCTGGTGTTTGTGATTTAATCCTCCTCTGCCTGGTGATTTTTATGGGAACTGTCTTCATGGCTAGCACTCTGTCCTTAATAAAATGGACAGAACATTTTCTCATTAGAACACATTCCTTCAGAGAAACTGTGGGAGGAAAGACATTAACAGAAGATTGTGTAACCAGAACCAATTAAAGGCAATATCCTAAATTATTTAAATCATATGCCTCCTTTCCATTAATATGTATGGGGCTGGAATGCTAGTCCAACTTTCCATTGCATTTCTTCCTCTTCCATCCACTTAAAACAAGCATCTGCATCAGAATATCCTTCTAGAGGTGTACTGGATTTCTTAATGTTGAAAGGGATCCAGACAGCTATGCAGACTGTGTGAGCTGTGGGCACAGCACAGTTCTGAGGTTCGTCACATCCATGTTTTGGCTTTTCTACATGTCTCATCGATGTGTATCTTACTGGTAAGCACCTAAAAAATTTAAATCTATCAATCCCTGCTTTACTCTCAATAAAGATGGAACTTCACAGCTGTTTAGCTGCACACAGCACAAGCTAAGGGTCTGATCCATGAGCATGTTGCACAGAACTGTAGCAGCACTGAGGTTTTTCAGGTCAGCAGAACATGCTGACCCCCGCTGGCACCAGCCATCCCGTTGGTGCCAACACTCCTACTCGCATAAGAAGTGCCATGAAAACATTAGTAACCACAGCGGTCGGGACTTGAGTTTTGTATTTCATTCCAAGCTCAACAGAATCTTGGAGTTTCATAGCTCTCAGAGCTTCCCACTGAGCGACTTTTCCTGTGGGTGGTGAAAGTAAAAATTGTGGTGTTTGCCCCACCTGCTGATTGTTTACAAGGTTATAAAAAATTGGCAGATAGAAAAATGTCAGCAGGCGTGTCTGCCATTCAGACCTCATCATCCATGACTGTTTTGGTCCATTTGAGCTGTTCTTCCTATGCTGGGAGTAGTTCTGAATTTAAGACCACTCCTAAATGACCCCATTTGTGTTCTACACTAGAACTGTGTTGTCTCAGGTAATTTGTACTCTGCCATTCTGTCATTACAACTGTGCCTGTCTTGAGTTACAAACTCTGTAAATAGTTTTGATATTTTCTTCATAAAAATATTTTCCTACCACATATGTGCTTTAGAAAGGAATTAGTATTTTTCCCTTCAGGCTCTGTAATGACATATATCACATTCTCAGCACCTACTCCCCTCTTCAGCTACTCAGCCACACACCAGAATTTGCACTGGGGCTCTTATGCTATAATTCCATTCCATGTTGTTTCATGTAATCACCTTTTTTTTTTAACATACGCAGTGTTTTGTAACAACACAAATTAAACCCACAAATCTATGGTGGGAAAGATTGTTCTCTACTGAGTAGTAGAGGAGTCTTTATAATTAGCATCTTCTGATTTTTCCCCCCTATTACCTGTTTTATCAGTGTGAGTTACCTAACCTCCGGGGATAAACTGATCTGCAGCCTTAGAGGCAGTATCTGGGTGTTCCTCGATAGACACATTCACATTGTCCTACATTATCAGGGGGTGGTGACCCAACTTTTCCCAAATATTGTGCCCTTTCAAGATGTCTCAACATAGGAACTTCACAGATGCAATAAATAGTGACAGAACTAGGGAAACAGGTGCTTCATTCAACACCTGAGCACATGGAGAACAGAGAAGCTCTGGCAAAGAAAGACAAATCTGCTGCTACTACTACCATGCCATAGCTTTTTAGCTGCAGACAATTTCTGTTCAGGAGAAATCAAATTGGAGCCGGTAACTACAACAAAATTTGCTGTGTGAAGAACTAATAGAAGAAAGCACCTTTCAAGAAAACAAGATTTACCCTGAGATCTATTATATTATCTTCACAGTCCTGTTGTTGCTTCCTTTCATATCAACATAATCAAATTCCTTCAAGGTTACCCAAGGAACCTGATACATGAGATAAAAAACAAACTCTAGCTGATAATATGTAACCATCTCTGACACTGCAATAGAATATCTTTCACTTGATTAATCTATTAATAGCAAAGTATTGTTTAGAAATCACAACAGTTTTCATCATCAAAGGAGTTAAGGAAAGCCAAAACAATATTTCTTCTCCTTTTTGGTGGGCCAAAAGCATCTATGATGAGTTATCTGCCTTTAGAGTTAAGAAATAAAATCTTGGATGATAAATTTTGCCCATGTTTGTATTTTGGTACAGACATAAACAACAGCAAAATAGAAACAAACCCCATACATTTCCATCTGCAATCTCAAAACACAAGAAACCCAAATACTAGGTCTTTGGCTACAATAAGGTAGTAAATAATGGGTCAGCCTTGCTTCCACACAGACTAGTGGTGGCATTTCGCTCGACTCCACTGGGAACAGACCACAGCTAATATACTCCAGGAATTCTGAGAAGTTACTTGAACAAGACCTCCCATGTTAGAAGCTCATTAACGGTTCTCAGTCCTAAATGAGTTAGGTACTTCAGTAACACTGCTCCCTTCCACCCTCGTTAAATCTGGTAGCACTGTTGATAATATTTCCTTCAGAGCTGGTGAACCCCAGTTAAAACTGCTTACTAAATGATGTGCCACCTTTGAGGATAAAAAGGTAATTTTTCTTATTTTCCACTGGTTGGAAAACTGGCTTTCCATCAAAGACATTTCCTAAAATGTGTGTGTATTTTTAAAACTTGTCCTTGGATTGCCATTATACATTTCATTAGGGAAGTGTTTGATTGGTTCCAGATGTATGTGATAAAAATCTGTATGTGTACAAACATTTTTATTTAACTTCTGTGAGTTTTAAAAGTTTGGCTCCGAAAGAATGTATTCAACATAGTAGTTACCCTAGATGAGTACTGTTAAAATTGTCATGCACAGGCCATGGGGTGGCATCAGACCCTCTCACTTCGCCACCAGTGTGATTTTTTTCAGTTTTAGGAGAATGGTCTAATGGATGAAGCCATTACATTTAGGGACCCATTGAAGTCAGACATAAGTTCCTTATACATATGTTCAATGCACCATATTTGTTGTTCTTTTTACATTCCAGAAGTATAACTGATGCAGGTGTGTTGCTGCACCTACAACAAAAAGGCACGGGAGCTGCACAGGATAGATGCTGAACCAAGAACATATTCCTGTTTTTACAGGCAGCAGTTTGTGACTAGAAAACAGGTCCAAGAGGGAAGGCAGAGCTCTCTCTCAATCAGGGTCTGGGATACTGTACCAAGGAGCTCGGGTTCCTTCCAGGTTGGATTCCCTCACCATGTTCTCTGATTGAACATTGCTCAGAAGTGGTCCAGAGTGGACTAGCAAAGTGCTGCTGGGCAGACAGGACCTAATTAATTTAAAATTGAACCTGACAGAACTCCAGTGGCCAGAGCTGGTTTCACCATGCCCAACCACAGGATGACAGCACAGAGCTAAACTTTATGGTCCATGGGGCCCACCAGTGCCTGTGCCAGGGCTAGACCCTGGAGCTGCTCACCAAAGCAGGCCTGGCTGTGGTGCTTGGGAAGAGTGGCCTAGATCACCACATCCGAGGCGCCTTTACGTTTGCTAAACCTGTCTGGACTTACAGGTGGAGGCTCAGGGCTGTTCTGTGATGACTTTCAGCTTAACTTCAGATAGTTGCAGTTGGGAACTCTGGCAGGCCAAATTTCCAGTGAAACTGTTTGTTAGTTTACCATTTATTGCACAGATGATATACATAGTTATCATGTTTCTTGTGCATTTTTGTTTTCCTCCCCATTCCATAAAAATATTTCATCATTTCATGTTCCAAAAGATGCCTGAATATTTGCAAGTTGAGAAGAGCAATCTTCAAAAGATGACATAAGAACTTACACTTTTATTTCTTTGACTCAGAAAGAATATAGCATTGGCTTGTGCTCAAATCATAAATGTTTCTCTTAAGAAAGGATTTATAGGACTTGAACCCAACACTTTTTGCAGCTGCTGACACCTACAGAAACCTACATATAGCTCTTGTAGGGCACATTATTTAACAGTGATTGTGTTTTATGATTTCTCACTTGGCATGCTGTCTGTTGTATATTTTACTTCTTAAATAAATGAAAATGTAGGGAGTATGGGAAGCAGCACTAGGGATGTGAATAGACCCAGAAGCTTCATGAACTGGGGGACAGACACATCAGTGTCCCAGCCTGGGTGGGCAGAGTGTGACGGATGAGGTCCCACCTGCCCAGAGGCTGTAAGAGGTGATACAGCACTTGGGCAATGTGTTAAGGAAGCAGAATGCCAAGCTGATCCTGGAAAACGTAGCAGCAAAAGGATAAGAAAAGGTTACACTGGAGACTGGGTTATAATAGAGGCTTTGGGAATTTGCTGCAATTTAAACAGTCAGTTCAAGAGAACCAATCTGAACTGGTTTCACAAAGGAACAGTGCTTGGTGGTCTGCAAATAGACACAGCTATCCTTCCTTGAGAGCCAACAGAGAAATTAGGACAGAAAACATAGTTCAGGCCTATCCAGTAGATGTTGACAATTCCAGCTATAAAGGAATGAAGTAGATCTCAGAGAAAATGTTTCAGAAAGGAACTGAAAAAAGTAATACTGCAGTTGTGTACATTATTTACACATATGAGGTTTCTCATCTGGTCTTATCTCAGTTGTAACCCATGTCAAGAGAGCACATGCCTTATATGACTGTTTGCCCTCACATTCCTGGCAAATTCCAAACCTCTGTTCAAATCAAGGGCAATCTAGGCATGGAAGAAACACTGGACTGGATCTATGTTTACAAAATATGCAGGGCCATGTTTCTATCAAGTGCATTAATTCACCAAATGGCGAGAGTAAATAATGCAGAACTTGAATCATTTTAATTGGTTCCCTTCAAAATCAAGTTTGTTATAATTTGGATACCTTTCTGCAATATACAGCAATAAAGGACACCTCTGAGCCATTTCACACCAATGTGCTTCTCCTTCTCAACTAAATCAGCCGTTATGAGCATTTGTCTGTAGGATGTGTAATGATGTAGAAAGAGTCAAAAGTAATACTGAAGGAAGGGGGAAAACTGTCAGCTGTAGCATGGCTGATAAAGTTACATTCAGGAAACCTTTTCAGGTGCTTAGAAGAGCCAAGGATGTGCTCTGATGCATTTTAATACATAGCAGAGATGTATTTTATAACCTAATCGAATTTGATGGAGTTATTTAGCTTAGTTTGGGCCAGGCACAATAGCATCTCTCATAGAAAGCAGTGTCTGGCTCAATATGATAGAACTCCCACACTAACAAATAATTTAATGAATGCCCACCACTCCCAGAGGTGCTTAAATTACATAAGCGGATTAAAGCACATTTAAACCTGTTAGTGTGCCAGTCCTGAAACACTATTACAAACTGGCTGAAAATTCCACAAAAGTACATCTTCTCAGTGGCCAGACTTCTGATTGCTTTTTTTGTGACTTCAGTATCCCATCTGTCACTGGGAGCACTGGGTGCTTCTAGCAGAGAGACCTTATGCTGAAAGGACCGAGCCAATGGCCAACAATAAGAAGACAGCCAGAGAGAGGGGTCTTGCATGTTACTTTTCACCTATTTATGAAATGGTCTTCACAAGGAGTGGGCCAGACTCTCAGCTGATGCATAGATCCGCACAGATGCACGGATATCAATTTTCCGGTTCACACCATGTGAAAACATGGTGATCATTTCTTCAGATACTTTGAAAATACTTTCTTCACTGCAGTTCAACAAATCTCCACTGAAATTATCACTACCAATTTTGCCCTACCATAGTAAATTTCAAAGCATTTTTAAAATGAAAAAACAAACATAGACTACCACCTCCTTCACAGAGAACTAGTCAGAGGAACTGGTAGATCGGGGGCCTTATCTAAACAGAAATCAACCTCACATCTGAGGACAGACCTCATGATAAAATTGTAATGACAATGTAACTATACTTTTGTTATACTAGTTTATTTTCTCTGGTTAGATCTAAGCTGGTTTTTACTCACAGGGGCTATATGCTATACACATCCAAGTTTCCTTTACCACAACCAGCAGCTGTTGTATATTTCATTCTTGCCCTAAAGGTGACTGGATTTAGGAGCTGATAAATGCTCTCCTAGGTTTCCAGTTTAGACTTCTGTGACCAACTTCCCTGTCATCCTTTCTGCTTTGCTGACTTCTATTGCTTGTTTACATTGCATAAATACCATACTCTTCCCAGACCCAGCTTTAGCTCTAAAAGTGCTTTACAAACCTTGAAGGCTAATCCTATCTCACATCTGGCCAGACACATAAAGAAGATGCCAACAGAGAATGTCTGATATGAACAGCTTCCCTACATACATGCAATGAAAGGATTGGATGAGAGAAACAAACCAAATTTTCCTGCAAGAGAAAGCACATGTTCTTCTGGGATAGGACAGTAGAAAGAAAAGTACAAAAGTGACAAAGGAAAAAGATGAGGAAGATGAATCAGATTCCTAAAACATTCTATTGCCACGCTTCTGCTATAAAATATGTATCACATCTTTTTTTTATCATCACCTTCTCCCTGGCTTTGCTTTCTCCCATAGTGGTTCCCTATAATCAACAGAAAATCAGGAGAGTCACAGAAAGAGCTCAAAATGCTGATTCAGTTTGGGCTGCCCCTGCACATTTCTAAGTGTGTATGAACACCATTTATCTGGAGTTCACGTTACCAGCTCTTTCTGCGTCATAGCCAAATAAAAAGCCGAAAGGAAAACTGTTGTCTCCAGTCACTCTTTTTATGTTGTGGCTGGGTTTGCAAACTGGCAGGGAGAGAATATATCTGAGGGACAGAAATTTCCAGGAAACTGTGTAAACCTAGTACCCTAAAGATCACTAAGCATAAAGGTAAATTGTATTGATTCTCATTCCTGCAATGTTTTGCATCAAGAATAGTTGTATTAAAGGAAGAATATTCAAAAAAATTAGCACAAAGTGAGTAACATACTTCCCTCACCAGCATGTCCCTGGAGTGTGCAATTTCATGTCTCAGAGTAGGAAAAGAATTTTGTGACGAGTTGTCTCAACTTAAATAACATCTATGGAGTTCAGGGCTATAACATATCATGAGATTTCTAGGATTTAGAACTGGATGAAATACACATATGACTCAAGAAGACATCCTGATTTACATAAAATAGAAATAAAAATATAGAGAAGGGGTATAAAACTGGAACAGCCTTCATGTGAAAGAGGGTTAAGGGATCTACTGGACCTCCTTTGGCAATCTAAAGTCACAAGGTTGGCCCTCAAATATGATCCCTGATGGAATAATTCTCCAAAACTAGCATTCAGATGGAGGGAACTGAGGGTCATTTTGTCATGTCCTGTCTCCCACACATACCTATACCCAGGCACTACAACCACTGGTGTTTGCAAAGCCTTGTTGTGGCCCACCTTGGCATCATCTTACCCAAAATCTGAGGCACATGGGGGTGGAATTGGACAGAAGCAGTAGTATTACACTAGGAATGTGAGGTTTTGCAAGTTGTTATCAAGAAATCTAAATGAGTACAGCTCTCGCCTTGCAGTATCTCTTACTCCTTTCTCTGTTGTAAATGACACTGTTCATTTATAAACTTCCTTACTGGAAAGCATATGCTAAATAGTGAGGGGATGCAAAGGAAAAACTTTTCCCAATAGGTAACACACCCAATTGTTCAATGTTTTGGTTTACGCACACATTGGATAGTACGTGACATGGATTACCATAAGGACTGGGAAGAAAACACTCATTCCACTAGTTTCTATAATTCTACACGTTAAGAGAAGATTAATAAGATCTCATTTATTATGGTTTCAGCAGATCACCAAAGATCAGGGATAAAATCCAGTTCTGTATTCCAAAGAAGACACAATACTGAACCGTGGACCAAAAGCACGGAGATGTGACATGAGTCCTGCCTTTCTCTGAAGCCTCAGGCACTCAGAACAAACTTGATGGATCATTGTTTGAAATTTCACAATTGTTACTGAGTAAGATGCAAAACCGTCCAGAGTGGGGTGGGACAAGAGAGACAGCATTAATCCTTTATTCATGCCTTTGTCAGACAAGTGGACATAAGGGAAGAAAAGATGGAAAGATGGTACTGAGCTCAGAGAGGTAAAGATGTACAATATAAATCTCTGAATCGCTGGTCATTCCAAGGAGAAAGGATTAGGTCAGAGCAGTTCATTTTTCTAAGTCCACTATAAGAAGCTAGATTAACAACTACCAAATATAGCCATCAGCAGAAGTTTGGTGCCTTGAACTTTGGGTATTTCATCATCCTAACGACTCATCATGAGCTCTGATATAATCTTGTAATAGGGAGACTGAAAAGTGAAGACATTTACTTTCTAATCCTTCTAGAAACTCAATTTTCAGGCTCTCACCCAAGGTCTAATTTAAAAGGATGAGATGAAAACTGGATTTTTTTCCCATACCTCCCTAGATGTGAATTTTCTTTTCATTCTGATGTACCTTTGTTTCCTTGCTAGATGGAAATCCTTCTATACATTCCCGCATTCCCCAAAACCAGACCAGGTAAGCCTACCTTTATCTAGCTCTTCAGCAGACTGAGAATGGGATATTTTGTGAATTCTTTCAAGTGTGAAATCTGCATCATGATTAAAATCTCCTGCTGCTGTTCAAAAAAAAAAAAAACAAAACACCACAACCCCAAACAACCCACATGGACAGGTTTAGATCCCCCCAAAAGCATGTGCAAGCAGTTTTTAAATGCAGTCTAGTCTCGACCAAAAGTAGGTGCACCTATATTGATAAAAGCACAGCTAATGTTGCTAGCACTGCTACTTCTACACTGAACAGTTTTCCTTTTACAGCCTTTTGAATAGCAAGGCTAAGCATTTCTCCCTTTGTGAGAATAAATCTCCATCATGCTGAGATCGCTACACCTCTTTGCAGCTGCTCAACCGCAGGTACTTGCACTGTGGGTAAGAACATGTCCTGGAAAAAAATAAACCAAGTAGCTTAAGAAGCATTAACACCACAGCTCATCTGGATAGATGCAGTCCTGGCAAGGGGTGTCAAGGAGTGCAAAACAGATCCCCTTATCAAGGCTTCCTGATAATTATATAACTTGAAAGAAACATGTTTATTAGAGCTCTGTACTCAGCTCTACTCACTACACAGGAATGTGTTCCTGAGGGCCAAGAAAGGATAAAACCAGTCTATGTCAGTCTTCTCTTCTGTCAACCTGCTATTGCAGAGAGGGGCTTAGCCCTTACACCCTTTTGTGCTGTCTGCTGCATAGCCTTGGAAGTGACCAAACATTTCCACAGGCAAAGCTGCTTTTATGCACCTTCGTTTCTAAAATGATTATAACCAATTCTTACACCACCAGGAAGAGCCAATCTAAAGGCTACCAGAACCCACTGGTTAATGGGTTCACCTTGCATGTTAAGTGTACTTGCGGTGGCAGTTCTGCAGAGCTCTAGGTTTTTCCAGCTGGCGCCTGCAATGGGATCCTGTTTCCTGCATGCTTTTTTCCTGTAAATCACATCACATGTAGTATTGTCTGTGGTCTTGGCTGTCAGACATACCAAGGCACCCTTTACCAAACCCAGATTTCCTAACTCAAGGAATCACAAAAGTTTTTCTTTTTTTCTACTGCTACCTTATCTGTAAGTTACATCTGTCCATATAACTCAGTGCTTCACAGGTTTCTTTCTGACCCTTAGAAAGTGATTTTTCTAGATACTAACTTCAGCTTCCCATGGCTTGCTTGTGATTTGCAAATCTTTTGATCTGGTGAAATGTTCTTGCTTGGAAGTCATGCTTCAGGGCTGAATTCAGCTTACAATCTATGGTAGGTATAAACCTGTGACTGAAGAGACCTGTTTTGTTCCATCTGTTTATCTTACTACCAAGGCTGAGTCATGCTCCATAGCAGATCTACTATTAACCACTCTTCTTACATTAGTGCCAAAAAGTCTCTCTCAGAATTGGGCTTTACTGTGCACTATGCAAGCAGACAGATAGGCCTTGTCCAGGAAGGATAACAAAGCAACAACCAGTGTGCTCAAGTACTGTCCTTGTCTTTCTTCTGTCAATAATAGTGAAAAGCACTGCTGGTTCAGATAAGGAATCTCTCTCCCCTGCCTTCCCAGAAACAAATTCAGAAATTTGTCAAGACTGGAGGGCAGATTCCAGAACAGCAGCTGTTGCCGCAAAGGCAGAAGCTATACAGACCTCCACATAACTAGCAATTGAATGAGCTCATATGCAAGAAAAAGGTATCAAAATGACAATTAAGAAAAAATTACCTGCACAGAAAACAGTTTTGTAAATAAAGAGCCGTAGTGCAGTAAAGGTCTTCAACTCTTAATACGCCTGCTAAATAACAAAGGCTAAGTGACAACGATATTACCATTAAGCATCAGCGTCAGTATTTGCCAAGAGATGTACCTTTCAGCCTAGGTTTCAAATTATACATGCTGTGCTTGTATTCTGCACAGTATGTTTAACTTTGAGGATTTTATATCCTAGTCAGCTATCAGAGAAATAACAGCTGAAATCAGAGCTCTTTACACAAAGACAGCCTTTGCAAGCACAATGTTTTCCAAGGGAAACAGCTACTGGAAAGAAGAATTAACTAAAGAACTAGATTAAGAGAGAGAATGCAGGAAAAAGATCAAATTTCTGACTTGAATTTGGCACACTACTTTCTACTGAAAGTTTATTCATTCTCAATGGAGAGTTAATGTTTTCCTAGCCAATATTCTTACCAACTGCATCTAAAGACTCCTTCCCTGACCCATTCCTACCAGGACCACATGTAAAACTATGCTTTCTGTGCCAACACTGAAATTCATTTAATTTGGAGTCCATTATAACACTTGCAGTCTGGCAAAGTCATCACAGAGGTAACTAGGTAAACTGAAAAGGACTATGAACCTTGGAAAAAAGCAAAACCAAGTGTCTTCATTCCTCCCTTGTGCATACAACTTCCTTCTCACTGTCACACTACTGAGTGAGAGAAGCACAGATGAGGTGTCATTAAAAAAAATAATTAAAAAGGAGCAAAAATGGGAGAGAGAAAGATAAAGAAAGGAAAAGTTTGGAACGTGGAAAGACACATATGGGAAATGGACACAGTAGAAACAGATGTTGATATATACCATCATCTCATCATGATACAATTGACTAAACCTCACCAGAGGTCATGCAGCGTAGGAAGAGTTTTCATTTTCATTTGGAGAAAGATAAAGGTCACCACTCAAACAAACTAGCTGCAGGAAACTTTCCTGTCTCTCTTTCTCTTGCCAAATCATCTTTAAAATGAGGCCTGGCTTTGCTAGTGAGGCCTGGATCTTGTTTAAGGGTGGGACCTGAAACTCTTGTCTTCTTTTTTGTGGAGACTTAAGAGAAGCAAATGGCTCTTTGGGGTATTTTGTTTTCATGCTAAGCCTTTCCCCATGTTTGCCAGAGTTTTTCAGGCATATAGTGCTATTGGGAAATTGAATAGACCCTCTGCAAGCAGGAAGATCGAGAAGGCTCAACTGAGGGATAGATCAGAGACAACAGGTAACACAGCCTCATCCAGGAGTAGCGGGAGATGTACCCATGGGACAGGGCTCTCTGGACGTAGGCAGAAATCCAGGTCAGAGCAGGTGTAAGGAAATGCCTCACTTTTTCAGACAAGTGAGAAGTTTCTCAGCTTTAGCTGATTCCAGAGACTTTCACTGATTGTTTTAAGCAAGCTTTCCTGCCACATAATCCTCCCTGCTGCAAACTCATCCACCTCCTTAAGGTGTACCCCGAAAAGATAACAATAACTATTTGCTATAGGATGCCTTCTAGTACTGGTGCTTATATCTTCTCCAGCAAGTAAGTGATGGGGGCAAGGAAGGAGGATATTGTATTTTTTGAAAAGGAGGATAAAAGAATTCTACTTGATGGTAAAAATCTTCAGAATCAACTTATTTTAATTATTAAACAGTGAAATTATACAACAATTCTGTAATTTAACTTTAGACAAATACAGAATTTAAGAGTATTAGATTGCATTAAACAGCCACGATTCTGAGCCGCAGCATTTATGCTAGTCAGATCTTTGTGGCCCTCCTTTGGACTCATGCCAACAGGTCCATGTTCGTCTTTTGTTGGGGCTCCAGAGCTGAATACAGTACTCCAGGTAAGATATCAGGAGAGCGGAGTAGAGAGGGAGAATCGCTTCCCTCGAGCTGCTGGCCACGATTCTTTTGATGCCGCCCAGGATACAGTTGGCCTTCTGGACAGCAAGTGCACATTGCCAGGTCATACCGAGATTCTAATCGACTATTACCCCCAAGTCCTTCTCCTCAGGGCTGCTCTCAATCCGTTCTCTGCCCAGCCTGTACTTGTGGCTTGGGATTGCCTCGACCCATATGCATGACCTTGCACTTGGCCTTGTTGCACTTAATGAGGTTGGCAGAGGCCCACCTGTCGAGCCAAGGTTGCTCTGGATGGCATCCCTTCCCTCCAGTGTGTCAACCGCACCACACAACTTGGTACATGAGTAAACTTGCTGAGGGTACGCTCAATCCCACCATCCATGTTGCTAACAAAGACGGTGAACAGCATCAGTCTCAATACCAACCCCTGAGGAACGCCACTCGCCTCCACTTGGACACTGAGCCATTGACAGCAACTGATTGTGACCATCCAGCTAATTCCTTATCTACTGAGTGGTCCACCCATCAAATCCACGTCTCTCCAATTTAGAGATGAGAATGTCATGCAGGACAATGTCAAATGCTTTGCACAAGTCCAGGTAGATGACACCAGTTGCTCTCCACTTACCCATCAACACTCTAATCCTATTCTAGGAGGTCACTTACTTTGTCACATACAATTTCCCCTTAGTGAGGCTATGTTGGCTGTTACCAATCACCTTATTTTCCATGTGCCTCAGCAAATTTTCCAGGAGGATCTGCTCCATGATCTTGCTGAGCACAGACATGAGACTCACTGGCCTGTAGTTTCTCAGGTCTTCCTTCTTTCCCTTTTTAAAAATGGGGATTATATTTCTCCTTTTCCAGTCAATAGGAACTTCACTGGGCTGCCATGACTTCTCAAATATGATGGATAGTGGCTTAGCAACTTCATCCACCAGTTCCGTCAACACTTGCAGATGCATTTCGTCAATGGGCTTGTGCACCTTCAGATTCCTTAGATGATCTCAAATCTGATCTTCTCCTACAGTGAATGGTTCTTCAGTCTCCCAGTCCCTGCCTTTGCCTCCTGCAAGAATAGACTTAAGGAGAAAGTCACAAGTCTTGTGCAATTGTCTTCATTGTGGTTACATGGAGTATGTGCTGGAAAACTGAATTTTTCTTCGCATATTTAGTGCCACATCTCAGGTCTGGAAGGATTTCCATGCAGTTCTAGGAAGATGTAAATTGAGGTACACTTTTCTCTGCCATCCCCTCAGTGTATCTAGTACAAAGACATACATCCCCTAAGGAAGTGCACATTTCTGACCTAGCCTTTCCAAACCAAAGCAGAGTGGTGATTGAGTTCAGCAACACAGTAACATAGCACTTCCACACCCAGGAGTATCAACAGACTGATCTCTTCTATTGATACGAGCTCACAAGGCTAGATATGGAGTGCAATTCACTTACTGATCTGCAATTAATAGCTTTCACATGGCATTAAGAGAATCCAAAGAAGAGGGTATTACTTAAAAATTATCAGTTCCTTGTTCAGCTTTATACATCCTCCTAGCACATTTCCAGATAATCTGTTATGAACTGTTCACCATTTCTGTTATGAAGTACTGAACCACACACACGTGTCCCTTGCCTACCTCAAGTTATATCACATCTTTAAAGACATTTTCTTTCAAACTGTGGCAAGAACCAGTGGGAAGGGAGAGAGGGAGGAGGGAGAGGAAAGACTGCTATGCAACAGCAGAGCCATTACCATCTGAATGATTAGCAGTACATGCAGGTAATCAACCTCCCGTGGCTTGATTAGAGAAAGCGTTCTACCTGTGGAGGAAAGTTAAAGCCATTGAAAGATATGTAGACCATACTATCCTAGAGATTATTGATATCTCAGGAAGAAGACTGCTCTCCTGTACAAGTTACCTTTGTGCCATAAATGTCCCTGCTCAGTGGGGAGTGTGTATTGCAAAAGAAAAGGAAGCTAAAAATATGTGCAAGACAAGGCTCAAGGAAAACCTCTAATGTTGAAGGATGCGCTGTGTATTTGCTGAGGATGTGGAGAATGGAAGTTACACAGAAGTGGACTAAGGAAGAAGTATGAAACAGAAAACAAGATGCCGGTTTTTGTAAGCTGTTCAACTTTTCTCTCACAGTGAAAAAAATAATTTATATTTTTAGATCAGGTCAATGACAAGAAAAGTAAATAGTTTCTATGAGAAAATACAGTGTGGGTCAATTCTGCAGCCATTAGCAGCAAAATTGAGTAAAAAAAAAAAAAGACATGATTCCTTAGAATTTCCAAGTGTATTCCATGAAAAACAAATAACATCATTAGATTAGACAATGTGAAAGACAGTCCATCAGGATGATAAAACATTTCCTGTAACTGTTTATCCAACAGACGGTCCTTGCCCCATAAGAAAAAACAACCACCAAATTGTACCCCAATAAAATGAACACTAACCATATCTGTCTAAATGACATTTGAGTCTAAATGACTCACAACAGATGACAATGACGGAGGAAAACAGAGTATCCTAAGGAGGACTTTGAAAGAGACATTTGTTTCTTTGGTAGCTCTATCAATCACATGATTTTCTTTAAAAAGAATGGAATTAACTTGCTGGAATCCAAGAAAGTGGACTACTCCCCTACAATATTTTTGTTTTCTTTCTTTCTTTCAGGTTAAAAATGAATAGACTACTACACAGAAGAGAAATCCTAACTTGAATACTCATACTGTAGTACCTGTGTGTCATTTAGCTATTGTCAATTAGTATTAATCATAAAAATGAGGAAGAACTGCATGGGTAAGAAGAAAGATGAATGAAGTTAACAAGCCCTAACAAGAGACACAAGTCAAAATTAAAGCCAGATTTCTTACTGAGCTTTCTGAATTAAAAATTATCTGGGGTTATATAACTATAGAGATTGACTTCAGAACCAAGTGAAAAACAATGTTGATATTGCATGTAACTTTTATACATGCCAGTAATGTTATGAAATAATTTTTTGAGTTAATATCTAATAGATCTATTGACAAAAGCCATAATGGTTTTTTTTTTAATTAAATCCATGAGAATCAGAAACAAAAGCAGTTCTAAGAGAGTAACTGCAGCAGAATTACAGCGATAGAATAATAAAGCAGAGTGTGTTCAAGAACAAAGCCCAACCAGAAAAAAATGTAGAGGAAGAAAACAGATTAAAGATTCATATAACAATAATCGCCTATAGTATGATGAGCCAAATTCATCTCTGGAATTTCATGAGTGTTGAATTTGACTTTAAGCAGGATTCTTATTTATGGGGAATTCAGATGATGGGAAAGAACTATAACAGTACTGTTTCCAATGGAAGCTAACAAAAAAAAAAATTAAAGTGGGAGTTCAGAATGTTATCTGAATCATACAAGCTGTCCTCATCCAAATATTCATTTTTGTTGGATTCAGGCAGCAGAAGAATCTACTTCTTGTAAAGATGCACATATACACAACTACTGGGCTATTTGTTTATGCTGAAATACCGCAGAAGCAACAAGTCACTGAGAGGAGACTTCTATACCCCAAGTATTCATCCACCTCCTAGATACAGTACTGCACGTAGAACAGAAATGTTTTCTAGATTATTTGTTGCTGTTACACTGTTATACTTCAAAAATATTGGTCTATCAAGGTACATACACGTTTGTATGGGCACACATGTGCTTTTCTGTCTCTTACTCCCCCACCCCTCGTGAAAGAGACTAATAGGATGATGACTCTATTTCAATAAAAAGCTACTTCTTACTTCTTGACCGGAAACTGAATATAAGCAACACTACTATGAACATATAAATAATTATAGGGATTGTGTAAGCACTCAGACTTTAAATTTTGTGTTGGTATAGTACCTCAGACAACAAGACCTTGCACTACTAGGTGATACAGTAATATAAATAGAAGTGGGTAGACATATCAAATACCCTAATTTACCTGAAAATCTACAAGAAAAGTGTACAGCCTTAGCACAGTTATCATTTTCACCTGTAGGGAAAAAACCAATACTAGAAATCCAGACATTACTGTGTAATCACTGTTGGTTACAGAGGACATACAGCGGACAAAGGTGAAGATCAGAGGGTTATGCATTTAGTGATGATTTAATAAGTTTCATGACAGCTTTTAAGTTACCCTAGCCTTCTATACGAAGGAATTTCACCCAGAATTTAGGCAAGCACAGCTTTTACACTGAGAAAAATGGGATTCATCGACACCAGGACTCCGTAACTCTTGTTAAAGATCTTTGTATGTCATTTCTTCCCTGTGATAAGTGCAGATGGTGCACATGCTAGCAGCCAGCCCTGCATCAAAGCGTGGTGGACACAGTACCTGCACCGTAGGGAGCTTTCAGTGGGGATCCCCACCACCTAGAAGGAATTAGAGTCACCATAGCATGTAAGTAGGTTCACATTTTGCTCACTTAATCAAAGAATTGGAACACCAGCAATGGGAAAACAGAATGGGGAAAAAACCCCTCTCTCCCTTAGAGGAGATTCCCTGTTCAGATGTGCAGAAGACAACTGCAGACAGGCCCTTTCAGCAGCAGCTTGTGTGTCCTGACCCAAGCTTCCAATAAGCTGGCTCCTTATGTCTTGCTTGGAAGCACTCCCAGCCTGGAGACAGACATCCCAGTATCACGTGGTCCCTTTTATTCCCACTAGTAAGTATGTTTCGGTCTTGGTGGAGTCAGTTTTTCCTCAGAATTTCCACTCAGACTAGAGTGAGCAAGCTCTCAGTCACCACAATACTCACAGCCATTAGTCTTGGCCAGCTGCAGTAAATCCTGCCCTATGCAGTCAGCTTATTACTGGAATAAAACATCAGCTTCATTCTATCACTCTCTTTGCTCCTCAAGTGTATAATTACAAGTCAACCGTGGGTCATACCGTTACCATAACACCAAAGAACAGAGAGCCTGATAAGAGCCAGCAGAACAACTCACATTGATTTTAATGGGATTTGCCTCAAACCTTCAACAACTACCGCACTGGAAAAATAGATGCAGGCCACAAGGTTAAATCACAGGAGGAGAGAACAGGAGAGTGTTTGCATCTCAGACATTACTTAGGAAGCCATTTGCTTCTCGGTGTTTCAGTCTCCATCAGAAATGTGGAAGTAGTGCTAACAGAGACTTCACAGAGCTGTGGAAAGGCATTAGTCACTTATACTGATAATGCATTTTGTGGGGCTCAGAAGGATGGCAGTGACAAGTAATAAGAAGAGCAGGAGAAGAATAAGGCTCCATGAGAGTCTTCCCCTTTCAGCTTTTCACTCAGGTGCGACATCAACTGCTAAAACAGCAATGCAGTCACACTTAGTATTTATTAGAGGCATCAAAACATCTTTTTGGTGACCAGCAACTTTAGAACAGCTCTAACAGAGTCATAAGCAATGGTGAAATTGTCAGGGAGAGTCTGCCATCCCTATCACAACACTTAAAACATTAGAGAGGGACTTCTCAGCCACCCAAAACAAGTCAGGCAACTAGTATGTTAGCAACAGAATGAATTACAGTGTATATGATTTATTTGTGGCTATGTATTGATATGGGATTAATTCTTACCATGTGTATAAGAATTTTAAGCCACAGTGGTGATTGAATTTTCCCCAGCAACAGCTTTAAGACTAGATAACAGCAAACTGCAGAAGTAAATTAGGGTCTAAAATGGTTTGCTTCACTGAAGTTCATGCTGTGTGCTAGTGCATATACACATGTTTGCAAATGAACAACCTAATCCTTTTTTATTGTCTGGTACTCCCTAGTGGCTCCTGAAACCCGTATTTAATTTACACATTGTATTCTTGGTATCCAGTATGGTTTTCAAGTTCTTGAGAAAAGTTCTCTACTTCAGTTCTCCACATTACATCACCTTCCAAACATTTAAAAATAATAATTTTAAAACAGGAAGTTGAAGGTGCAATCTTTTTGCTGGCCTGACCACAAATGAAAATGAGAAAGTATTGGAAAATCATGCTTTTCACCAAGCCATGGAAAACAGATGAAGGTCAAATCACAGCTATCATAGCTGGAAATTCTTTCAGACATCCTGCAAAGGCATTACATGATTAAATGTTGTGGTTTCTGGCTGTTTTTTCACTCTGGAAAGAGATGTGACCAGACCTGGGTATACATGGTCAGGAAAAGGAATATAGCGCTCTGCATTGGCATTCAGTCATCTGTGATGTGTTCACATGCTCTTACTTGAGATTTCACTAGATATTTAAGCAGATCTAATGAAGAATTGATGCTGAAAGAACCAATCCTACCTTCTATTGCCTACTGCCACCTGCATGGTGCCACCCACTCTCTTGTCTTTCTCTGAAGCTTACCTGATGTTTTGCAGAGATGCTCCATTCAGTGGACTTCAAAAAATGAATATGTGTGTGTGTTCACTTCCCCTCTTTTGCTTGGGGTCCTTTTCATAAAACCTCACACTTTCTGTGTCCTTCCTCTTTCCAAATACATCCATCCTGTGATTTTCTTTAACACTATCTGCTCCATAAACCTACTGCTCATTATAGACAGGTTACATAACACACACACACACACACACACACGTGTACCTGTTTGACAGAGGGAAAACTCTGACACGTAAGGCTGAATGGCCTTGGGACTATGTCGGGAGCCAACCCCATAGATTTTATGCTTAACCTCCCTACATATTTTATACACAAATCTGTCTTCCTCTTTTCCCCCCTTATTTATTAATGGCATTTTATTGGACTAGAATAACCTTAATGACTACAAAAGACTACTTGGCACTATTCATGTTTAGTAAATATTCAAAACACTGTATTTGTTCTTTCGTGCATCTGCTCTAGACATAAGTGTTTTGTCACTCTTAAGAGTGGGGGCATGCCATTCTATACTACACGTACTAAAGAAAATACTACATGCGTGCTGCCAGACCACCTGGCAAAGTAATTCTAAATAGTGAAAATTAAGGGATGAACACCAAATGAAATTATCATAAATAAATTTCCGCTAATACTGAAAAAAAAAAAAATACAAATATGGAAACCTGTTATGCCTGAAAAAGGTGTAATAATATATCAGCGTCACTTCAATTTTGCATAACTGGCTCAGCCAGCTCAAGAAAGCTGTGGGAAACATGCTGAGGTCTGAGCAGTTGCAGTTACTGTGGACAATACATGCTACGCAGCTGGTAATCTCCTAAAGACAGATTCCATGAAGCACTAACTTAGCTCTGGTGGCCAAATTCCTATTAATCCAATAAAAATAAAGATAAAAAAAATTTTAAAAATCTCTTCTTTAGTGTATACATTCATTCCAGATATTTAACACTTGACTGGAAGAACCACACCTACGTGTGCTCAGATACCATCAGGGTGCCTGTTACATGGCCCTCTAAAAGGAGCAGCAACTCTGTGATACCACCACACAGGGAAATCAAATTCATTTCACGGTGTCAGAAACATTCCAGCTGCAGGACTAGGTTTATTTGTTTATTTTCACAACTCTCACAAAGGAAATCCATGAAATTCTGTATTGGAGGGAAATCTTTCCCAAGATCTAGTTATGAAAAGAAACTCTCCAGACTGTGTGTGGCCTCATTCTCAGCTGTGCCATTGTTCATTAGATGTAACTAAGGAGGAGGCTGAGGATGAGGTCCATAAAAAGCCAATGCATTTCTCTTATCCTGAGGCCAGTTCTTTGCCAGCCCAGCCCTTCCATAGATGAAAGCCTTCCAAGAGCTGCTCTAAACTATACCAGCTGCTTCGCCAAAGCCCAGCGTCAGCTGGGAATTGCTGCAGCACAACCCAGCCAGGTTCCCTTCTCTCTCTCCTGCCCGAATCTCCATGCGCAGGGCTTTGAGAGCACACGATGTAGGAAGGTGACATGTAACAGGGAGCTGTGCACAGAAAGGATGACTCTGCCAGGGAAACCTGGCCACTTCCCACCCTCCTCTTAACACAGCAGCAGTGAAAGGGAATGAAAGGGAGACCAGTCCCCAGTCTCTGAGCATATCGGATGTATTTATTGTTACCCATGGCTCCAGCTCACTGTGCTCTCCCTCAGAAGTCTGCAGGAATGGCCCCCTTAGGGTTACTGAGAAAACATCCCATGAAAAGTTATCATAAATCTTAGGACACCACTGTCCTCTAGAGATTTTAGTTGCTGAGGATCTCAGGATTTATGAGAGTCATGAGTCCACAGTATGACTTAAATTTTAAAAAATCTGTGTGCTAGCTTAGCACAGCTTAACAAATGTAAATGGTTGACTGTATTTTAAAGCTGGTTGTGGACTGCAACTACGAGATACTCCACCTCTGCAAACCAAAAATCACCTTAGAAGTGGGGGAAAGGGAGGCACAAGCAAAGCCTTTCTCTGGTAGCCAGGTGCCCAGATTTTGCAAGCCCAGTGACAGTAAAGCCATTGTTGCCTGCTTACAGACCAGAGGCTGCAGATCTGCATAGCATTCAGGATTTATCTCTGTGTCCCTGCAATCTACAACACCAACTCAGCAGCATACTCGTTACAAGGAAAAACAAAAAAAACAAAAAAACAAAAAACAAAAAAAAAAAAAAAAAAAAACAAAAAAAAAAAAAAAAAAAAAGAAAGAAAAATGCCACCAAGGGCACTGAACTTTTAGTCAAAAAGAAATATTTCTGTGCAGAAAGTTACTGAAGATAAAAGAAACCATGAGTGTGAGCAAAGCACAGTGGTCCCTTGCATGCTAGTTAGTGATTTATCACCAAATGGTCACAACTGTTTCTTCTAAGAAGTGATCATAAGAAGTGATCAAAAGTTGTGAACATCACAAGGGCTCAGAAAAAGGCTTGTGGTTCATTGTGAGATCTTCTTTAGTGTATTCAGCCATATAAAATCCACAAGGAAAGTTGGCATTCATGGTAGATGGGCAAAGGAAAAAAAAAAAGTGGGGGAGGGTTAAGATTGAGGTAATTCAACAACTGTGGGGATTTACTGCATTTTTGCTGTCTGCTACTGTACTGGATATGCTGTTGGTCTCCAGTGCAGCCTGATATGCTCTTACTGAACTATGCAATAGAAGAATGTTGTTTTTTGAAAAAGCAGGAAAGTCCCAAACTCCATATGCTAGAAGAAAACAGTTCTTACTCCTATTTGAAAGTTTATATCTGTGGAAAAAAACCCCATCTGAAGTAGTGAATTCATGCTTAGAGCACACCACAATTAAAAAAGGAATGGCAACATTCGTAATGAAAATATGTTTTTGCCACTGAACTTAAATTGTCCCAAGAAGAAGTCTTTTGTGTCAGCATTTTCAGTATTTGCTCAGACATTTAAGAAATTTAAAAAACCATAACACAAACCTAAAAATTTCCATAAAACTTTCTGGTGAAAAAATGTTTTTTACCAAACCTTTAGAAACTTTTCAAAGTGCTTATAAAATTCAAGCTTTAGCTTTTCAATTTCTTTAGTTTTGATGTTAAAAAAAATTCTTTGAATATGAAAAAATAACATTTTAAAATTATTATGGAATTGCTCTGTTTATAAAACTCCTGTAAGTGCAAATAGCAGCACAAACACACCCCTTCCTTTACAACAGTGAGAAATGGAAACAGAGGGAAATTAAAAACTTACAGCATTGCCATGTGTTAAATTTGTACCAGAGTTAGGATGGGAACTCCTAGGCCCAGTATCGTTTCCCACATCACTCCCTCTCACTTGGGGCAGTGCATGAGGAAGGAACCATTTGGTACTTAAATAGTAATTCTGTACCTTAGCTACATGTATTTATCAATATCTTACAGTCCAGCCTCTTTAATTACATTTTTCTTCTGTGACCCTTACTCTGCAACGGGAGTGGTATTTAAGTGAAATATGTTCTAGAATATATTCAAACTGTTCCGCTGCTTTCCTAGCCAAGCAGTGTGTCAATGAGCTTTGTGTGTTCGGTGATGCCGGAAAACGTGCTGGCAAACAGTGCGAGAACCTCCCCGCGCCCGTTCCCGTGTCAGAACCCTGCACCAGGAGCGCGCAGCAGCTGCCCAGCATCCCGCAGCATTTGCATTACCACATCGCTAGTGTTTGCTACACAGCATTTAGGTGTATTTTGCTTTGTTATTAGAGCATCGCCAACCTAACCTCACCTAAATTCTTCTCAGTGGTATTTTATTCCCAGTGCCTTGCCTACAAGGTGCAGCAACATTCCTGGAATTACGTCTGCAGACTCTCTGCCAGATGGTTTTCAATCACAGAGAAGCACTTTAAGTTTCATTACACGCAGGATAAAACACGAGGCAGTTGCTGATAAACTACTCGGCTTTCCCTAAACACCCTGAAAAAATTTGCACAGAACTAGAAAACTCTCTGACTGGGTTTAATATATGGCTTTAGTTTTTAAGATTAGAAACGTAACGCACTGTCACTGCGCAATTATTTTAGGGCGTTTTCTGGGTTTGGTCACAAAGGGAATGCATCCACTACTACTCTGTATATGCAGTTCTTCCTTAGAGCAGTAACAGATCCTTATCAGATTCCTAGGCTGATATTTAGAAATCCTATCAGGGGTAAGAGTCTCCAGCAGTGGTCGTCTTGTGGCCTACCTCAAAGGTTAGGCTCCACAGCAATGTTTCTTCTAAAAGGTTCAACTTAGAGGTAGAAGAGGCAAGCCCAAACTTTCATATTTAAACATCGTTCATTCTGTCAGAAGCCCTACTGCCATGTCCAAAAATAAATGAAACACCAATCTTTATAGGATGGAGTACAAGACACATACCTATGTAACTCTATGAGAATGCAAAAAATGCTGGATGTTCAAACACTAAGTCCTGATTATCCAAGGTCAGAGAGTGGAAACAAGTAGGGAGGTACTAAAAATATGATTAAACATACTGAAATTTGGATGATTTTTTTTTAATAGCTGTGTGCTAGCTACCAAGGCAACCACAATGAGTGAAGAATAAATCACACCCTTGAAAAAGTGCCTAAGTGAATCCCATTATACGAAACTATGCTGAAAAGACACAAATACAGGTTGATTATAAATGTATGAGGGTGCCTTTATTTCGGAGCAGCTTTAAAGAAACTTAGTTAAAGGAAATAAATAAACCATTCCTTGTTCCTTATCAGCAATACCTGAAGCAAATGAACACCATGACTTCTGGCTGAGATCCCTAGCTGTTAACACAAACTCCATTCATACAATTAAAAATCAGTGCAAGGAGAAAGCATGGTAAAGCCTGAAATGTGGAACATCAAGCTTTTTGCTTTAATTATTCAGATCTTGAACTTGGGCTGTAGCCAAGCAGCATTTTGTACTGCTCAGAGCGGGGGACTGGAGTGAATATACACACATGGCTTTAAAACCCCAGCTGGCCCCTAGAGTGCATCAGAGCAGCCAGAAGATTGTTCTAATTAACACCTGCCACTAATGGTTCCAAAGAGTAATTCTGACACCTGAGGATCCCAGAGCAGGAACACCGAGGTTTTTCTTGCTTCAGCAGTTTTAAGGGATGAGGGACTGGACATTCCTGTGCTATTCTTGCTGTGAGGGGTGGGAAGAGATCTTCAAATATATGGAAGAACCTGATTAAAGGAAGTTTGGAGACAAGGGAATGTCATAGAATACATTTTACAGTACTGGATAAGTTGAACACATGATGTATTTTGCTGCACATAATGAAAATAATGGTAAATCTTTCAGTTTTAGTCAACTTCTTCAAATGATCGCATATTTGGCAAAGGGATTCCTTTGTGGACACAGGAGGGGGACTAACTTTTTCCCTGTATTGGATTTGCATGGCAAGGTTTAGGTAGTAGGGGTGCTACAGGGGTGGCTTCTATGAGAAGATGTTAGAAGTTTCCCCCATGTCCAACAGCACTAATGCCAGCCAGCTCCAAGACGGACCCATCATTGTCCAAGGCCAAGCCCATCTGCGGTGGTAGCACCTTTGAGATAACAGGCCTGCGCAGCTGCAGCCAGGAGACAGAAGCGACATGTGCAAGGAACAACCCTGCAGACACTGCAGTCATTGGAGAAGGATAGAGAGGAGGTGCTCCAGGCACCAGAGCAGAAATTCCCCAGCAGCCCATGGTGCAGCCCATGTTAAGGCCAGCTGTGCCCCCACAGCCATGGAGGGTCACAGTGGAGCACAGACCAACCTGCAGCCCGGGGAGGACCCCACACCAGAGCAGGGGGATGCCCAAAGGAGGCTGTGACCTCTGTTACACCAGAATAAGCTTTTCATCTTCCCATGCTGTACAACCACAAGGTTGTGGACAAACACATTTTCACTTAAAATTCTCAACAACCCAACTCCTCCTCTCCCCCCAGAGCATTCTCACCATGGGCTCTTAGCCTGCCATATCCCACTACTCGGTGCTTGGCAAGAAATCCAGAGTGAGGGGCAAGGTGACTTCAGCTCGTGGTATTTTTTGGGCTCCTAATGATTAATGGGTCTCAGGGAAGTGCTCATGTACTGACCTCCCTCACGCTTTACAGTACTACTTAGAGTAATTTTATGAGAAGTTTCAAGCAGTTCTTTCTTCTTAAGAAAAAAAAGAAAGGAAAGTTAAGTGATAAAAATAAAGTGAATGCACTGTATGTTCCTGCAGACATTTATCTAATGACTAATGTTATCCATGTATATACAAAGTTATACAGAGGCATAAATGTTACAAAATCTGATCCAAATCTGGTAAACCACTTTCAAAATCAGGAAATTCCAATGGAAAGGTTAGTTACACTTGCATCTGTATTATTTTCTGCTGTTGCTTCCATTTTTGGTGAAAATTCCAATATAATCCTAGTCTTTTAGTCTATACTGTAAAATAAATAAAGGGTTTAAGCTTTCATTGAATCTAAGGCCACTCAAGCAAGTAAGAGACCATGGAGAGGAATTTTGTTTGTTCACATTTAGAGTCTCTCAAAAAAGCTAAGGGGATACAAAAGTATTTTATTGTACAAGGAAATGAGACCCAAGTTTTGCAGAATGGCTGTGGTAAAGACCTCAGATCTGGGAAATTCCTGACTAAGAGCCTTTAATCTTAAAAAGTCCATTTTTAACGTTGGACAAGGCTGCCTCTTGGAGCCAACCTCAGCATAGATGAACACAATAAAGAAAACAAACAAAAAAACCCTGAGGAAAATCAGAATTTAACAAACTATTCTGCAAAAATAACTAGTCCTTATAGTACATCCAGAAACCTGTCAGGACTGAACACCACTGGCTTGCACATTGCATGAGCAGGACCCATTTACAGTTTACAGACATAATTCTTAACATATTATCCACACTGAGATATATCAGAATGCTTATTGAACTTAAAATTTGGCTCAAATACTATACAACATATGAAAAGAAGAAAGAAGAAAAGGACAAAGGTGAACAAGATGGAAAAAATACTGTGAAGCAGTTTGTACTTCACTACACCTGCTCTATGCTTACTGTTCAGACCCATTTCCCTACTACAGATACACATGTGCCTGTATGCAAGAAGGACTTTTCTGGTACACACAGGTACACCAGTCTGGTTACTCCTGCTGCTACACACATAGCAACAGTCAAACCATAAAACCTAGATAGAATCAGATTTTACCACACTCAGTATTATTAAACCACCAGTAACCTGAGTTAGCACCTAATATATTTTTAAAGGGTTACTAAGGAAGAAAAGCATATTCCAATGAGTCTCTTGCACTCCATACCTCAGCTAGTAAATGAATCAGTGTTGTCACAAATTCACATTTTTCTCCAGGATCAATTCTTTCAGCTGAGAAAAAAACCCTCTTTCCTTCCACTCCATTTTATAATGAAGCACATGCAAAGGTAAGTAATGAGGGTGATAAAATAAAGACAAATTGAAAGATTAACAGCATTCAGCTGTACTGCCAGAGGGGAGATTATCTGTTTACTGCCACACCCCAGTTGTGCTAATTGAAGTGAGAATAAGGTGGGAAAGACCAACCCTCACAAAATGGGTTCAGGTTCTGTTTCATAACACTTCCCTCCACCATAATCTGCTCTACAGATTTAAAAACAAAACAACAACCCCCAAAACATACTAGGAGCAGTCTCAAATAAATTCACTCCGTAAATGTTGTCAGCATAAAGGAGTTAAGTCTTATTTATTCATGGAACAGGTATGGTGTGGGAAGCTGAACTGAAGTTTTCTCCACAGTCAGTAGGCCTGCTCTCTGCCCTGGAAATAATTTTGAGAAATAAGAACAACCGCAAGTTGAAATATAAGGCATATATAGACTTTCAGTGTATATCTACACTACCAACTCTCAAAACTGAGCAAGAATCATCAACATATGGCCTGGATTGGCGTTTGCGTCTTCTTTTCAGAGCACTGGGATTGTTTCCCCTCTTTAAGGCAAGATACTGTAGTTGATGGAACAGGGGTCTGGGCTCTACTGACCCAGCAGTAACTGCACTGCGATCTTGAAAGATGGATTGCTGCTCACCAGGAATCCACTGTAGTCACCAATTCATTTCCCAGCAGTGTCAGATGATGATTGAACTTGTGGCCACTCACAACCAACGCGCGGGAGAGAATAACTTGCTAACAAGTTCACAGTCACTTACATGGTATGTAGCTCCAAGCTACTCTTTCATTTGGAATTATTTCTTTGACGGATTATGCATACAGCAACCTGACACAGTTTACCAGAATCTGATCACAAAACTATCTTTTCTTTGTGCTCTTCTTTCTAATTATTGCATTCATTTTGCCTTCTTCCAAATCATATTGTGACGTCTTTAGGGAAGGGACCAGTGTTTACATGTCTGCAGAGTATTTGCAGTTTGTTCATATTTAGAACACGTTTTTATAATTTTATTTTCCCAGCATTTAATCAAATTGTCCTAATTGTATAATAAATGAAAAAATGTGCTGTTTAAGTGAAATTAGGAAGGAAATAACAAGACTCTTTTTGTGTTGGAAAAGAATAAAACCTGAAAGGAGTGGAATAAAATCAAACACAAACTATTCACAAACATGCACAGCTTTTCTAAAGAGGTCATGGCGTGTGGAAATTTCCTAGGCTATGAGCTTCAAGTCATGTTGGATATTGGGGCCTATACACCTTCTGGGGTCTTCCAGTAGTACAACAGCTTTATCTAACCAGCGATCAGGTGACTAGATCAGATAAAGTTTTCCATTCATTAAAAAAGCAGCTTGAGATATTCCCATTGCCACCACTCATTTCTAGACAGTGGTGTAGTATTCCTTCACCGTTGACACAACTATTTGTGGTATCCCATTTTAAACTGAATTAGGGAAATGATCCTGCTTCAAAATAACCCAACAGAAAAGAAGGGTGTTTTTCAGCCCTTGATCCAGGTTACTTCATGGTCCCACAAAGACTTGTGCCAGCAAAACTCAGAGGCAAGTGCCAATGATAGCGACAAAGTAGGGCAGTGGGTGCTTTGGTTCTTGTCCCATAGGGCATGGCCTTCTAGAATGAACTGAGCTTTTTAGAAACTTATTTTAACATTTGGACAGCACTCAAGTTTCAGTGGGAGCAACCACTGAGCTTTTTTAAGCACCTGGAAGCAGTAGACAAATGATGCAACACATTTTCCTGATAGATAGCCATAGACAAGACTAAATATTAGTTTTTTCTGTTGGGAGCTCATCCAAAAAGCAAGCAGCAAAATCCTTTTCAACTCATGGTCATTATGTTAGATGTTTTATTCTATGTATTCATTTGTTTCAACAGCATGCCTTTTCTTCCATTTAAGAGTTTCTATATTATAATAGGTCCACTGTCTAGCTGATCCAAGGGACTTGTGTCAGAAGCTTTGGAGAAAAAATAACACCCTCGTGTGGTCTGCCTGTCAGAAGCAGTAAGTACTCTCCCAGAGTTTTAAGGGCATGCAACTGTACTTGCCCTGTGTCCAACCCCCATATTATCAGTGGTCTTCAGTATGCTGAATAGCCCTGTCCATTAGTGTGACATGTGAACTGAGGATAGGGAAAGGGATCTACTGCATTTCATTCAGAACATTATATCAGTTCCTGCTAATCTTTTCACTGGAAATTCATGACACAGGAAGGCCTTTACAAAAGTGAAAGGATTTCACACACAGGAAGCTTATCTTATCTCTACTGCTCTTCCAAACTTTGTACTAGATTCCAGGAAGTATTGATTTTTTATTTATTTTTACATTACTGGAATAGATTCAAGAGACTCATATTCTGAACACTGAAAGAGGTGAAGGTCATATATTTTAACTGGGAAAAGCTGGAACGTCCCAACATTTCACAGTACTCACTTATCACTTTCACGAAGCCAGGGCCGCACTTAACAAACGTGGGACGTGGTATGAAATCATCATGGAGGAAGCAGCAGAGAAAGATACCTGCAAGGAAATTATGGAAACTAAACTGAAGATGTTATGTTGCTGGGTCCTGCAAAATTATTTTCTGTGCTTCCAATGGCTTGAAGATGGATAACTTTTAAAGGGTTTTACAACTACAAATTCATAAATGTAAAGTTGGTAGCACATAAAATGATGAGGTAAATCTACAGAATCAGGAATAAACTCATAGAAAGACAAGAAAGAGCTTCTGAGATCTGTATTCAGAGTTGCAAACAAAAACCCACAACTAGCTCAGCTGGCTTAATTACAAAATAAATGGTGTTTCACAACTGACTATAATAATTTTAAAGTTAAAAATCAATATTCAGAAGTGTGGTTCAAATATTTTTCAGTTCTAAAATTGGAAATAAGAAATAAATCTTCAATATCCTCCATCCTACCTGAAGTAACTTATTTTTTTCTCTCCCATCTTCCTCTCATCACTAAAGAGTTTTGTGCAGAGGCACAGATGGCACAAGCAGCAAGGGTATAAAGATAATTCCATGTATCACAGAGTTGTATCCAAGCTTCCTATTCATTCTTACACTGCACCCTGTGCTCCCTCATCTTCAGTGGCGCTAAGGCTAAGACCTGCAGATCCAAAACTGAACCATGGATCCAAGGCACTTTTAAATGTTCTATATTAAAACCAGAAGTTTAATATATTTAAATTCACAACTTTCATAATAGCACACAAATCCCTTTATTTATTTTTAATGAAATAGTTTGAAAAGTAGACACACATTCCATAGTATTTATGCCAGAATGAACAGAAATGTACATAAGAAACCACTGTGTAGCCAAAAAAATAATTGGTGGTTTCCACTTCCTGAAGAAAGAGACCATGAAAGTCAAAATGGGTCCAGATAACATTTTCTTGTAGAAAGAATTACTACTGAAAAGGAGGAAACTAAAAATCAAAAGAAACAACATATACTGAAAGCTGAATATGCTGAGGACTTATGTCACCAGGAATCTAAAGGTCAGCTTGTTACAGGCACTTACCGTAAAAATACTGCATTTGGTATTATAATTTCTGATTATTTCTACAGCTGGGATATGCAAAGTAACATACCAGAGGTTACATACAAATCAGTGCCTGAGCTAACAGCAGAAGCAAAGTACTCAATTCTGCACCCCTCTTTTTAATCACGAGACAGCATAACCATGTTTAAGAACCAGAACTGTACAAATACCTTTCCCGATACAGGCTTTTCATTGGCTGACTTTTTATAATGCACCATAATTTAACATATAACAGTGGTGTTCTTCAGTTCCATTAAAAAACAAAGTTATTCATTAAGTGAGCATGGCGATATTTTCTTCCTTTCATTCAATATCTGTCTTTCTACTACTAAATTCGCATCTAGCAAAATTAAATATTCAGAATACAGAAAAATATTGACACGGGTCTTTCTTCTTTAAAATATTAATCTAGCAGAATAAAGTACTGTTTCTTCCTCATATGCTTCCACAGATCTTACTGTTTTTTAAGAAAAGCCGTACACATTCCGTTGCATCGCTTGCATTTCCCATATTTAATCCTCTGTTCCCACAGCTGCCTCCTGAAGCAACCAGTCAACTGTTAGAGAAGGAAGCACGCTCCTTGAAAGTCACTGGCACTGATCTCTGGTTTTATTTTCCTTCCTTTATAGTTAATTTGTAATATGATTCAAGCCACTGTGCTAGTGAAAATGCTGACTTGCTAATGGGACTAATATCATCCTAGCAATGGCACTTAATTATAAGAGTAAGAGAGATCATCTGGTGCTTTGGCTGTGTGACAGACCTGAACTCTAAAGATCTGAGTTCAATTTTCTGGTCTACAGTAAACAACCTGTATGTCCTTTAGCAAGATATCATGACCCTTAGTCCATCCAGACTAATGGTGAAGTATAGCTAGCATTTTCTTGCTCTCTTATAGAGCCACATCAAGTGTCTTGGTCACTAAAAGTGACCCCTTCTTCTGCACCCCTTTTTTCTTTTTACTTTGCTCTGTTCTACGGCCACCCTCCCTATCAGTATCTTCCTCCCACAGCTTGGAAAGGCCACTATTTATTGGATTCTCAGGACACAAAGTACCACACAAAAAGAAAGACTTAAGAAGGACCAGAAGAAAGCCGGCATGACTAAAAACCAGGATAATGTCAGCTTCTAAAGCAAGAAAGCACCCTTCAGAAAAATCAACTGCTGGCATGTTAAGTGAAAAAAGCACAGTAAGGCATGCCAAAAAGAGTAATAATAAAAAAAGCATGGGAAGAAAATTGCAAAAGACATAAGAAACTAATAATAAGCCATCAGCAACTTCTGTTCACCCCGAAGTTCTAAGGGAACTCAAGATGAAATAAGGAAGCACTAATTGTGGTACACTGCTTCTTGCCTAAAATTGTTTTGGTACTAGAATATGGCCAACGTGATGCCAATTTTTTTTTTAAATTCCAGAGAGACCTAAGGAAGACATAACCAATGAGAGACATAACCCTCTGGGTAAGTTAGTGGAAGTTATTCTACATAATAAAATTAAAGGACATATGGATAAATACGAATATGGAAGAGTCAACATGATTTGTTTCTTGTTTTGTTTTGGTTTTTTTTTTTTTTTAAGAAAAATTGTGCCTCACAAATTGATTTAATTTCTCTGAAGAAGCAATTAAGAATGTGGACAAGGAGTATCCCTTTGATATGGTCTATTTGTATTTCCAAAAGACATTTAGTAATGTTCCTTACTCAAAGACTCCTAAATAAACAAAACAACATGGGAACATCCTTGGATGGATAAAGAACTGTTCAGAAGATCGGAAACAGAGCCTAAGAATAAAAATCCAAAGAAGTCCCATAGGGTTCCGTGCTGGGACCTGAGTTCCTCAGTGTATTCAAAAACGAATTAAAGGGGAGAATACTGAGGTGACAAAGAATGGTGATGACACTAAGTTATTCAAGGCAATAAAGAAAAGAGACAGTTTCAGAAAGGCCTCAGGATAATAAGTGACTTGGCAAAGAAATGGCAGATGAAATTCAGCTTAGATAAACGCACATGGGGAAAGCCAACCTGAACTTTACGTATAAACTGTTCCTCTGGGCTGACTATTACCAGGCAAGATGAAAATCTTGAGGTTTTAGTAAATAGTTTGATGAAAACATAAACTTAATAATTTATAACAGTCAGAAAAAGACTGTAGAATATTAGGAATCATGAGGACAGGATTATTCCACTCTGTAACTCCCTGACACATTGGTATTGTGAAAATTGTGAGTGGGTCTGATCCGTCTTTCCCAAAAGAAATAAGGCAGAATTGGAAAAGTTATCAAAAAGGACAAGTAGCATTACCAGAGGTGGGGTGCGCAAACCAGTAAGATTCTTCTGGAGCAGAGACCATTTAATCTGAAATATACTAGTGGTTTAAAAGATAAAGGTGCAATGTACAAGATTGTTCAGTGTCTCTTTCAATATAGTAACTAGAGAACAGCACGCAAGATGATCAGGGCTAGATTCTAAAGTAACAGAAGGAAATACTTCTTGACAACTGTGCTGTTTAAGCTATGGAACTCCTGGCCAGAGAATGCTGTAGACACTAAAGGCCATGCAGATTCAAAAAAGGAAATGACCAAACCCACAGGAGGAAAATCCATCAAAGTGTTAAAGGGATGTGTAGATTCCTGGCTACTGGGGGGTATTCTGGGGAAATATCAGTATGCACTTGCCTGTACTTAATGTCTTCTCTTGCCACCTTCTACAGACAACTATTTCTGGTTTGGTTTTGAGATATTCATTGATACAGCCATGCTACAAATTTAGAACTTAAGATTCTGGAAGAACCAGTTTACTCTTCCAGTCCTGAATCTTGCCATAAATTTTACCTCAGCTTCATACTACGCTTTGTACCTTAGTACTTGTTGCCTGAACGCACCCTTTATTGACAGCATTTTTGTACAAAGGAGTACCAACAGAATAGCTGTGGGCATCAGGTAGGTGTAGTTATAAATTGTAATAGAATACTTGATCTGGAACATCTTTTCTACCTTCTCCTGCCCATTGCAGTTGCTTGCTTCCATGGTTAGCCATCAATACTTGTCACCTTGGTTTCTGTGTTCTTCACTGTTGTGGTCCTATGCACCACGCAGCAGCTAGTTTCATGAACATCCCTGCCTCAAAGATTCTGGTGCAATAAGGCTCAGGCCATGTGAGGGAACCACTGCTCTGCTGACCATTCCCTTTATGACTCCAGTACACAAATTCTGCTTCTTTCACTGTACAAGTCCTGCTGGATTTAGGAAACTGAATTAGATGGATCTTCAGTCTGATTTGGCATGACTTTTCTTACATTCATCACTATCAGCTTCCCTAACTTCAGTCACCTGCTCACCTTCCTCCCCTGTGCTCTACTTCTCACTGCCTCCTAGAGCTGCTGCTGTGCTTGTCACTCTCTAATTGCCAATGCCTCTGCAAGCAGGAGTGGCTAAAAGTAGCTGGAGAAGATTGTGAGTAGAAGTGGGAGGACACAGTGCATAAGGATGTTGCCCAGGTTACTGTCTGGGCAGCAACAGCAGTAATTGTGACTTTCTGTCTCTTTCCAAAGAGATAAAAAGGATCAGACTCCTTCATTGTTTCAATCTGACAGCTTCTTCTGTTTAGATTATCAATCCGTTGCATCATACTCTCTCTGTACCACTGCTAGCACAAAGGGGCCTTGACACTTGCAAGCGTTGTTGCAATGAAAATGAAGTCTGGTAGTCATGGCCATTCTCAGTCTTGACCTTCTGTCCTTCTACTAATTGGATCTGAGCAGGATCCTTCAGATCATGTTCCACTGTTCTTCATAGCATTCCAGGCTGGGGAAGTAAAATGAGTGATCTGGCAGCAGGTTTAAGGCAAAAACAAGGAAGAATTTTTCACTCAACACATTATTAAAATGGTGAATTCATTGCTACATGATGTGAGCACTAAATAAACAAAAAGAGTTCAGGAAATAAACTAATGGAAAGTAGGTCTATTATCATGGCTAAAAGTGCTCTGGATGCAGTTTCTAAACCACCGCTTAAGAGAAACGGAATATAGAGTTCACTCGATACATTCCTCTCTAAGAACCTTCTGCTGGGCAGTATGACAGGCAAGCTGGTAAGCTATATGCATCACTGGTCAGACAAGGAATGACTCTTCACATGTTCTTATACTCTCATTTCTGTAATTGATTGATGACTTTAACTCCTTGTCATTGGGGAAAGGAGATGAAGGATGGATTGGCTTGTAAAGTAACCTTTGGTAGAACACAGTTTGAAGTTCTTGGATGCCATTATAAATGTCAGTCATTAATGTTTTATTAGACTAGGCACTCCTAGCACGCAAAGCAGTTAAGCTGACAGATTCACACTGAACCTAATATCATCTGCAAGGTGAAATCAAGGAAGCTAAGATTATTTTAGCAACCAATCTGACTGCATTAGTAAGTAAAGCTGTTTCCTAGTCAAAAAACCTAAAGGTTCCAAATATGGACACATACTTTTTCTCCTAATGTTAAAAACCACACTAACGTTTTTTTTTCTTTTCCTTTGGCTAAATATTAGGAAAAATAATTAATAGCTATTAATATATTATTATATTGGTATTTAACACAGGGACTGCAATACCATCCTGAGGTCTCTGCCAGTACCAGTGTGCTGGTTTTGGTTTTTGTGAATACTCACTGTATTCATAACATGGCACAGATCTTTGCAGGGAAAGCACTGCACTACAAAGGTTACAGCCCAGGAAGGCATGTAGTGTACAGAAGATGAGAAGACAGAGAAGCAGCCAGACAAAATATTTTTGTGAACTTCATATTTAAACAGTCAATTACTCCCACTGGGGCAGCTGTGCACTATTGCTCCCTGTGAATATTCAGGAAGAAATGAATAGTGATATTCAAGAATGGACTCTGATCAGTCCTGGCAAGGTCTGGATGAACATCAATAGCACCTTAGGCAAGTGATACTAAAGGCATGTGCTAAATCTGAGATATTCAATATAGGTTCCTCTTCCTTCAACAGGAGTTCATCAGTGAGCACAATCATATCCCTCCCCACAAAATACATAATTGTATATGTGAAATCGCGTGTCACTGGAGACCCTACACCATGTATGGAATGAGAGTGAAAACTTCAAAACAGGGACATGCTGAAGATTTTTGTCAGCATCAAAAAACGGTTCTTCATTAGGGAAGCCAAAGGAAACCCAGAAAAAAGAACCCAAAGGAAATTGGCATCTTGCCTTTTAGATGGAAGGCATTCAAAAATAAACTTCAGACAATGGCTCTAACACCTCCCTAGTGATTTTTACCAGCCAAGTAACAATTTGCAGTCACAGCTCAAAACTGTGCCTGCAGCTCTAAATTGTCATTATGCAGCACTGGCTAATACTACAGCAAAGATGACAACTGAATTTGCCTTTGCAGGACTGAATTCTGCAACAATGGAAGCAGACACTGTGGTCCAGATTCCAGGGCCTTATGGACTCCTTTCCATTACAGGGTGTAAAACAATGCAAATTAAACACAATGCTCATAAGCAAGATGTGTTCTACCAGCTACACAGTAAAAGCTATTTTCATCTTCAGTTTCAACTCAACTATTGTTTCAGCTGTGAACTTAGGTAGTACACAAGGTAATGGAGGTTGGCCTACAAGTTACAGAAACCAAACTAATTTCATTTAAAGCTTCTCCACACAAAACAAATGAAGAGGAAAGACTGGTCTCCAGACTCTTGCAGCTTAAAAGTAATATAGCTGGAGATCAAAAGCTGTAATACCAGTTTCTTCTGTAGAATACAAACAAATGTATCCAGATTCTGCAATGCTGATGTTAGCCTCCTTAAATCTCTGATTTTTCAGTTTTGCTATTACAAAGTTACTGCAGTAATTTTTTTTTCCTATCTTAAAGTTGATTGGGCTGCTCTAATACTACTTAAAGTACTTAGGACAAGTCCTGCATAAGATATAAAGCAATAAATTTGTTTGCACCCTATCAATAACTCTCCATCTTAATTTAGCATTATCATCATGATTTTTCTTTCTATGAAAAATGTTTTATTTCCTTGATCTATTTTGGCTACAGTCTTAATTGCATGAGACTCGGTAAAATCTCAAATTTGTTAGTAGTTCTATTGATTTAAACTAGGGGTCTTTGAGTATAACTTGCTTGTGCATGGCTATTGGACACAAAGACAGCTCTAGTTCCCAAATTCTTGCTGAAAAGTACATATGAACAGAGGAAATGTGCCTTTAACCAGAGCTAGTTAGAAGCTGTAACAGCTTCTTGAGGTGAACTTGTGGTGAACTTGTGGTAAGGAATGACAATGTGATTAAGAAAAAAGGTACACATACTAGAAGTGAAATGTACCTTATTCGCCTGTTTCAACCAATAAAAAATTACTATGATAGGAAAGGAATGCTTGCTTCTTAACTTACAACCTTTTCATATTCAGTGTTGTTAATCTTCAAAAGGCAGCCCAATTTCCACAGCAATCCATAGCAATGATTTTAATAACAAATCTGGCAGAGTATTGGAGCTTTCAAAGGTGGATTAGGAATAGAAAATTAAGTACTCACCAAAAACTACAGTGTTTTCATCTTCTTTCTCAACTACAAGTTGTTGAAAATTTTTCTTGAATTCCATTTAAAAAATCTCTGACTCATGACAGCTCTGTCAAGTTCTGTCTTTCTCTGGAAAAAGAGTTAACTCACCGAAGGCCTAAAAAATTTAGCCTTTTTCCAGTTTTTGTTAACAGTATACTGGTCAAAGTATTCCTGAACATTACAAAGTAAATCATGTTTGATACTAGACATCAGCAGTGAAGTGAGAATGCATTATGAAATCATGTTGAATGAAGAAATTGTTCAAGGTTAAAGAAATATTGGAAGCTTTCTTTTCTGTATCTACAGCTAAAAAGTAAAGATTTTTCTATAAACATGAATTGGCATCATTCTTATGAACCATAAAATGATGGTTCAGCTCTTTGAAAGAAGTAAAAGTTGTTGCCTTGACAACAACAACTGATTGTGTTTGCAAGGGCCAACTGTAGACTTCAACACTCTCCATGTACATAGAATGGATGTCACACTGGGTTTGGACACTGGTCCTATATTTTGACATACAATCAACCAAAGTTTAATGGGGTGGGTGATTAGGGATCCCACGACAGAAGTAGCCTTTTAGCTGTTGCTGAGTAGTGCTCAGGACCAGGTTTAAAATTGTTACAGTTAAAGAAATGTAGCATCAATCTTAACGTGCTTAGATTCAGTATCCATAAAACAGAAAAAAAAAATATAAAAAAATCAGTTTGCATTCACCTTCAGAAATGAGAAATAGATAGGACCAGGAATGTTTCTTTTAAAAACAGCTAAAAGGAACACCTAAGAGAGTTAAATCCTTTCAAGCAGCATGGTGTCTGTCTAAAGATACCCTACTAGAGACACATGGTGAATGCATACTACCTATTAGGAAGTCTTATGAAGAAGCAAAATTATACCAATATGGCTAAGTAGGAAGATGACATATAATTAGTAAATTCAGAAAACTAAGATATTATCCAAAAACAAACAAACAAAAAATCATTAATTCATATGAGTTAACTTTAAAAATATCATGACAAACAACCATGCTGCAGACATAAAATTTGGAAACAACTTTCAAATAACTAAAAAAACTTGGAGTAAAATAGCTACACACTGCGGTATAGCCTATTGCTTATTATGATCTGGGTACCTAAGTATGGGAAGGTGACACGTTTGATGCCAGTTCTTAACTAGTATTCCAGCAGAGAACTGGGGATCAGTAAAGGACAAATTGATAGGGTCTGTAAAGGACAATAGGACTGATAAACACATGGATAAATCTGATATCCTGGGGAAACCTTAGGATGACTTTGGTAAAGGAAGTCATGGCTCACAACAGTGCTGGAGTTCTTTGAGGAGATCAATAAGCATGTGGGTGGAAGAGATCTGACTACTTGGATTTCCAAGAGACTTTCAGCAACATCCTGCACCAAAGACTCTTAAGGAAAATAAGTAGCCATCACCCACGAAGATGCTTTTTTGAAGAAATAAAAGGTTTGGAAGATAGGTATGAGTGAATATGAAGTTTTCATTCCAAATGAAGGTCACTTGCCAACCTACACAGACATCTATGATAGTCAACGTATTCAATTACCCAGAAAAGTAAAATAATTGATTTACAAATTCTGTTCATTGAATTAGTCAAATACTGAAGAGGACTTGCAGAAGGACTTAATAATTCTCATGTATTAGAGAAACAGAAGATTATATGTGTAATTTATGTAAAGTGCCACAGGTGGAAAAAAATTTTAATTCCATCTTCACATATAAAATGATGTGCCCTCAACTAACAATTGCCATCCAGGAAAGATCCTGTAATCTGCCAATACTTTTGAGATAATGTCTTCTTAAAATTCAGTAGTGGCTAAAGAGCAGATGATAGATGAAGAATTATTACAAAAGGAATAAAGAACAAAACAGAAAGTGTCTTTACACTATTATATGAACCGATGATGTGGTTCTGGTTTCCCCATCTCAAAAAGGATATATTGGCAATGTTCTCAGAGAAGGACAACAGTAGCGATCCACAGAGCATCCATGCAAGTAGGGTCTTCTTGACTCTTCAGACTGGAAATGGGGATGGTGGAGGAAGGACGATATGAGTGATTTGTGAAATCGCTGCTATCAAAGATAGCCTGGAGAGAGACTGTTCATTGAAATTCTAGGTGCACATAGACATAAACAAGGAAAATGAGAACACATGGGATTTCTCCATTAGGGCTGTACACTGGGGCAAGTTCTGAATTGCCAGTATGGAGTAAGTGAGCTTTGTTTGACAGACTCGGCCGTGTCCTCTTGTTGTTGCTGTGTTCCCTGGGCCATCTAGACAGTTCTCCATCTTCCATCAGTAGAAATTCCTTGAGACAATTTCCAATTTTCCATACTTTAACACCATATTTTATCATTTATAGACATTGTTAGGGGTTAGGTTCTATTCCCTTCACCCAATCTTGGCTCACAAAGACAAACATAGTATCTCAGATATTTCCATGGAAATAAATATAAAATTCCTATTCCTGAGTCACATGCTGAAAGACAAATACATCCAGAAGTCCCATGATTCCTCCCTCTCAGATGACATGTGGAATGACAAAAGAGCGTATCAAAAGTGCCGCTCAAAGAGGCAGGAATCCCCAGATCCTGCTACTGACAAAAGAATGTCAGATGGGTATGTTCTCTTACCTTGCTTCCACTATCCCCAAAATCTTTTTACTTTGCCCATCCTCCAGCTGGTAGTCATAACCCCATCCAACTTAATTCCTCCACTTTATAAACCTCTTAGCAAGCATTTGTAGATGCAATGTATTTTATTCATAGGAGTAAGTAAGTGGAGAGCCATGACTTCTTTGCATAATTCAGAAAACATTCCTACCAAAAAAACCACTCACTTTGACAGGCATATTCGAGAAACATATTAACTAAATTTTTCCTCCAACTTCTAACTGACACCGTTTGGGTATCCTGCCTGTTAGAGATCATGCCCTAGGGCTAATACATGCCCCTTAAGCTACCCACCTTGTGCAAACGCCAGACGTCTGAAAGGCTGTTTGGCTGCTCAGTGCAGACTTGTATTGTTTACCCTATTTGACTGTGTTCTGTGGAGCCAAGCTTCTTGGAACGCCACTTAAATATTGCTTGCCCCAAGGGAGTTTTGGTTTGGTCTCCATAAGGAGTAGGACTGGCAGAATTCTCCCTTAAAATTTTGTCTGGGAAAGAGATAATATCTCGCTAATGCACAGTTTCTAACCCAAGATCATTTAAGGAAGAGTATGGATCCAAAAACAATCCAGCTTCACAGAGAGAGGCTTTCAGTTTTCACTCTGAAGGCTCTGGTGTTCTGCTCTAATACCAAAACCATTGTTCTGTTTCTCATCAAAACCAGCAAAACTAGATTTACCAGACATTGTATTCATCTGCATGGTCTCAGTTTTAAAATGACCGAAAAGTTTTTTGCATTCCAGTGTAATTCTGACCATTAAAGACCAGGTATCCTCAATTGGCTTGGTCTGAGTACAGACAGGATGCTCTCACCATCTGTCAGGCTTTGAATGTCATACTCATTTCCCAGACGCTTTGGGGCACTGGGAGGGCACTTCTGTGCCAAAGACTTAGCAGGAATTGTATTCCGTTGTTTAGCTGGCTGGCTGATTTGCTTATTACTTCTCCCTTCAGATGGCTGTTTCTGATTTGAACCATATGTAGCCATTTTTTTCAACCACCTTCAGGTTCCTCCTCAAAACTAACTACTCCATAATTCAAAAACCTGCCATTTATACTACAGTACAATTGTAAAACAGAATTTATAACATAAGTCAGAATACCTCAAGCTATAAATAACAAATTAAAGTTTTGTTACTTTTATGTGAAGGCATCTAAAGTCAACTATGCCAGTTCTGCAAACTGAGTCAGTCATCCTAATGAATTATCCACTCTACTATAGATAGTAGCTCTTTAGAGCTGTGAACTATTTACAGGGGTTTATTTTATAAAAAACATTATCCCAATGCATACATTAATATTATAGAGCAACTTGCAAGAATTGGAACTGTGATATGTCTCAATTGAAGATTTCTATTTCAAGCATTGTGAAGTTTTTAAGATGGCCAAAATTTGAAAAGAACTGAATGTCTTGTAATTTAACTGTACCTTTTAGATTGTAGCATGAAATACTGAATTTCATGTTACTATTGTGGGACTTCCAAAATCCTGCCTGCCTGCATGATCAAAGATAGAACTCTGTGCATTAGAGCCTGCACATGAGCACTGTCAGGGTTCCATTCTTATTGACTTGCAAGAATCAAAAGGCTGGAGATTGAATAACTCCTCAAAGGCACAAGAAAAGGGGACATAGTCAAGATAAAGAAAGATAATCCTAGTTGACTGCCCTTCCTGAAATCAGTGGCACTATTACAATGTACTTGATTGGGGCAAGGTTTCACCCATGGTCTATACATGGCATCCAGAAACTGAACTTTGATGCCTTGATGTCTGGCCTTCCTTTTGATTGCCAACGTTTGCTAGGTGATGTCTTATTTCTAACTAATTTTGCTGAAGAGTGGAAGCGCTGCTTCTTACCTGGGTTTGTTAGACTTCACTCCCTTCTTTTCAAATGTCAGTTATCTTCCAGCATCTCAGAAACAAATTAGTGGGTATTAAAAATGTTTGCCAACAGAAACACCTTAATAAAGAAGTTACATAAAAGTACAAGCTCAAGCACTGCCTAAACAGTTTGAATTAAGCACATCAGGTTTTTTTCACTCAACTGGAAAACTAACATTTGCTCAGCTTGGCAACTCTTTGTGTTTACTGGTGTCTGAACGTAATGTACAGATCTCTCCAGCACAGTGTTTGTTTAGTACCTGTGCAAGCATCCATTGCTTGGTTAGATTAAGCTGACAAACTTCCAAAGGTATTTCGCATTCCCAAAGAAAATGTTAAAAAAAAAAAAAAAAAAGAAAATCTTTAATGCTTGGAAGGATCCTGTTTTCTTCAGTTTCAGCTGTGGAAATTGGTATGCTTCTACTGCCAGTGAGCTTTTGACCCAGTCTCATTTGTTCTTTAATGTGTGTCATTAAGATGAACAATTCAATTGATAGAAGTTGCACTTCTTTTATCAGCAACTCAATAGCTGTGGACAAGGCTATCCTACTCACAAAGGAAACTCAGACAAGCTTTAAGTTAACCTGCTTGGGAGGCAGTCCTGCTGTGGAAGTACAAATCTTGACAGGTTGCATATCCTGGATAAATTGAAAGTCATGTCATGCAGGCTAGCAAAGCACTGTCTTTTTCTTTTATTTAGAGTGTATCTGAAGAAGGCTGGCTTGTTTCAGGAGCATGAGAGAAGTTCTTTTAATATACACAACTGTGAAGTTTTCATTTCCAGGGACAACTTTGGTTGTTTCTCACAAGGCTTTCCATGAACAGCCTGCAAACTGTTTTGACCTGTAAGACATAAACTTGCATTATCACTTACCTGTTTGCCAGTAAACAAAATTATGTTTGCAGTGTTTGTTTATATCTGAACCTATTTGTCCTTTCACTCTTTTAGGAAGGCAAATATGAATCTAATTGTTCTTTTTCTTCTTCCTAATACAATCAGACTTTCTTTCTTAAGTTATCTCAATGTCTTCAGCATGCTCTGTTTGGTCTTTGACTCAAATAATGTTGTCTTGGATCATATATTATATTACATCTTAAACCTCTTCCTTCTCTGCATCCTATTCCACTTCAGTTTTCACTGGTATTTTTCTTAGCTCTAATACTCTTATTCCCTTCTTTCATCACTGATAATGTCAATTTTTTCCTACCTGTTGTCTCACGTATTTGTTCTTGGCATTAGCAAGGATTTCTCATTTTGATATCATAGTTTCCATCTATAAGTTTCTATCCTAGACGTTCCAACTGGCTATTATTTCCTTAGCAAGCAGCACAGCTACTAGATCTACCACACAAATACAAGATGATGTATGTACACAGAGCAGACATTGTTCTCAGGTGATCAAGATGAAATTCTGCAACTCTATACTCCCACATTCTCTGTCTTTTTGCATTTAGCATCCTTTTTTCACTCTTTATTATTTGATGAATTCTGATTTCATAGTCTCCTCAACCAGTCTTTTGCTGCCATCTCTCCAACAGTTTTGCTGCTCACAAGTCTCTGACTCCCCTCATTCTTTCTGTTCTGTTTCGTACAGATTCCTATCACATTCCTCAGTGTCTGATCGCTTAGTTTGGTCAACTAAAATTCAAAGAAATACCAGAAATATATGGTGCTGACCTTTTTCCTCCTGTATATTGTTTAATTTGTCATAAGATCCAAATGTTACTGTCTTATGCTCTAAAATAATCTGAACCTTTGATGGGAAATACTGGGCATAACTCTAGCTGTGATAATAGAAACTGAATATGAATATTCAATGCAACAGAAGAAGTATGGCCACAGAATTGCAACAAGCAGATAAGGTATATAGGTGCTGTTTTGTATTATTGTAAAGATTGGTGCAAATCAGCTGGCTGTGCATCTAAGAGGTTTTTAAGGTGCCTAAAACTTATTTCACTTTAACAACCCACCAAAAACCAAGGGAGGTAATAATGCTATTTAGCATCTTGTTAAAATCTCATCCCTCAGTTCTGATGCTGTTTGTCTTTCACACACTCCAAAGTCTTCTGTTTCTGAGCAGCATGCAATATTTATCCTCATTCATTCACAGACGATAGTCCACTTAGGGGCACATGAAGCAATTTATGTATGAATACAAAAAAGAATCAATAACAGCAATAGCTGCACTTACACAGTCCCTGCAGAAACAAAGTTCAGTTGGAAGCAGCGTTGAAAAGGCAGCGCAATCATCATGGTATTTTAAATTACTCACAATATTGTCTAACCCAATTAGGTTACACTATATTGGAAACAAAATGTTTTTACAAGACACTATTTTAGAAAAAGGTGAATAAGAAAGGTTATATGCAAGATAAAGATCATAATTGGAACTATCAGTGATTCTCTACTTTTGTGGTTTTGAACCAGCATAAATTGTATTCCTTCTCGCAGCTTTTATTTGCCAGGATATGTGCCAATGGAAAGTCTGATCAACTTCAAAAAACAAATAGCTTTGTGTGGCTGTTAGTGATATTCACTGGCCAATTTTTAAGAAAGGTTTGTGAAATTTTGGGAGCTGAAAGGTAATCATTATTTTTTAAAAGTTCTAATTAAGATGTCAGTCTGGGCAGTGGAATGTATTTAGAATCCCATGTAATTTGATTGTGTTGGCCTGTTTAGATAAATTGCTTTGGAAAGACAAATAAACCAGCTACTTAAAATGTCCAAGAGGCCCAGGCTTTGTTCCAGTGTTTCAAGCAATGACTGAAGCAACAGCCTTTTGTAACTAACAGCCAATCCAACGATAGACATCCAAGTGTCAAAGTCTGATGCAAAGAATGATATAAGCCCCTGGATCACCGTCACTAATAGAATAAACAGTACACAGTGTTATTTAAGCACAAATGCTCAGCTTTTTTTCCCCTTTGAACTGCAGACCTTTGGAGACCAGCACTGAAGGAAATGAACACCCAAAGTTTGAAACATCTGAAGCTGAGACAACGTCCTACATAAACCCATGGGATTATCTGGGCTTGTTTAGTTAGTGTGATTTCCGTTCCGCAGAGGTACTAAATCTGTATGACAAACCCAGGATTTAGAACATATTAATACTGTGCTGTCAGTATCCTGAGACTCTAAAATTCTTTAAAATTCAAAATAGTGTCTGACCCACTAACATATATGTAGGCAGTTTATCAGTTTGTTCCTCAACGAACTTTACACTCTGTTGCCTTTTCCTTTTATCAGCACGGGGTGCCAAGAGTGGAAAGGGTTAGAAAAGCGTGTTTGATTTCTAGAGGAAGTAGCTTGGTACTTTCTTGTCTTTGCATCCATCCTTGTAGGGTAAATTTAGGCATGGACACCGCTCCCAAGAGAAGGCAGATAGGCTGCTTGGTAATCTACCCCAGTGGCACACTTTTGGTGCTCTGGGAGCAGCTTTTCTTCCCTGAACGTTGATTTTATCTGCCGCTCCTATGCAAAGGGCAGCATTTACGTGCTTGGTAGTGCTTCAGCATCACTCATGTTTTGGGATTTTTGTGCGGTTGATTCCAACCTGTTTTTTCTTGCACTGTGCATCTCGTGACACAACCATGGCTCAGGCTTAGAAGGGGAATTGTGAAGTTGCCAGAACAGATGAAACGAACCTTTCTCTTTGAGCTGGGGGCACAGCAAGCACAGCAAGGCTCTGAGGTGCTTTGGCATTGCAGCAGGGGCATGCTGCCTCCTCAGGTCCCCTTCCTGTTCCCAGCCTGTACTGGGGGTTATCCTCTGAACTCCTACCAGGTAGCTGGACACCTGACCACTGTCATGCCAGGCAGCACCAAGGAGGATAAGAAAGGGATTTGCTCTTACTTGGGCAAATCTTGGTCATTCCTTTGATTTTTCTTTCTTTGCTTGGTTTTTTTGTGGTTGCTTTAGTTAAGGGGCAAAAGAACATTGTCCTAGCCAGAAGGTGAGCAAAATTTAAGAACAATTTTGCATATCCTTGCAGCTAATGTACCTGCTCTAACACTGCCTGGTGACTTTGTTGGGAGGGATAACCTGTACCTGATTTCCATTCCCCACATTTGCATCTGAATTTCCAGAGTGTAATGAAACAAAGTTATATTGAAATTTAACCTACTGTTCTTTTCCATCTTTCTTCGAGGATAACGGGGAGAATAAGGCAATAGGATCTGAGAAAGTTATTACCACCATTAATTTTATGCTGGTACCTGAAGTACTAAATCGAGCCAACGTCCAATTCATTAATCAGGTTTAAAGCAACAGGAACAGAGTGTTATGGCACAAAACCAGAATAATCCCAAAGCCTTGGGGAACCGCAGTTCACATGACAGGCATGTATAGGAGCTCCCAGCCAGGGCAGCAGGCAAATTATGTGAAACCTTAGCTACAAGGTAGACCCTGGCATGCTCAACTTCCCCAGTGTGTTATTTTATATAATTTAAATTAAATTCTTCAGATTTCTTTTCTTTCCTTAAATAGTGAAGAAGACTGGGAGCAGGACTGATGCTTCCTGACAGCTGTAACCAGTCACAGACTCCTGCCTTTTGAAGTATATTTTTCCTTCCGAGACTCATGCATTTTCTTTCAAGGTCTTCCTGTGTTGATTTACTCCCAATTCCCCTAACTGATATCTAATTCTCCTCTGTGCTTGGCATGGCTGTGTCCCCCAATTGCTCACTTACATGGACTTAAAATTAGCAATGCAAAATTTACAGAGGTAATTCAAGCCTCTTGCCAGTTCTCTTTTAAAAATTCAAAATTGGACTGTAGAAAGGTATCTTACATTTTGTGAAGAAAAAGGTGCCATTGCACTTTTTCTTTCTGCTTAGTCTACTAACAAAGGCAACTTGTTAGAATGTTTAATGTCATTTTTAGTGCAGATAAAGAACTTTACCCATAAATACCTTAAGCAGATTACTGCAGAGTCTTACAGTTAAAGCAAGGAGACTTGGGACCAGGACTCTTTCTGGTTTAGCCACAAGTTTAAACCTTTACTTTGACCAAGGCATTTCACATACCTGGAAATTAAGACAAAAGTTAAAAGTAGATATTGCTTTTACCTACCTCATGAAACAGAAGGGCAGATTTAATTAGAGGTTTGGCCTATAGGAAAAAAAGTTACAAAAACAGTGTGAACAGTAAAACGTTTTGCAGAAGTATCAGCTCTCTGAGGTTACTCACTATGCAAGGGGCCAATTTTTACAAAATTATTCTTGCACATAATACTGATAATTTTATTTATCAACCATCTTCATTGCATCCACAGTATTTGGCATGTAGCATTAAAAATATAATAAATAATAATTAAAGCTTCATCAAATACACAATAGAGAAGACAAGCAAACACTAAACAGAGTAATGGAGCATTGAAAAGTAGGCTTTTACATCTCATCCCCCGTATAGCTTCCAGCATCCTGCTGGGACATTGTTTCAGTACTGAAACAGATGGAAGAACAACCCCTCTTGAGTCACCCACATCAGTCCTTCTGGCACCATGGAGGATACTGCTGTCAGCACTGACTTTAGTGAAGAACAGCCCCTCCCTGCAGTACCCTCTCTATTGCCTGTAGCATAGCCACCGCTAGCAGTAGGCCAAGACTCCAGTGGTCATAGGAATTGTTAGGGAAAAACTCCCCTATATTCCACAAAACAATGGACTTCCCCCAGAACTGCAAAGTTTGAAAAAACTTGGACTCCTCAGGATCAGACAAGGATGAAAACACTTCCAGATAGGCAGAGATGAAAGCTGATTTAAAAGCCCAGTTGTGTGCAGCAGCACTGGTATTCTGCAGATTAAATTTTGTGTATGCTTGAACAAAACTGCAGACTACAGTTACACTGTAGCGTCTCACAAAGGGCTCCTTCCATGTTAGAGCAGTCTGTTGAGATCCAACAAAGATAACATGGGCTTTGAATTCCAGTATAAAACAACAATCCATATGAAACAGCAATTTCTACTGTTCGATAAAAAGATGCAGTTGCGGTTACATACCTGATTAGTCCAGGCTCCTTGAGGGAACAGGGAACATCGTTCCTCCCCAACTTCATTCAGAAACTTCACTTTGAAGAAAGGAGTTTAGCTAGGCCCCAGGTGTCTTCCATCCATTCATTCCCTTCAAGCATCTAAATGAGCTAGTCCCATTTATTTTATTAGACAATCTTATTTGTTCTGCAGAACAGCCCTGCTTCCTCAGAAAAAAACGGTGTTGAGACTAGGATGTGTGTAAGGGACAGATCCTCCATCAGAGGTCGTGGGATCTCTTGTTCACATGCGGTCTTCCAAGTGGCACAGAATAAAGCCAGAAGGGTCCAACCTCTCTCCAGTAACTAACAATTCCAATAAATCTTTTTTCCTTGTTAAAAAAATTCCCACCCAGATGGGATCCTTGCTGCTGGAGCACTTGCATCGTATCAGGCAGCCACAGCAGAGACTGACCAGGAAAGAAACAACTTGAATCTTTGATTTTCAAAACTCAGAGAAGCATGTTTTATGATAAAAGAAAGATCTTAAGGAGACAAATTCTCTTTACTATAGTAAGAATTAGATCACTTTAATTAGAAACTTTCAGGAGGCACATTCAAGATGGTAACTACACCCACACTGCATGATTAAGTAGCAGAACTCTGCTGAAGGATCGTACGGATGCTAGAAGTTCATACAGGTTCAAAAAGTGTCGGCACAAATTCACGGAAGCAAAAAAGACAACTCAAGGCTGTTATTAAATACAAGGCTATCTCCACAGGTTCAGAAAGTCCAGGAAACAAAAACTGTTAGATGTTAGGAAAATACCCTTAAAAAACCACATGATATATTTGCAAAGTTCTCATTACAGTTTCTTGATACCTGGAGACAGGATTCTAGATTAGAAGAAACTTTTGTTTGAAATGGTACTACTGTTCTTGGGGTTTACTTTCCCCACATAGTACTGCCTTTGCATTCGGGTACTTTTTCTGTATAACAGAGTATTTGAGCCTTGGACAGTTTGCTCTGAGCGCAGTTCTTGCCAGTAAATGTATGATGAAAGTTGGCTAAACCAGGGGTTACTGCCGGCCGGTGCCAGCTGCGGCCATAGCATCAAGATACATCAAGCTGGCAGTGATGGAACACGTAGAATAGCTGGAACTGAGCAAGAAAGGTTTCCTTTGTGAATCAAACCAGAAAAATCCCAAAGGAGCTGGAATATATCACTTTCACTGGATTATTAAGAAGCTTCTGTACCAGAGGGATTATGTGCACGTTAAGTAATGAAGTGCTATCAAGAAGAAAAAGAAATCTCTCATCAACTTGTGACTAGTTAATTGCCTTCTGGTGGAAAAGGAGTGGCTGGGTCCTCCAAAGACAGAGGCTGGAGCTGAGAACAGGAGGCAGGAAGGAGAATTAGGGGACAGGTGAGAATGGCTGGCAGAGAATGAACAGGAACAAGCAAATGAGCGAAGATTGACAAAAACTCTAACCCTAACCTGTATGTAAATAATCTTGATGAGCAGGAGGCTTGTGTACTGTGACCCTGAGGTAAAGGGTAACAAGCAGTACCGCTCCAGGATTTGGCCCTGATCTGAAAAGAGAGAGCTCTGAAAAAGAAAGAGCTTGAAGACACAGCATGATGGGACCTTGAATCATCAGGGCTGGAAGGTAGATCATTGTAAACAATCAACTTGGAGCAACTTCTCCCTCCTAGACTACAAAGATTTTAAGCAAGAAAAAAGCAGCATTGTCAGAATATGGGTTAGAATAACTATCCTTTCTTAAAAAAGAGAAATCTTAAAATTTTTTTAAAGACAGACAAAGATTAAAAGCATCTTTAAACAAATTTCCTTCTGCCCACAAGTGAGTCCTTTCTTCCAGGCTTGGTCTCACACCAGTAACATGGTGGTTTTCTGAGATGTAGCAAATGATGCACAGTCCCTCCTAAGTCACAAGGAATGTTTATTTCCACCACCTCTCAGGCTTGGCTGTGTGTCTGTTCCATCCTTCTCTCTGCAGTGCCCTATTTTTGCCTCTTGCTGAGCTCTCCTTCTCTGAGCGCCCCACCCCACATACCAAAAACTTCTCTGCCTAAACACATTCAGTTACTCCTTGGGGAGAAGTCATCTTCCTGCCTTTCTCCAAAGGCTCCTGACCCCATCAGTCTCTTTTTAAAGAAGTATGACGTATAAACTCAAACAAATAAAGCAAGTGTGACCCGTTGCATGGGGATTACAAGACAAAAGGATTTGGGAAATGGAAAGTTGCATGTGCCCTGAGGGTAAGATCAACAGGATGAGATGCCAAGAGAGCAACTCTCAGGAACTCTGAAAAAATGACCAAAAACCTGGCCACAAAATCTGAAAAACCATCCTCCTAACTCAATTTATGCTGGTAAATTCTGTTATGTCTGTATTCAGTGGATGTCCTAAAGGTTGAGTTTATTTCTACCACAAAATAGAGTTTACAATTAACTAAGAGAAACAACACTTTCCTAGACAGGGTAGATGTGGGGAGAATTTTTGGAAGTATCTCTTAGAAAACCCATAGTATAGTTTGTTCCAAGGGACTCTAAGGAAATCACAAGCAGCACTCACCGCTATCACTGTTGTTGGTTGCAGCAGGCTATCCTGGATTCAGTGTTACATATATCACTGTCTGTTTGGAAGTTATCACAAAATTGACTATTAACTGGCTTGCACATTGCTGCAGACAGACGGTTTCAGAATTCTCAGCTCCTGAGATAAAATCCAAATTTTCATTTTCAGCATTGTCTATTGTTCTTATTCTACAGTTCCTGGGAATCTTCCATAGACCTGCTCTTGCACTCTGATTTGGTTCCTGTCTGAATTTGAGACACCAGGAGGTACACATGGCCAGGCCAGGAAGAAATACCACTTTATAGCTCAGTGGGTTTCTGGTTTATAAAACAAGCATAAGGTGAGGTCTACAGTACTGACCTAGAGCCACCTGGAGCTTCTATCTGAGGACATAACAAATGCATTTTCCTGAGACTATCACTAAAATAACAATTAAACCAATTTGCCAACTCTTTATATCAACCTACCTCCCTTACTCATTGAAAACCCTTGTTTGAACTGTAATGGGTTGCATAGCCATGAGATGTTGATTGACTTGTCCTCATAGTCATCCTGTCTTCTGGAGAACCATTGGTGCTTCCAGCAGTGGTTTTCAGGCAAACTTTTCCAGACAGTATTTGTTGCTTTTTCAGTTGTAGCTAAGGTTTATATATTCTTAAGGCGTCCAAAAGGAGACTAGAATGAATTTCTTGTTTTCACTTGTAAAGGGCCCTGTAGAGTATTTGCCTGTCATCATGAGAGCTCTATTGTTAGGGGATGCATCTCAAGCTGGAGTCTCCATGAGCAGCTGTAGGCTGGTACCTTTTTCAAAAGCAATGAAGATGCCTCATTACTTCAGGACACTACACTAGGCCTTAACACCATGCTACAGGCCACCAATACAAGACTGTCTGATCCCCATCCAAAATTTCCAGTATTTTCTAAAACATTTTTCTTCCATACCTATTGACCCCCTGGAGAATTCTATAATCCATTCTTGAGGAAAGAGGAGTTGAAACAAACTAATACAATATTTACATACTCATTTCTACTTTTAAAAGCTTTTTAAAGGCACCTGTAGTACGTTTTCTTCTTTTTGTGGTGTTTAATAAAATGGGATTCCAGTTTCTAACTAAGAGGCTTAGTAATGCAAACCCCATATAATAGGATGTTGCTGGTATGGTTTTTTTCATTGTGGATTCCTAAGACTAATTATTATTCATTTTTTAACTCTTTATTCTTATAAAGTGCAAGCAAAATTCCATCATGTTCTCTCTGGAGTACCTGTGCCTTCAACTAAGCACTGACCTTAAAAAACATTTTGAAATAGAATGTAACTACTTTGCTGTCAACATGCTAATTGGAAACTGCAAATGGAAAAAGAAACATTGGAAATAAAGAACACAAAAAAAATTATTAAAGCAAGATAAATGTATAATATTTTAGAAGTTACAGTGTATATATAGGACAACTATATGTTAATTTTTTTCTTTTTTAATTTTTGCTTCTTTAAAAAAATCTGGCAAAAGCCAGTATATTACAGTTGAAGCTGCTCTTTGTTCCACTGAAAGGTAAAAATACCAAAAAACATACATTACACAAAAGAAAACAAACAAAAAACCAACAAAACAAAATAGATTTGTACTTGAAATTTGACCTTCAGAAGCAGTGGGAAGATTCTGAAAATAATAGTTTGTTTGGGTAGTGGTTTTTCTCTCTCTTTAGAATGACTTGAAAACATGTTCTTACTCACACATTGCTGAGTGCAGATTCCTCTTAGGGGAAACAGTGAAGAAAACCAAGCAGTTCCGGAAATAATGAAGCCAGGTTTCCTATGGCTCTGTACTTTACAGTGGAAGTGCACTACTCTGTGGCTGGTGTGACTGCCAGAATTTTGAGGTTTTTGATAACAGGACAGTCTACCCAGCACCAGGCCTCCTGGTGGTGGATGGGATTCACCTTTCTCAAAGGGCAAAGAGGGTCTTTTTTCACAAGCTAGCAGAGCTCATTGACAGAACTTTAAACTGGACTTGAAAGGGGAAGGGATGTCAGTCTTGTCTGTGACAAGCCATGGGACGACATGCCAAGGTTAGAGGGACAGGCTGCTAGCGAAGGCCCTCAGCCTGTTGCTCTGGGTCACGCTGGGTACACTGGAGCACACTTGAAATCTTAAGAGATGAGCCAGGGGCTCCTGAGGTAACAGGAGCCAACAGGGAAAACAGTGAAATACCTCAAAGGAATTAAGGTGACACCTCTAAAAAAGTGACACAACCAAAAACTCAGCTGAAGTGTCTACACCAGTGCTTGCAGCATGGGCAATGAACAGGAGGAGTTGGAAGCCACCGTGCTGCTAGACAGCTACAGCCTATTTGCCATTGCTGAAAATTGGTGGGATGAATCTCATGACTGGAGTGTGGCTGCTGGTGGCTACAAGCTGTTCAGAAGGGACAGGTGAGGAAGGAGGTGCAGAGGGGTTGTCTTCTACATCAAGAAATGGATGGATTGTGAAGAGCTGTCTCTGAAGAATAGCCATGGGCAGGTTGAAAGCTTATGGATAAGAACGAGAGTCTGAGGCAACAAAGGGAGCCTTGTGGTTGGTGTCCACTACAGGCCACCCCATCAAGGGGAGCCTATTGACGAAGCCTCCTTACTCCAGCGACAGGAGGCATCGCGCTCGCAGGGTTTCGTTCTGCAGGGGAACTTCAACCACTCCAACATCTGCTGGAGAAGTAGCACAGCGAGCTGTAGGTAATCCAGGAGTCTCCTGGAGTGCATTGAGGGTAACTTCTTAAGCCAGGTAATAGATAGCTTTAGCAGAGGGGATGCGATACTAGATCTGTTGACCCCCAATGCAAGTGAGCTAAACAGTGACATCAAGATTGGATCCCATTGGAGTGCTCATGCACTGGTGGAGTTTGCAGTACTGAGGGATATAAGACAAGGAAAGAATAAAGTGTGTTGCGTTTCTGTGGTGGGGGGTTTTGGCAGCGGGGGAAGGGCCACAGGGATGGATGAGAAATTTCGAGAGAAGCTTCCTAGGCTCCAAGTCGGACCCACCTCTGGCCATGGCCAAGACAGCCAGCGCCTCTGTGAATTAACAGGTTTAAGAGAGAGGACACAAAAAGAAGTAGCAGTTGAAGCAGAAAGGAAGAGAAGGGGAAGTTGGAGAGAATCAGCGTGGAGAGAGGAGTGGGATGTGAGAGGAACAGCGAGGCAGACACCAAAAGTCACTATAGAAAGGCAGGAGGAAGTGTCCAGGGCACAGGTTCCCCTGCGGTCCATGGCGAGAGGGCCAGCTGTGCCCTGCAGCCATGGAGGGTCACAGGGGAGCAGACACCCACCTGCAGCCTGGGGAAGTCCCCACGCCAGAGCAGGCAACTGCACCCAAAGGAGGCCATGACTTTGTGGGAAGTGTTGGAGCTGGAGCAGACTGCTCCTGGACTGCACCCCATGGACCCACTCTGGAGAGCTTAGAGAAAACTGCAGCCTGTGGGAAGGACTCATGTCAGGGAGGTTCATGGAGGATTGTCTGTCGTGGGAGGGACCCCACACTGGAGCAGGGGGAGGAATCCTTCCCCTGAGGAGGAAGGAGCGGCAGAGACAACGTGTGATGGACTGACCACAACCCCCATTCCCTGTCCTCCTGTGCCGCTGGGCAGGGAGGACGTAGCCTGGGAAGAGGGGTTGGGGGGGATGCGGTTTTTTAAGATCTTTTTTGCTTTGTCTCCCATTGTCTTATGCTGATTTGATTGGCAACTTATTAAATAGACTTTTTCTTCCCCAAGTCGAGTATGTTTTGCCCATGACCATAACGGGTGAGTGATCCTTCCCTGTCCTTGCCTCAGGCCACAAGCTTTTCTCCTTCCCATCCCACGGAGGCTGCGTGGCCTTTTGTTCCCGGCTGGGCCTGAACCACAACAGTCAGGACCCTGAATTTCAGTAAAGCAAAATTCCAGCTGTTAAAGAAGTTAGTCAGTAGGACCCCTTGGGAAACTGCCCTCAGGGACAAGGGAGCAGAACAGAGTTGGCAGATCTTTAAGGACGCTTTCCATACAGCATAAAAGCTCTCAATCCCCAGGTGTAAGAAATCAGGAAAGGAAGGCAAGACACCAGCATGGATGAGTTGAGACCTGTTGGTCAAACTAAAGGGCAGTGGAAGCAGGGACAGGTATCTTGGGAAGAGTAAAGGGACATTGCCCAGTTGTGTAGGGATGGGATCAGGAAGGCCAAGGCACAGCTGGAGCTGAACTTGGCAAGGGATGCAAAACAGAACAGGTTGCCCGGAGGGAGAGCTGGCAGATGCCCCATCCCTGGAAATTCTCCAGGTCAGGCTGGATTGGGCTCTGAGCAACCTGATCTAGGTGATGATATCCCTGCTCATTGCAGGGGGGTTGAACTAGATGGCCTTTAAAGGTCTCTTCCAACCCAAACTATGCTGCGATTCTGTGAATACCCTCAAGCTCTTTCTCCACATTGTTGCTACTGCTAAGAAGATATAATTAATATAAGCAGTGTGATTTAAAAATCTGGACGAACACATACAATAATAGATATTATTATATATTGTGTATATTACAGAGTCATATTAAAATTATAGATCTATAACCACATCAATGCTTCAGAAATCAGTCTGTAAGACACAGGAAAGTTACATACCTATATCAGGCATATAGAGTGTAAGACAGCTCTGCGGTCATGTCACCCAGGTTCTCTGTTGCATTTCCCTGCCCTGATCACTTTTGGACTAATCTATCCTTTCTCCCATAGCGAACAGCAGTGCAACAAATCTGCAACACTGATATGAAGAAAGAATTCCACATCCCAGCAAAATAACAGAGAGTAGAAAAAGTGTGTATAACAAATTAAATTGGAATTTGGCCAGAACTTCCAGGTTAAATTATGGAAGGTGGCAACAACTGTTGAGAAATCTCAAGAAAAGTGATGGCCAAAATCCTTATGCATTGAAAAAAAATCTCATCTGAGAGCTATTACAACTTAATACATTTTAGGCTGACCCACCCCTATAATCCCAGAAAGTGGGATTAGCAGTGGGGTAGCAGTAGCTGGATCCAAAGATCACTTTTTTACATGCAATGAAAAGGTGTAATTAGTTAATGTAAGTTACTAACTGTTCCTTTCCAACATCTTCCTTTCTTTAATACAAGAATGTATTCAAAATGTATTCCTGTAAAATTTCTGCTCTAATAAAATATAAAATATTCACAGTAAAATATAAAACATTCACAGCAAAATTTATCCTTGATGTTGTTTCTACGGAATCAGTGACTACACTTATTCATGTATTGCTTGTGTGTATGAAAACAAGTAAGTTCACGATTTCTGTTGACATAGCTATAGGACACTGTCAAGTAACAGCTGCTTTCTCAACCTTACTGACCTTAGTTTCACGGGTAAAATTAGAATCAACATACTGATGTATTGAGTTTGCGTGGCAAGGTTTTGGTAGAAGGCGGGCTACAGGAGCAGCTTCTGTGACAAGCTGCTTCCTATATCTGACAGATCCCATGCCAGCCAGCTCCAAGACAGTCCCATCGCTGGCCAAGGCTGAGCCCATCAGTGACGGTGAAGGCGCCTCTGGGATAATGTATTTAAGAAGTGGGGGAAAATGGCTGCACAGCAGCAGCTGTAAGACAGGAGTGAGAATATGTGAAACAACCCTGCAGACACCAAGGTCAGTGAAAAAATGGTCTGAGAAGGGAAAAAGATGTTTGCCATAAAACAACTACAAATCACAAAACTATGTAAAAGACATGCAAAAACTCTTAACTCCAAAGCCAAAGGAATGTGTAATTGAGGAGAACTGAACTGGTAAAATAATTGCAGAATTTCAATAAGAGATTTCTCAGGACATGAAGAAACTGTAGCTTGGCCATCTCGTCATGAGAAACAAGAAAAATTCTTTATATGGAACAATGAAATGGATATTATCTTATTTTTGGTTTTATTTTGTATTTTAAAATATAATGCAAGGCTTTGCTTTTCCATGAAATGCTTCCCTAGAAATTTAGCTCTGGGGAATTTTCCCGCAACAATGATTTGTGTTCTATTAAACACTGTGACGGCTTAATCTCTGCACACTCAACTGCACCCCATTCCACTGACTCCAGCGGTGTCTTTTATTTAAGATAATAATGAACTTGCCCTGGAATTCAGATGAAGCCCACATACCCCAACCTGCAGGTGGACATGGTGAACCCTGCCTGACTTGTGCCTATAATGCGTCTAAAGCAGCTGTCTGGTTTATCTTTTGATTAAACGTAGGTCTAGTCAATGTAGTTATAGCAGTTTGCTGCAATTCGTTCGATTAAACCCGAGGTGTTTACTTTGAGATGAATGATGCCACAGATCCCAGGTACTCTGCTGACTACAAAGGCAGGTTGATTTAGGTGAAGGCATGTGTTCTGTCCAAACCCAAATTCGGTCAAACGAATCTCATTCATACTCTGCAAGAGACTGTAGACACAACAGCCTTGTCACATTCAAGGACACCTCTGAAAACACTCAGTGATCCATGGCTAATGCAAAGACCCACCCCTAATATAACACTATATGATGCCAGATTTATATTTTGGGTCCATAATGGTAAACAAATCTTTTACCCAAATAAGTATTTTAAACACACACTTTTGAAGAAAACTACTGATACTCATGGCAAAACTACCATCTTAGTTTTTAAACAAATTTTACAGTAGAAGAAAGAAAACCAAGAAAAAATCCAAGAGCATATTGTTGCTCTTAGAGGAAAGTTAAAAAGCAAAATTGGACAACATAATCCGCATCACACATCTATATTTCACACAAAACAAAAAAGATCAATTACGTAGAACAGGCCTTTACAAAAGTTTGGCAGTGTCAGGCAAATGAATACATATGCTATGCACTGCTTGGAAAAATAATTTATTTCATTAGCTTACAAAAAATGACCATGTTTCATGTTACACTTTAAATTACGAGTACAGCTAGCAACCTTGATCCTGCAAAGGTACTAACTATCTCCTGAGATGCAATAAACACTTGCGACCTTGCTTTCAGGAATAGCTTGGAGTAAGTCCCAAGTCAGCAAAAAGTAATGAAGTTTGGTATTTTTGTTACTGTCTCATTAGCTAACATTTTATATTCTGATTGCAGAAAGTAGGTACAAATGTTGACATTAAATTAACATATGAGTTTTCTGGGTAGAGCTTTAACCACATTTAAACATACCTGCAGACTCTGTGTCAAGCTATCAGTTTGCAGCAACACACTCATAGCACAATGGACAGCTTTCATACACTTCATACTGTCATCACTTGACATGATTTCAGCACTTAGTATTCTGATTGGTACTTATGCTTTATATACGAGACTTGTTTCTGGCCTCAAATTGGTATAAAACAGGCACAGGCATTCTGAAGTCAATGCGGCCACATGACTATAAAACTGGTGTGCTGGTGTGACATGTGGGTCAGAACTCATGTGTGTAACTGAGTACCACAACCTTCACATGTTGATGAGGATCCATGTTTTGGAATAACACATTAACAAGCTTCTCCTTTTATACTTTCACAATTCTCCTAAACTGGCAAAAGGTGTTCTTAAAATGGAAATTGGGTTTTATGTGCATCCATGCGATTCACAGAAAGTAATAGTCAAGCAGTAGTTTGGTTGGACTTGATGATCTTAAGGGTCTTTTCCAACCTAAATGATTATATGATTCTACATTTTTTTTAATTCTCAGGACAGCTATGTTGTTGTGTCACGTTCCCACTCTGAAGATGGCAAATAAAGGAAAAAAGTGGAACGCAAACACCTTGGGAAGCTATCTTGGAACAAAAATAACAAAAATATTATAGGACAAAAAAAAAAAACCACAACAGTAGCTGCTGCCTACACATATGAAAATTCCCATTTTAGCTACTTAATGAATTACTAGATTTTGTTGAAAAACTGATGAAAAGCATTTAGCAGCGACTGCGAAATACAACTGATACACCTTAACAGATGAATTCTCTCTCCTTTAAGAAGGTTTTATTATTTTGAAAAAACTCTAGTAGTCCACACAGCAGTGGAACAAAGAGCTGTAATATTTCTGAACTTTGCAAATTTCATAAGCTTGTAGTAATGTCATCTAGAAGTATAGTGGTTTTCGTCATATAAGTAAATTTGGTTTAGTCACCTTGAAAAATAACCACTTTCAGAGTACTGAGCCCAAATGAACTCAAAATCCCATTTCTCAGATTCTGAAAAAAATCTAAAATAGAACACTGAGACAGTGCCAAATTATTCCAAAAGTTTACAGTTTGCCATGAAAATCATGGATCTTTCAGTATTTGTTGTCCACCAGAGCAGCACATATCATAGACTTGAAGACCTCCAAAATGCAACAAAAAAGTAGGTTGAGAAAATATTTCTCCCACTTTTCTCAAACTCAGCATGAAATCCTCACTCCACTGATACTAGAGACAAGGCCTCTGCTAGCTTTAGTGTAGTCAGAGTTTCCAGGCAGAAAGGATTAATTTTCTTTTTGACCAGTATATTTTTACAGTGTATGAACATGTTTATGCACATCTAAATAAGAAAAATATGTAACTTTTTGAACATGACTATACATGACGTCTACATAGCTATTGAAAGTCTGAACACACCTTTCCGTTTCAGAAATCAAGTTTGAAGGAAACTGCAATAGCTCTGGTTACTGCAGCAATGTCAGCTTCAACATGCTGCCTTCTCTGGTGCATTTTACAGGAATGAAAAGCAGCAGCATGTTTACACGTACACATAGACTCAAACTCATGAGAAAGGATAAGTATTATGAAAATTTAACAAAGAAAAGGCGAGTACACATTTTTTCACACAGATGTCCCTAATAATCTGCTGAGAGTTCAACTTATATGGGAATGTGGTCAGGGAGCCTTTTATATTAAATCAGGAGCTGGACTCCTTGCTTAACTACTGACTTTCAAGGAAATAATTGCATGTTGAGGAATTTCATCCCACTATGCCTATCACCACTACATTAACAGGTACAACAAGGTTTAGAGGTATTAAACCAACCTTTCTGACCTCAATACCAGTACAGAGACATCCTGAAGATTCTTTAAAGTCACATCACAGCGTACTGCAGTGGCAATAGTCGACTGGGAAATGTAAGATGTTCAGTGTCACATGTATGACATGCCTGGGCAATCTTAGTTTTAGAATTTCTCAACCTAAATGCTAGATCACAAGACTAAATCATTCCAGTTTTAGAATACTAAATGTAAAAAATCCTGTATTTTATTAAAATTAAGTGAAAAAAACATAATATCTGGAGGCAAATGACTCATGTGTCAACTAACTTAATCAGGAGTGCTTGCAATGAGGCATCAGAATTAGCTGCTTTTTAGTTATCCTCAGATTAAATAGAAAATGGCAGCATAAAATGAGCAAACATGTTCCAGAACTCCAAAGTGACTTACATATTTTTTCCTCACACCCTCCAAGGAAAGAAAGAACTTAAAAAATCAGCATTTGCTAATAAGTACATACAGAAAAATTTCAGCTTCAAAAGTGATTCACCTTCAAACCCATAGTAATACATGGAATGAACATGCTTACCTACAGTCTAATTGTCTACTTGTCACTTTCTTCTGGTAGTGTAATACCAAGGTTGAAATTTGAAACATCTGATCTATTTGTAAAAATACACCGTACCAGTCAGCATTCCATATGTAGCACATCAGCTATCGCCAATGGAATTATACAAAGTCTGAGATTCAGTGCACAGTGCACATAACAGTATCTTCCAAAGTATGGGACATAATTAAGTCTAAATCAAAGTGATCAGGTCTCTCACAGTAAGAGATGACATGAAGTGGGATTGATATCTATTGATTAATATATTGAGGGGTTTCAAAGATCATCTACAAAAGGCTGTCACCCTTGTGAAATTTAAGAAATTACATTCTGGAAAAAATAAGTGTTTCATGACTTTAATACTTGACTTTCTGTTTTCACAGAGACTTTTTCATCTACCAAATAAGAAGAATTTGTCCCACTTTTTTTAAACTTTCTTGATTAGTCTTCTGTTAATTTATAGACCTCCAATCAATTCACAGCCTGCTAACAGATTCACATTGCGTGACATTACTGACATTCTGTTAGCCAAAACATATTAAAAAAAAAAATCTGCCATGAAGATACGATGGCTTCATGGCTGCAGCTGTTTGGATGAGACTGTGCTGGTGCACCCAGCAGTGAAAGCCTCATTAAACATGGTGGACTCACTGAGCTCCATACACAAAATATCTTATACCACAGATGCAAACTGTTCTCTTGGCCAGCAGTAAAACAGAGCTCATCTTCATCATTTTCCACACTAAGTACAAAACTGGGTCATTGGTGGTTTCGGTGAGGAGTCTAGCGCCAGAACATAAATTGGGCTGGCTTCCCAGTTCAAAGCTTGTTTAACAATGTGAGCGACACAGAAATCCACATTTGCAGAATGATACTGTGTGATCGGTTGGACTTGATGATCTTAAAGGTTTTTTTCCAACCTAAACGATTCTATGATCATCTTTAGCAAATTTTTGTACCACTTCTCAGAAATATTAATTTCAGTAACTGTTTCTATTGGGGGCAATTTGATATTAACAGACTGAAGAAATACAGTTTGCAATATGAGGTTTTTTAGGTTCTAGACTAAGCACTTAGGCAAATCTCCTGAATTAGTTGTAGCCTCTTTTTGTGCCTGGAATCAATAATATTTCAGGGTTATTGTGGCAAAGTCTATCCTTTGCTGTTTTCCTCTACAAACTGATAGTAGAAGAAATGGTAGGATTTCAAAAATCCAGACAAAGGTAGTAAGACAAATTTACTTTTGCCTGTGGGATAATCTCTAAAATCACGTAGCATGTGGTATGTTAGTCAGTTTAGCATGTAGGTTTTATTTTAGTAAACAAATAAGAGTGGCAGAATTCTTATGAAAACAGATTATAAGAAACAACCGTCTTCAAAATTAATGTAAGCCCCTGGGCGTATCAATTACCAAAATTATTAACGTGAGGTAAGTGAAGAAATGATGGTGTGTCTTCTGACAGTTCACTGTAGATGGCAGATGAGAAAAGCAGTCTAAGTTCAAAACAACTCTGGTCTGAAGACAGATGAAAATAACAGACAACTGCATACTTATTCAAGCAAAACACCAATTAAGAATCCATGTTCCTAAATAAAGATAGCAGAATTATCCTAAAAGAGATATCTTTTCGAAGTTCTTGTATTTAACTGTAATACTATAATGAAAATATTTTAGCAATTAGGTTACAAAAATATTTAGTTCCAAATAGCACTGTGTAGGTACCTAAATAAAATGCCTAGAAATTCTAAAAATATCATTACTGCATATTTTATCAAGGCTCGTGATATTAAAGATTTTGTTACTATTAAGGTAAGAGAAAACAAAATCTCATTTTTACAGCCTGAGAAATGACAGATGTGGAACTTTAGCTTTAGAAACATTAGAGCTACTGTTATTAGCATAAATTATATATACTGGATGTTGATGTATTTTAACCACAGCAATCCCTTTCATTTTTGTTGTCAACATTCCCAGAGGCATTACTTTACAGATTTTTTGAAAGACCGAGGTTATCAGATTTTCCTCTGCTGTAATTCTGTATACAGTGCTAAAATGTTCTTCAGATTTAAAATCTAATCTAGTTACATAGAAAAGCAAAACTGTTCATACTCACAGCAGCCTAGTCACGCTTACTGTAAAAAGATGGGTTGTGCTAGAGTAGAAAGTATTTTAGTATGTAAAAGAGATTTATTCAAGATAGAATCTTATTTAGGGATCACTTTTATTTAGATGTAAATGCTAGCTCTAAAGAAGTATTTAAATCAAGAACCAAGAATAAAAGTGTTCTGAAATTTTAATTTAATCATGACCTGCTTCACATGCCTTCTACTACTGGTTTTCCTCTACATCTGCTTCTAAATTCTAAAGTTAGATCAGAACCACATGAATGTGTGTGATGTCCTCCTGTACCTCCATTTTTGACAAGGCTGCATCCCAGATATTGGCCTGCAACTCACATTAACTTCAGTATCAATTACTTCTGTGATGTGAAGACGGGGCTTTCTAGAGAGAGAACTGACTTCAAACATGAAGAGTTTAACAGAGCCCTAGTAAAATTCGACTGTATCAAGCATAAATTTATGAACAAATTCTTCTGCATGTTGTAGATATGAGAATGTATTTAGGTTTCATACTACTAATTTTTAGCCACAGAAATGGTATCAGTGCTACAAAAATACCTACACGTTTACTTTCAGGGTAACACTGGCACTTTCATTCATGAAAATCCATTCAGTGTTACACAGCCTTGTAAGCCAGAGATGAACTGATATGCAGATTCCTTAGCTCAAAAGTGGATTACAGAATAGTAATTTTTTTGTTCAGAGGAATTTTAATATTTCTTCTTTATTTAATTTTACTAATTTTTAATAAGTAAAAACATGGCTGAGGTTTGACTATCCAAGGAGTACTTTCACCATCACCAAAGACTAACTTCCATCAGAAATTTGAGAAGCAAATGTAAGAAAATTGCTTTGCTTTACAGTGTAAAATTTTATTTTTTGTCCTGAACTAAGTTTCATTTATATTTTGCTGTTTCTTCTTAGGATGACAGAATTACATAATAAAAATGAATTATGTTGAATATTTAGTAAATACCATCTCAAAAGTAATTAAAAATAAGCACTCTTAAGTCTGCTGTAAAACACTAATGAACTGAAGGGCATAAAATTTAAAGGTTTTTCCAGTGACAAATATTTGATTCTGAAACAAATGGCCTGTGCATTTCTGAAAGCACAATATTGAACAACTACTTCAGGATAGCATTAAAAAAATGTGGATGCCTGATATTAGCTTGTTAATCTATATGTACTCAGTATGTATGTACAAAGTTGCCTAATATGAAATGTTGGTCAGAACAAAGAAACAAACCACCAGTTTTAGGTGCAACACCACATCTTTAGATTATTGAAAACCACTCCTTTGGGCAAGAATCGAGGAACAGGTCATTAAAGGGTTAAGTAATTTTTAAAAATCTGATTGTCACAAGGGACACAAATTTTTAAGATCTGAAATATACAAAGTGTTTTATTAAAAAATTTTCTGGTTTTCCACTTTAAAAACTGAAACTGGTCAGAGGAATATTATTTCAGGCCAATATGGAAAAAATATTATTTCTTAAACCACAAAGGGACAGTTTCACATAATGTCATGAATGGAACTTTAGCCTCCAGTAAAAAGGCAACAAAATTCACTTTGTAATATGAACATCAATCAAAGGTGGAAGAGACACAACTATTACATGTTATCTGGACTGCCATGTCAAGAGGGTAAATTTAAGAAAGAATTTCCTGCCTTTGGAATCCATAAGCCTACTCATTAAAAATTCCTCTTTTTTTGTGGTTTGACTTCTTCCCTTCTGTTCCCCCAGCCCTTGTAGAAATTTTTAAAATAGGATATAAAACTCTGACTATGTGACTGGGTTTTCAGCAAAGGCAAATATACTAGGCACTGGCCATATTTAAAGTCTTCATGCCAAAATTATTCAGCCAGTATACATTTCTGTCCTGCATTGTACAAAAAAATCTATTCAATACTTGAGGTAATGATGATGAAGTTCAGACTACTTATCCTTAGTTTTCTAATGCTATAAAGCAGTAGTGATGCTGTTTTAAGGAAACATACTTCAGATTTCTGAGTTACAAGTGAAGAAAAGATGTACAAATACATAAAATGGTAACAGCAGTCATTATCCAGATTTTTAAAAAATCCTTAGGAAGAAGAGAGGGCATTATTTTTCTGTGTGTTACTTCTCAGCTGAGACTCTTAGAGCCCCATTCGTTTACCAACAGGCACTTTACCTCAAAAATAATTTCAACTTCAGCAAAGTGGGTTGGGCATACATTTATCCATCAGCAATCCCTGCATCAGACCTCATTACAACATGAGGTGTTTTGAGAGCATGATCTACTGTTTTATAATATATTTTAAAATGACCTTTCTATATTTTTAGCCATAATTTGTAAGTACCATAAAGTCTGCAAGATGGTGACATTTTATTTTGCAATTTTTTAAATGTTTCACCAGGCAAAACAGCTAAAATATTTTAAACACCGTATTTCCAGCTGTGCTCTGATCTAATTAAAAAAATAAATTACAAATGTTGGATACACTTGAAGTAAGTTTAGTTTACGGCAACTGTGGCTTGAGCTAAACATTGCTACATGACATCCACACTCCTTGTAGACCATGACACAAACAGGTTTCTATTTGTCCTGCTTTCTCCAGAGTAGAAGTTTATTTGTATTTGTTTTTGGTTTTGCCTTGGCTGTGTCATTGCTGTTGAGATCAGAAGAGATGGATGTGCCTGTTTTGCTTTCTTGACCTTCTGAATGAGCAGATGTGCCAGAAGTCTGCAAAAAGCCAATGCCAGCACTACAATGCATAGCATTATACACATACAACTGTGAAAGAAAACTTTTTAAACAAAAATAAATTTATTTTTAATATTGAGTATTTTAAGTGTATAGAAAATGAAAGGAAAATTTTTTTTTTTCTCATTTTCTTGTCTGATTTTGATGTTCTCAGCAAGAAGTTCTGCTTGAAACAGGCTGAATACAAAGGGATTGTCAAGTAAGTACACTGTCCAGAGAATCCACAGGGACTACAGAACACTTCTTCAGAAAATTACACAAAAGGAAAGGTTCTGTTTTCAGATGGCACACAGTGACCTGTGAATTATGTCTGAGACACCTACAGTGCTAAAAAAATGACAGCATTTCAGAGAAGTAGGCTTCCTTAACATGAAAGAAGCCTACCAAACAAAATGGTATAAATGGTTTCACGTTGCTACAGTACTCTGATTTGACAATTTTTTTAAGGCACATTAGTAGTGATACAAACAGAAGTACTAGAGAGGAGAATAAAACAAGGACCATCAGAAACACTTGCAATTCCTTTGACAGCAGCAACTTCTGCTTTGATGTGCTGTTTGAGACCACAGTAACGCAGAATTGTATCCAATTTCTTTTAAAATAGAGATATCCAAACAAAGACAACGTGCAATATTGTATTTCCATAGCATTTTAAAAACAATATGACACATCTAATAAAGAACAAAACAGGGTAAATAAATATTAAACCCTGCTATTAAAATTTTCAGTCACATAGCAGTGCCCTTCAACATCCTTAATACAGTTCAGTGAGATTCTAGTGCTGTTAAGTGCCTTACCAGAGGTCATCTGATAAAAATGTTCTGTCAGAAGAATAATCCAAACAGATTATAACAGATATATGATGAACCTGAAGTCATGATATGAATTTCCACTTATTTTTTGTTTTGCTTAATATTTATCACTTCTTTATTAAATGGTTGTTGCAAACTGAAGAACCAAAAATCACTAATGTGTCTGCACAACACTGTATAATGATTCTCAAATAGTAGAACAAGGTAATTTCTGAATGGTTTTTCATTATTAATAATGTTATTAAATGTTATTAAAAAAAAAGTCAGAAAAATACCTGTACAGGGGTAAATTAACTCATCACAAAGATGAATGTCACAGGTCTTTCATTTCATAACATTTCAGGAATACAATAAATTTAGTTTAGGAGGACTGCAGAAACAAATACAAGGGAACAGCATAATGCCAAAAAACCTTTGGTGTACGAGTTACATAAATTATCACAGGAGTTCATTAGACCCACTCTTGTTGCTCTTCCATTTAAGTGTGTGGCAATAGCTGAATCATTAAGGGTGCATCACTCCTATAGCAGATGGAATTACTACTGTTCAAAACCAAAAAAAAAAGTGCAATGGAATTTACCACAGAGAAAGCTGGTGTCTTTTTGCTAAATGTTCTACTGCTTTCCTCTTGCTGCTTGCAGCTTCATTTCACTGACAGCATCGTTAATGGAATCTTCCTTGGTGGCACTTGTATCAAAAGGAAGCATCCTTTTTATAGGTGCTAGAAATAAGTCAAACAGAAAAAGTAATTAAACATCTTCAGAGAAAAACATACATTTTGCTGACTGATCATCAATGTTTATATGAAACATATATTTCATTGCACAGGATTATAATTTACACAGCAAGTAATATGGTCTTAACATATGATATTCATAATGCTATAAATTGAGAAACTGACATTTTTCTAGAGAAACAGATTTTACTACTATATAACACAGGCCTGTCCAAGAGCTTTCTTACACAGAAGAAATGCAAACAGCATTTAAAAAAATTTATAACACCACTAACATTTATTTTCCATTTAATTTTCCAGCATTTTTGTTTAAAGAAGACAAAACAACCATCTCAGAAAATCCCTGAAGGAATACCTTTAGCAATAGCATTTGACTAATATCAACAAGTGACACTGAACAGGTGTTCATAGGATGCCATACTGTGTATGTTCACAACAGGGTGCATATATAAGGCTTATTTCTAAATATTGTATCAAAATACAGACAATATGAATTGACAGAACATCTTATAGTAACATGCTGGAGGAAAAAAAATCCAAACATCCAAACAACTAGCAATTATTAAACAAAAGCTAGAAATTAAGGGAATAAAGCAGATAACTTATACAACATATCCTTCTTACAATGGTCTTCCTTATATCATAAGCATGTAAGAAAAGTGGTTCTTCCAGATCATTTCTAATACCCAGAGTGCAATTTTTTAATAATCCAGTAAAATTGCAGTAGTATATAATCAAAAGTTACTTAATAGGGAGCAAGTCTTCACAGTTCCATCAGAAATTAGTTGTTTTCACTTCCAGAAGGAGAAAGAAATCACTGTGTTTGGGACATCAGTGAAACAGTGAATTACCATTTTCCAGCACAAAGTTTTCAGTATTGGTCCAAAACTACGCTACTGTATGTTATTTCAGCAGTACCTCCTGTGGTCAGTATTCAAGGTAAGTGAAAAATCATAAAGAAAATTCATTGGTAAACTAAACCAAATTGCATTTTTCAAAGTGATGATGTCGAGTTTCCAAACATTCCAGCTTCTTATACTTGAGCAGCCTTAGAAGATTTTGTTCTAGAATGGTGTCCCACATCATCACAATGTTACAATGTCTTTTTACTTTTAAGTTACTAACATATAAATTTCAATCCAAACAGTCTTAAGAAATTATGGAAGAGTATACATAGAGGGATAAAGAGAGACATCAGCGTACATTGAAGGAGTTCATTGGTAAGACAAAAAAATCAAGATTCAGGACAATTTGTTCTTATTCAACCATGACATCATTCCTACTATATACCACACTGACACAAGAGTGTTGCGTATCACCAGAGCCAAAGGGTTGTAGAAGACTCTGATCTTGCTACAGAAGTTGGGAAAACTGGTGGCTCTTTTTTTCTCCATAAATTGATAGCTTATGAAGCCCTGGAACATAAATTCCCAACAACAATAGAAAGCCTCAAAGCCATATGGTTTCTGGGAAACCATCCAGGTTAAAACCTTGAAGGGATGAACTATACAAAGAGAAAGGCAGGACCCAATTCACAAACCTAATGCAAAGCGTGTGTAACAAGGGACCTCTGTAATATAAAATTTAAGAAAAATACAGTGATTATGAAAAACAATTTCTGAGGATTATTCTTTAGATAACAACTAGTAGTGACTTTTTAGACCAACCATTTTGGTCTGATGATAATAATACAGACTGCAAACCATGACTAATGAATGCTTCCTTGAATAAATTATTTTCTCAGTTAAACTTCTTCCTTTTTAAGAAAATAGCTATAGAAATAAAAGCTCATTCCCACAGAATCTTTAAAATAGTTTGTTATGGAAAAGCTGTTATAATTGCAGAAATAGTACCAGAAACATGAAGACCAGACATAAAACAGAATGATAATGTTAGTATTAATTACTTTTCAACTGCCTGCTGTATTGGCAACATTTTACTAAATATAGATATGGAAGCAGATTGTTGTTCCCTTATTTATTTTTTCATGCTTTTTGTCTCTCTTTCTTCAACCAATTTTAAACTTAAAACCCAGGATCCCCCTCACAGATAAATTAAATTATATCAAATGTGTGTGCTATCCTCCCTGCTGCTCTGTACAAGTCATCAGAAACCCACATTGGGAAGAAAACTTCTAGTACTACTTATTGACTCTATAATCTGTAAGGTTTCACGACTTAAGAGAGATGAGTGGGCAAACATTAAATTACAAAGGCTTACAAACTGCTCTAAAAGGTAAATGAAAAAAAGAGTCCATTCTTCTGTTTCTGAAGTAGATAAATTAATCACAGAAAATAGGTGATGACATTTATAGGTAGATTTATTAAAATCTACAGGAGGTTTGGGAGCAAAAGACCTCAAATTACACTTTGCTGTCAAAGTCTCAAATTATAACTAATTAATATCATTAGTGAAATTAAAAGTTCATGCTGTTTATGTGACATGACTAAAGTAGCTGATTTTATCATCTGCCACTCACTGCCAGTTACAAGAAAAGGTCCTTAATGTTAATACCACTTCAGAATTTTCACTGTCCTCAAGAACTATAGCAACAACATCAAAATACACACTCGATTGGTGGAGATGAGGTTCAGCATAAAGGTAAAACATTCAGCCACTAACCAAAGTCTATGGAGTAATTCATATACCTTAGTGCCATAAGCTACCACAGACATCCACATAGGGCTGCGAAAGATGTGATGGGACATATGGGAAACCTATGCCTTCCTGGAATGACAGCTAGAAGCCTATTCTAGGACATTTAAAATGGCACCAGGTATCTTCAACAGCCACCTGACTTGCTCTCATATTTATTTATAAAGCTTAAAGAACATACAGTAGCACAAAGTCTTAGGAGAAAAGAATCAGCGAAGTGCGAAATTAACCACCTTCATTCTATCAAGGTCAAATCAGGGATAGGAAAAATATTCTATGCCTACTTCTCTGGTTTAGCCTCAGAAAATTTGGCTAATAATTTTTTATAGAAGTAAGAAACTAAAACTCTAAAGATTTTTATATACAATTCCTTTTCCTTAAAAACAAATAGGAAAAGTGAAACACATTCAGTGTTTTCTTAATTTTTTCCTTTTTAAACAAAACTAAATTATTTTTAAATCTAGCTCTTTACCATATGGGCAAAAGAACAAAACTAAAAACACTCTCAGTACCATTCTGGGATTTGGAAAATATGAAATATGAAAATCAACTTAATTTTTGATGTGGAAAATACCTTCCTAAAAGCTTAAGCAAGAAAAAAAAAGTCCCTCAGCCATGCCCGAACATGGTTTCAAAAGAAGCCTTCCTCAAATGCTGAAGACTTTGCAAATATTTCATAATGACCAACACTGAATCACTACTGTCTTTCATTCATCACTTATTTTTTTACCTCCAGACAGCTTAGTGCTGGTAAAAACTAGTTGAATCAAAAAATAAATACCCAGAACTGGTTAATCAGATTGGTATTCAGATCACATGGGTCCTATTTCTGCCTAAAATTGATTAAAAAGTACTAGAGTCAAGTCCTAGCAAATTTCATCCAGGTTAACCAATATAAAGATATTGTAATATTTTAGGAATATTTATGCTGCATCTTTAAATTCCAGCAAGTTTTTGCAGTGGATCACGATAGTTGCTCAGGTTGGAATGGACCACTGGAGGTCATCTAGTCCAACATGCCTGCAAGGTATGCGTTACTTCTTTTCTATATCCCAGCCAGGCTGAGCTGGACTTTGACTTGCAAGACTTTGACAGGGATGAGGTTAGGGAAAATGTAAAAACAACTCTGAGTCAGGGGAAACTGTTCTTGAAGTACAGACGAGAGAGAGGCGTTTGCTCTTATGCTTTATTGCCACTATTGTTATTCAGTATACTCTGCAAAAGGTATTACTCACAACTCAGAGTTTCTGAAAGGAAAAGAAACCAATTATCTTTAACTTCATCAGATCAACTCAGGACTAACTGGTGAGCAGTAATGTGCTACAGCACTCATTCTAAGATGCAAAGATTTGAAAGTGCAATGAAGCCTGAAATAGGACTTTCCATTACATAGAATGCAACTTACTGAATAGGCTCCCAGGACACAAACTGATTACGCTGAAAAGAAAAAGGTGATATCATTCTGAAGAAAAGTATTCTGATATCCACGTGCTGATATGCTCAAAAAACACTTAAAAAACACTTTTTTTTTTTTTTAAAGTTAATTTTGGCACTCATGCAATTTGTAGCTGTATCAGAGATCCCATGACCTTGCATGACCATAAGTTGTATGCGCAGTAGGGGATAGAAAGAGTAGTTAAAAACAACCATTGTAGTAGAAACAGAAATAGTGAATTCAATTTTCACTCTTAAACTGCTACAAAAGCACAAGACTATTTGGTACTAATGAAAAATCTGGGAAAGAATCCTTGGATGAGGATGTCTCTCTGGTCCCTGAAAAGATACACAGCTATGACTGAAAGCCAACCGTATCCTGGGCTGCATCAAAAGTGTGACCAGCAGATCAAGAGAGGTGATCCTTTCCCTTTACTCCACTCTCCTGAGACCCCACTTGGACTTCTGCGTCCAGCTGTGAGGCCCCCAACGTAAGAAGGACATGGACCTGTTGGAGCGAGTCTAGGAGATGCCATGAAGATGATCAAAGGGCTGGAGCACCTCTCCTATGGGGATAGGCTGAGAGAGTTGGGCTTGTCCAGCCTGGAGAAGAGAAGGCTCCGGAGAGACCTTATAGCACCTTCCAGTACCTGAAGGGGGTCTACAAGGAAGATGATGGGGGTGCTTTTTACAAGGGCCTGTAGTGACAGGACAAGGGGTAATGGGTTTAAACTGAAAGACGGTAGATTTACACTAGATAACAGGAAAAAGTTCTTCATGGAGAGGGTGGTGAAGCACTGGAACAGGTTGCCCAGAGAAGCTGTGGATGCCCCATCCCCGGACATGCCCAAGGCCAGGCTGAATGAGGCTTTGAGCAACCTGGTCTAGTGGAGGGTGTCCCTGCCCATGGCAGGGGGTTGGAACTAAAAAGGTTTTTCTTTAAGGTCCCTTCCAACCCAAACCATTCTATGAATCTTCATGCAGAGATCCAGAATGCAAGTGGTTTTTTATGTAGTTTTGGATGACAAACAGAATATATTGTATGTCCCAGCTAAAAAAAAAAAAAATAAAAAAAAAATTAAACAACTAACAGCGATCAGTAAGATATAATTAAGTACTTTCTAGACAAAGGCATCCATCCAGTATCTAAAGCTAAAACACAGGAGGAGTCTTAAGGTGGTTCTAGCATTTTTTTGTTGAAAAGTAGAGTGTCTTACTCTCTCAACTAAAACAGCTTTAATAGAGGAAACCACAATACATGTAGATTTTTTTCTGTGAAATAATACTTACAACCTGAATCTGAGAGAATTGAGCTGGACAAAAAGCTGTTTTGAGTTCGCCAACTAGAAGAAGCAGCAGCCACTTCTATATCAGAAATTTCAGCATCCATTTTCACATCCTAGAGCAGCCAAATAAAATAATTTTTATGCGTTAATATCAAGCAGCTGTAAATTTTAACAAAAACTATACAGTAGCACACACAGTATATGCTGTGATTGCACACAACTGGAAAATACTAATTTGAATTTGCAGAATTCTCAGTATTGCAGTTAGCTTGAAATTAATTTGCTTATGAATCTCATGCCTGTTTAACCACTACAAAATTTCTGCAAAAAACTGCTCTACCTTGAGAAAAGCATTGGAAGCACTGCAAGTTTTTGTTACTATAAGTTGTAAAAATGTTCTCTTTCCTGATTACATCACATTCACAGTTCAGGACCAAGCATAGTGGCAGGGTGATGAATTCACCCTGGCTGTTCAGTGAGTGATGAATTCTTCATCAATGAATGGTCCACTTTAATTCACTGAAGTTGCACAAATAAGTAAGTAGTAATAAAAATTAAATCCATTTTACCTGCCACTGAGGAAAACTCACACTTTACTGATTTCTCATATCAAAATACTGGAAGTTGCTTTTCCATTTCTTTGTTAAACCATTAAATAAAGTCTGAAGTACATCATTACTATTTATGGCTAGACTCATACAGCATAGCCTTTTGGTGAGTGAAGTTATTTGGTCCATAAGCCAAAAAAAGAGCATTTTAAAAAGGCCATTTAAACAAAAATCTCTGTAAATCTTTATTAGCACTGCAGCAAGTAGTCCCCAGCTGCAATACCTTCCAAAATAAGATTAAAAGCTTGGCTTGGTATCCAAATTACTCTGTTTCTTGAAATGAAGGGAGATAATAATGCACAAATGCATCCATTCATAAAACACTCATTTTTGCTACCAAATTCCTATCATAAACAGCCTTAGGGAATTATGTTAAAACATCTTGCAATTTATCATTCATGCTGATATAAAGATTTGGAAATGAGACAGAAAACAAAATAAAATTCAACATTAATTTAGACATACAATGAGCTTTTGTCCCATCACTGAAGAGATTTACTCCTATTAAGACTAATGGGAATTATACACATTAATCCCCTTATGTGCTGATGAGAGACTTAATACCTAAGGTGTACATAGCACAATAACAACTTTTAAAGAATAAAAAAAGGTTTTGTCTTTTCATTCTGCTTCCAGAAATACTATCTTAGAATAAAGCTTTCAAACAGCAAGGTGCTTCTACCAGCAACTGCAATACAAAGTGACTTTCTCTTTACAGAAATTTTAACATACAGAATGTGCCTTTTCTGATGTGCTTCATTTACAATTACATCTGTATGCTGTGTTTGACTAGATGGTCACAGGTTCATGGCAGGGGAACTGTCCTAAAATATTTGCATCTATTCATCATAGTATTTATCTTTAGTTTTCCTCTAGCTTTCCCTTTTGATTTTGCTTCAGTTGGTATTCTCTATTATTTCTTTTATTTTTATATGTTATATTTACCTTCTTCTTCCCCAATTTCTTCTATATTTACTATGACTCAGCCCTTTCTTAGTTGAAAAATCACAATTGTTGCCCTTGATGGTATTCTGCTAGCCTTCTCCTTTATTACTGGAAATACTAGATTTTAACACATACAAACAGAAATTATGATTTTCCTGGGCTTCTAAGCAACAGGTATTGTACAAGACTACAGAGGAGTAGGAAGACGGAGTGGGGACAAATGAAATCATAAGAGAAGAAGAAAAATAAAGGCTTTTAGGGGAACATTCAACTTTAGTTTCATTTTTGCTCCTTAAAATGAAATGAGGTTAGGACTCAGGATTAGAAAATGCCTGTCTGAAACTAGTGTTGGCAAGCACGCTGAAACAAGAGTATTATAAAAAAGGCTAGAAAGAGGATCATAACAGAGGAGAAAGATTAATTCCACAAGTAATTTTATCAAAAACGGTCAATGTAAATATTTTACAAGAACTCCCTTTTTTAAAACATGCATTTTCATGTTTATATTATCAAATATCTGTCTATTTCGTATAGCAGAAGCTACTTTGTGTATACAGTGTGAATCAAAACTATCAGAAAGAATGAATTTTGACGTCCTCAAGCCTGCACTCTTCCATTCATCTTGCATCTGAGTTAGTTCCAAGGGAGGGTAAGAAAGGCAAGCATTAAAAAGGTTTTTTTTTTTAGACTAAGCTAGCCTGATCGCTGAAATCAGATTAGCACCCGTCTGTTACTTGGTTTTGAACATTCTGTTCTATTTGTAACAGCCGTGACAGCAAAAAGTACTGTCTGTCATGCAAAAACCCAATTAGGCCTGCCTAAATGGAAGCCATTAAATGCTCTCTGTTGTCTAAAGAAAGAAGTAATATTGTTTTGGAATCAGCTTTAAACTGGATTCTGAATATAGAGATCAAAACATGCAAGCTCAGTAAATTCAGTCTGCTTAGTGAATACTATATTCTACTGTCAGCTGATTGCATTCCACTTAGCTTTTCAGTATTTTCCAAATTTCAGTGGCTACTGAATTAACTCTTGTATGAAGGCAAGAGAAACTCCTGAAGCTGAAGATGATCATTAGCAACAGACTTAAAGTGAATCTGCCCTGTTTCTTACAGAAGAGCAAGCTGGCTTTTTCAAGTAGCTTAACACCTTCTTACAACAACTTACTAAACCAAAATACCCTGTATTTATTTTTACTTTTTCTACTTTTTAAAAGACCTACTGCAAGTATGTCCTCATTTTACAAAAGGAAGACCGCTAAGAAGGAGGTGGGGAACACAAACAGCTTCAAGTTTTTTTTTGATACATGGTGTGTGATCCCAGATTTTGAGATCAACTGCTTAAAGACACCCATAAGATTCACTGGCCAACAATCTTGATTTGATTGTGATAAGCAGCAGAAATACTAGCATGATTCTTCAGTTCTGATCACTTCTTTCAACCACAGCCATAAGAAATTGCAGGGATGCTGAAATAAGCTGCTATCACAATGACATGCAGTCAGAAGTGATATGACAATGAACAAGCTAATAGGAAAAGAAAGAAAGCGTGTAAACAATAAGAAAGGTGAGCTCATTACAGGCAGTGTTTCAAAAAAAAAAAAAAGCACTGGATTTGTATTGCAGGGAGGTAGGAAATGACACTTGGCCCTGCTATTAGAGTGACCTTTAGCAAATTGTTTCCTCTCTGTTGCCTGGATTTCGTTTATGCATAGAATAGACATCATACAGTATCTTTGGTAAAGAATCCAGAGATCAACTACGGAAAAATCACTATAAATGATCTACAAATAAATCATCCTTTTAGTGGAAGCAACAAGTTTCTAAATTTACTGCATGAAAGGACATGGGAAAATTGAACAAACCAATAAAAAAATTGTTGTAGACATCAATTTGACAAAGTAGGTAAACACTTCAGAGCAGTAAGACACAGCAATACACCTTTCTGTGAAATTGTAAAGATTTTTGGAAAGCATCCATGGCACTTTATAATGAAGACAACACTTCTGTTATCAAATTTTACATCAGCCATGGCAGCTACATAAAACAGGAAGATTCACGTGTGATTTTAGATTGTATTTGTACTAGGAGTTTCTATACATCAAATAAGCTTACATTGTTGATTGAAAGCAATCAGGAAACAAAAGTGGAGTACATACACATACCTTGAATTGTTTGACTCTTTGTTTTGAATCTTCCAGCTGTTGCTGAAGAGAACTCACTATTTCTTTATACTTTATATACCTTTCCTCAATCATCTCCCTCCGGCAATGGGACTCCTAGAAAAGCATTGAAAGATCTAAATTATTTTGTGAGGTGAAAAGCAGTTAATATATGTTGGATGGCTACTGTAAACACAGGTATCACCAAGGACTTTCAATACAGCAAGAATGAATTAATTACTAATTTTCAGACGCTGAAAAACAAGGGCCATATGAAAACTTAATGTTCTGTATAGAAAGTAATGTTAAAATGAAAATAGGTTAAAATGTGAACAGCCTCATCCTCAACTTGTGAATGATTTCTTGTACTCTTCCCAAAATTCACTAATATCATACCTTCTAAGAAAGAAATTCTGTAATGGTGAAAAATTAATTACAATACTGTAGCAACAAGCACTTGAAGAAAAAAAAAATGTTCTAAGGTTTGGAACTAAACAGTATTTTCAAATAAGGAAAACATAATGCAAGTTCTTACTGAACTAGCTAATGATTCGCTTGAATGAATACAACTACCAAACAACTCGTGAGGCATTATCAAAGATTTACTCTCTTTCATTCTCCCCTCCTATGAAAAGATTGAGGAAAGAACTTGCTAGCAGTGGAACACAAAGAATGACTATGAAATATTTCATTCATGCATACCACTTGAGAGTAAAATACGCTATTGTACAAAAAAATCCAATGTTTTATTGTCAGATAGAAGAATTAATGAAACTCCGAACTGACATCATTCTCAGAGCTCAGATAAAAAGCTTAGCTCTCTTGAATAATAAGTTATTTTTTAAACAAATTGTTGTTGGTAGGGACTCATCTTAAGAAAAGAGTCTTTAAAATAATAAGCATCAGAGAGAAGGACAAAGCTCAAATTAAACCAAAGAATTCAGATTCCAATCTCATTAATACTGGCTAAGTGATAACTACAGCAAACCAGAAAATGACAATGCTATCTGATAGTAGTGTTAAGCAAGACAGTGCAAATGTGAAGGAGATTGGAGAAATCCCGCATTCAAGCTTTAGCTTTGTGTAGCTGAGAGCAGAACTTTTCATTTAGCAGTGCAGAACCATTGGAAACAGAAAGCAAATGTCAACCTTTGTCAGAGCAAAAGGTTCTGGGGATACCTGGAATGGAAATTAAAACTACACATCTCAATAATATTTTTCTTAAAAAAATGCAAACATTTCAATCAGCATTTATGTTCCTAACTCTATTGATGATGACAGCAACAAAATAGTGTACAACTATTGGCACATGATCTCATGCAAGAACACTCTGAATGAACAATGTTCCAAACAAGTATGTTTTGAAACATTTATAACTACCTCAGAATGAGAAATTCTATGTAGCAATTAAAATGCAAGTCATCATGCATTTGCTACCTGTGATTTAATACTGATATAAAATTTATATTGTGCAATGAGTTTTCAAATTCTTTTTTAGTAAACCACCCACTTCATGTATGCAAAGTAATAATAATACAGAGGTTTAGCTACTTAGCCACTGAAGACCTAATCTGAGGCTTATGACTCTTGACAGTGTGTCACTGTCACCACTACTATCAATATATCCTACTGTGTCCAAACAAACAAAACTTGATTTAAAAGTGATATTGGTGATAAACGACGGTTATTAGCATTATGTCAAAACAACAAAAATCTGAAAAGCTCATATTTTCACTCATTACTTTAAATACTGAAATAACTGGCATAATTTATTTCATTTCAGAATTTTCATTTCTTAACAAGTAATATCAGAATTCACCACTCAATACAAATATTCTCAACCAGTAATTAGGTCTTGACCTATTATGCCCAGTTATCAGTTCACTTACATTATGGAGCACCTCACCAATTTTACCACTTAAGACTAAATTCATAACTTAAAATCTGTATGAACATGCAAATAAATTTCTAGTTTTGTCTATAGAATATGTACACGTTATCTTAAATATTGTATTTGGTTCGTGTCGCAAGATTTTGGTAGTGGGGGAATAGAAGAGTACATTTTTTTTCAGACAAACAGAAAGCTAGCAAAATGTGAGAGACAGAGCTCTGCAGACACCAAGGTCAGTGGAGAAGGAGGGGCAGGACATGCTCCAGGTGGCGGAGCAGAGATTCCCCAGCAGCCCTTGGTGCAGACCATAGTGAGACCAGCTGTGCCCCTGCACATGTGCTCCTCTCATGGAGGAGCAGAGACCCACCTGGAGCCTGGGGAGGACCTCACACCAGAGCAGAGGGATGCCCAAAGGAGGCTGTGACCCAATAGGAAGCCAACACTGAAGCAGGCTCCTGGCAGGAGCTGTGGCCCCATGGAGAGAGGAGCCCAGGCTGGAGCAGGCTGCTTCTGAAGGACAGCACCCCATGGGAGGGACCCACGTTGGAGCAGTTAGTGAAGAACTGCAGCTCGTGTGAAGGACTCAGGTTGGAGAAGTTCATGGAGGACTGTCTCCTGTGGGAGGGACCCCACACAGAAGCAGGGGCAGTGTGAGGACTTCTCCCCTCAGAGCATCAGAGATGAAGTGTCACAAACTGACCACAACCCCCATTCCCTGTCCCTCTGTCACTAGGGAAGAGAGAAAAATGGGAGTGAATTTGAGTCCAGGAAGAATGGAGGGGTGGAGGAAGATCTGGTTTCATTTCTCCTTTTACTCTGATTTTGATTGATGATAAATTAATTATTTCTGCAAGCTGAGTCTTTTTTGCCCATGACAATAACTGGTGAATGATCTCTCTCCTTATCTCAAGCCAAGCCTTTTATATCATATTTTCTCTCCCCTGTCCATCTGAGAAGGGGAGTTACAGAGTGGCTAGGCGGGCACCTGGCATCCAGCCAGGATCAACCTAGCAGACTTATCAACCAATTTATAATTTAACTATACATATGAAGAGGATATTAAGTAACCAAAATATCTGAGAACTACTGAAAGAGTCAAATGAAATCTTTCTCACTCCAATATCTTTGAAATCTTCTAACATGCTCGGTTTCTCAGGAACAGACTCCAGATGGTCTAAAGCTATTCGAGGACTCTAAAGAACAGAACACAAGATAAAGCATAAAAAATTAATCAATTCTTTCAGCCATCTCAACCATTAAAACCCTATGATATCTATGGAAACAGGTTTACAGGTATGTATGTGTCTGTAAATGAAACAGGTCAATGGTAAACAGGCTGTTAAAGAAAAAGGACAAAATAAAACACACTGCACATTTTCCTTAATTTGAATCGCTACGAATACTTAGCTACCAGTTTATTGAGCAGAACAATACTTAGTTACAATTTTGGAATTTATGTAGCCTTTAGAATGAAATTTTCCATTATTACAGTTCAGGGATTAAAGTACATTTAAGAAAAATATAAACGTATACTTAGAATGTTTATATCTTTGTAGCTACATAGTAAAAATGTCTTTTTCCAAATACAAATACGTGAACATAACTAAATACAGAATAATAAAATTTCATATTTTTGGCTTAGACATACAGCTTGTACTGCTGAAAGACAAATTAGCACTCTAGGGAGAGTCAGTGTTGGACTCAATAACATTTCACATCCACACCCGTGACAAAAAAAATCTTGCTTGCAGCAAGACACAAATCATAGAATCACAGAATGGTTTGGGTTGGAAGGGACCTTAAAGTTCACCTAGTTCCAACCCCCTTGCCATGGGCAGGGACACCTTCCACTAGAGGATTTTCCACACTTCTCCACAAAGAACTGAAGAAAATTAGTACCATGTTTTGGGTTTTGTGCACAGGTGAAATTGGTTGGTCATGCATAACGATAAAGAGTAGCTATAGCCCATAAGCCCCTGGAGCTTCTGAAAGGCAGCCCTTCTATTCCATGCTGAAGATCAAGTAGAAACAATATGATGTGTACTTTCTGAACAACAGTTGGTATTTCCTCCACAATTCTATATATCACACTTCTTTGGTTAAGGTTCTGTTAACCTGGTATGCAATCTACCAATAATGGGCTTCATTAACCATAAAGCAAAAATCTAGACAACAAAATTCAGCAATCCCAAGTCAAATATTGTTATGCTGTAAAAAGTCTGTGCAAGCTCAGTTAACTTGCCATTAACTACAAAAACCTCTGTTGCTAGTCTTGAAAAACCTCTAACATGAAAAACATACCACTTAGATCCCAGACTTAAGACCTGAAGAGATTAAAACTTTCAATCACACCAAGATAAGAAAAATCGGTGGGAACCTCTCAGCACAAGTGCAGTCTACTCCAAAAAGCTGTGTTTTGTATCACATAAAGCTGACAATCTTCAAAAGCAACCCAATGAGTCAAGACTGTTAGTGTACTATGCTGGGTATAACAAAACATGACACATCAGTAGTATTAGCAAACAACAAAACTACTTTACCAACTATTAATACTGAAGGAACTGTCTACAGGCTTAATTGTTACAGAAATGGACATGTTCATGTAAGTAAAAGTTTTTAGAGAATAACGTGATTCATTAAAAGCATAGGTCATAAGCATATTTCTTCAACTAAAAATCAATCACATAAGAATTTATTAAACAACAGAAATGGGAGAAATAGCAATGAAATGAACATTAATGTGAGCAGGCAGCTTAGATATACTTACGTTAATGTTTTATTAATAATATTAATCTAATTAGAAATAAAAGATATATTTTATATCAATGTAATAGGTTAATAATTTAATAATAAATTAAGTAGCATTATATGCAATACATAATGTATATACGTATAGCAGTATACAAATATTATATATTTATATATTATCATACATTAATAGCAGTATTAATAAGTTACTATTTATACTGCTAACAAGACTGTTCAGTGACCAGATTTTTTCCTACATGCTGCTATTAACCATATAGACAAGCAGTTACCTGCTCAACTAAACAAGCCATTGCTCCTATAATTTATAAGCAATATTTCAAATTACAATAATGTAATATATGAGAAGATAACAATAACATATCAAAAGCCATCTTGTTTTGCTTTGAACCAACCACTTGCTAGCTTAATTACATGCTCTCTCATTCTTATAGTATAAGAGAGTGTGTACAACCAATCTCTTTTCATCTCTGTGTAACTTCTCATTTTGCAGACCTTATGCAATCTTTCCCATTCATATCTTTTTCAGGATGAAGGGTACCAGTGTTCCTCACATGGGAGAAATTTCATGCCTTTGAATGTTCTTGTGTCTTGTGAAGCCTCACTAGTTCTGTGTTTCTTTGGATGGAGAGGAAAAGTAGGGAGTGGAGAACCAGAACTGAACAGAGTAGCCCAAGTGCAGACACACCATCAATTTAGAAGTAAAGATGTCACTCTTGTCTTCTGCTTTCCTAACAGTTCCAAACATTGTTTTTAAGACTGTAAAAAATATGCTTTTCATAGCAAATGAAGGTCAAGTTTCATAAACAATGGGATTTACTTGCACCTCACAGGACTGAACTTGTAAGCAATATTCCATCCCAATAAAATAAATTAATTAGTGGACGTGGAAATGGTTTTTCTGTTTCTGTAATTACATATATGCAAAAATATTATATATGTAAAAGTATGTCTCTAATTTTTTGTAATTAGAAAATTTGTACTGGCAATTAATATGCTGGTGATATTAGGACCTATTTCGATAAAATAACCAGCTGGTTAAATCAGTTTTCCAGATATTCAGGTTCTTTTTCCTTCTGAGACAAAGGCATTTCAAACATTATCTCCCATCCTCTGGGAATAAACTTTTACCCTTAGATTGTATGCTTAGTTAAAAACGGTCTCTCTTATCCCACTGTTATATTCTGCAGTAGGAATGCAAGATGCAGTAGGAGAAAAATATTCAGCATTCCCAAATCCAGCTCTTTTTTCCATGATAATTTTTACACGTCACACAGCACAAAAGAGAATAAGAATACATTGCAGCCAAAGGTGCTAGAAAAATAACGACTCCATTATCACAGGTAAGGGGAAAGAACTTTACAAGAGGGTTGGTTGAATTGTTACTTCACAAACAATAGGAAGAGTAAGATGCCTACAAAACGGGGTAAAAGGATTGACTAGCAAGGAAGGATATTTTAGATTTCAAAAGTACAGGAAGTGTCTAAAGTGAAGCAAAGTAAAACAAAGATTCTTTAATCATTTAGTGAGAACAAGAAAATAGAAATTAGACAGGGAAAATAAGGTGGAGATAATTCAGTTATGAACCCAAAACAAAATGGGTATTTTTGCTTTTCTTTTATACTAACACAGTAATTTTGTTAGATTTAAAAAAAAAAAAAAAAAAAGCAGGAATTATACAAGCCTAAACATATGAAGTTATGCCTGAAAGATAGGTACATCACTTCCTGAAATGGGCACCACTGAGGACAACCAGTACAAGAAAGCCCTTAATTGCAATGTTCACAACTGACCATGGCAAATGCTGGAAAAAGCCTGGAAAAACAGAAAGGTGCATACTTGTGCTGATTTCCAGGGAATAAAGTAGGGCAAATCAGTTTTGCAAAACTCAAAGTCAGAATTAATAAATGCTATTTCTTCTAACAAGAAAACAGTACTTTCTTCTTTCTCATCTGCTTCATGAGAAAGGAAGTTAAATAGATTTTACACTTAGCTAGCCGTATTTGGACGAAAACTAAACTTTAGTGTATTCCTAAGTCTTGTATTTTAATGTGCAATTAAATTTGTAACCAGGTTTTTTTTTAATTTGCAAAATTCACTTAAGATTTTATAAGGAGAAAAAAAAACAACATTTCCTGTAACACATCTGTTTCTTTATCAAAAAGAGAATTACAGAACCTGCAGTTATATATTAATAATGAATGTGTAAAATGGATTCCTCTTTATATTTTCAGGAGACAATCTGGCAGGAGGCCTACATATTGCATTTAAAGTGTTTTGCAGAGATTATAGCGTAGAAATGTTTTTATAACTATAAGATACTTCTTGTTTTTTTCTTCTAAATGCCAGTATACATCTCCACTTGGAACTAAAATTGCCTAGAGGTATCTATCAATCTCTAATGTTTCCCTCTTATAAGAATCAACCATTTTACTTTTACCACAGTAAAGCAGTATTCATTCATATTTCATGCTTCATTTACAATGGCCTTATGTTCATCAAAGCATTGATTTTCCACTCCATTAATTTATGAGGAAATGCAATGTTTGCTTCTTCTTCCCAGAGTAGCCCATGGTACTGCTCTGCATGTGTTTCTAAGGCTAGGAAATATGAGAGACAACAGACACTAAGGAATCCAAATCTAACTACATGCGAAACAAAATTCTGAATCCAAATGTTCAGCAGTCATCCTAGGAGCACACAAATCTGATGGACACATGTCCACAAAGTTTTTTACTCTGAACAAAACCAACTCCCCTACCCCTTTAGAAATAAAATCCTTCCAGACAGGTAATAACACCAAAATTGTAACATGCCTCAATCTATCTCTTGGTCCAGCATCAAATTAAATCATAAATATTTTAAGCTTATACTACCTAATACATTTCACTAAAGTATTTTACTTATGAATGGCAGAAAAACATATATTTGAGATGTCACACAAAATTGAAATATAGTTGCCTGGGACACAGAACACGTTTAGTGTAGTGGCTCCTCACCATGCTATAAAGTATCTTCAATTACAGCAATTTTTTTCCAACTACAAAGATATTTGCTTCCCCCTGCCTTGTTTCCATAAAGGAAACATGTGATCTGTTCTCAGCATAAAAGGAACTTGGGCATTAAAAGTAAGCCCACACGTTAAGACATCCCATTTTTCACTTCTTTCTCTAAATGCTAATGACAAGACCTCATAGATTGAAGGAAGATGTTAATCATCTATTTTCCTGAAGTGTCTCCTAAATACATCTCCTCTATTTCACATACTTTTTGTGGAAAACAAAGAAGCAAACAAAAATTAGCTATGCCTCAGCTAGTCCTCATTAGTTACATTATAAAATGTAATCTTGAAAATCTCTAACCAGCCTTTGGCTTATATGCATACATCATCGTTGGGTTTTTTTGTTCCATCGAGTATCATGTGGATAAAGGAGGACATAGGCTACTTGGATTTCTGAAAGGGTTTTTTAGGTTCCTAAAATTTAAACCCAACTTCACACACACAACAATGGACTCTAAAGCTAACCGGTACTGCTCAGGAAGTAGATTACAGGGCAATGATACGTATTTCCAACAGCTTGCTAACTCAGTGCTAATATGAATCAGAAAAGCAAAATCAACACTGCATATAATAAGGAAAAAAAAATTATTCATAAGTATGAATCCATAGTGTGCTTGCATCTTGACTACTGATTGCAGCTGTGGATCTCTATTTCAAGAGAGAAATAGGGAAAGGTCAGAGAAGAGCAACAAGAATGATCAAAACCCTGGAACACTGTTTCCACATGAGAAATTATCAAATAGAATGACTCAAAAAAACCCAGGACTTTTCAGCCAGGATGACAGATGCCTGAGGTGAGAAATGACCAATTTGCATAAAATCAGAAGTCACATAAAGATATAAATTTTTATATAGGTTGAAGAAGAAAACTGGGCAAGTTCTTGTATCAGGAAGACCATGGAAGGGTTCCAAATTCATGGAAACTACATCTATGTAGTGTGGAAGTCTCTGAGCTTTGAATGGCTGGAATCAGAAAGAATCAGTGGGAAATAAAATATACATCAGTCCTGTTGATACACTCTTCCCTAAGCATTTTATTTCGGTCATTGTTGCAATGTCTATAGCTGGGCTAGGCTGACCTTTGGTCTGAAGCAGAACAGTTCCTTTTATATTCTAAAATTCTCACAGTCTTCTGGGCAGTTTGTGAAATGATTTGAATAGGACAACTCACACACTAACATTTTCAGGGACTTAAGTCTGTGCCTTTTCCATAAACCCAATGAAAAGAATGTTAGTGGTGTGCAAATAAAACAGAAAAAGAAAAAAGCCAAGTTTGTTAGGAGAAATTCAATAAAGAAGGCAGCAATAAAAGAATATGTTGAAGAATGGAAGGGAAAGGAGATAAAAGAGCTTTTAGCTGGCCCACAGAATTGGTCTGGTAATTTAATGAAATACTCGGCAACCTCCTCAACGTGGATAAAATGCCATACTTGTATCATTAATGACTACACTCTATTCTATTAAAAGAGATGGATTTAGCCGCACAGATAAAATGCAAAACCGGATGTCAGAAGCACCTGACATAGAGGTCAATTAAGTACTGTTAACTTTTTTCCCAGAAATCAGAAAGCTGTATGCCATAATGCATACAGCATCAAGAGAGCAATCACATCTGTCTGCTCATTGTTTAACAGGGAACAGAAGGTACTGATACAGTGCACTGATGGTACCGATAAGAGGAAGAAACACCACTTGTACCGACTAAAGCAGTATTAATGATATTTTACTTAAAAGCAGTCTCTTCCATAGAATGAGCTCTGTTTTTAAAATAAAGATTATTTACTTTGAAAAGGGGCGTTTTATGTTTTCACAGAGAGTGATAACAATTACTCGTTTTCCATGACTTCATACAAACACTTTGATGTTTAAGCTGCATGTGAACAGTTAAACCTCCTATATTGATGTATTCTGGGTGACAGACTGTTTCACACTGTCTCAAGGGACAGGTCTAAATCAAAATCAGATACATATTTTATTTTCAGTCTGAAAGTTGTAATGCTAAATTCAAATAAATCAAAGCAGGTTTGTATATAGTCCTCCTAAAGTTTGCCTTTATAGTCAATATACTGAAACACATAAACATAAACCAGAAACCAAACTTCATTGACTTTCAAGTACAGTGCTCCTTTTTTTTCTAAGGTAAGTAAAAACAAATGGCTATCTGTATTGCACAGATATTTTTGAAAGTTAGCGCTGACTTAAGTATCAGTTAGCTATTCCCCAAAGAATGCCCATAAAAAGATTAAATGTGAACGTAATTTTAACGGACTGCAGTGCATGTCAGCAGGCAGTTGCTCACAATTCAAATGAAAGATGTAATGTTACAAGCAATCTATGATAACTTATTTTTAAATGGCCTTAGCATGTTGAATATGCTTTCATATTCAACTTCCGTATGCCAGGCAAACTCCAAGACAGCCGGAACATTCTGTGACATAGCACATCATATGTATAGAGGGAACTTAAGAGAAAACAAAAAATGTATTCTGTATCTTTATATCCCACATATATCGTTACTCCAATTATACTATTGTTTTGATGATTTCAGCACACAAAGAAATCAATTTACCTTTACAAAGACAGGCAACACATAAATTTACCAAGTTACACAACATGCAAGTTCAATTGACTTTTTTTCTGTACTACATTGTTTCAAAGTTTTAACTATTAAGATTTTTTTTAAGCAAAAAACCTACAGTCGTATTAATGAAAAACAAAAGACTTTTGTTAAGAAAGCATTGCAAATGTCAAACTAACTGAAGTTTCAATTTAGACTCCAGATGTTTTCGCATGGTGTGGACCACATTCTAATTAAGCAAGCTTCATAGATGCTTCTTTCCCTGTTTGCAATGACATGGGCCATCTCTCCCCCCATTCATGAGCACATAACATCCCTGCAGTAACTACAGCAATTATTTACATGGAAAAATATTAGGAAAGTATTTCACAAATTTTTAGTTGTTTGATGCATACTAGCAGCTGGAGGAGTGGAAGAGACAGTGCGGTCTTTTGGCAAGCCATCTCTCTGTGAATCATCAGCTAGTACTACCGGGGGTCCACAGGAGTAGTTTTGAGAATCTATTCTCTATTGTTTACTATGATTTTGATCAAAGACATCCAGACATAATTACTGGAAATTAAAAGAAATACAGCACAAGAGGCATAGTGTGTAAAGTAAAGCAATGTTAGTGGGCACCTTAAAAGGTATAAAGACTTCTTTGTCGTTCATTCATGAATGCTAGCTTCAACATTCTGGAGCCTTACAGCCTAAAAATCTTTACATGTAATTTACGATAATGTTCTGTATGCTAATAGTATTTCATCAAGCCTTCCAGAAAGCATTACAAAAATTCAATTAACATAGACTTCATAGGAAAGAAAAAAATCATTCAGTTTTACAGCTGAGAAAAATTTAAATACAAAGACAAGTGATTTAACCAAGAATTCACAGCAAATGAGTGTCAGAGTAGGAAAAAAAATTGGGAAAAATTAGGAGAACAAAATTATAGATGTCCCCATTTTAAACAAAAGATGCACAGCAATGATGGAAATGAAAATCTATGGTAGCATCAATATGTGTCACCAATGTCTGTGTTCCTAAGGTTATAACTTGATAAAATATAAAACATTTAAATCTAAAATGAAGGACCTAGCAGCACATTAGAAACTTTCTAGTCTAAGTCTGTTGTCAAACAAAATTGTATCTTGTTTTGTGATAAGTAAAACAAACAAAAAGCATGCTATACCACATACATCAGTGTTACTTATCAAGTTATAAGCATCCTATATTCTGTGGAGGATCTCTCAGACACACATTCCACAGATGAAAGACCAAAATTTCTAAAGAAAATCCTATGGACGGAACACACAGATTCTCTTTTTAAAATTATATTAACATACATATACATACTATGTAAAAAAAAAAAAAAAGAAAAAAGACCACTGTATACTCCTACAGTTAAACTAAATATTTCTAGTTAAACTAAGAGAAATAAGATATCTAAAGAATTACAGTGTTTTGTAATAAAGATTTATGTTTACTTTCTCTAATGGAAATTGGAAAGGATTTTGGTTTATTAAAATCTGGCAAAAATGTTCAGTATTTGCAACATGTGGAACATATCTTCACAATATTGAAAGGAGCTTTCTACTTAGAGAATGTGAGAGTTGCATGAGAAGGAGTGTTGCCCGCAGGTCAAGGGAGGTGATCCTTAGCCTCTAGTCAGCCCAGGTGAGACACATCTTGGTCCAGTTCTGGGTTCCCCAGTGCAAGAGAGACATGCTGGAGACAGGCCAGAAAAGGGCAACTTATATTCTTTTAAGGGACTGTAGCATCTCACCTATGAGGAAAGGTTGAGACAGGTGGGATTGTTTAGCCTGGAGAAGAGGAAGCTCAGGGAGAACCCATCAATGTGTATAAATATCTGAAGGGAGGGTGTAAAGAAGAAGGACCCAGGCTCTTCTCAGCAGCTCCCAGTGCCAGGACAAAAGGCAATGGGCACAAACAAACACAGAAGATTCTGTGTGAACATAAAAAACATGGTTTCACTATGATGGTGACTAAGCACTGGTACAGGTTGCCCAGAGAGATTGTGGAATCTCCATCCTTGGAAAAGCCATTCAAAAGCCATCTGGACATAGTTCTGGTTCCACAGTCCAGGACACTGGCTCTGCGTAACCCTGCTTGAGCCAGGGAGTTGGACCAGATGATCTGTAACGGTCCTTTCCAAACTCAACCATTTTGTGAATCTGTAATGTATTATATTATTGATATCACTGTTGGGAAAACGTATGAAGTTATTAGAACAAGTTGTTAGAAATACACCATGATTCTTTGTCAATAAATACATATAAAACTGTCATCTTGACTGCCAAACAACAAGCAGTTTAATAAAGTTTACAGAGTTATCTACATTTTTCAACCTGCCTCTTACAGGCAATTTAGCAATAAATTCTTAGGCCAGTATTTTAATTATCCTTTAACAAATGCACAATAAGATATTCTTGATTATGCTTATCTGTAAATTTAGTATTCAAAGTCTCAATGCAAGTATATATATTTTTGCAACAATGTTATTTTATTTCTTACATTAATTTAGTAATTCATTTTTTACAAATTAGTTACGAATGGTTTTAATGGAAAGTAATTAAAAACAATGTTATATATCAGTTCTCGAGGGAAGGGGGATTAGAAAGGTGACATTAGAATACATATATGTTTAGTTTGTGGACTTTGTGCAGGTTCACAGCCTTAAATGAAATTCATAAATTAGAAAAGTTGTGCAGAATCTTATAAATCTATTTATTTCAGCATTTTTGGTTCCAGCTCTAAACCCCCAAATTAGCCAGAAAGTCAGATAAAAGTATGAATGGGAGAGAAAGGTAGTTGTTAAAAAAAAAAAAAAATCATATTCTTAACAGCAAAATAAATTCTTTTACAGCAAAAACACACCAAAAATGTTGGTGGAAGAAAACTAGAGGTGGTGGTATTAGAAAAACACTAAAAGAACAAGTAAAGCACCAAATAGTAAGGGGCAGAGGATGGATAAGTGGCAGGCCATTCAGCAAGGGCAATAGATACGTAGCCAGAGAAGACAACATCAAGAAAGAAGGGAAGAGGAAGGTGAGTATTAGGAGAAAAGAAACTGCTGGCTGCAAGCACCATCCGGCTTGGTGGGAGTGAGCAGAGGAAGGACTTGGGAACCTTGGGAAAGTACTCCACCCCTAGCGAACGGAAGTGACAGACTGGCTCACCGATGAAAGGAAAGGAAAGGAAAGGGCGAGGCAGGCAGGACAGAGGATCTCAGGCTGCTGCTCCTCTCCCGGTCATTTTTATAAGATCAAAGAATGGCTGTGTTCTGGGAGGACCAGAAGGCCTTTGATGTAATGGTAGTTTTGGCAAGACACTACAGACGTAAACCAAGGGGAGAATAAAGCATTAACCCTTAGATTCAAGATTTCCTACACATTCATATATACCAAGTATGACAATTATGAAATAATCTCAAGCGCTAACAGCAATACTCACTTATTGATGGAAGGCACATCAAGAGACAGAGTGCACCCTAAAAGGGATAGTGTCAGGCAGTCGCATAATCTCTCTGTGAAATGCATGGGGGAGTGCCACCCTTCCCATTCTTCTTTAAAAGTGGGTGAGAAATCAGAAAACTGACGCAAATTTAAGCCTGCTACTACAGTAGAAGAATCTAACAGCTTTTACATTGCTCAGTGTGCACAGAGAGAAATTTGAATTACTGGTATTCAAATCCTTATTTCCATGAACATAAAACACATAAATGTTCATACTGAAAAGGAAATTCACATTAAATAACAATTCTGTAGAATACTTACAGCATTACTGGAATTAACCTAGATTTATGACATTGTAACAAAAAGTTGAATCATGTCCAGAAAAGTCTGATGCAAGCATTCTGAGCAAGTGGTAGTCTCACTTTTGGGTTCTCTACTGAAACCAGCAAAGTTGTCTTATTGATCAAAGGATATAGAATGTATATGTTCAAAGGATGTAGAATGTATATGTTCACTGGAATATCTTCAGGACATGATTGATTTCAAATTAAATATCCCAGTCTTTTATGTGAGACTAGTACTATTAAGACAGTGGAATCTGACATGCAGCTTATGCTCACAAAGAACTTTATGTAGTTTACAGAAATCCACTAGTCACAAGCACAGCATAGTAGCAGCACACAGCTTCGTCTGAGAATACAATAGAGATTTTTTTCCCCAAAAAAAGTCATACGCATTAGTCTATAAATAATATAGAACCAAATCCTGTATGAACTATAAAAATCAAATCCTGTCAGGACTAAGCTACAGTCAAGAATAAACTAAATCACCTTATTTAAAGATAAATCATATTCTTTCTGGCAGAAGATCAGCCTACCTAATTGATTCCTAAAGTAATCAGGAAAATTACTTGTTAATATCTATGTAAGGATTAAATTCACTTTATTAAACTGTATTAAACAAAACAAAAAAAGTCAAACAAAACACATAATCTTTAGGTACTCAAAACCTCAGTTTTGCCTGTACTTGTTACTCCCCTGGTACTTCTCACGAGTTGAGGGATTATTCCCAAATACACCTTGGTTTTTCAGCTCCTTTTATACCCACTAGTGAGTCTAAGTACCTCTGTTCTTCCTTCTTATCTTCCAGCTTCTGCTCCTGTGCCCTGCACTCTGTGGGAGCAAGAAGCAGAGTATCTATCTACTGAACCATACTGTGGAATTGATCTGACTGAAAAAAAAGAGCCAAAAAATCCATAAGCCGCTTGTGATGAGCATTATTTGTTCTAAGGTTCCTTATAGAGAATGACCAGATCAGGTGTCATGTCCTAAAGGAGGATGGTAATCCAGCACTTTCCTTGGGAACCAAGTGAGTCGGCTAAGGATAAAGAAGATCCAAGAAGCTGTCGGGTACAGCAGACAGAATGAGTCATGGGTAGGAGATTGAGTTTCCAGGTCAAACAGGGTGCTGAGAGATAATGCAAGGGACCCCCCTAGTTTGCTGCAACCCACAAAGTTAGAATAAACTAGTTAGATTAAGTTAGAGTTAGATTAAGCTAAGCCTGGAAAGTTTATTGACCCCAGGCTCTGAAAAGAATCTGCTAGGTTCCTGCCACATTTCTTCCCACCCCCCCCCACCCCCCCTTTTTTTTTTTTTCCCTAAGCTGCCAAGTTAATCACATGGCTGCTACAACAATTTTACTGACAAGTGCAGGAGGTAGAAATGAGTAGATTGTAGAGAAAGGGAGGAGAGTGGGCTGCCAAATATACCTCTCAAAATATGTACATGTACACAGTTTTCAGGTTATTGTGTAAACCAGACTGCTTGTTTAGGTTAAAATCTTAAAGATTTAAAAGAATGCATTTACTGTCAGATGTAGATGTCTTTTCTGTTGCTTAAAAAGGTATGTGCAGGATAGAAACAATTTAAAAAGCGGCTGCGAGAGGCTTCACACTTGTGGTAAATCTCAGACAGTTGTGCCCTAAATGTCATCTATTCCTGTGCAGAGCAATTTCTTCCCAGTATTAGGCAGAGTAAGAATGCTGTGGAAGAAAATGCAGATGAGATTCCGAACCCAGCCATCCCATAGTCTCACAGTTTAAAAACACCTCTGGAGAACTGATGCTTTCCCATGAATTTTGTATAGTTTGTGTATGTGTGATGGCTTTTTCCTTTCTTGCCCCTTTTTGTATCTTGCATTTCATGAAACTCATGAACTGCCACCTTTCTGTCCAAATTCTCCTAAGAAAATACTTTTTCTATACAACTTAAACATTTATTTTCTCTAAAGGTTGTGTTTGAATTTGAATTTAACACCTTATGTCTCTATTCCATTTCCATTCTCTATAACCGGAATCAGATCACAAATGTGTGACTGGTTGTACTTTTTTGATGTTGTGCACTGAGCACTCAAATCACAGATGATAAGAAAATTATACATATATGAGTACCATAACTATTATGTACTCGTTGTAAATGCTGTATAGATATACGACTATGTAGACATACACACTACAAATGGAAGGATTCTTAAACGGCAAGCCTTATTCATTCTTTTGCTCAAGGGCTTTTCTATCATAGCTCATCCTGACACATTCACACTGTGTAAGTATTAACGTGCATTTTGTTTTTAAGATCAGTCACTATTATCCTCAGAACTGAAACAGAGATATAAAGGTCAAAACCACTGATTATTTTAAAGTATTCACTATCAGCTATCTAACATCCAACTTTTGAGTATACTTAGCAATATATATAGCTGGAGGTCCCACTGAATTCAGCTATTACTAAAACTTTGCATTGCTGAAAATTAGACCTCAAAAGTCACAAAGTCAGATACCCAGAAAATGAGGAATACAAAGTAATTAATAGTCTGTGAAAATTTTAGTGTAAGCAATTTGCCTGACATCATAGAGGAAATTTATGGCAAAAATAAAATGAGTGCCTTGGGAGCATCCGACAGCCTTAGTGATGACCATAGTTTTCCTGCTTGCAATTTCAGGGCTTAACATTACATATCTTCCAGTGTCAGCAATAACAAAAGCAGTGATTGATTTCAAGCTCTAGGATTTAGCATCATAAATTTGCATTCAGGTGTTACCTCCCAACTTGCATTAAGAAAGAAAATCGGTTTTTACTGATGATAATAATTCTCTTCTATTTGAACAATAATTTATAAATCTTCCTTCTTAAAGTAGAAGAGATTAAAAGTATAAAAAGTAGAAAGGGTCCAGAAAAAACAGAAACAAACATTGTGACCAAATATGGATTGAATTTGCATGATGTGCTATTTGCAAGCAATTACCCCCTGCCTGTGTCAAAACGGCTCTGGGGGGAGCAGAAAGGACAAGGCGTCTGCAGGCAGTTTAACTGTGGTTCGTGAAAGCGGATGGCAGTGGATACATGCCTGACTGGCTGTCACGTGAACACATAATGGATAAGAGATGCTCCTGAACAGAACTAATGTCCTGGCAACACTTAAACTCACACAGTACATTTGAGCATTAGCTCCCTACTCCCACAAGGCAGGAGTTCCAACACTGCACTCTGATTATAAAGGACCTTTTATGTGTGAATGCAAACTTTTTTAAACATATTGAATATATTTTAAATATATTTTTTATCGGGTGCTGTTTTCAGAGATGAACAGGCTATCAGGAAGGATAAAATAATAACTTGCACATGCAAATTTAAAAAGTTTATATTTGCAGCCTTGGTATTGTCTGAGTACTGGTTTCTTTAGATTAAGTTTTCTGGATTTCCAATGAAAAGAAACTACTAGCCTGATACATACTATTGTGTTATGTCTTATTGGGCATTCCTACATAACAGGAAAGAAGCATGGTTCAGAAATGCGAGGGCAAGCTGAGACCCATTCCAGCTATTCCACCTGACAGACTTACTAGCTTGGGACATGTGGATAATCCAGCTGCATTCACGGCATGTACATGCATGAAGGCTTTTGTCCTTCCAACTTAATATCTTATTAAATGATATTAATTAATCATTAAAATGGTATTCCTTCATGCTTTTAGTTGCAGTGTTGATGTGGGCAGATGACCTGATTCTGTCTGCACCTTCCAGCATACACATGTAAAAAGCACACATAAGAGTCACTGAAATTATTAGATCTCTCACATGGACCTCAACCATTAGAACTGTTAGCAGGAGAAAAATAACTTCCTTTGTATGCCTCAAATCTATGACACTTCTACACCATAACATTACACTCTATTTCATATAACCAGTGCTCAAATACTGTAGTAAAAGCCTACACAGAAAGTGTAAAATTATCTCATGTCCTCTTAAAAGTAAAATGACAGTTAAAAACCCAGAACTGCAACCTTTTTTCTTTTAATACATTAAAATAATATTTTTCATTATGTAGAAAAATTAGCAGCAATGTCATTGTGATTGATTTCAAAATTAATTTAAGAAACTTACCATGTCTAAGGCCATAATACGTTCCTAAAAATAAAGTATAAGATGCCATTAGAAAACTAAGAATATAAATGCAGTGTAAGTTGAGCAATAATGAAAAGGGTTCCTATTGGGTTTTTTGTTGGCCATATGTACAGCATTTTGTAAAATCTCACTGAATAGGAGCTGCTGTGCTTAATTGGACCTCTGACCCATTTATCATACTATCTCACTTATTTTTTCCACAGAAACTTCCCATAAACAAGAAAGAATTAGAAAAAATTTACTCCATGATTTTTTTTTTTTCAAATAGTACCATTAGATTTTCAATATTGTTGATTTTGCTCTTATGTATCCCAAAGTTCCATTTCTTTTTTTGATCGTCTGTGAATATAAATCTAACAAGTTTTGGAGTTCATGTCACATTAGCATCTGGTTTAGTTTTCCTTCAGGCATTTCCTTAGAAAAGTAAAAAGCAAATTCCATATCATTATTCTTTTATCCAGAAATAGCTCTGAAGAATGTTTTATTAATAACAAGATGATGTTAGCAACATCTAATGGCAGACAAAAATAAAATGCAAATAAAATAAGATTGTGTCAATTTTAATTCAGCACAAATTACAGAGACCCAGAATTTATAAATTTACTCTATGTATTTTAACATTCCATTGCCATTTAAAATTATTTTTAAGAAAAATATTAAGCTAGTAAAATGAAGATCATGTACTCTGAGATTATGTCCTGACTAGGTATGATATTTTAAGTCATCTGAGAAAAGACACATTCAAGTGTTTAGGTGAGCCCACATTTACAGTACCTAACCATTAAGATATTACAGGAACCCCTTACCTTGCTCATCTATTACCTTTCTGAAAGTACGGGAGAGGAATTTTTTTTTTTCCTTTCTGGGTGGATTAGGCTAAGAATCCTTATACTCCTTCCTGTTCTACCCATCCTTCACAGGTAAAAATGAGTGTAATAATCTGGATTTATTCCTGCAGCACCCAAAGACAATTAGACAATTCTGAACTGAATTCACTATTTTTGGAAGCAACAAGTACAACAAAAATTTCTTTGACCAATGGAAGACTTCAGGAGCCAGAAACAGTTCTTGCCACTTACAAGAGTGCAAAAGTATTTTTTCTTTTTTTTTAAGACTAGGTGGAAATGAGTTACAAAGACTCTTCCACAGTTATTACTGTCTTAAAAAACTTTAAAATAATGGTTATGTTTACTAACTGAACAGGTTAACGTATTTGTGTAAAACCAGTGTTTTCATATTGTGTGTTTACATATCTGTGTAAAAACAGTGTTCCTTGGATTACTAAAGGGCTAACTTTTATTCACATAATCTTTTGAAGAACGCACAGGTCACCTTAGTGAAATGTTTAAAGTTCATTCACTGAATGATGTTTGGGGTGCCCATGATGTTTGATTTCACCATCTGCTTACAACAGTTGTATGTTTGTTTACAATTCTAAACCATATGTAGAAAGTGAGACAATATTCTGTAGGAAAAAATAACTGCATCAAGTGAGGATGAAAAAAAAAAAAAAGAAATAGCATCTGGAAAAGACTAATTGGTTTTGAAGGCATACAGAAAAACAAGCAAGACTGTCAGGAAAGAATGTCCAAGGAAATATCTATAGGGAAAACAGGAATGCACAGATAAACAAGTTTGATGGAAATCTAGTACACTATCAAAATACAACTGTTTAAAAAAAATGCTAACATATTGCCAGTTGTGGATGCCACTAAACCAGCTGATGTTGGAACTGCATACACAGTGGCTCGAAACTCGCTGCACATAAACCAATGATAAATAATACAACAAATGTATGAAGAGAAAAAGATGCAGTCCTCATCACTTTCAGTTACAGGACTCTTTCCAAGTAGCAGGGTTTAAAAAAAAAATACAAAAAATGTAAACTTTTAATTTTTTTTTTTCAAAATAAAAACCAAAACCAAACAAACAAAAAAAAACCCAACAACAACAAAAAACCCCACACAAAAACAAAACACCAAAATGGGAGATGATCTTATCCCTAAGAGCTGGGAATCGAAAAACCCAGATGCATCTCTCAGACTTCCTATAGATTTATTTTACCTATGTTATAGTTTCTTATCCATAAAACTAGGATAATGTGAGGTTCTAGAAGACATGTTTAACTTGTCTATTAAGAAATGTTTGCTCAGTGCCCAACACAACGCATGGTAGCTAGGGATTCCAACTACAACGTTGCATAAGCAAAAGTTTACTGAATTTAACTAAAACTTTTTCTCAGAGTAGGTAGTGTATTAGATAACAGAAGTCTTTATTCTTTCTTGGAAAGAGGTCTGAGATACAGACTATTTCAGTATATCAGAACAAACTTGTGACAAAAATGTATTCTGTGAAAAATTAAACCGTATTTGAGATGCTTGTTCCTCCACGAAGTTGCATAGCTGTTACACTAATTTATTTAAAGATTTATTTAAAGAACCCAAACTCATTACCATGACAGATTTACAGATCTTGTAGATCTGTGGTGATAGTGAGTATGAGTTCAGATATAAATGTCTTCAGTTAAACCTCTTTTTCCAAAGTAGTCCTTTTTAAGAGTGAATATATTAATAGGATGAAACCAATGGTAGAACAGTGTTTTCAAAATTACTCACAGATTAAATAAGACACATGATCTAGCTGCCAAATTCTAAAATATTTTCCCAGAGAACATCCATACAGTTGAATATTCCAATTATCATGCATAGAATATTATTTTCATGATGGTAGTCTTTCGTATCATGGAACAGTTTGCACAAAAAGGAAGGTGAAAACCTTATAATCAGAGCCTTTTTTCTTCCAATGAAGTAAGAAGTGAGGTTATATTCTCACAGTGGCTATCAGAGAGAATGTAGAAAGTGATCTAGACTCCTGACAAGCTACAAATCGTATTATGATGAGCATGAGTGCACATCTAACAACAGAGAGGAAGCATATGCATAATAAGAACATAGCTAGTATCTAGAACATAAATTTTCATATATAACTACATAAACTCACATACAGGTATAAATGTATGTGTAACACAGAAACTCTACTCAGAAGTATGCAACAAATTCAAAATCAAAACCAAAGAATATAGTGATGTCACCCAAAGCATCAGCCTCCTAGCTCCCAAAACACCCTGTATCAAAGAACCACATGTTACGTATACTTTCCATCTTGACACTCAGTATAAGAGTCAGGTTCACACAGAAAGATGCAGTTATAACTATTCCCACTGTCTACTTAATGACATATTATTTTGTCTTTGTCATGCTAGTTGCAGTCCAACATATTCCTAGACTACAGGAACACATGAAAACTACTAGCCCAATATTTCCAGGGACAAACCTCATAAAACTGCTTTTTGCTTTCTGTCCGTCATGATTTTCAGCTGATAGCATTGTAGAAGCACAAATTGTACTTAATTCAAATTATTTGTAATAAAAGGTGCTCTTTGTCTGCCCTCAGAAAAAGAGCAAGCTAAAAGCATAACATAACATCCATCCTTAGCTCTGGGGAATATTCTTGTTACCTGATGCAGAAACATAGCAAAGAACTTCATGGTATCCCCAAACATCATTTGCCCACAGCAATACACTAATTTGTGACAGAAGATATCCTCATGTGTCTAGCTTTTTTAAGGCTATCATCAGTGTTGACAGCTCAAGTAACCAGAAGTAACTCTTTCAGCCATGATAACCTAACTGCTTTCAATTGTCCCTCCATAGTCTAAAGCATACAATCCTTCTGTCTGCCTGTTTCCTAAACATGCTTTACACATGGTCTGTTTAGACTGTAAACAAAATGCATCAAGGATTGACTTATTACATATATATAAGAAACTTGTATAAGTATCTTGTTTCTCTGTATATACAAGACACTTATCAAAACAGGACCCCAGAAATTGTAGACAAAAAATAACAATCAACATGACCTATCTTGTACTGAAGCAAGGACTAACTGAGTAGGACCAGGGGAACCCTATTCAAGGACTGTAGGCCATGGGGGCTGAGTACTATTTTATCTGTTAGTGGTCCTTAATTTGACAATTACTTTCTAGCAACCTACTTCAATGAAAGCATTTGTTCATTAACCAACTATACACATGCTCTGCTGAACTGGGACTGAAAGAAACAAATATTCTGTGTCACATAATTAAAGAAAGGATAAGAATGCCACTTTCAGCTTCGGGAAATGCCATATTTAAAGAAACTCTCACTTTCCTCTTATTTCCTATGCTTTATATATTGAGATGTAACAGCTTGGGGAGATTCAGTCATGATGGTATGAATTGGTTTTTACAACTATTTGCTAGCAAAGTTGTACATATCCAGCCACTGCATTTGTGTGGCTGAACATTACGAGAACAAAGGGTCCCAGACTGGGAGTATTTTGTAACATATTGACTAAGCTGGACATAATACTAACTAGAAAAACGAGAGCTGTTTTTGACGAGTACTTTGACTGTGAAAGCATGGGCATCTGAAGGAGTAAAAAACTGCTATCAAGCATTTTAATACAAAAATAGCGATCAGACCAGTACAAGTCACACACTTAACCAGAACTGCCAGTTGGAGATGGGCAATTTGATCAGGAACTTGACAGACCATCAGAAATACAGGCAAGCACATACATGCACACAAGACACTTTTGATGCAACTTTCTGCAGTATAAAATTACTTCTTATTCAATCAGAAGTAACATCATTAGAACAATTTGTCAACTACAGAGCTTCACATGAAAGCAGATGCAGAATTGCTTCACATGAAAGGAGATCTTTTTACATTGATGTAACTAGATATGCACCTGTGTAAACTGCTTGCGCAGACAAGCTCTCAGCCTTGTTGAACTTGAGCTGCCAGAAAGCTAGGCCAAGATTTTTGTTTGAACAGGAAACAGCTGGATTGGTGTGTTGTGTAACTTCTGGGTCTTGCAACTTTTCTTACTGGATCAAACTGTTTCTACACTAACTCTTTGATACTTCGAGCGCTCAAAATGCCTTCTGTTTATTACATGAGAAGGCTTATCTTCAAACATATTCCTATGGTCAGAACCCAGGTCAATACATAATTTCATTTTCCTTAACAGCCTTATCTTCATTAAATCCCTCATAAATGTCCTGCTTCCACTACAATTGTAGAATGCTGTTTCATTGATTCACTCTTCATATTGTATCTACATTTTTTATATTCATGTTGGGTATTGTTTGCTGTAATTTGTTGTAAAAAAATTCTTATTTTCCTTCTGTATTCTGAAGAATACATACACTATCCTCCCTAATAACCTCCCAGGCCTCATGATTTAGACATTCCAACTTGGTTTTGCTTTCCTAGCCATTTTCATTTCAAAGGAGTATGTTTTCTTTGACTGTAATGCTTAAATACTATTCCAAAGCTGAGCCTAGGGTAAATCTTATTTTCTAAGCACAAATTTAAAGTGCTTAGCACAAGCAGCTTTACTGCTAGATGCCATACAATGAGGATTTACTATATTGTATCAAGTCCTAGCATATATTGATTGGTCTCTTCTTCCTCAGGAAGGTGATTATGGACATTTAATGTTTCAGAGATTTAAAATACTTACTTAAAACCTTTTACTTTCAGGGCTTTTTTTGAGATACAGAAGAAAGCAACAGAGCTCAGAAAATCTAATCAAACCAATGAAGTAGACTATAAAGCAGTTATGAATGCAGATTTGCACTGCTATTCACACAGTTTCAGCGAAGCCAGCACTGTATCATAACAGAACAACTTCAGTATACAGTGTGACATAAAAACAGCATTTTTTTCACTGATGGACAAGATTTATTAACTCTCATGAGAATGCTGACTACTTTAATCGTTTCTAATGTGCAACTTAATTGGTGGGCAGAAATTCAGCAGTATCAGGTCTGTATTTGGTTGCATATATTTCCAAAGCTGAATTTATGATACAATGGAGTTCAGAAAATCATAATGTTGTAATACAATCTAGTAATTTTAAGGGTGACAAAAAGTGTACCTAGTTAATTAAATAGAAAGTAAAGTATACCTGGAGAGATCCCATTTCTTCCTCTCTTCGGAGGGTCTTCTCTAATAGTTCTGTAAAATGAAAATGGAAGTTGTAAATTTAACTTCCTGTCTTGTGGCCTGACAGAAAAAGTACTGTGTAAAACAGTCAGTGAGCTTTTGGTTTACCGCTTTCACAACATTCTTTTTCAGCTGATTAAACTAATTGATTAAATGTGTCAGCGATATTATTGTTTCCAAGCATGAGCTGTTGAGGTGACTGAAAAACAGCTACAAGAGGAAAATTTGAATGGCAGGGAAAAAAAAAACCAATCATTTAAATTCACTGAAAAACCTGCCTATGCTTAAATCAATCTTTGGTGTATTATCAGAATGAAAAGAACAAAGAGATTCATTCTGAAAATTGATTATTACAGAAATAGTTCAAAGCTATCCAATTACATATGAAAATTTACTCTAGATTATTTTTTTAAAAAGAAACAATATCCCCTGGGGAAACAAATATAGACAATTTTGACTATTATCACAATAATTATCTTCTGTCACTAAAATGGAATAATTTTGAAAATGGAAATAGATAGTTAACTGTAACAAACATAATAGAAGAGTTTTTAATAATCTTTACACCATAAAATCCTAATATCTTGTATTAACTTGCGTGACAATTATATACGTTAGCACATACATGCCCATATGTAACATTTCATGTTAGAAATTCATTTGTTTGAGTGCTGTGGGATATGCCATGAGTTGC